>JAJHZJ010000653.1:316218-967286 GCA_023548195.1 Bettongia penicillata ogilbyi
GAGAAACAGATTTTCAGCCCTATACAATCTGGAAAGCTGAAAGAAAGGGTCTTCTGCACCAAGCTCGAGCAAAGTGCAGCCCATGCTGCACCAGCATAGACAGGACTGGAGCTGTCCTCAGGGTGCTGAATTGCTGGAAGCTGCTGCTGTTTTCAGACATCTCAACCCACAAATGCCAAAGAGAGCTTCAAAGGGCAGTGAGAAAGCTCTCTCACCTGGGTGACAGGGGAGCATGGTCTGGTCCTAGGCACAGGGGAGCAGTGGCCACTGCCCCAGTGGCAGCTGCTTCTGAAGCTCACAGCCTAGAGATGGTGAAGAAATCAAATGACTTGTCTGGTCCCAGTTCTGAGTTAGGAGCAGCACTGATGTGTATAACTATTTGTAGCTATGGAGAGGGAATCCTATTCTCAGTTCCAGGGCAGAAAAGAGTGTTTGTGGTTGGTCATAGACCAGAGTGTAGGTCAGAAGGGGAGTAACACCTCTCGATTGATTATGCCCCTTTGGAGGAAATGAGAACTTACAGGTTCCTAGAGGTATCTCTGAAAGAAGTTGCACAAAAACTCTGAAACTTGGGAAAGCACCCTCCACTTAACAAAGAACTCAAAAGTCAAGTAATTGACTGGAAAAATGTCTGAAAGGGAAGAAAATAAGACTATAGAAGGCTACTTCCTTGGAGAGAAGGCATTTTCTTCTGTTCTTTCAGGTGAGAAAGATCAAAGAATACAACAAGAGGGAGACAGCAAGGTCAAGTTCCTATATCCAAAGCCTAAAAAAAAATATGAAATGGTATCAGGCCATGGAAGAGCTCAAAAAGGATTCTGAAAATCAAGTAAGAGTAGTAGAGCACAAATAGGGAAGAAAAATGAGAGTGATGCAAGAAAATCATGAAAAATGAGTCAACAGCTTGCTAAAGGAAAAGTCCTCAAAATGCTGAAGAAAATAACACTTTTAAAAATAGAATAACTCAAATGGCAAAAGAGGTCCTAAAAGTTTATGAGGAGAATGCCTTATGAAGCAGAATTGGCCAAATGGAAAAGGAGGTCCAAAAGCTCACTGAAGAAAATAATACCTTAAAAATTAGAAGGAAGAAAATGGAGCCTAATGACTTCATGAGGAATCAAGAAATTATAAAATGAAACCAAAACAATGAAAAAAAAATAGAAGATGTGAAATGCCTCATTGGCCAAGCAACTGACTTGGAAAATAGATCCAGGGAAGATTTCAAAATTTCAAAATTATTGTTGTACCTAAAAGCCATGATCCAAAAAAGAGCTTAAATATCATTTCCCAAACACTCACACACACACACACACACACACACCTATGCATATATATATATATATATATATATATATATATATATATATATATATATCAATCTATATCTATGTATCTATATAGATATAGATATGCATGCGTGTATGTATATATAATCAAGGAAAACTCTACTGATACTCTAGAACCAGAGAGTAAAATAGAAATGGAAAGAATCCACTGATAACCTCCTGAAAGAGACCCCAAAAGGAAAACTCCTAGGAATGCCAAATTCCAGGCTTTCCAGGTCAAACAGAAATTATTACAAGCAGCTAGAAATAAATCATTCAAATACTGTGTAAATAAAATCACTATAACATAGGATTTAGCAACTTTCACATTGAGGGATCTGAGGACTTGGAATATTCCAGAGATCAAAGGAGCTGAGATCAAGACCAAGCACCACCTACCCAGCAAAACTTAATATAATACTTTAGGGAACAAATGGAATTTCAATGAAATAGAGGACATCCAAGCATTCTTGTTGAAACAACCAGAGCTGAATAGAAAAATTGATTTTCAAACACAAGAATCAAGGGAAACATGAAAAGATAAAGAGAAAAGAGAAACCATATGGGGACTCATTAATGTTGGACTGTTTACATTCCTACATGGAAAGATGATATTTGTAGCTCATGAGACCTTTCTCAGTATTAGGGTAGTTAAAGGGTGTCTTTCTCTATCTCTGTCTCTGTCTTCTATCTCTAGCTCTATCTCTATCTCTGTCCCTGTCTCTATCGCTATCTCATTTGTAGAGATACAGATACAGATGCAGATAGGTATAGATAGATATATACACATACATAAACATATATATGTTTATAAATATATGTTTATGCATACATATGTAATTTATGTATATGTATGCCTATATTGTATATATGTGTGCATATGTATAGGTGCATTTATATATATGCATATGTATATGTGTATATATGTATGCATGCACTTATGCTTATGTATATAGGTATAGGTATATGTGTAGGTATGTATATATGTATGTGTAGTTATATATGTATGTGTGTGTTTATATATGTATGCACATATGATCATACAAACAGATACATGTGTGCATGCATATACACATATCTACACAGGCATGCATACAGGTATGCATATTTACATAGAAAGAGGGCACAAGGTCAGCTGAATAAAAGGAGAGAATACCTAAAAGGGAATATTAAATGTTGAGAAGAATGTCTTGGGAGAGAGAGGAAGGAAGAGTTAGAATATATGAAATAATCTCATATAAAAGGGACAAGAAAGAGCTTTTACAATGTAGGGGAAGAAGAGGGAGATGAAAGGGAATAAGTGAGTCTTACTTTCACTGGATTTGGCTTAAAGAGGGAATAATACATACTCAATTGTGTATGAAAATCTCTCTTCCCCTGCAGGAAGTTTGGGGGATGGGGATAGGAGAGGGAAGATAATAGAAAGTATGGCAAATTGGGGGAAGGGGTTTTCAGAAGTAAACACTATTGTCAGGGGACAAATCAAGGGAGAGAATGGAATAAATGGAGGGCAGTATAGAAAAGAAGGACATTTCATTAGATTTTCACTACATCACTGATATGGAAGTATTTTGCATGGCTACACATGTATGATCGCCATCGAATTACTTGCTTTCTCAATAAGGGTAGCAGGGAAGGTAAGAAGGGAGAGAATGTGGAAGTCAAAGCTTTTAAAATGAATGTTAAAATTGTTTTTGAATACAACTTGGAAATAAGATGTAGAGGCAATGGGGCATAAAAATCCATCTTGCCTACAGAAACATAGATGGGAGGGGAATAAGAGAAGGGGGGTGATAGAAGGAAGGACAGAATTGTGGGATTGGATGGATAGGGTACATACTGTCCTGGGGTGGAGGTTGAGGAGAGATGGGGAGAAAGTTGGGAATCCAAAATCTTGTGGAAGTGAATATTACGAAGTGAAAATAAATGAAATATATGTTAAAAGAAAGGACTTCTACCCCAAGAAAGGATTTTTTTTTTTCTCAGGAAAGCCCTTTTTATTGTCTTTAGCCCTTACTGCTAACTTCAACTGATTTTGAGTTTTAATGTTCCTGATTCTTTTCTTAAAAGAGTATTCCCACACTTGGAATTCATGAAACAATCTTTCATATATTTTGTGTGTATACATACATAAATATATACATGCAAATATATGTGCATACATACATAAAATACACATATATGTGTATGTATACCCATATACATACATACACATATATACATACACATACCCAGACATTTGATTGATAGAGTTATTTCATATCCCCAATGCTCCCAGGATCTATCTCCAGTAGTTTTTGTTTTTAATCTTGAATACATCTCTTAAAAAATTAAAATATCATAGTGTCAAATATATATGTTTTATATTTGTTATTTAGTCATTTCAGTCATGGTCTGAATCTCTGTTATCCAATTTGGAGTAGTCTTCACATGCACACTATAGTGGTTTGTCATTTCCTCTTTAATCTCATTTTACAGATTAGGAACTGAGGCAAGCAGGGTTAAGTGACTTGTCCAGGGTGAGAGAGTCAATAAGTGTCTAAGGCCAGGTTTGAACTCAGGAAGATGTTTTCCTGATTTTAGTTTGGCTCTCTTAGCTGTACACACACACAGAAACACACAGACATACATACACACATACCTCCTCCATTCCCCCTACATGTGTGTTTTATGTACATATGAATATATATACGTGCACACTAATATTTGTGACTTGGATCACCATGTTACTGTTGTACCAATTTTATAGACATACATATGTAACATTATATATATTAGATATATTATTTTCTAATCTAATGTAAAATATCTAATATAGATACCACAGATATGTATCCACACACAGTACAGCTCATAGAGAAAAGATGTGATAAATATGAAATATTTGATATTATTTATAAGAAGACATTGCCATTCAGCAAATAGTTGAATGATATGGTAAAACTAGAACTTTAGAAAAACCATTTAAGAATTTCTGTGGACTAAAAAGATTGTGGTATTCTCAATATATATAAGGATATTCATAAAAGAGGTAAGGTTAGGAGAAAAGATAAAATTTAGCTTATTCATTATTATTCATCATATGCTACTTTCATTTAAAAAAATGAAAAAAATATGCATGCATATGTGAGTGTGAATGTGTGTGTGTGTGTGTGTGTGTGTGTGTGTATGATGTCTTACTGACTTTAAACTCTATGTCAGCCCTGATAAAGGACAATGGTGTCAGCCAAGAAGGGATAGGTAACAGGTTTTGAGAATCTGGGGGAGGGAGACATGGCAGGGAAGAACAGAAATTTTATTGACTCTGGCTAAGATGACCACTGTAAGGGGCACATACAAAATTTAGTCAGACCATCAATGGATTAAAACAGAGAGGAGGATTGTTAAAGGCTGTCGCAGTTCTATTTGAAACAAACTCCAAACTAGCTGCATACATAACTCATCTTCTCAATGTGATTGAATAATTACAAATCCCTTTGGGATCAAGCCATAAGGGGAACTGGAAAGTCCTGTGTCCCTTGGGGTAATCTTGTCCACACTTTGTAGATCATAACTCTGCAGATACCCTTTTTTTCCTTATATATTGTAGATTCTTATAAAAGAGATCTTTAATCACCAGAGCTCAGTCTGATCATCCAGTCAGAGGTGAGGAAAGGAAAAAAAAAGAAAATAATAAAAAAATACAAAAATAGTGGATAGGGAATGCATATTTCCTTGATAGTGTCATAGAAGAGCATGAAAAATCTACTGACCTCTTTGATCAGTTTCTATATCTGGAACAGGTCTCAAAAATGAACAATTACCCCAACAAAACTGAGAAGTTCCAAAAATCCTCACACCTTTTCATGGAACATAACCCCACCTGTTTTATCCCAAATATGTATTAGTGTGGTTATATGGCTATGATAGATTATAACGTCATTGTGGTACCCATAGCAGCTGCTGTAGATTTGGATGTGTATTTCCAGGATAAATTTGCAAAATATAGACTCTCTTCCTCAAAGACCCAAGACATTTATTCAAATACCAGAAAATCAAACCCACCATAAAAGCCAAGAAATCTATACATGTTATCAATACAGGGAGCATTGCCATCCCCAAGCCTTCCCTCCTTCAGGCTTCCCCACAGACAATTTCCCCTAGGCAAAACCAACACAAGCTGCTGTTCTCTTCTCTGCATAAGCTGTCTCACAGCACTGCCTCACTCTCTCATCCCGCTGCACCCTTCCTGTTTCACCTCATTAGTAAGCTCCTCTCACCATGGGCTTCATGTCACTCATGCTGTAGGCTGGGCCAAAGCTCAAAGCATGTGCCTATTAAGGGGTAGGCAAGGTATTCAAATTCTCTTGCCATTACTATCAACCCTAAGATCTTTTATGTAAAATAATAGGTCAATGGTAGTTTAGGGGTAATTGGTATGGATGTAACTTCACAATATAATAGAGATAGCACAAGATAAACACATAAAACAATATCTTAGGGTGGTTTCTTGAGTACAAGCTTCCCATCATTCCTCGTTCAAATTAATGGGACCCAAAATTCCATGGGTGAGAGGCAATGGTCTCTTCTCCTATAACTACTTCCTGCTGAGACTAGGAGATAGAACTGTCCCTATCTCAAGAGGTCCAGGAAATCCATCAATGCCAGGTCTAGGGATGATATATTGTAGTCTTAGTCAGAGGGTGACATCCAGCTTAAGCAGTCAGTCATTCACAAGTAGAAGGCACTAAGCCTGAAGAAAACAAATCTAGCAAACAGGTTAAACAAACAAAATAAAAAAGATTAAGGATATAATAACCATAAGAAGGACAAATATAGCATTAGTCATGTTTCTGGAGTCCATGAATCCACTAAAACTGAGTTAATTTCTATCTTCTTCGCTGCAGGGATTCCCTATATAAGGGAGGGCTCCATGCCAGTAACTATCAATGCCCTTGTTAAAATAGTTCATCTATTTTTTCAATATACAGTTAAACTGATATGAGGTCTGTAATCTTGTCTATATATTTCTTTAATCTGAGCAGGGGCTTGGCCAATTTACCGTCTCCCTACAGGTGTGACAAACTTGGACATAATGATTCAGTAGGATCTGTAGGGGCAGATTTCAATCTAATTCAGTTCAATATTAAATCCCTTTTCTCTGTACTTCTTAGATACCTGGTTAGTTTCAAAACCATTTATTCTTCCAAAATCTATCCCTGCTCTTAAAGCAGTAAACATTTCTCTCCTTGTTAGTATACTCTGACTTTTAATCTACTGGGTGTTTATTCTTCTCTCTTGCAGAAATTTATCTTTTACCAATTCCTCTAAGTCTCCTAACTGTGAAATATTATTCAGTACCTCCAAAAGAAGGTGCCCTATTTCCCTAATTACTAGAGTCAGAATTAGGTGCTTATAAGCAGGAGGAGCAGATTTGACTATTATATTACTATGACAAACTCTTAAGAGAGTACAATGAAAAGCCTCAGGGTCTCTGATCATGATTGTAGTTTTCATTACCTATTCCTTTAATTTTCTCATACAGTCTCTAAGTGAGTAACACAGTCTATCTCCACTAGGCCACACAGAGTCAGTGGGATTTTGCTTACTGCATCCCAGTGCATGTGTGGCTAAAGCTAACAAATTAGTTCCATTGTTACCTCCTTGGATGTGGTAATCCCTAAAACTTGTTGTACAAAACAATTCTAATCCTGATGAATTTTCATCAATCTATGTTATCTATCCATACTCCTCTAGCGCCCTCCTCACTGATTCTCACCATCCAAGATATTAATGATTCTTCCACTTTTGAGTGAATTTACTTAAAATATCAGTGATCTTCTGCTGAGTGAAATCCTCAATTACTTCCTTAGACACTGTGTGCCCCGCTTGGTTCTCCTGCTTCCTTCATAGTGGATATGCACTCACATTCCTTGGAGCCTTCTTTTATCTAAATCTCTTTAATTTTCTTCCCACACATCTTCCTCCTAGGTGTCTGGGCCCCAATCAGGCCTCACAGGTACATGGGTTGCATTCATTTTCCTGTTGTTCTTTTTTTTTTTTCTGAGTCACTCTCACAACTGTGTTTTATGTTACCACCTAATTGTTTTTAGCTTGCTATTGTAAAGGAAAGTTCAGATGCTGTAGCATTGAAAGCTTCTTACGTGAAACAGTTAACTCCTTTTGCAGTTGAACATTTTCCTCCAACAATTTGTCTCTAGTTAAAATACAATAACTTTTTAACAATACTCATCCTCTTATACATATCATTACTATTTCTTTCCCTGGTTCTATCGGTATTCCTTGCAAACATCTTACTAAGTATCTGAGTTCTCACTTCTATAGCCTTAGTTCTCAGTTTTCAAAGTTATAGGCTTTTAGCACATTTTCTTTCCAGGGAGGAATGAGGTAAATCCTTCCATCCAGGGATACACATTTCCTTCCTAGAGGCTTCCTGTCTTCATATAGATGTTTTGTATTTCATGATCCCATTCGCATTGCCATTTGTAGTGCCAATGCAATACCCACAGCAGCCGCTATGCATATGCATCCATATTTGCAGGGTATATTTGCAAAATATAAACTCTCTTCCTCAAAAACAAAACCAAGATATTTACTAAAACACTAGAAAGCCAAATACACCACAATAACAAAGAAATTCGTGCACATTATCAATTCAGGGTGCACCACCATTTCCAAGCCTTCCTTCTGTCAGATCTCCCCACAAACAAGCTCCCTTAGGCAAAATCACACTCTCTCTCACTCATGCTAACTGTTCTGCTCTGCCTCAGGTCTCTCCCAGATGGGCCTCACTCTCCCTTCCTTTGCACCCTTCTTGCTCCACTTGTTCAGCAAACTCATCCCACCTTAAGCTTCATGTGACTCAAGTCGTGAATTGTGCCAAAGCTCTAAGTAGGTCTCATGGGCCTATTAAGGCACAGGGAAGATCCTCAGATTACCTTTCCACTACATAAATGGAACACATAAGAATTAAAGTGGATATCACACAGATAGCAAAGGAAGGGAACATATTAGGTGTGACAACATGTAACATATAATGAATTTTGAAGAATCAATGAAGAATAGAATAAAGGAAATGCATAATGGAAAAAAATGGCATGGTCATGAAACCAGTGAGACTAATAACAGGTAGATAGACCCAGTGTTCAATCAGAGTCCTCACAACATTAGAGAAAATGAAGATCTGCACTTGAATGGATCCTCTGAAGTGAAATTCATGGGAGGATGCAGATAAAAGTTTCATATAACAAGAAGACAAGGAAGAGCTATAGTCAGTATTACTGAATGGAATCTCCAAATTTATAGTCACATATCCATTTGAGTGAGTACTGAAAATAAAATAAAAAATAAAAATTAAAGCTGCTTATAGTTTTGTACAATTTTTAAAAATCTAATCACAAATTTCTAGTCTTTGTTTAAGAGGATTGCTAAAACATGCAAGTTATAGAGGTATAAAACTTCCTTCACACTGAACTATTTGTATAAGATTCTAACTTTTTATTTAAAGTCAAAGATTTAGAATCCTGTGTTGATTTTAGTTATGATTCATTTTACTTTATTTCTTTTCTCTTATTTAGTTGCTATTATGCTACATACTCATAAGATAACTTTACATGTAAAAATAAAATTAGTGATGCTAGTCAAGTAATTCTACATTGGGTAACAATTTGTGTGTGCTGTAGAAATGTGAGAGAAAAAAATAGTTGCTTGCAAGAAAATAAACAAACACTTTCAATTCCAGGAAGAGAAGGTAAGTTTCCTTCCAATAAGAGAAAGACAAGAACAACAAATGAGAGATAAAGGAATTTGTCTATATATCTAGAGAGAAAAAGCAGGTAAGTTTTCCATCACCCTCAACACATGAGCCACTTACTTAGTTTTTCTCTCTAAATCTAAGGACAAAAACATCAAGTGAAGAAAAAGGAATTCAAGATGATGCACAGGAAACAAAAGAAGAGGAAATTAATGTAGATGCAATGGGGGTGATGATAGTATAATTAAGCCTGTTAGTTAAGCTCAAGGAAATATGTATGACATTATTGAAGGCTAGCTGTGATAATTATTTTGCATGTGTCTTCAGAGCATATGGTGCTCCAAAACAATGTTTCCTCATATCTTGCTATGTAATGAGTTTCCTTACTGTGCTTATGTAGATTAGTTATACAAGTGCTATGAAGAGTTCTGTGCCACCTGTCATTTCCCTGGTTATGACATCGACAGTAAGTGTAGTGTAACACACTGTGATTTGCAAAGGAAATAGTAATTACTAGTACTAAATATTTCTATTTTGTGACTAGTTTCAGTTAGCTTGTATATGATCTACTCTGTCATGTCATTATGATTAGGTTTGAGCCATTACATTGATAATTCTAAAAGATAAAGGTGTGAAATGAAAAATAAAATCTTTCAAATGACTCAGTAGGAAACATTCCATTGTCCTTCATTTTTATCGCAGTTTTCATCATCTTTATTCTTGTGCCACTTCTCATGTACCATTTTGTGGAATCCCTCTTTTATTTTCATGATAAGCAGATTGTGGTTCCCAAGACATTTCAAAGAACAGTGAGGCAAACTTACTTCAAATGTATTTTTTTTTAATTTTCTATTATAGAACTGAGTTATATTGCACTTTTAGCTTCGTTGATATCATTTGCAGTACTGTGTATTATTGTTGCTTTGTTGATGCCTCTGCATTTCCAGCATTCCTCTAAAATGATGAGCCAGAAAAGGCAAGGAAATGTGGTATTAATTATTGGTGAAAGCATGGGCACTGATCTGCACTTTCTAATGGTACTGAAGTAAATAAGAATATTTGAAAACTCCCACATCACTTCCTGGCTATCATTTCCAAATCATGATGCCTTTACTCTGATCATTATTCTTATATCTCCATATCCTCATAATTTTGGTCCTTGTCCCTGGAAGGTGCTGATAAATGAGTTTTCAGATTTTGGGCCAAGAAGCAAATGTCCACGCCATTTTCTAGCAATCATTTCCCAATAACTCTTTCCAGATCAATTTTTTTGATTACTGCCCTCCTCTTCAGTAGAATGAAATATGTTTCAGGGCAGGGATCAATTGTTTGGTTTTTATTTGTAAATTTCACAGGTGTCTCAGTAAGTCAGTTCACACGCATTTGTTAAGTGTTTTACTATGTGGCAGGAATTGTAAAAAAAAAAAATACTGGAGATAAAAGAAAGACAAAAGCAGCTCCTGCCTTCAATGAGCTTATATTTTATTGGGGTTTACAGACATGAAAATTTCTAGATACATACAAAGTATACATAGAGTAAGGAAAATAATCTCAGAGAGGAAGGAATTAATAACTAGCTTGACTGGGAAAGGACTTCTGTAGTAGGTCAAATTTGAGCCAAGTTTTGAAGGGACACATAGGAACTCAGAGATGTAGAGAGAATATTCCAGACTGAGGATCCGTTTGTGTAAAATATAAAGAAAGGATTTCTGAAAAGATGGTAAAGTAGGCCAGATATTGATGCGTGGAGAGAAGAAAAAAAATGGAGCAACGAAATTTATATGAAAATTTGGCTATTTGGAAGGAGTAGCAAGTTGTATATGGTAGATTCGCAGTTTCATGTGCAATCCTTTTTTTTTATTTTATTGTATTGTTGAAATGTTTATTTTGTTCCATGAATTAAAAATTAAATAAGTTTTAAAAGCAACACAAAATATGAGGATTCACAAATAGGCCTACATGGCTATATTGGAGAATTCACAGAAGGGAAGAAAATGTAAAACTGGAAAATTGGGAAGGCAAAAAGTATGGTTGAAACTAAGCAGAAGACTATATTTTAGTCTGGAGTTGATAGAAAATCAATCTATTTGAAACTTCAGGAATAACAAGGGTGGGAGAATTGAGAAGATTATGTATCTTGACCTATCCTTTGAGTGGAGGATAGATTGGACAAAAAATTTCAAAATGTAGAGAGACAAATGATAAAATTATTCCAAAAGTCAAGGAAAAAGTTGTAATGAAGGCTTCACTTAGGTTGGTAGCTTTGTGCATGGAGAAAAGGAGTACAGGAGAAATATTAAGTAGAAATAGAGCTACAGATGTGGAGATATCTATGTTATGTAGTTGGAATAGTGTTAATTTTACAATTACTGGGACATATTAGGAACTCTGTGATTATTTTTCTCTTCAAGGTTGCATAATGCTTTATTTTTCAAATGGAACTTTTTACATCAGCAAGAAATCCTTTCAGAAAATTGCTGAAGTTAAGTATGCTAAGCTAAGTGATAAGAAAGAACTGGGAGAAAGAGCTGAAGGGAATAATTATCAATTAAGAAACTGCTTTAAAATAATATAAACCATTAATGAAATATTCCCTGAGAAACATGGTAATCAGAAAAAACGTTATATCACTGATTACTGTTTCATTAGCAGTAAATCTGCACCATCTGGTACAATTAAATCTTCAAGGATCAATGATGGCTTAACAAAGGTAATTTCCAAAGTCAGTAGTAAGATCAAAAATGAGGTTAGAGAGAACTGAAGGTCTTCTAAGAAGCACAAAATATGTAATTTATCTCTTAAAACCAACTTCAAAATGTGTGTATTCCTTAACAAATTTCAGCTTACTTTGTGTGTGATGAATTATGTCTAGCCTCAGACTGAAAGATATTAACTGCAACCTCAAAAGTTCAATCTACTGTAGTGTCATTTTTTAAGAAAAAAATGAAATGGAATATTTAGCCTTTAAAAAAGAGAAGCGGTAAGAAAAATGTCAGAGAAAAATATGTAAGCCATTTTGAATCATTCAAACTGAATGACATATTGAAAATGCATTAAGTTTTTTCAGTAAAATTCAGCATATTTAAAACTTCTATTTAAATCATACATTTTTTTCATTTGAATCCTAATTTACTATGTGCCAAATCATTTCACAGAAAATATTATTGCATACAGATTTGGTCTGATATAGGTGGCATAAGAAATTTAAAATGTGATAGGCCTTTTTTATTGCATAAATGATTGCTTTAGATTGCAAGATTAGATGTTCTCACTAATAGGAATCTTCCCTACATATATATATATATATATATGTTTACATATATATATATATTAAACATATTAACATTATTAACATTAACATTAAACATATATATATATATGTTTACATATATACACACATATACACACATACACACATATATGTGTGTGTACACATACATATATTTGTATATATGAGTGTGTATATATATATATATATATATATATAAAACATATCATTTTTAATCTTTTAGTTTATAGGAATATGTTTTAATTCCTGAAATGTCAGCATTAAAAAAAAAAAAAAAACTACTTTGGAAACCCAAAACTGCAGCTGATTGCAATACAAATATAGCTAGCAAAGTTAAGAATGTTAGAAAATAAATGTTGACTTTTGAAGAATTTTGGAAGCAATGGACAAAAGAGGAAAAGTGATCAAGGAACCCTTACAATAATAAATTATTAAACTCAGAGTAAGGTAATATGAAAGAGGAGATAATGTGAATATGATTCCCTTCTGTTAAGAGGATTTGCATTGTAATATGGAGATATTCTGACCAATAGTGCTAATTAAAATCACAAGTCACTAAAAAACATTCTTAAGACTTGTGTCAAATTTATGGAACTGCTGAAACAAGGAGTGAGTAAATTGCCAATCTCCGGTGAGTTTGTTAACTTATTTGCATCATAAGGGAACCATTTAGCCTATGGCAAAAATGTTTTATTTAATAGGTTTTAAGCACATGGTATAATTCTACTTCAGTTATTTAATTTCATTTATTTAATTTTTTAAAAATTATTTAACTTTTTACATTCATTTTCACAAAATTTTGGGTTCCAAATTTTCTCCCCTTTTCTCCCCTCCCCCCACCCCAATACACTGAGCAATCTAATTTTCCCTATCACCAATCTACCCTTTCTTCTATCCTTCCTCCCTTCTCTTGTCCCCATCTTCCCTTTTGTCTTGTAGGGCCAGATGACTTTCTAATCCCCCCATTAACTGTATTTCTTATTTCCTAGTAGCAAGAACAATACTAACCAGTTGTTCCTAACACTTTGACTTCGAATCCTTCCCATCCCTCCCTCTCCACCCATTTCCTTTGGGAAGGCAGGCAGTTCAATATAGGCCATATCTGTGTAGTTTTTCAAATGACTTCGATAATAGTCATGTTGTGTAAGACTAACTGTATTTCCCTCCATCCTATCCTGCCCCCCACTTTTCCTATTCTGTCTTTTGATCCTGTCCCTCCCCGAGTGTTGACTTCAAATTGCTCCCTCCTCCCATTGCCCTCCCTACCATCATCCCCAACCCCCTTGCTTATTTCTTTCTCCCCCAATTTCCTGTATTGTAAGATAGGTTTTCATACCAAAATGAGTGTCCATTTTATTCCTTCCTTTAGTCAAATGTGATGAGGGTAAACTTCTTGTTTTCTTTTTTCTCAGCTCTCCTCTTTTTCCCTCCACTAAAAAGTCTCCTGCTTGCCTCTTGAATGAGATATAATTTACCCCATTCCAATACACCCTCTTTCCTCCCACTACATTTCTCTCTCATCATTTGCCTTAATTTCTTTTAAGATATGGTCCCATCCTATTCAATTCACTCTGTGCTCTCTGTCTCTGTATGTACGTGCAGGTGGGTATATGTGTGTGCATGCACGTGTGTACATGTGTGTGTGTGTGTGTGTGTGTGTGTGTGTGTGGTCCCACCAGCTACCCAGATACTGAAACGTTTTAAGAGTTACAAATATTGTCTTTCCATGTAGGTATGTAAACAGTTCATTTTTGGTAAGTCCCTTCTGACTTCTCTTTGCTGTTTACTTTTTCATGCTTCTTCTCATTCTTGTCTTTGAAAGTCAAATTTTCTTTTCAGCTCTGGTTTTTTTCATCAAGAATGCTTGAAAGTCCTCTGTTTCATTGAAAGGCCATATTTTCCCCTGAATATTATACTCAGTTTTGCTGGGTAAGTGATTCTTGGTTTGAGTCCTACTTCCGTTGATTTCTGGAAGATCCTATTTGACCCCTTTTGATCCCTTAATGTAGAAGCTGCTAGATCTTGTGTTATCGTGATTGTATTTCCACAATACTGGAATTGTTTCTTTCTAGCTGCTTGCAATATTTTCTCCTTGACCTTGGAATTCTGGATTTTGCCACAATGTTCCTAGGAGTTTCTCTTTTTGGATCTCTTTCTGGTGGTGATCAATGGATTCTTTCAATACTGATTTTGCCCTCTGGTTCTAGAATCTCAGGGCAGTTTTCCTTGATAATTTCATGAAAGATGATGTCTAGGGTCTTTTTTTGATCATGGCTTTCAGGTAGTCCCATAATTTTTAAATTGTCTCTCCTTTATCTATTTTCCAGGTCAGTTGTTTTTCCAATGAGATATTTCACATTCTCTTCCATGTTTTCATTCTTTGGTTTTGTTTTGTGATTTCTTGGTTTCTCAGAAAGTCATGAGACTCCATCTGTTCCATTCTAATTTTGAGAGAACTATTATCTTCAGTGAGCTTTTGAACCTCTTTTTCCAGTTGGCTAATTCTGCTTTTGAACGCATTCTTCTCCTCATTGGCTTTTTGAACCTCTTTTGCCAATTGAGTGAACCTATTTTTCAAGGTGTTATTTTCTTCAGCATTTTTTTGAGTCTCTTTTACCAAGGTATTGACCCGTTTTTCATGCTTTTCTTGCGTCTCTCTCATTTCTCTTCCCAGTTTTTCATCCACTTGTCTAACTTGATTTTCAAAATCCTTTGTGAGCTCTTCCATGGCCTGAGCCCATTGTATATCCCCCTGGGATGTCTGGGATACAGACCTGCACATTTTTCCCTGATGGTAAGAATATTTCCTCATCATCAGAATTGAAAGGCGGGAACATCTGTACCCCCTCCAAGTAGCTCTCTATAGTCTTATTTTCTTCCCTTTTCTGGGCATTTTCCCAGCCAGTTACTTGACTTGTGAGATTCCTGTCCACCCCTGCCTAGATCTGCCCAGCGTGCTTGGGGTCTGAGATTCAAAAGGGCTTTCCGTGGCAGGAAAGGGCTGCTATTCATTGTGAGCTTAAGTTCTGGTGCTGGGGTGGGGGCAGGGCCGCCTCCCAGGCTCAGTTCCCTCAGGGGCTTTATGCAGAGACCTTCAGTGATGAAGCAGGTGGGGGCAGGGCCCCCTCCCAGGCTCAGCTCCCTCAAGGGTTTTATGAAGAGACCTGAACTTCTGCCTGCTGCTCGAGAAGTCCCGGGCTGCTGCTGCTGCCTCTGCCTCTCCTTCTGCCGTTTCCTCACTAGGGGGCCCGAGTCCCAGAGACACTCCACTCCTCTCTTGGACAGCCCCGACATCTCTCTCACTGACATGTAGTGCCTGTGGGCAGAGGGACCTTCCCAGCTGCCAGAGATTCCATCCCTGAAGCCTGCTCGGATCTGCTCCTCTGGGGCCGTGTGGCTGGGCAGCACAGAGGTGGACTCCACTGTCTGGAGTGTGACGGACCCTGGGGATGGCTCTCCAGGGCTCTCTGGAACAGAGATCTTTTCCACTGTGTTTCTGCGTGCCTTGCAATGATCCAGAATTCTTGGGGAGCTGTTCTTGCAGGAAATATATGGGCTGTGGGTTAGGAGCTAGCATACATGAGTGTTTCTTCTCTGCCATCTTGGCTCCACCCCTCATTTATTTAATTTTTGATCAAAGAACTACTTTCCATATCTTTCTCAATGCTTACATTCACCATCATGTTATATGAATGTGTTATCATGCTGGGAAGATGATCCCAGGTACCAAAAAAGATTTGCTAGGAGAACACAAGCTATGACAAGGCCTTCCAAACAGGATAGTCATTGACTACAGTCTGAAGTTCTGAATGTTTTTCTTTTGCGGATGCCTAACTTCTTCAAAACTTAAAACCTAAGTGTTATTGAGTAAGTACACATATAATGATTTTTTTTTTTTTTTTAATGGGGAAACAGGATGTACAGGTATGGAGAATTTGGAATTTGCATCATTAAAGATAGTACCCATATAATTGGGTGTTTAAAGTAATTGAAACCATTGGAAGTTTCTTGGGCAAGTTTCAGTTCTATCAGGTAGGAACATTTTTATGAGAGGCAGTTAATAGAAGAAAGAATGCTTTTCTAGAGACAAGTGATTTGGGTTTGCATACTAAGTCTACTATTTCCTATTAACTTCTCAATATTCTAGGTAGCCCACGAAAGTTCTAAGTTGGAGTGAAGTTGCCTTCTTGCATTGGTAGAGGAAGTTTCCTCACTGGATATTTGCCTATAAATGAAATCACAGGCCTGGTTTCCCTATTTATCAATTGTTCATGCTAATATATTTATGTCTATACACAGAAGTGTACACATGCACACACACATACAGAGAGAGAGAGAGAGAGAGAGAGAGAGAGAGAGAGAGAGAGAGAGAGAGAGAGAGAGCACAATGTGAGTTAAATAGGAAGAGATCATATTTTAAAAAAATTAAATTAAGAGTTGAGAGAGGAATATACCGGGTGGAGAAAGGAGAAAAGGATTGTGAGAAATCATCTCTCATAGTAGAGGCAAGAAAAAGTTTTTCCAATGGAGGACAAAAAGAGGTGAGAGGGAAAAAGTGAAGCTTACTCATATCACATTTGGCTCAAGAAAGGAATAACATACACACTCAATTTGGTATGACAATCTATCTTGCGCTACAGGAATGTAGGGGAGAAGGGCATAAGCAAGGTTGGGGGGGATGATGGAAAGGAAGGTGAATGGAAGGAGGGAGCAATTAGAAGTAAACACTCTTTGCGAGGGACTACATCAAAGAGAGAATAGAAGAAATGAGGGATAGAATAGGATGGAGGGAAATGCAGTTAGTCATAGACAACATGACTATTATGGAAGTCATTTGCAAAGCTACACATATACAACCTATATTGAATTGTTTGCCTTCTCAGCGGGAATGGGTGGGGAGGAAGGAAAGAAGAGAAGTTGAAACTCAAAGTTTTACAAACAAATGTTGAGTATTGTTTTTGCATATAACTGGGAAATAAGAAATACAGATAATGGGGTACAGAAATTTATCTTTCCCTATAGGACAAGAGAGAAGATAGGTTCAAGGGAAGGCACATTGGTGGAAGGGGCAATCAAAATTCAAGGAGTTTTGGGATGGGGGGAGGTGAGAGATGGGGAAAAAATTTGGAAATGAGGAATTTGTGGAAATGAATATTGAAAACTTTAAATTAATTCATTAATTAATTTAAAAAGCATATGGTGTTATTATTTTGGGTCTTCAGAAAGCCTGATATTATATAAACCAATCTGGATCATCCTCAAAAGATAACAAGCATCACAACAAATCTGGCCATGTTTCTACAGTAATCTCTTTTTTTTCATAGCTGGGTGGTGTGATCATCTTGTTCTTTAACACTTAACTCATTCCCCAGTGTGTTATTTGAAGAAGAAATGACCCTGAAGGAAATGAAGTGGGGAAAAAGTTTTAGTTGATTGCACTCTGAAGAAATCTATGGCTGATGATATACAATATTGAAAGAATTCAAGTACTGATTTTCAAGACATCCAAAGGGAGATAGATAACAAGCCTTTTGGAAAGAAATTACAGTTTATATTGTGTAATTTTAAGAATAAATTAAGAGAATTATAGTATTTGTTGTCCTATAGATTTAATTTCTATTTAACTTATGTTAAGGTTAGTTACACTTATGTGAATGATTTATTAGATGGAAAATTAGAAAGTAAATATTTTGGCAGTTATATTCTCCAGTAGACTGCAATTTCACAGTCAAATATGTGATTGAAATATCCAAAAGATCTGCATGCTGTTGTATTGGTTATTTGCTACTTTAAAGAATTTCTCAAGGGAGTAAATTTTGGTTTAAAAGCCTTCATCTAACATGCATATGTTAAAAGCATACAGGATTTCTTGAAATTGTATTCAGAATGGTAAATATACACATAGAGGCAAACACACACATATTACAATCTTTCCTTGCTCATTTTTCTCCTGTTTTATATCTTTTCTCAAATCTCTTCTACTTGTATTTTTCACTTATTGGGTCAGTAAAACTGACATCTTTTTGTGATTTCCTACTATGTGCTAATCATTATGCTAGTATTAGGGATACATAGAATAGCAAGGGAAAGACTGCTTTCAATGACCGCACAATTAGATAGGGGAAATACTATGTACAAGGAGATATAGAGAAACTGCAGAAAATCAACAAATAGAAGACAATAGATTGAGAACTGGGATGGTAGGATTTCAGCTGAGATTTGAAAGAAACCCAGGGAAATTGGAATGTGGAGATGAAGAAGAGATTTCCAGGCTTAGAGTTCAGACAACAGAAGCATGGGAAGTCAAGACACAGAGAAACTTGTGTAAGTAACAAAAAAAATCCCTATTTACAAAAATGTTTGATGGGGTTTGAAATGTAAGAAAATTGGAAAGGTTGGAAGGGGTGAGGATTTTAAGGGCTTTACAGGCCAACAAAAGGGATTGGGGTGTTATATTTGCTTGAGTACCAGATTTATTTAATAATTTGCAGATAAAACATGTTTTTCTTTTCTTGTTCCTCTCCTTTTTTGTTCCTCTCCTTTCTTTTTTTGTTCATTTGCTTATGTTTTTTCCTAACTAAATGCTGTTTGACTTATTTTGGCATCTTTTCTAAACATAACTTTGTAGTTTTTGTACCTGTAATCTTGATAAATGAACATCTTAGGGTCTTTTGTCCTGGATATAGCAGTAAGAATTACCAGTTTTATCCCTGTGAACCCAAATTTTACGGCAACTAAAACTGGGTTGTTTTTAATCTGCGTGTGTACCTGGGTATATCCTTAGGGACAGAGCTCCCTTCCTTCCATCATTTTCTGTTATTACTAAATTGCACTCTGACACATTGAAAAGAGAAAAAAAAAATGTTTCTAAGGGTGACTTAGAGGAAGAGTAAAATCCACAATCCCCACTCATGCCTGAGTAACATATATTCCCTTGTATCCAGGGGAGAAATTGCTATAGTATCTGAAATGATGGAACTGAAATGTAACACTCTAAGTGTGTGTTACTTAGTAGTTATAATGATGGTTTATAAGCAAAAGTTTGTTATATATAATATGGATATTTCTTTTTAAGTCTTGTTGACACTAGTAGCCAAATGCAGATATTTCCAAATGATGATTTATCTGTATTCAATTTATCATAAAATTCAGGGAATATGTGAATTGACACATTTAATTTATTTTAAGAGATACATTTCAGAACATTAGAAGACATTCTTTAAAGGGCTGGCCATTAAGATAGTTGAGAAGATTTATGTGATAATGATATTGATCTTTTCAATGCTAATATGGTGAATGCAATTATGAGAGCACATTATAAAAGTCTAGGTAAGTCATTTGCTTACTAAGATAATAAAAATTCTTCCTTGGTGGAATGGAAATGTGATGCATACATTAAAGATGAAATAAAAGCTCTAAATAATGTGAATAGGTCACATTTGATGAAAGACTTAATGGAATATGAAAAACTGATTGTATCATCTAAAGGGTTGAAAAAAAGATGAAGTTTATATACTTTAAAACCTTAAAATATCATTGCTAGACAAATACCTATAAAATGTATGTGGGGAGTATGGATGTGGAAATAAACTAAACTTGTGATGTCAATGGTAAAAGCAATTTACAGGGGTGCTGCAACTCCCTTTATGAATGTATGGGAGTAAATTCTCTGCAATTTATAGTCTTAGATACTTTGCCCTGGGCCACCCAACCAATTTGTGTTGAAAGTGAGAATGAACCCAGTTATTTCTGATTTCAAGACCAGTTCTCTAACAACTACATCATGCTTTCTCTCAGATATGCAAATATACATGAATGTGTCCATATGTACTCTGTATGTATGTGTGTATCTATCACTGTCTTTGCATGTTTTGTATATATAAAATATATTTATAAATTATATTATATTACATTTATAAACATTTTTGAATTTTTCAAAATACTGTATTCATTTTCTCAAAAACTTTGTGAGGTAGTTGCTATTATATTCCCTCATTTTACAGATGAGGGAAGTGATTCTAAGGGAGGTACAATGATTTTGCCAAAATCATACATATGGGAAGTGTCTGAGGCATGATTCAAATTCATATCTTCCTGACTCTTAGGCCAAGCACTCTATCCAGCATTCCCTGCTATTTCTAAATATAAATGTCATTAAATCCTCTTACATGCAATTTGAAAAACATTTAAAGGTGCATTAACTACTATGAGTCAGCAGACTGAGATACACATTAATATCTTACAAAAAACTGGAACAGACAGGAAGATTTTTATTGTTCATAATGGTTCTCTATAAACTGTGTTGCTAAGGAAAAGGAAAAGGACAAGAAAACATAGATGGATTTCTATTTGGATCTGTTATTAAATGGATTAGGTGTTCTGATAAGAATACAGATAAGCTGAGCATTTACATGGATATATTTTCTGTATGTATTTCATAAATATCTGTAGATATAAGAATTAATCCTATGAAAAACCAATCCCAGAATAAATATTTTTACAATTTAATGATAAAATAACACTCACATAAGTTAGTTTTCAAGTAAAGTATCCAAAATAATTTGCAAGATTACCTACAAGCTTATTTGACACTGAATGGATGAATAAAGCCCAAACAACAGCCATAGCAACTTTTCCTCTATTTTCCCTCCTTCTTAGGCCTCACAGATTTTGATTTTCCCTACCTGGCCTGGTGCTAATAAGCTAATTTTAGGTAATAAGCTAAATAAGGATACATAATTTTATTCCCCAAAAGTTTACACAGATAATTTCAAAATATCATATTTCTTTCTTTCTGATGTCAGTTTATCATGGAAGGCAAACGGTTAAAGAAAGAGAGAGAGAAAGACTGGCTTGTAGTAAATGCCTATGATAATTACAAGCATAGGTTATGGGTATTATGTTCAAGGAAAATTGAGACAATTGAAAAATAATAAAAATCTAATCCTGGATAAAGAAGCTTTACATTTATGCCCACAGAAGCTGTATAAATAATTTCAGGAAAATTTGTTGAAGGGTTTTAAATGTATTTTAGCTTATCCCCTTATAAATTGTAGTAGTCACATTTATTTCACACTTTTGAAGAACATGACTGGAGTCAAGTAATGGAGTCATGGAATAAAATTTTAAAAAACAGAAAAGTTAAAGAGAGTTTACTATGAGAACTATAGTTTCTCTTAGGTCTAGCAACAGTTAGATGTTCTCACTAAAAACAGGTTTAAGAGGCTTAAAAAGCATCAAAGCATTAAGAGAAAATTTGGGACTTCAGGATCATGCATGCAATAAAGAAGACAGAATACTATGAATACAAGTCATTCCCCAATAGATAAATGGTAAAAGAATATGAACAAATAGTTTTCAGATGACAAAATTAAAGCTATGTATAGTCATATGAAAAACAAAACTAAATAAGTATTGATTAGAAAAATGCAAGTTAAAACAACTCTGAGGTACCACATCACATCTATCAGATTGGCTAATATGATGAAATAGGAAAATGATAAATGCGGAAGATGTGGGAAAATTTAAGTAAATGAATTGTTGATTGATTTATGAGATTAGACAAACATTCTGAACAGCACTTTGAAACTACGAATCAAACTGTGCATGCCCTTTGATCTAGTGATACTATTACTATGTCTGTATACCAAAGAGAGCACAAGAAAATGAAAAGGACACACATATAAAAATATTTATAACTTCCTTTTTCAATGGCAAAGAATTAGAAACTGAGGAAAGTGACTCTCAGTTTTGGAATGACTGAATAAGTTGTGGCATATGAATATAATGAGATACTATTGTTTTATAAGAAATGATGAGCAGGTAGTTTTCAGAAAAACCTGGAAAGACTTACATGAACTGATATTGAGTGAAATGAGCAGACAGAGTCTGCATCTAAGTCAAAGCCTATTATTTTCACTCTTTTTTGTTTCACTTTGTTTCTTTCCTCATGATTTTCCCTTTTGTTCTGATTCTTCTTTCACAACATGACTAATGTGGAAACATGTTTAACATCATTGTCTATGTGCTATCTATATCAGATTACTTGATATTTTGGGGAGCAGGGAGAAAATTAAGGGAGAGAGAAAATATGGAACTCAAAAACTTATAAAAATAATTTTTAAAACTATCTTTACATAAACTTGGAAATAATAAAATACTATTAAGTGTAAAAAATAAGATAAAGTCTCTTACAGCTGTAGGGAAAAGAGGTATTGATAATAGCACACAATAAGCCAATGATAGCAAGAAAGTTTTAGAAATGACAGTTGAGGAATAGGTATGAATTACTATGGACCAAACCTTGGCACATCTTACCTACAAATGAATCAATGCTGCTTTTGTGGCTCTAAACTCCAGAGTGAAATGACATAAAACAAAAAAGAAGGGAGGAAGAAGACAAATAGGAATGGGTGATATATTCCAGATAAGTAAATGGTAAAACAGTGAAAAAATTATTCTTCTCATCTCTTAGGAAGAGAAAGGGCCATTAGAGATTTTGTGATTTAGCAAAAGAATGGAAAATAAAAGGAGAAAATCTAGTTTCAGTCATGAGTGTCCCACTAACAAACATTCCCAAAAGGGAAAAGAGAGATTCTCTCAATTCGTTGTGGAGCTGAAGTGCCTATCATCTTCAGCAATTTTGTGTTTAGTAATTTTGAGAGAGGGTTTTATCTTGGTAGACAATAGCTTGCATAAGGAGAATAAGAAAAAGAGCTCTTGGTGGTAGGTAAAAAAAAAAAAAAAAAAAAAGGAAAGACTTGGAAGGACCTGAACCAGAGACATTTCGTGATAAATGGGTAAAAATAATAGTAGTGAGGAATTTCAAGAGTAGTGATGGGGCACACTTTCAGAAAGATAGGAAAATTTCTAACTTAGAACAGTACTTCTACTCAACCTGCATGAATTATTCTAGTTTAGGCAGCATAGATTAAGGGGAAAAGAGGAAATAATACAAGATAATAAAAAGGAAACTATTTAGATGGGGAACCCAAGATACTACTCTATTCTATGGAAAACACTGAGAACTAAAATGAAAAATAATAAAGATCAATGAATCAAACCATAAAACTTTTAATTTAGAGAAAGTGATGATAATTAATAAGGAAAATGAGATAAAACTCATTTTCCATAAAAACTTAAAAAATTTTAACAGAAACAAAGAGAAAAAATCATGTATTAAAACAGAGAAAGTGGGGTATTTGTATACTTACTTAATTGAGAAAAAAGAATAGAAGAATTAGATAATTCAATAAAAGGAAGAAAAAAGTGAATTCAAAGTTAAGACTCCAAAGCTAGGAAAATGGGGTGACAATCAAGAGAGGTGGGGTATATAGTTATAGCTATTGACATATCGATAGAAATATATAGATTTAGATCTTAAAGCCGTTAAAAATATATAAATCATCAGTGAAAATTAACAAAAAGTTATCAAAAGAATAACACACTTAGTAACTATTAACGTTCTATTCATTTTCACACTTTTTTTTCAATATATTCATCAGTTTACCTTACTTTATCTGTCCTCTTTTTCTTCAAAAAAATGGTTTCATGGCATTACTTTAAGGAGGAGAAAGTTAGAAGATGAAGACAAGAGAAGGGAGGGATGACAGAAGAGAGGGCAGATTGGAGATAGGGAAAATTAGATTGCTTGGGGTATTGGGGTGGGGGGAGGGGATAAAAGGGGAGAAAATTTTGGAACCCAAAAATTTGTGAAAATGAATGTAAAAAATAAAATAAATAAATAAAATTAAAAAAGAAAAGAAAATGCAAGAAATTTTAGCAGTATAAAAACAAAAGAAGATTTTTTTAAAATCTTAATGAGGAAAAGTTACCTTTTTCATTATCCTAGTACACTCAATAGATATACGTCTGAGATCATTTTATAGGAAAATAAAGACAAAGAATACCACAGGATGGCAACGTATGGAGACATTTCCATCTGTAGTCTTTGATAAAATTCACACCATTTTGAGTTCACAGATAGATTGGAATAATGGAATGAGAAAATTTTTTGTCTTTTTAAAAATAGAAATTTGAAATTTCCACTATTACAAAGGTGTGAATTATTTAAATCTCCACTTGTCCTAGTTCATGATATATGTTGCCTATGTAGATCAACAATATTTACAAATATTAATTTATCATTTTTGAATTTGAGCTTTGCTAATCTCAATAGCATGCAAGGTAGGCCCTGTTGTTCTTTTTCTCAGATAACTATATCCATGTTTGTATTGTTGCTATTAGTCAGCTTCAAGATGTATCTGATATACTCTCATCACATAGAATGTTGTCACAATGTGGGTTACATTAGAGTCAACTTGAAATAACTTCTACTTTCACCATATAATATGCATTCCTCTCATAGTAAAGTAAAATACTTTATATACATACTTCCTAGTAAGATGGGAGAATAAGGCTTAAGATGCCCAGTTTTCAAACCTATGTATAAAAACCAAGGTAGTTTAAATTATTTTAGGAAGACCTTTGGAAAATTTGTATAGGAACTAAATAAATATGAGAGAATACTCAAAATCTCCTGCATAGGAAGAGGGGTATTCCACTTTTGTGACTTAAGAAAGAAAAAATCTGGTTAAATGCTGTTTACCTAGGATGTGATTCTGATCTTCAAAGGAATAATTTCAGAATTTAATAAAGAAGAAATTAGATTGCTAATCCCTAGATAATAGAGGAAAGGTGTTATTATACTATGACACCAGATATGAAGTTAAAAGACAATTTATTCAAGCTTTACCACCAAGATATGTGAACTTCAGGAAATTGTTTAATTACAGTAAAATACAACTCCATCTGTAAAATGGGGTAATAATACTGTCTGTTAATCTCATAGGGTTGCTATGAGAATCAATTAATATGGTGTGAAAGTACTTTTAAAAGCAAAACAAAAAAAATGGCTAATTAGTATTTCCAAGTGTGTGGGAAAGACATGGTCTGCTTTTGTGTGTCAGAAGATTCTTGTGGTAGAATTATCTTTTTTTCGTTTTTGGTATTATTTCATGTTGCTTACATACATAGCACATGTAGACTAAACAAATAACAGTCTTACCATAAGTCTCTGTGTGTGTACATACATTCATATGAGAGAGATAGACAGACAGACACAGTGAGAGACACAGAGAGATAATTTATAAAGTGCTTACTATGTGCCAGGCACTGTACCAAGCATTTTCAATTATTGCCCCAATTATTATCTTCATAACACCGTTGAGAGTTACAAGCTATTATCATCCCCAATTTATAAATGAGGCAAATTCATGAAGTGACCTGTCCACTCAGCTAGTAAATGTCTGAAGCTGAATTTGAACTCAGGTATTCCTGGCTGCAAGCTAGAGCTCTCTCGACTGTTCACATAGTTCATATACTTCAGTGAATGATAACAACTTTTGTTTAGACCTAACAGAATTTTCTTTTCATTTTCATTTGAAGCAAGACCTCTGTTGGTTGTTGTTCATCAATAGTAACTTCAAGTAACATTGAATATAATAGGATAATTATATGCATTACATGATTTGCATCATATCATAAATATATCAAGTCTTGCTGAGGAGAAAAGAATTGTGCAGAGTAATACATATTGCAATAATAGAACAGTAATTAAGATGATTGATGAATTATTATAAAAATATGAATTTCAATGTGTTTTTGAAAGATTAAAATTTTTAAAATATAATAAGAAACATAGATATGTTGAAAGTGTGTGATCAGAGGGGGCGGAGACAAGATGGCGGAGTAGAAGGACGCACGTTTACAAGCTCCGAAACCAAAGCCCATAGAATTAATGTAAAAAGAATCCCCCATAGCTTCTGGGTGAATACGAGGTGTGCAGAAGCAGAGTGGAAGAGATTTCCATTCCAGGGAGCCCTGAAGACCCGTCCCCAGGGTCCGGCGCGCCCCGGAAAGTAAACCCGACCCCCAGCGCTGCCCTGGCCGAGGCCTCAGAGAAGCGGATCTGAGCAGGCTTCAGAGACAGACGCTCCAGCAGCCGGGAAAGTCCCTCCACCCACAGAAGCAGGGATCGGAGTCTCGGAGGCAGCCCTGGCCCCACCCCAGCACCTGAACTAAAGCTCACTGATTGACAGCCAGCAGGAGGAAAGCCCATTTAAATCTCAGAGGTCAAGCACTAGCTGGGCAGATCCAGGCGGGGGTGGAAAGGAATCTCAGAAGTCAAGTAACTGGCTGGGAAAATGCCTAGAAAAGGGAAGAAAAATAAGACTTTAGAGAGTTTTTTCCAACAAATGCAAATGATCCCGACCTTCGGATCTGACGAAGATGAGGACGTATTCCTGCCATCAGGGAAAGACGTGGAGGGCGGGGCCTCAGTACCCCAGACACCCCAGGGGGGTGGTGGGTGGGCTCAGGCCCTGGAAGAGCTCAAAAAGGATTTTGAAAAGCAAGTTAGACAGGTCGAGGAAAAACTGGGAAGAGAAATGTCAGAGATGCAACAAAAGTATGAAAAACAGGTCAATACCTTGGTAAAGGAGACCCAAAAAAATGCTGAGGAAATTAACACCTTGAAAAATAGGCTCACCCAATTGGCAAAGGAGGTTCAAAAAGCCAATGAGGAGAAGAATGCTTGCAAAAGCAGAATTAGCCAAATGGAAAAAGAGGCTCAAAAGCTCACTGAATTTAATAGTTCTCTCAAAATTAGAATGGAACAGATGGAGTCTAATGACTTTATGAGAAACCAAGAAATCACCAAACAAAATCAAAAGAACGAAAAAATGGAAGAGAATGTGAAATATCTCATGGGAAAAACAACTGACCTGGAAAATAGATCCAGGAGAGACAATTTAAAAATTATGGGACTACCTGAAACTCATGATCAAAAAAAGAGCCTAGACATCATCTTCCACGAAATTATCAAGGAAAACTGCCCTGACATTCTAGAACCAGAGGACAAAATAAGTATTGAAAGAATCCATCGATCACCACCTGAAAGAGATCCAAAAAGAGAAACTCCTAGGAACATAGTGGCCAAATTCCAGAACTCCCAACTCAAGGAAAAAATCTTGCAAGCAGCTAGAAAGAAACAATTCCAGTACTGTGGAAATACAATCAGGATAACCCAAGATCTAGCAGCTTCTACATTAAGGGATCGAAGGGCGTGGAATAGGATATTCCAGAAGGTAAAGGAACTAGGACTCAAACCAAGAATCACCTACCCAGCTAAACTGAGTATAATACTTCAAGGGAAAATATGGTCTTTCAATGAAACAGAGGACTTTCAATCATTCTTGATGAAAAAACCAGAGCTGAAAAGAAAATTTGACTTTCAAACACAAGAATGAGAAGAAGCTTGAAAAAGTAAACAGCAAAGAGAAGTCTTAAGGGACTTACCATGAGTGAACTGTTTACATTCCTACATGGAAAGACAATATTTGTAACTCTTAAAACTTTTCAGTATCTGGGTAGTTGGTGGGACCACACATACACATGTACACGCATGCACACACATACACACATATACAGAGATAGAGAGCACAGATTGAACTGAATAGGAGGGGACCATACCTTAAAAGAAAATAGGGTAAATGGTGAGAGAGAAATGTAGGGGGAGGGAAAGGGAAGGGGGTAACTATATGTCATTTAAGAGGCAGGTAGGAGTTTTTATTAGTGGAGGGAAAAAGAGGAGAGCTGAGGAAAAAAAAAAAAAAAAAAAACAAGAAGTTTACCCTCATCACATTTGACTAAACGAAGGAGTGAAATGCACACTCATTTTGGTATGAAAACCTATCTTACAGTATGAGAAAGTGGGGGAGAAAGAGATATTGCAAGGGGGGGGATGATGGAAGGGAGGGCAAAGGGAGGAGGGAGCAATTTGAAGTCAACACTTGGGGAGGGACAGGATCAAAAGACAGAAGAGAAACAATGAGGGGCAGGTTAGGAGGGATGGTAATCCAGTTAGTCTTGCACAACGCGACTATCAGGGAGGTCATTGGCAAAACTACACAGATATGGCCTATATTGAATTGCCTGCTGTCCCAAGGGGAATGGGTGGGGAGGGAGGGATGAGGAGAATTTGGAACTCAAAGTTTTAGGAACAACTCTTTAGTATTGTTGTTGCAACTGGGAAAGAAGACATACAGTTAAGGAGGAATAGAAAGTCATCTGGCCCTACAGGATAAAAGAGAAGATGGAGGCAAGAGAAGGGAGAGATGACAGAAGAGAGGGCAGATTGGAGATAGGGAAAATTGGATTGCGTGGGGTATTGGGGTGCGGGGAGGGGAGAAAAGGGGAGAAAATTTGGAACCCAAAAATTTGTGAAAATGAATGTAAAAAATTTAAATAAATAAATAAATCAAAAAAAAAAAGAAAGTGTGTGATCAGTCTAGATTCATAAAATTACCTTAAATTATGTTACTTAGCCAATGTTTTTGTTCCTTGTGAAGCAATTAATCTAAAATATGGTGTCATCCTTCAGTTTGTTAGAAGTTAAGGAATCAATTAACACAGCAGAAGCAGTGTACCTGCTTATTTCAATCCCTCCCCCAATGGAATTTCAAGTGTAGGTGACTCATGCACACTAGATGGTGGGCAGAACCTTCAATTCATAAGAAAATTCATAGTTTCAGTACAGGAGACTAAACTGAGATTTCTGAACATCTTCTATAGTTCTTTTTAATTACAAATAAATTCTCTTATGATTAATCATACATATGCCATGGTGATTTAGATTGATACCAATCTATTCATTTTGCAGATACCAATCATTCATTTATAAGTTATAAACACAGCTTACACTTGGAAAAGTTCATCATTTTCCCAGAGGGTCTTCTTAGTATACCAAGACTGTTTTTTACATTGTCTTTTCCTAGTTAACTAATTTCTAATTAATTCAATCAATTCAGTTTCTTTTTTCAAACTATTAAGGCAGTTTCTTGATATTGTCTAGAAATATCAAAATGTTACATTTCTCCTTTCTCAGTTTCTTTGGTTTCATCATGTAAAGTTCATTTGAAATTCAACATCTGTGTTAAGGAAATTATAGAAAGAAAATGTACATAGGATTTGGAAAAGAAGTGAACTCCTGAGATGATTTTGTTATGCCAATGACAATATTTTAACTTTCAGTACAAAATTTTTGCAATACTTAGATAAAATATATGGTACTTTGTATTTCCCAATATGCAGATATGTATATATGTTAAGCTGAGCAGAAGTGAATTCTCAAACTTTATAATTCTGCCTTCTATTCTTATTTTTCCTTGTCTTCTCACAACCTCTGACAAATATTCCCATCATGAATTAATTAGGAGTTTAGGAATGGGAGATGCTGAAAGTGGACAAATTAATTTACCAAATAGACATTAAAAAGAGGAGTGAAGTTTCTAAATACTGGATCGAACTTTGAATGGAAATGTAACAGCAACTAGAGTATTGAATTGACAGGCGACCTAAAACTATATGGAAGAAGAAATAATTTCTGAGACCCTTTACTTTCAAAGTAGCCTTGCATGACCACCCTATGTCATAAGTTCCATTCTATTTTTATATCTATCCTGAAAAGCTCAATGCTTTCCCAGTAAAGTATATTGCTATAGAATTCAATTTGGGAGTCCATGAAGCAATTAAACAGTGAAATAGACAAGCGGCAGGGATCTCCTTCAGCTCAAGAGAATAAATTAGAAACGATGTTAACATAGTTAACCTAAAGAGAACTCTTAATGACTTGCTCAGTGGAGACTTTGGGGAGATAAACACAAACATCAGAATGAATATATACTAGAAACATACTTAAAATCTACTTAGAATTCAAATAGAATAACCTGGACATGTGTGCTCTATTCAACGACAATATTGATTATTTTAGGCTCTCACACCTCCCTGGACAGCAAAGCCGAACTCTAAGTACACTCAAAATGTGAGATGTAGGTGTTCATACATATTAAAACTATCCATAAATAAGCATATATAATGTTGTGCAAAAAATGCAGTATTCTGCATAGTATGCTTAATATATGTAGAATGCAATCTTAGTTATGTAGAATGAAGAATTTCAGACATCAAAGTTTTTGAAAAGATTTTAATTATATTGTTTTTATAAACATACTAATTTATTTCAAATTTATTTTTATAAATATCTCTATTTTCTGTGCAATATTTATTAGTCAGTGAGTCATGAAAATTTGTAAAGACTCTGCCCTCCTGGATTATTAGCAATAGTCATTGTCATAGTTTTAATGGTGAAAGTAGTTACAGTAGTAGTAGTAGAAGTAGGAGTAAGAGTAGGAGAATACTTGATGTGCATTTTCATCATTACCGTCATTGTCATCATCATTATCATTTCAAATCCAGTCCAAGTCCTTAATAATAATAATAATAATACAAAAGCTTTTAACTTGTGACAAAGAAAGATAGAAAATGAAGAATTTTAGTTTTAATTAAATGTAATATTTCATCAACAGATGAAGAAATATCTGCATAAAGTTCAGTCTCCTTTGGGAAAGACAAATAGAACCTAAAGTCTTTAAGAAATCTGTGGCTCAATACGTTGAGGCCAACTGAGTTTATTAAATTAAATCTGAATGGGAAAAACAGCTTTCAAGTAGTTAACCTCTATTCAAAACCAATCTTAATGAGCATTTTTGTAGAATGTAAAATGTTCAATATCTGATTTAGAAAGCACCAAAACAGAAAAACTTTTACTACATTTAAAAAAGGTACAATATGTTCCTCTGATACAGCTTTAAATGGATGAGCATTTCTACATCAAGAAGTAGGAAGAGGATTGGTAGATATTATTAGAGCACATATAAAATAGGTGAAAAATTAATCTTTGTAGATATCATTTCACTCTTAAAAACTGATAATAGGCAACAAACAATTGAATTTGGTGAACATAGCTAGAAGTGGCACACTACAGATGGAGTCCAAGAAAGGAGTAATATCTAAGAATGGAATCAAAAGGGTTTCCATGGGCTATGTCCACAAGAACTCAGTTAACAAAATGTTGATAGAGAAGGATTAAATAAATGACAGAACTTATATATATATATATATATATATATATATATATGTGTGTGTGTGTGTGTGTGTGTGTATACATATACATATGTGTGTGTGTTTGTGTGTGTTTCTGATAATACAGGGATTTATGCTGGCAATTTTGGACCAGGTCATCACTATCAGAAACTACTGAAATCTCATCCTTAAAGAACCTGGACTTAATTATGAATAAAATGTATACCAGAAATTAATGGAAACAGGGGAAAATTTATTCTAAGCTGTAAAAGTTTAGTACTTGATGATTACATACCAATGCAAGACCTAGCAGTTAGAATTATAAATAAAAACATCTGTATGTTTAGTGAACTGAGAGACAGCAAAACCCCATATTACAAATACAAACCTTAAAACATCTTAAATCAATAATTTGTACTGAATCAGAGCATTAACAGAGACAAAATTGCTACCATTCATCAGTCATATGCATATGGCATTGATACAATTAAAGTTAAAACCAGAAATTTTATTAGACCTTGCCTTTCCAAATAATCATAATAAATCTTGCCATCCCAAATATTCATGATCTCTAAGCTACAATAAACAAACATCTTTTAAATTGCAGACTAAGCCAAAGAGATCAAAAGTCATTCTGTAACACAACGAGGTGTATATCATCCTTGTTGTAAAGTTGGACTAAGGATAATTTCACTAAGGATTAGCTAACATTCATAACACTTATATTTAGCTACAAAATTAGTATATTTTTACCCCTGCAAAAAAGTTCAGAAGATATATAATATAAAGGAAAAGTAGCAGGATTGCTATTTGTACCAAGACTCTTTTTACCTAAATCCACTGAAAAACAAATGGATAATAACAGCAATAGTAAAAATTATAGCTAAAATCTACATAAGATTTTCAAAATGCTTTCCATAAAGTATTTCCTTTGATTCTCAGAATAATGCTCTGACATAGACATGATTTTTATCTTCATTTTACAGATGAGGAACGTGCGGTACCTATGGTTAAGTAACTTGTCCAAGGAGTTGGTATCTGAAGCAGAAATAGAACTTGGGTCTTTTCTGAGTCCAAATTCAGTGCTTCTTCAACCTGACCACAAAGCTTTCACTAAGCACACACACACACACACATACATACATACATACATACACATGCATACTCACACTACTAAATGTCTGAGGTAGGAAATGAATTCAGGTTTCCTGATGCTAGATGAAATGCTTTATGCACTATGGCAATTTTTTTTAATCATCCCATTCCTGAACAGTTCATTCCATCAATTCCATTCTAACCAGTTATCTCTTCATTCAACCTCCATTCTCCTAAATGTAGAAGGAGAAAAGGTAAATTAATAAAGAGAAGAACAGAATTGTTAGGGAGAGGGCAAGCAGGAGAATATGCACACACACACACAGACACATATATATGTTCTACATATGTGTCCCTATACATAGACATACTGTCTACCTATCGATAGATATGAATGATATATTCTTCCTTCCTATACTCACATGTATATACACATATGTATATGCAGATATATTCATATGTATGTATATGTTTGTGTGTGTATATATACACACATATATACATATATAAGTACATCATGTATAAATTTCTGACAAACTTTGGTATAAGATATGAAGGATTAGTCTAAACACAATTGCTGTAAAATTTCTGTAAATAGTTAAATCACAAGAGTTCAAAGTCTATTGGTATCTCCTGGTGTCATCGGAAAGTTCATATAAGAAAAAAGCATGTCCACAACTGATTTATAACTGAATTGTCCATGAAAAATAATTGCATAAAGTAACCTAATTTTATTGATGGGGAAACAGCTTTGCAGATGTTAAATTACCTTCCTAATATGATATGGAGAATACACTGAAAAACCAGGTCTCAAACTAAGTCTTCTTACAATAAACCAAAAGGTCTTCATGCTAAAACACCCTCAGCTTCAGATTTGTGCATTTGTTCCCAAGAGTTACATTATACTATTATATTGCTGGGAGTTGGCCAACTCAGTAAAGGTATTTTCTCACACAGCTAGTGCTTGAGCCTGGATTTGAACTCTGGTCATCTTGACTCCAACCCATATTCTATCTACTGCACGACCTAGCAGACTGGAAGGGTACATTCTTAAGGGAATTTTTGAGCCATGGGGCTTAACTTGTGTCTAGGACACAAGCTTTTTGCTCAGGATTAGGAGAGAGGAGAGTGATTCTTTTTCTTTTTTCTCTTGATGTTTCCTAATCTCTGTCCTAAGAGTCCATAGATGAAACTAGAAATTACAGTGAATTATGTGACTAAAAGGATAAAATGAATTCCCTATAAAGGTAAATTATCTTGAAGGAGATGCTCTTAATAACCCATATTCTTTTAACATTGTTATACATCATCCCTAATGAGAAATAGTATGAAGAAATTTAAGAAATCTGGGGGTTGGTAAATGGAAACCTTCTCCTTGAGCTGTTACTTACAACATTTTAACACAGTGAACCTTCATTAAGAACATCGTCTCTCATTCAAATGAATCCCAAAGCACTCTACTGAGTTAAGTAGTCTAATTATAAGAAAAACAATAATAGCAGAGGCAGGGTATAATTAACAAACACAGCCAAGAATATATGTTTATTTGAGATTTGAAAATGATGAGAAATCAGTGAAGTGGTTGGTTTTGCTACATGGCAAAAGCTGTGGAGACAGCTTAATATAGTAGTGAGATAGTAAGATTATGTACTTAATTGGGACCTTTTTTAAAAAATTTTTGTTTTGGTTTGTTTTTTCTTTGTATAAGCAGAAGAAATAAAGTTGAAACTAAGTAAGGTTAAAGAGCAAGTCTTTTGAGAATCTAAAAATACCAGAAAGCAATTCTGAAAAATAATGAGAAAACTTTATTACCCAATTGGGAATCTATTTGAACTTTTTGAGTTCAAAGATGTGAACAGAAATTCAGGCTTTGGAGATTTGAGTTGTATTTATTTTTAGGGAAAAGAAAAAAAAAAATCCCTTACCCTCAAGGTGGTGAAAAAGACTTAAAAAGAATTCTTTAATAGAATTATTGTACAGATAAATTCTAAAATTTTACCAGAGATTGCAAGGGAAATATACATTCTTGGAGCAAGCACTAGTAGAAATGCAAAGAACAGTTTGACTTTTTTTTTTCCTTTTGAGAATTCACTATAGAATTCCTTTATCACATAATCTGAGTGAATTCTGTATATTTTTTATTATGATAGTTGTAAAGATACAACAAAAACAAAAGATTTCCAAAACATTGAAGTTATTTCAAAGCTACTAATTTAGGGGCAAAATCTTTTGAGGCTTATCGGTCTTCCTCATGAAGGAAAAGGCAGGGAGGGTAATTTCTCAATCTTGCTTTTCTTTTCATCAGTAACAACTGTTAACAAACTGAGTAATAAAATATAACAACTCTCTTTTATAATAGTGATATAAAAATTTCCCATTTTCCCCTTTCCATCTGCCCCATTTTTAGACAGTCACATTTTAATTAGCTACAATTCTCAGTCAAAAACTTAATAATTGCTGAATAGCTCATTTGGGTAAAATGAGACAAGATCCTCATCTTGAACAAGTGCATCCTTAAAATAAAACTTTATTAGGAGAAAAAACAACTGAAACAGTTAAATTGTGGACAACAATGAAATCATAGACTAGAGGAACGCAAGGGTCTGCATGATACTTTGCTCTAACCTCTTTTTAGAGATAGGTAGAAAGTAGATTACTTGTCACTTGGAACCAGTGAGATCTGATGTAGATTGCCTTTTAATTAGTCAGTCTTTTAGTCTGCTAGTCTGGTGAAGGTTCTGAACTTTTATTCTATTCTTTTAACATTCACCAGGCACTATTAGTTATATAAGGAGGACTGTTCTGATCTCGCCAGTAGACTTTCTGATTTTCTTATTAAGAACTGTTCATGGGGGGAGGAGCCAAGATGGCGGAGTAGAAAGACTCACGTATGCTAGCTCCAAATCCACAGCCCATAAATTTCCTGTAAGAAGAACTTCCCGCAAATTCTGGATCACTGCAAGGTGCACAGAAACACAGTGGAAGAGATTTCCGTTCCAGAGATCCCTGGAGAGCGGTCCCTAGGGGTCCGTTGTGCCCCGGAAACTGGAACCCACCTCTGCGCTGCCCTGGCTGTGGCCCCAGAGGAGCAGATCCGAGCAGGCTTCAGGGATGGGGACAAGAGAAGGGAGGGCAGATTGGTGATAGGGAAAATTAGAATGCTTGGTGTATTGGGATGGGGGGAGGGGAGAAATGGGGAGAAAATTTGGAAACCAAAATTTTGTGAAAATGAATGTAAAAAGTTAAATAAATAAATTAATTTTAAAAAAATAAAAAATAGAAAAAAAAACTGTTCATAAAGTAGTTAAATGAAATTTGTTCTTATAGGGTGTGTCATGTCTAGTTGAATCTCTGTTTTCCATGAATGTTGTAGCCATTCCTCTGAGCAACTATGAGTCAGATCTTTCATGATTATACATGGAGGGAGACCACTTTTCTGCTGGAGTTAAATTCTCTGTACCTTTATAGTCTGTGGATCTTTGGCCATGTTATTCCCATTTATAGGGTTGTTTGTTGTTGTTTTAATCTTGAGTGATTGATAGAGAAAAATGTTTTTTTATAAACTAATTTACCTGTTTTTGGTTTTCAACATTCACTTCCATAGGTCTTAAATTTTCTCCCTTTCCATTCCACCTCCCTCCCTGAGACAGCATCTAATCTTATATGGGTTCTACACATACATTTTTATTAAATACGTTTTCACCTTAGTCATGTTGCATAGAAGAGTTAAAAAGAATGGGAAAAACCATGAGAGAAAGCAAACCCAAATAAAACATAACACAAGTGAAAATAGTCTGCTTCATTGTGTGTTCCAGTTCCACAGTTCTTTCTCTGGATGTGGATGTCACTTTGCCTCACAATTCCTTTGGGAATATTTTAGGTCCTTGCATTGCTGTAAAGGACTAAATCTATCAGAAACAGTCCTCACACACTGTGACTGTTACTATGTACAATATTCTCCTTGTTCTGCTCATTTTGCTCAGCATCAGTAAATATTCTCCTTTAAAGTTCTCTATTTTAGAGATTCAGGGTTGTTTTTAGCTTACTTTGAAGGTTCTTCAACTTATATCTAGTAAGCAATATATCCACAAAGTCACTTTAATGGAAACTAGAATGTCCAGAGTTTCTCTTATGGATCTTCTGTTTGGAGCAGCATTCCAGTGTTATATTCCAAGAGGATCAGCCTCTTTTTACTATGAACTGGAAATTTATTTGTATAGGAAAATTTTAAATCCCCCAATAAGTCATAAATCTTTCATTCATTCTTTTTCTTTCTCTTATTTCTTCCTTCCTTTTTTGCATCGTTTATTGGTTTCTTTGTTGGGTTATCTATTATTATTTGCTCATTAATTTATCTACCCACCACTCTCAGTTTTGTTTTTTGTTTTTTGTTTTTTTTTTTTTTAGTTTGTGTATTCATTCATTTGTTCATTTATTTACTGGTACCAGACTTCTGATGTGATTTCATATCGGAAACTCCCAGTTAAGAAATTGCTTCTCTCAGTGAAGATCTCTCAAAGATGCACTCAATGGAACATATTTTTAAAGAGTTATCTGGAGTAGCTAGAGGTTAAGTGACTTGCCACGGGTAACAAATTTGTTTTGAATGTGTGAATTAAATTTATGTCTTTTCTGAATCCAACATTGGATCTCCATTTATTTTGCTTTACCTATCATTGAGGTTAAAAATACTGATTCTTATTTTAATTAACATTTATACTGTGATGTAAAATGTGATACATGCAATCTCCCAACTCATTTTTACAACATTTCTGCCATGTATATTTTTGTATTTGTGTATATGTCTATACATAGGCATACACTTGTGTGTATACACTTACATAAACATGCAACTATATAATACACACAAATAAATATACATATTTTTGCATACATGTTAATAAAACATGCATTATATATGCATACATGTAAAATTAAAGAGAGCAAATGGCTAGCAAGTGTTGCGCTATGCTCAAGCATGTCTAACTCTAAAATTAGTGATCTTTATATTAAAATAATCCCTATCCAAAATCATTTAAAATTTACCATGTGATCTATTTTGGCATTTCTAATAAATAATAGATAACATATCTTTGGATAAACAGTACTGCAATAAAACATAATGAAGCCATAATATAATGAATTAATTCTGCAAGGCATGGAAGGTAATCACTTTCTTATTCTTTTTTTCTGAGAGAGTACAGGAATACATTCATTTCTTAAACTGATATAGAGTAATATTTTCTCATCTTTTTTAAACTTATATTTATGTCAAGGGAAGCAATTCAGTATTTGAGTTGTACCTTGCTTTCATGGTCTTGTATCACATGAAAGTATTGAAAATATATGCAATAAAATCTTACCCTTCAAGTAAATGACCTGAGCTGCTCAAGCATTTGTTTTAACTTGGAGTGATTGGTTTGTTTGTTTTCGCCCATTGGACAATTTATTGTTTGTTTGACTGACCTGACCATCGCCAGGAAGAAAACGTAAGTATTTCAGAACCATATTGATGTGATTGGTGAATGGCAAAAGCACCACCTAGTCTACTTTGTGATCTACCAATAAGCACTTAAAGTGAGATGTACCTAATGCAGTTAGATCTATCCATCTTTGCTCTCAATTCATTAAACCAGAGCTTGACTGAATTTATTAACTTGTTTAGTTTGACTCAGGGGAGAATATTAAATGTACAATTATTCTGAAGCAAGCACAATTGAAGAAAATAAATGCCTTGTGTTCTAATCTACCAAGTAGAAAAGTCTACTTCTTTTTGGATGGTAAGACATGGTACTGTCAGTAGTATTATTTTTTTTAGATGCCTTCCTTATGACAATCTTATGATGTAAGTAGTTGCAGAAGAGTAAATTAATGTTTAGAGAGTGACTTGCTTGTAAGTGTCCTCAGCACCAGATCTGGCATCCAAGTTTCCTGACTGCTTTCTATTGCTTTGTACCCATGTCTTCTATCTCTTTTTTATGGAAATTCTACTAGTAGCTAAGTAATTGAATTCCCTCTAATATCCTTAATATCAAGAGATAGGAAAATATTCACAGCTAAAAAATCCACAGAGTATTTTCTTCAGTGACATATTGATAAGCAAATATCATGGTTACAGCATGAGCAGTTATAATATTAAAAATTATTTTAATGAAATTTTATATTTATAGCTTTATAATATTAAAATCTACATATGTATATGTATATATGTTTGCATGTACATATATATAATCTTATCTGAAAATTACTCTTTAGTATTTCATTGAGAAGAAAATAGATGTTCTTGTATTCAATTCAAGATGTAGTTAGCAATGAAGACAGCTCTAGCAAACTGAAAAAGTACACATAAACACCACACACACACACACACACACACACACACAAACATATTAGTTCTATGAACCCTATGAAGATGTCAAGGGAACTGATATTATATATTACATATACACTTAGCAGTGTATATATAAGTGTGATATCACAAGGAACAAACAGGCTGCTGATTATAATCTCACAATCTATTTCACTTTCTCCTCTATTTCCTTTGGTGTCTCATAAAAATGCCTTTTATTTCTCTGAAATGTCACTTCCAATCTCAAGAATTTCACTTTTACACATTGTTATTTAATTCACCTAGTTTTGATTGTTTAAGGATCCAGAAGCAAACTCCGCTATTCCTTAGGAAATGGGATCTAGAAGGAATAGATTAGATTTTATCTCTTGCGCTCTTCAGATATGGAAAAGATAAGAACGAGAGAGCAAATTTACTTATATCCAATCTAATTTTTCACAACTAAAAGCAAGTATGCTTTTTTTTGTTTTTGTGAGAGCTGTAAATATAATGCACAGAGACATATTTTTAAAGACATGCATTTCATTTTTAAGAAAAGATGACAAAACTTGTTAACACATGGAATAAAATTTCATTTTTTTCTTATTTCAGAACACTACATTATATATTAGAAAATAATGTGGCATTGATCATTCAGGAAATAATGCTTTTAGATTTGAGGACTTTGGAGAGAAACTATTTCTTTAAATTATTATTTGAGGTAGAGTAGGGCAGGATTTCGGCTATGCCTTTGTCAGTATCCTACCAGATTAATTTAATTGCTAAATAGGAAAAAAAATAACTCATTTTTATTTCTAATGAAAGATTACACTTCATAAAGGCTATTCTATAAGTAAATAGCAGTATTTGCCCTTACATGAGAAAAACTTGTGTCTAGGATTTTTTAGAACATTCTTCATTAAACAAAAAAAAAAAAAAAAAGAAACATAATGTTAAGAAATTTGGGGAAAGGAGTATCTTTTTTTCAGATGACATGACTTGATTTGAGGTTTGGAAAACATGGTCCTTTTATTAAATTTTACAAGTAGATGTCTTACGTTACTTGAGAATATTTGCTGTTGTTCAGTCATTTTCAAATGTGTCCAACTCTTTGTGACTCATTTGGGGTTTTCTTGGCAAAGACACTGGAGTGGTTTAACATTTCCTTCTCTGGTTCTTTTTACAGATAAAGAAGTGAGGCAAACAACATTAAGCCCATTCACTAACTCACACAGTTAGTATATGTCTAAGGCCAGGTCTGAACTCAGGAAGTTGAATCTTCCTGACTCCAGACTCTGCACTACATCCACTCTTCCAACTAGCTGCTCTTATCTTGGCATGGTAAGGGTTTAAATAATATTTCCTAAATTTAATAGAAACAGAAATACTACCTAAAATAAGACTGCAAGAAAAAACGCAATATTGCAAATGATTAGAGAGGTAACTGATAGACTGAATGAACACAACAAGAAATACAGGGATTTCAGTCCTATTCATAGTGCAGCCTATGTTAGGAGAACCTAGGCCTATTCTTCAATCCCTCCAAGCTTCAACCTCCTCTGTAAAATTGGATATATTAATATTAATATTACCACACTTAATGTTAAAGATGAGAAGATGAAATATGATAATGTACTTGAAACTTAAGTGTTTAACATAAGCTACTTTGATTATAGATCCTTATTTTCTATATTAACTTCCCACAGTACCTTGTCTATTGTGTTTCTGCATCAGAAATATAAACTGATTTAGTGAATTGCATGAATTTTTAAAATACATAATTTATTTTCAGTTTTCAACATTGACTTCCACAAGATTTGAATTCCAAACTTTCTCCCCATCTCTTCCCACCTTTCATCATAGGACAGTGTATACCCTATCCAATCCTTCCCCCAATCTCTCCTCCCTTCTATCACCCCTCTTCTTGGATCCTCCACACCTCTATTTTTCCATAGGGCTAGATAGATTTCTATACACCATTGCCTGTACATCATATTTCATGCAAAGACAACTTTTTAACTTTCATTTTTAAAGCTTTGAATTCTACATTCTCTCCTTTCCTCCTTCCTCATTCACTCTCATTGAGAAAGTCAGCAATTTGATATAAGTCATGCATGTGCATCCATTCAAAACACTTCCATAACAGTCATGTTGTGAAAGACTAATCTCATTTCCCTCTAACCTGTCCTGCCCTCCGTTTATTCCATTATCTCCTTTGCCTTATCCCTCCACAATAATTTATTTCTGATTACCACTTGTCCCAGTCTGTCATTCTTTCTATCATCCTCTCTCTCCTATCCCCTTTACTCCCTACCTTCCTGCAGGAAAAGATAGATTTCCATACCCAAATCAGTGTGTGTAATTCTTTCCTTAAGCCAAATCTGATGAGAGTAAGGCTCACTTATTCCCTTTCAGCTCTCCCCTTTTCCCATCCATTGTAAAAGCTCTTTTCTGTATCTTTTATGTAAGATAATTTGCTACCTTCGACTTCTTTTTTTCTCTCCTAGTAAATTCCTTTCAATATTTAATTTTGCTTTTAGATATTTTCCTTCATATTCAATACACATATACATAAATATACAAAAATACACAAACACATGCATATGTACTTGTAATATACATATATGCATGCACATGTAAATATACATATTTACTATATTTAATATACATATATGCATGCACATGTAAATATACATGTATGTAATATACATATATGCATGCACATGTAAATATACATATTTACCATATATTTGATATTCAATACACATATACATAAATATACAAAAATACACAAACACATGCATATGTACATGTAATATACATATATGCATGTACATGTAAATATACATACATACACACGTGTGTATATGTGTCTGTATTTCCTCAAACTACTGTAATACTGAGAAAGGTCTCATGAGTTAAAAATGTCATCTTTTCATGTAGGAATATAAACAGTTAAACTTTAATGAGTCCCTTATGGCTACACTTTACCGTTTACCTTTTCAAGTTTCTATTGATTCTTTTACTTGAAAGCAAATTTTCTATTCAGTTGGCTCTTTTCAACAAGAGTGCTTGTAGTTCTCTATTTCACTGAAGTTCTGTTTTCCCCTAAAGTGTTACTTTCAGTTTTGCTGGGTAGGTGATACTTAGTTTTAATCCATCTGATTTAAACTCTGAAATATCATAGGCCAAGTTGTCCAATCCCTTAAGTTAGAAGTTGCTAAATCTTGTGTTATACTGATTGGGTTTCTATACTACTTGAATTTTTCTTTTTTTTTCTGGCTACTTATAATATTTTCTCCTTGTTCTGGGAACTTGAGAATTTGGCTACAATATTCCTAGGAGTTTTCCTTTTGTGGTCTCTTTTAGGAATGCATTGATGAATTTCTTCAGTTTCTGTTTTTTATTTACCCTCTAGTTCTAGACTATCAAGGCAGTTTTCCTTGATAATTTCTTGAAAGATGATATCTAGATTCTCTTTTGGTCATGATTCTCAGGTAGACCAATAATTTTAAAATTATATCTCCTGGATCTATTTTCTAGGTCAGAAGTTTTTCCAGTGAGATATTTCAATTATCTTCTACTTTTTTTTCATTCTTTTACTTGTGCTTTATAATTTCTCAATTTCTCATAAAGTCACTAGTTTCCTTTTGCTTCATATTAATTTTTGAAGTGTTATTTTCTTCAGTGGGCTTTTGGATCTCCTTTTCCATTTGACCAATTCTGCTTTTTAAGGCATTCTTCTCATTTTCTTTTTGGACCTCTTTTGCCATTTGGGTTAATGAATTTTAAAAGGTGTCATTTTCTTCAGTATTTGGGGGATTTTGCAAACTGTTGACAGGGTTTTCATGATTTTGTTGCATCACTCTCATTTCTCTGTCTATTTTTTTCCCTTATTTCTGTAACATAATTTTCAAAATTCTTTTTGAGCTCCATCATGGCCTGAGAACATTGCATATTTTTCCTGGAGTCTTTCTATCTTTCTCCAGTTGTATGCTTTGATCTTCCTCATCTGAAAGGACAGAAGAAAATACCTTTTCACCAAGAAAGTAACCTTCTATAGTTTATTTTTCCCATTTTGGGGCATTTCTCCACCCAATTACTTGACTTTTGAGCCTTTTATCAAGTGGAGGCTATACTAACCCGAGTTTTAGAGATTTTGTCCAGCTGTTCTCAGAGATATCTCTAGACACCTTTAAGTTTTTAGTTCCTCCAAAGTGGTATAATCAAAGCAGAGGCGCTACTCCTCTCTTGGCATGGGCTCTGGTCTGTGAGCAACCACAGACACTCTTTTCTGCCCTGTAGCTGAAAGTAGGATTCCTTCTCCAAAGCTGCCACCAACTCCACCATTCCAGTGCTCCTCCTAACCCCACTGTTCCTCCTCACTCCAGGACCACCACTCAGGAGTTCAAATTTCATCAATTTGCTTTGAATTTAATGACAGCTCCAAACAGTTTCTGTTTTCTCATAAGAAAAAGGATTGGTTGGATAAAACATCTATTATCTCTTGATTGGATAATACACCTTGGCTTACCTCTTTTAGCTATAAATTTATAATCCAATGGTCAATAGAACACTACTACATCAGGAATTGGCTTTTACACTAAGTAAAATTTTGAAGTTCCCAAAGTTTATTTTTCATGAATTTTGCCTCTCTTTTATGTGGGTATAACATTTTAAAAATACTTTTCTCTATCCTATATGATCTTCAAATCATGCATTCTTATCCTAATAACATAGAATAATATTACCATATCTTATTTTCATTGCTATACAGTTAGATAATATGCTTTATAACAAATACTCTGAAAACATAGTTAATATAGCATTAATCAGATTTCTGAAGTCCTTCAAAGTAAATATAGATAGATATAGATATACGTATATACACAAATATACACACATATTTGCACATATATACACACATATACATATATGCACATATACATATATAGATATAGATGTATGATATACTTGAATAAATCATTATTTCATTTCTGTTCATTTCAACATGTATCAAATCATGCTAACCAGGATTTTCTGGACCTAGTTCTTTCATCATTTATTATAGCACAATAATATTCCCTTTAATTCTAATATTTCAATTAGATTAGTCATTCCCTGAGTATCTGATGCAATTTAAGACACTCAGTTTATAGTTCTTTTTTGCCACTTTCCTGCCCCTTCAGTCTCTCCTTCAGTATCAGAAAATATTTTCTTCTTTGCATCTACTCATTAATATTATGTTTCCACTTAAACCTTCTCCCTTGGACATGTTTTTCTTTTTAAGTTTACTATATTTCTATAATAAAATATTTGTGAATATGTACATATGTGTGCATATTCAACCCTCATTTGTTTGATTCAGATAAGAGTGAAGTTCTTCTGATGCCCAGGTGTCCATTTCTTACTCTATGTTTTTATATTCCATTGCTCACATAATTATGGAATCAGTAAGTTCTGCCCTCTTTGTATTCCTTTCTGCATTAATATATTTTATTTCCATCATAACTCCCCTCTTTAAAACCTCAAACAGAACAATTTCAGCCCATTACCTCTGTTTTTGTTATTTAACTCTCTGAGAATACTTTAAAGAAATTAAGGTTCTGGGAAAACACTTATTTATTGTTCCTATATTAATATATCATCACTACATACATTCCTTTCAATTTGTTTACATAAATTTATCTTCCTAGATTTCTCAGGACTCATGTCCATATTTCAAAGTTTCTCTACCACACTGTGGCACCAATGCCATACCCTCAGCAGCCACTATGAATATGCAGACATGTTTCCAGTATAAATTCCCAAAATATAAACTCTTCCACAGTGACAAAACCAAAATATTAATTCAGATAAGAGAAAGTGAATTCCACCACAGCAACAAGGAAGATTATATACACTACCAATAGAGGCAGGACTGTCAAACCCAAACTATTCCTCTGTCAGTCCTCCCCACAAACAAGCTCCCCTAGGCAAAATGTGTTTCTTTCACTCATGCAGATTGCTCTGCTCTTCTCCTTCTGCTGCCCCTCTCTCAGTTCCGCCTTACTCACTCTTCCTGCTCCACCCCTTCAGGAAACTCCTCCCACCATTGACTCCATGTCCCCCAAGCTGTCGGCTGAGCCAAAGCCCAAAGAAGGTTATGTGGGCCTATTAAGGGGCAGGGAAGATCTTCAAATTCCTTTAACATTCCATTCAGGCCCAAGATACTTCATGTCCATTAACAGGTCAATGGGAGTTTGGGGGTAAAAGGTATTGAAGTAATTGCAAAACAATATAATAGGGATAACACAAAATACAAACATAAAACAGTATCTTAGGGTGGTGGCTTGAGAACAAATACCACATCATTCCACCTCCAATGAATGGTACCCAAAATCATTTGGGGTAAGGGACAAAGGTCTGTTTCTCTATAACTACTTCCTACTGAGATTTTACATAGAGCTCTCTCTGCCTCAAGAGGTCCCATTCCAAAGGTCAGTTTTCTAGAAGATGTCTAGAGCTTGGTCAATACCAGGTATAGTGGTGACATATCATAGTCTTGGGCAGAGATGACATCCAGTATGAGCAGTCAGTCCTATAAGTGGAGGGCACTAATCCTGCTGGAGAACAATATAGCAAACAAGTTGAACAGAGAAAAGTCAAAAGGAATAAAGAAACAATAAACAGAAGCAGGGTAAATATAGTGTCAGCCATGCTTCTGGAGTCCATGAATTGACTGAAACTACATTAATTCCTATCTTCATTACTGTCAGGTTTCCCTACATAAGAGAGGCCTCCACCCCAGTATCTTTTAATACCCTCATTAGAGCAATTGATCTATTTTTTTTTCAGCATATGGTTAAACTGATATGATGTCTGCGTGTTTTTTTAATCTGAGCTGCGACTTGGCCAATGTCCTATTCTCCCTGCAAGTGTGACAAACTTGGACACAGTGATTTGAGAGAATCTGTAGAGGCAGTTCTTACTTCCTTATTCAGTCTAATATTAAGTCCATTTTCTTGAAACATCTTAGAGAGTTCGTTAGTGATAATACCATCTATTCTTCCAAAATCTATCCCTGCTTTTAATAAAGCAATAAACATTTCTCTCCTTGTTAATTCATTCTGACTTTGAATGTACTGGTTATTTGCTCTTCTCTCTTAAGGAAATTTATGTTTTGCCCAATCCTTTAAGTCATCTAACTGTGAAATCTTATCCAGCACCTCTGAAAGAGGGTATTCTATTTCCCCAATTACTCAAGTAAGAATTAGGTGCTTATAAGCAGGAGGAGAAAATTTTCACTATTATATTCTAATGAGAAACTGTTAAGGGAGTGCTACAATAAGCCTTGGCATCTCTAATCATAATTGTCATTTTTATTATCTCTTCCTTTAACCTTCTTATGCAGTCTCTAAGTGTATACTTAGAGTGTCTATCTCCATTAGGCCACATAGAGTCAGTGGGATATTGCTTACTGCAACCCTGGACAGCTAAATGGAACAAAGTAGTTCCATTGTCACCTCCTTAATATGATAATCCCTAACAGCTTGTTGTACAAAAGGATTCTAATGCCTGTGAATTTCAAACACTCCATGTGATCTATGCATACTGCTCCTGCCCCTTCATCACTGCTTCTCACCATCCAAGATACTAATGATTTTCCCATTTTGGGGAGTGAATCAGCTTAAAATATCAGTGATCTCCTGCTGAGTAAAATCCTCAGTTTTTTCTTTAGACACTTTGTGCCCACCCTACTTCTCCTACTTTCTTTCTAGTATTGGACATACACTCATATTACAAGAAGGTTCCTCATCAAAATTTGTTTCATTTTCCTCCCACACAGCTTCCTCTTAGGTGTGTGGGCCCCAATAAGGCCCCACAGATACAAGGTTTGCATGAACCTTGCTGTTGTCAACTTCCCCCATGCCACCTTTTTTTTTTTTTTTCTGAGCCATTCTAACAATTGCCTTTTTTGTTACGACCTGATATTTTTTGCTTTCTCTTCTAATGGAAAGTTTGGACTTTTACAAATAGCCTAACTCCTTTCTCAACTTACCACGCTGCTAAGCCAGTCTTTCACCAGGGAGGAAAAAGGTAAATCCTCTCATTCTGGGATGCCTGTTTCCTTCCCTAGAGACTTTCTGTCTCCAAACAGAGGTTTTCTATTTTACGATCTTATTGTAGTCGCCATTTGTAGCACCAATGCAATACCCACAGAAGCCACCATGAATATGCAAGCATATTTCCAGGGTTAATTCACAAAATTCATTTTCTTCAAAGATGAAAGTAAAATATTTATTCATACACTAGAAAGTCAATTCCACCATGGTAACAAGGAATTTTTTACATATTATGAATAAAGGGAGCATGCCCAACCCCAAGGCTTCCCTTCATCATGCTTCCCCACAGATAAGCTCCCTTTGGCAAAATACCCCTCCCTCACCCAGGCTAGCTGCTATGCTCTGCCTCAGCTCTCTCTCATCTCTGCCTCATTCTTTTTTCTTCTTTACCCATTCAATAAACTCTTCCCACCATCAGCTCCATGTGTCTCAAGTTGTGGGCTGGGTCAAATCTCAATGTAGGTTACATGGGCCTACTAAGGGGCAGGGAAGATCTTCAAATTCCCTTAACATTATGCATAGCTCTGGTCTTTTCATAAGTAAAGCTTGAAAACCCTCTATTCCCTTTAAAAGGATTCATTTTTTTATAGGATTCTACTCAAATTTGTGATGTAAATTATTGTTGGTTCTAAGGCTATCTTTTGCCATTTGTAATATTGAATTCCAATATTTCTTTACAGGAAAAGGAGAAGCTACCAAGTCTTGTAGCAGAAAATACCAGATATTTACTATAGTTCCTTGTTGCTTGAACTGATTTTTTTTCCCTAAGTACCAACAGTGCTTTTCCTTTTGACATCCAGAATTTAGACTTTGGTTATGACATTCCTGGGACTTTTGTTTCTATGGTCCCTACCAGCAAATGAATGATGTATTTTTTTCCATTTTCACTTTTTCCTCAGGTTCTAGTATATCTGTTTATTTTTTCTTTATGATTTCTTGAAACATAGTGCCCATATGTTTCTAGTTAATTACTTTTTCTTAAGGAATCAAGTGATTCTCACATTATCTCATTGTGCTATGCTTTACATCAATATTTTTATATTAAATGTCTTTTATTTTCCTCTTTTTTAAATAAAATTAGAAAGGAAAGAAACTAGCAAGGAAGGAAGGATGACTATTTTGGTACTTGCAGTGGTGTGGATCTTGGTACAGAAAGGAAGGGTATAACAATGAGACACAACACCCACCCAATTTAACTTGCCCACAATATTTAGAAAAGTAAACATCCCTCTATTTACAATGCATGAGAAGCAATGAAATCAATACTGGAAACACCATTGCATTACATTTTTACAATGCTATTTTCAAAGTTAAGAGAGTATGGGTTTTCTGGACTCACAGAACTCTCAACATAGGAGGTTTTCTCAGAACAAAGTATACATTTGATTTTCCTTGGCTATCAAATACCATCTAATTGAAAAAGGTTAGAAAACAAGTTTATAAAAAGGTAAAGAGTATTTCAAGTATCAGCATTTCTTTCCTCAAAATTTTTCTTTTTAAAAATAATCTTTTGTAGGGCCTGCTTGCCTCAGATTCTTATGTCTTCATTATCTCCTCCTCTCTACCTTTTTCAGGTCACAGATTGTATTTGGAATTCTCATTCGAAACATTGGCAGAAAAAATGTTAATAAAAGATAAAGGATATTGTTTGCTTTCTCTATTTTTGCTTTTATTTCTTCCAAGAATCATGGGGTGAAGGTGGCAGTTGTGAAGAGGTGATCATTTCTTTTTTCTACCTTTAGAAAATTTGGATTATCAGTAAAGAAAATGGTGTCTATACCTGCTCAATTTTGAAATTATCAAGTTAAAAAAATCTTACTATTGTATCATATTTATATAAATATCTTATTAAAAATAGATTTTATGTTTATGCATTAAGAAAGCATCTCTGCAGTGTAAAGTTTTCCTGATCTTTAATTTGACATAATCAGTTTTTGCAACCACATTTTTCAATAGTCATACAGGATTCAAAAGTTAGCTTGTGAGTTCCTCTAGGGCAGGTATTGTAATTTGCCTTTCTTTGTATTCCTAATATTTAGCATAGTTCCAGCAAGTCTTAGGTGTTTCATCAGTGTTTAATGACTGACCTACATGTTACAGATAAGTTTCCCACATTAAGAAAAAAAATTAAAAGTTGAGGAAAAAACAAAATTTTTTGGCATTTAAAAATCAGTTATGGAAATGTCTTGCTTCGATGTGACTCTAACTACAGCACCAGGGAAAGAGTGAGTGTTTTAGCTTTTTAATATTTAAAGAACTATGAGGAATCTGTGGAGAAGACAGAAAGGAATAATTTAGGAAACTAATTTATCAGAGCTTTCTAAATTCTTATAAGAAGATTGCAGTGAAATATGAGTGACTACTCAGGCTTCCAATGTTTGAAGGACAAGTATGTTATATTTCACTCTTTCCCTAAATTTCTCTGGTGAACTTGAGGGATTACCTGGGTGTCTAGTCTCTGCCTCTGACTAAAGCCACCCCACTGATCATGTTCTCACCATTGTAATTTTTCACTGTACCTTAGATCCTTTAACCACTTAACAAAGTAACTTTTACAAATGAATGTTTACTTAAAAGTCATAGCAAGAACAAATATAAAATTATACTAACCCTGACTACATTGAGGCCATTATCATCTCTTCCAGTATTTAAGTCTTTGGGGAAGATAGGGCATACAATTCACAAATTAATGCATTTCCTTTACAATAAGACCTGAAGAGTTTTCTAATCAAAATTTCCACCCTGATCTTGCTTCTCAGAGTTAGCCTGCTACTATTACAGTAATTTATGGCTTGGAATCTTGGCTCCAAGGTCATAATGATTTGTGATCTTGGGCCTGGAGATTCCCCCACCTGCACCAAGAACCAAAAATGACAAACGAAACAGACCAAAACCCCAGTCTGATTCTTGTGGCCATGGGAACTGAAGGCAGAAAGGGAGAGATAGACTTTCCCTAAACTTGCCTCAATTCATAGTATCCATTCTGCATGTCAAGAAGTACTTCAATGAGAGAGAAGATGACCATTCTTCTAGTTTTAAATATGCAGCTTGTTCCTGGATAAAGGCAATGGAGATTTTTGTCCCACCTATGCTGTAGGGAATACAAGATGTCTTATCCCAAAAGCTGATTCTACAATTTTCATACAAGCATACCACCATTGCATATAATTTAAGTATTCACAGAAAAATCTTGTTACAGAGAATTCTGGGAAGATTTGTGAGTAGTAGGTGAATCAATAATTCAGAAATTAAGAAATAGGGCCAAAGAGTCAAGTTCTTTGGATAAATTTCCAGGAAAGACCAAGATGACAGTAGAAGTGTGTCATAATTATACTTTAATAAGGCATGAAAAAGCAAAGGTGGAGAAGAGAAGAGCATAGAATCAGTAAATAGGGGGAGAGTTGGTTGACAGATGCAGACAGAATGGAAACAGGGAATGGAAATGATGAAGAAAGACTGGCAATAGTGGAGAAGAGGATGGGGAGAGGCAGACAGTGTCATTCATGTAAGAACACTGGGCAGCTTTTACCCTTAGGAGATTGAAGAATTTTGGGGGAGTGGGGAGGTAGGTGTTTGGGCTTTCATTTTTATGGAGTTGTTTGTGGGAATAGACAAAATCTTATCTGTGACAATTTGGGGATAGTTCATTAACTCAACCAAATCATTTCAAAATTGCAGTAAAGCTAACATGTCCACATTATCTCAAAATTATTAACAACATTTGGTGATCTGCTTGTCTTTACTGTGTATATCTGGAATTTATCTGGGATTTATGTATTATAGAACCAAAAGGCCCTGACAGCAAATCCTAGATGGCTTCCTTCAATTAAATACATATTAACAGGATGTGATTTTTTGGTTAATATACAATATGATCTGTAAATTATGCTCCCTTTTCTATATGACTTCCAGGTTTCCCTTTACAATCTGACTCTTACTATTGTTTTTACATTGTTTATTAAAAATGTACTATCTATAGTGATCAGAAGGCAGTGTGGTGGTGAGGTGATTCAGGGAGTGGAATAAAATGTAATTTTGACATAGCTGACAAACATAGCACATCTAGAAAAGACTATTTTGTGATGACTGAAGAAATGTAGTAGAAAAAAGGATTGATCTAGTTTATTTCCTCAAAGACTCAATTTACCTCTTATTTTGAGGAGAAATATAATGCAGAACATTAAGAGGTTCTAGACTCAAAACTTTAAGCATTAAATGAGGTCAAATAAATGGTGAAATTGTATTTCTCAAAGCATAGAGGAGTCAACTACTGGCATTTAGATGGTTTGAGATGATTCTGAGTGTGAATATATTCATAGTTAAAATATTGTTAATAGTCATCTGTCTTTGCTTTTTAATTTTTTTAATTCCTTGCATTTGTTATGGCACTGTACATGAATAAGTGTTTTTAGAGTCTGAGATTCCTCCAGCTCATTCAATAAATAATTTTTAATAAACTGGGTTTTTGTAGCACTTCATTAATGAGAATGGAAGATGTTGCAATTGTATTAATTAACAACATTATAAGCAACACACGTAACCCTGAACTGCTTTAGAGTTCTGGATAATAAAGTTAAACATAGCTAGTTCAGTGATAGGCTGAGGGATCATATATAAGTCTACAAGTGACAAGTCTATTCCCCCCCACACATACACACACACACACACACACACATAAAAACATGCACACACAATTTTATTTCATTTAATAGAAACATCCTAACAAATACCCCCCCCAAAAATCCTCTACACATCATACATTACTACAAAATAGATTATCATATGTCAGCAGAAATTATGTACCTGTTAGCTTGAATAGTATGTATGGGACAATCGTAGACGATTGTGTGAAGAGAAGGTTGTTCTGAATATTAATATTTTTTGTGCTGCTGTATTCATTGGGCATGTTGCTCTGCTTCCTTCACTTTTTAATCACTTTAAGCAATTCTTCCAGTATCTCCAAGAATATTTCATATCCATCCTTCCTTACAGCACAATAACATTCCAATACAAACATAATTTGTTTAGTCCCTCCACAACATTTGAGTACATGTACATTTTCAGCTTTTTGTTATAGCCAATGATGTTGTTGTCATTCCAACAATCCTTCAGCTAAGAAACAGGAATGCAAATACAAAAGCAAAAGTGTAAAGCTTATATTCCTATAGAAAAGTTTCCATATACAACTATTTTTCTTGCATTAATTAACCTAGGAAAGAAATATGGAGACATACCAGCACAATGAATATGAGAGGTCAAAGAATGTGAAAAATTTTTTGATGCAATTTAAAATCTCTCTTCATGTTGTTTAAAGAACATAGCTTTATTATCAGCGAATAACACTTCCCACTTTCCACATTTCCTCTAATAATATATTTCCCTTATTCCTTCCAAACTTTGCAAGCTAAATGCATTCAAAGGAATATCTTGATCTTGCTAGAATTCACATTTTCTCTGATAATTAATGATATTGAAACTTCCAGATGGTTACATTTTAATTGATTTCTTCTTTTAAAGAGTATTTGTTCATATCTTTTATTATCTACTTTTGCTAAATAGCTTTTTAATTTATTTCAATTCATTATGAATTTAATGCTATATTTTTCTCAAAGACAAGCAAAACATGTATTTCCCTAACTGATATCACTTTGCTTCTGACTTTAACTGCATTGATTTTACTTATGAAAATTTTTTCTTTTTTATGTACCTGAACTTAATTATTTTTATTTTTTATGATCTTATCCTTCCTTCTCTAGTTAAAAATTCTTCTCCAACCATAATGGAAAATTATATATATATATATATATATAGTTCAGATCTAATTTTTATAGTTCAATATTAAATTTAGATAATCAAGGCAGTTAGAATCACTTTCAATTTATTCCATATTTTTCACCAGACAGTTTTCCAGATTTTCTAGAGGTTCTTCTTAAATAAAAAATTCTGGAATGTATACTTCATCTTTAAAAAAAAAAGTGAGACTTCAGGAGAAACTTATTTTCCATCTTTTTTTTAAAATCTGTTACACTGGTTTAATTTTCTACTAAAATCATTACCATATACTGTTGATAATTACTAAATATTTCTTTCTATTCTCCCTAGTTTTACCATTTGTGTTTAATTTATTTGTCACACTTCTATCCATTTTTAGAGTCAGAATAGTGTAGTGTGCAAGGAGCCATTTCCAGAGCCAGAAAGACCTGCATTCAAGCCCCATTTTTGACACATTTTCGGTTACCCTGTGACAGTCATTTAATTTCTTAGCACTCCAGGCTCCTCTCTAAAACAATAAGTAAAGGTGTAGGCCTGATATGTGTAGAGAATTCCTGTATCCCTTTATTTTTTCCTTATACTAGAGAAAAACAGGTATAGTTCTTATTACTATTCATATCACTCATTATATATCCATATAATTATATATAATATATAATAATTATATATTTATAATTATATTATATGCAATATATTATATAATATTACATAATATAATTATGAATATAATATATAGAATATAGTAATTATATAATATATTTATATTATTATATATTCATATAATATTTAAGACAATTTGAGGGTAAGTTTATATAAAAGTTTCACTCAAGCTATAGTGCCAGGATTGTTTCCTCTTTTGGATTCAGTTTATTGAACGCTTTCAAGCACCCTTTCAAGAAATATTTTTTGAAGCTGGGAGGAACTTTTGCCACATCATTTAGGGTGGGGTAAAAAGTGGTGTATTGGATAGATAGCTAGCTTCAAAATTCAACTCAATGCTCTCAGCCAAGAGCTTCCTTACTTTCACCATTCATCTCAGATACAGTAAATGAAGGGTCCTTTGCCAGTAATATCATTATTTCCAGATCTTCCCCCTCTTTATTCAACCAGAAGGTTTTCACCTTACATTAAAATCCTTTCAGTTGTTCATAGCCAGAAATAGACTCACCAAGCCTCCAAGAGTAGGATTGTAATCTGGCAGGAAAGATTGAGCATGCTAATTTTGCTGCACCAGGAGGGAGAAATCTGTGTCACCTATAAGAACTGGGTCCTCATTGGCCAGTCTTACATTAAGTATGTTGTTGTGCATGTAAAGATTTATTAACAGCATTTTCCATGAAGGTTTATTTACATGGTAGATTATGTGAAAGAGGCCTACTGCATGGTTTATTAATGTTGGCTTATGGAATAAAACTAAAACTTACTTCTCATTCTTCTTTCTGATATAGCTGTGCATGAGAAAATTACAAAAGTTTCTTTTGTGTTGAGTAAAAAGTGAAATAATTAGTCTACTCAATTTCAAGTCTATGGTGAATCAAGGGCATAGGTCTCTAGATCTCTTGATACAGAATAGTTAATACTGGAACACAATGGTTGTACATTACTTATACATTATGTGCCTGGTTCAACTCTGTCTCTGACTCAATATCTCTGTCCCTGTCTGTCTCTCTCTGTTTCTCTCCCTATGTTTCTGTATGTCTCTGTTTCTCTCTTTCTCTGTCTCTCTTTTAATCAATATCATTTTAATAAGTTTTTGCATCATTTCTCATTTATGATTTTTCATTGGTTATCTGTGAAAGCTTCCCCATTCACACTATGTATATTTTCATTACCTTTTTGGCACCCTGATTTTTTTCAGATCTTAAGGGATACACATGCACATAAATACATACACACATAAACAGAAACACATACACACATATATAGAAACATTAGAAGAATACATTCATTAAGAAGATGACCTTTTATTTCTAGGGAAAGCTGATTGGGGTTAGCAAAAGCATATGTAGTTAACTAACTATTAAACAATTCATTTTTTAATCCCTATTTCATTCTGGACTCACTGGCTTTCCATGTGTACTGTGTGTCTATGATATATTCATTGATGAAACACCTCCTTTGGCTAGCCATTGACTGCATATCATATTATATGCTATTTTCATTTTCACTTACTTTTAAATGTATAATATAGTTATCATTTATCTACATACATATATAATCAGCTTGGGTGGAAGCTGGCTCCACCCTCTCCATATGTGCAGCACCAGGGCAGAGCCTGACTGCTTCAAGCAGTGCCACTATGCTTGCACATGTAGGGGACCTTTGTGGTGCACTGGACCCATGAGGTTCTGGCTGATTGTCTTTTGCTCTCAGAATTTGGGGTGGCTGGTGGACACAGAATTTCATATCAGCTTTCCTCATGTTGAGCTGTGGCACATGGGAGGTCTCGGCACTGGAGTCTGCCCATTTGGATGTCTCCATGCTGAAGTATGTGGAAGGTCCCTGTTTGGGCATTTGTCTATTTGCATGGCACCTCTCTGAAGCTCAAAGGCCCCTACTGGTTTACTATGATGCTTTCTGTCCTGGACAATGCTCCCTTTTAATGTGAGGGAAACAGACCCTTCCTGCCAAGTAAGGAAAATGACTAGAAAAGAGGAACAAAAAGAAACTCAATAATAATAATAAGAAGAAGAAGACGAAGAAGAACAATAACAACAAAAGACTCTGACCATAAAATGTTTTTATGGTGATAGGGAAAATCAAGACAAAAGCTCAGAAGAGGACACCAATCAAAAATTTTATATGCAAATTCCACAGAAAAATGGAACTGGGACTTAAATATAGAAGGAACTCATGGAAGAACTAATAGAAGATTTTAAAAATCAAATAAAAAAATAAAGGAAAAACTGGGAAAAGAAATGAGAGTGATTAAAGAGAGTCATGAAAATAGGAGTCAGAATGAAAAAGAAAACTACTCTTTAAAAAAAAAAAGTAGTATTGGCCAAATGGGAAAAAAAAAACACAATGAAGAAAACAACTCCTTGTAAAGTAGAATGAGGAAAATGGGAAAGTATGTACAAAAACTAGCAGAGGAAAACACTTCTTTAAAAATTATAATTAGCAAAGTGGAACCTAATGACTCTATAACACAACGCAAATCAATCTAACACAATTGAAAGAATGAAAAAGAAAAATAGAAGAAAATGTAAAAAATCTCATTGTAAATACAACTGGCCTAGAAAATGTAACCAAAAGCAATCATTGAAGAATCATTGGACTACCTGAAAACAAAAAGCAAAAGAATGAAATTACATCATACTTCAAGAAATCATCAAAGAAAACTGTCCTAATACCCTAGAGCCAGAGGATAAAATAGACACTGAAGGAATCTACCATTTCCCTTTCTAAAAAGCAAGGAAAAAGAAAATTTCCAGGAAGGTTTTATCCAAATTGCAGAACTTCCTGTTCAAGGGGAAAGAAAAAAAACATTATTGCAAACAACCAGGAGGAAAAAATTAAAATATCAGAGAGCCACAGTCAGGATTACTCAGGACTTATCAGATATACATTTAAGGGTTAAAGGTCATGACATATGATACTCTGGAAGGCAAAGGATATAAAGCTACAAGAAAGAATCACCTACTCAACAAAACTGAGCATGAACTTTCAATGATTTTTGTTTTTTCAATGAAATAGAAGACTTTCAAGCATTCCTGAGCAAAAGAACAGAGCTAAAAGAAAAATTTCAATATCAAGACTAAAGAAAAACCTAAGAGGATAATAATAAAAGATAAAACAAAAGGGATTAAACAGTACTAAAGTGTTTACATCCAGATATGGGGAAATTATACTTCCAGTTCTTAAGAATATGTACTAATATATTAATAGTGCAGTTAGAAGGAGTATACATAGAGGCTGTGGGCATAATGTGAATGGATAGCATAAAAACAAATAATTAAGAAAGGAGGAAAAGGATTACATTGGAAGTAGAAGGAAAAGAGAAATAGAATGGGGTAAATTATGTCATGAGAAGAGGTACAAAAGACCTATTACAATGGAGGTAAAGATGTGAAGGTGGACAGTGGGCAACTCTTGGACCTTACTCTAATTGGAATAGGCTCAAAGAGGAAATAACATGCAAAGTCATTTTAGTATAGATATCTATCTGAATGCACAAGGAAATAGAAGTTTACATAAATAGGGGTACTGACATTAGAGAGGGTAGACTGGGGATAGGTGGTGGTCAGAAGAAAAACACTTCTGATAAAAGGAAGGGTGAAAGGAGAGAGAAAAAGACAAAATGAGCAATAAGTAGGAGAGATGGAAATAGTAATCGTAATTATGAATGTGAATGGGATGAATTCTCCCATTAAAGAAAGCAGAAAGAAGAGTGGATTAAAAAGACAGAATATTGCAATATATTGCTTAAAAGAAATACACTTGAGTGAGAGACACATCAACAGAGTAAAGGTAAGGAGCTAAAGCACAATCCATAATGTTTTAAAGAAAAAATAAATAAATAAAATCAAGAATTGATTCAATTAAAAGAGGTAAAGAAGAAAGCCATATTTTGCTAAGAAATATCATAGAAAATAAAGAAATATCAATATTAATATATGCTCACCAAGTGGTTTAGCATCCAGATGTTTTTCTTTAAATTTAATTTAAATTTTTAATGTTCTACAATCACTACCCTAAAATTTAAATTTTAACCTCACCCCCCATACCTACCCCCTAGTACTCCCCTCCTTCCCCAAGACTGCATACAATTCTATATAGGATCTACATATACTTTCCTAGTGAATACGTTTTCACTATAGTCATGTTATGTAGATGAGCTAAAATAAATGGAAGAAATCATATAACAAATCAAAACATAATACACAAACACACACATAAACATGATCTACTACATTGTGCAAATGAATTCCATAGTTCTTTCTCTGAGTGTGGAAGGCATTTTGCCTTAGAAAACCATTCGGATTTTTCTTTTAGTTCTTGTGTTATTATGAACTTCCAAGTCTACCAGAAAAACACTCTCACACACTGTGTCGTTGCTGTGCACAAAGTTCTTCTGGTTCTTCTCCTTTTGCTCAGAATCAGATCATGTAAGTCCTTCCAGGCCTCCCTGAAGACTTCTTGTTCATCATTTTTAAGGTGCAATACTACTCCATCATATTGATATACCATAATTTATTCAGCCATTCCCTAATTGATGGGCATCCCCTTGACTTCTAGTTTTTGGCAACTACAAAGAGTTCTGCTATAAATATTTTTGTACATGTGGGACCCTTTCCAATTTTTATCATATCTTGGGGATACAGCCCTAGTAGCGACATTGCTGGGTCAAAGGGTAAGCACATTTTTGTATGCCTTTGGGCGTAGTTCCAAACTGTTCTCCAGAATGGTGGGATGAGCTCACAGCTACATCAACAATTAATTAGTGTTCAGACTCTCCCACATCCTCTCCAACATTTATCATTTTCTTGTTCTGTCATATTTGCCAATCTTATAGGTGTGATGTGGTACCTCAGAGTTGTTTTGATTTGTATCTCTCTAATCAATAATCATTTAAAGCATTTTTCATATGAGTAAACATATCTTTAATTTCTTCCTCTGAAAACTGCCTATTCATATCCTTTGAACATTTATCAATTGGGGAATGACATGTATAGTTATACATTTGAATCAGTTCTTTACATACTCTAGAAATGAGGCCTTTATCCCTGAGATTACCTGTAAAAATTATTTCCCAATTTACTACATCCCTTTGAATTTTGGTTGCATTGGGTTTGGTTGTGAAAAAACATTTCAGTTTAATGTAATCAAAATTATCCATCTTGCATTGCATAATGCTTTCAATCTCCTCTTTAATAAATAATTCTTCCCTCCTCCATAAATCTGATAAATACACTATTCCTTGCTCCTCTAGTTTGCCCATGGTATCAATCTTTATACCTACATCATGTACCCATTTGGACTTTATCCTTGTATAGGGTGTCAGAAATGGGTCTATGCCTAGTTTTCACCACACTGTTATCCACTTTTACCAGAAATTCTTGTCGAACAATGAGTTCTTATCTCAGAAGGTGGGGTCCTCGGATTTATCAAACAGGAGGTTGCTATATTCCTTGCCTACTGTGTTTTGAATGCCAAGTCTATTCCACTTGTCTACCCTTCTGTTTCTTAGCCAATCCCAAGTGGTTTTGATAATTGCTGCTTTATAGTACAATTTGAGGTCTTGTAGCGCTAGACCGCCTTCCCTACCATTTCTTTTTCATTAGTCCCTTTGATATTCTGGACCTTATGTTCTTCGAGATGTATTTTGATATTATTTTATCCAGCTCTAGGAAATAGTTATCTGATAGGTTAATTGGTATGGCCAAAAATGAGAAAATTAATTTAGGTAGAATTGTCATTTTTATTATATTAGCTCAGCCTACCCATGAGCAACTGATGTTTTTCCACTTACTTAAATATGACTTTATTTGTGCAAAAAGTGCCTTGCAATTGTGTTCATATAGTCCCTGAGTTTGTTTTGGCAGGTAAACTCCCAAGTATTTTATCGTGTCTACCCTAGCTTTAAGTGGGATTTCTCTTTCTATCTCTTGCTGTTGGACTTTGTTGCTAATACGTAGGAATACAGAAGATTTCTGTATTTGTAACCTGCAACTTTTCCAAAGTTGTTTATTATTTGAAGTGGTTTTTTACTTGAATCTCTGGGATTCCCTAAGTATATCATATCACCTGCAAAGAGTGATAACATAGTTTCTTCTTTGTCTATTCTTATTCCTTCAATTTCTTTATCTTGTCTAATTGCTGCAGCTAAAATTTCTAGTACCATACTGAATAATAGTGGTGATAATGGACATCCTTGTTTCACTCCTGATCTTACTGGAAATGCATCTAGCTTATCCTCATTGTTTATAATGCTTGCTGAAGGTTTTAGGTAGATACTGCTTATTATTGTATGTAAAGTTCCCTTTATTTCTATGTTCTCCAGTGTTTTTAATAGGAATGGGTGTTGTATTTTGTCAAAAGCTTTTTCTGCATCTATTGAGATAATCATGATGTTTTTGTTAGTTTTGTTGTTGATATGATCAATAATGCTAATTGTTTTCCTAATATTGAACTAGCCCTGCATTCTTGGGATGAATCCTTCCTGACCATAACGTACTATTCTTGCGATAAGGTGCTGTATTTGTTCTGTTAAAATCTTATTTAAAATTTTTGCATCTATACTCATTAGAGAAATGGTCTATAATTTTCTTTCTCTGTTTTATCTCTTCCTAGTTTAGGTATCAAAACCATATTTGTATCATAGGAAGAATTTCAGAGGACTCCTTCCTCAATTTTCAAAAATAATCTATATAGTATTCGATTTAACTGTTCTTTAAATGTTTGATGTAATTCCCTTGTGAATCCATCTGGCCCTGGAGATTTTTTCCTAGGGAGTTCATTGATGGCTTGTTCAATTTCTTTTTCTGAGATGGGGTTGTTTAAGTATTCAAGTTTCTCTTATGTTAATCCGGACAATTTGTATTTTTTTTTAAATACCCATCCATCTCATTTAGATTAATGAGTTTGTGGGCATAAAATTAAGGAAAGTAATTTCTAATTATTGTTTTAATTTCCTCCTCATTGGAGGTGAGTTCACCATTTCATTTTTAATATTAGTAATTTGATTTTCTTCTTTCTTTTTTTAATCAAATGACCAAATGTTTATCAATTTTATTAATTTTTTCATAAAACCAAATATTAGTTTTATTTATTAGTTCAATAGTTTTCTTAATATCAATTTTATTAATCTCTCCTTTAGTTTTTAGTATTTCTAATTTTATATTTACTTACAGATTTTCAATTTGTTCTTTTTCTAGCTTTTTCAGCTGCATGCCCAAGTCATTGATCTCCTCTTTCTCTATTTTGCTTATATAGGCCTTCAAAGATGTAAAACTTCCCCAAAGAACTGTTTTTCCAGTATCCCATAAGATTTCATAGGTTATCTCATTATTGTCTTTCCCTTGAATGAAGTTGTTGATGGTTTCTATGATTTCTTCTTTAACCCACTCCTCCTTTAAGATTAGATTATTTAGTTTCCAGTTGATTTTTGGTTTTTCTTTCCATGGCCTTTTATTTCATGTAATTTTTATTGCATTATGATCTGTGAAGGATGCATTGATTATCTCTGCCTTTCTGCCCTGGATTGTGAGATTATTATGTCCTAGAACATGGTCAATTTTTGTAAATGTGCCATTTACCGCTGAGAAAAACGTATGTTCTTTTCTATTCCCATTCAATTTTCTCCAGAAATCTATCATAGCTACCTTATCTGGAGTTTTATTTACTTCCTTAATCTCTTTCTTGTTTATTTTGAGGTGAGATTTATTGAGTTCAGAGAGGGGGAGGCTGAGGTCCCCCACTATTATTGTTTTACTGTCAGTTTCTTCTTTCAATTCCTCCAACCTCTCCTCTAAGAATTTGGATGCTTTATCACTTGGAGCATACATATTTAGTAATGATATTGCTTCATTGTCTATGGTGCCTTTTAGTAGGATATAATTTCTATCCTTATCCCTTTTGAATAGATCTAATGCTGCTTTTGCTTTGTCTGAGATTAAGACTGCTACTCCTGCTTTTCTTACATCACCTGAAGCACAATATATTCTGCTACAACCTTTGTCCTTTATCCTCCTGTTTCAAATGTGTTTCTTGTAAACAACATATTGTTGGATTATAGCTTTTAATCCATTCTGCTATCTGTCTCCGTTTTATGGGAGAGTTCATTCCATTCAAATTCACAGTTATGATTACAATCTGTGTATTTCCCTCCATCTTCTTTCCCACCATTTGTACTTTTAGCTCTCCTCTCCCTTCCCCTTCTCAATAGTGTTCACTTTTCACCACCTCCTCCTGCAGCCTTCCCTTCCTTCTTTTAACCCTCCTCGCTTTTACTCTCCTTTACCCTTATTACTTCTTTCCTCCCTTTTAGGTTTCCTCCCCTTTCTTCCCCCTTCCCCTCCTACTGCCTCTAGAGCTAGTTAGGATTACCTACTTAAGTTTATTGTTCCCTTCTTAAAACAAATCAAATGAGAGTACCTCTCAAACAATGCTCATCTCCCTCCCCTCTTTCCCTCTACTCTAATTTTCTACTTCTTCCTGTGATGTAATTTACAATTTTATGCTTCCTCCTTTTGACACCTTTTGTTACAATCCCTTCTCAGACTTAAATCATATTTTGAATGTGACATTATTTACTTTATACCTGTTCCCTCTATGTATATCCCTTTTATATTCCATAATAGATGTAAAATTCTCAAGATTAGCAGGTATCATCTTCCCTTATAGGGAGGTAAACTGTTTGTCCAATTGAGTAACACGTTTGTTTTTTTCCCCTGTTTACCTTTTTTATGATTCTCTTGAGAACCACATTTGAATATCAACTTGTCTATTAAGTTCTGGCATTTTGGTCAGGAAGCTCTGGAAATCCCTGACTTCGTTGAGTGACCTTCTCCTTGCCTGAAATGTTATGCTGAACTTTGCTGGGTAGTTGTAGTCCCAACTCTTTTGCCATATAGAGTATTTTATTCCAATTCCTTTGATTTTTTTAATGTAGAAGCTGCACGGTCCTGTGTGATCTTGACTGTAACTCCTTGATATTTGGTTTTTTTTCTTTCTGGCTGCCTGTAGTATTTTCTCCTTCACTTGGTAGTTCTGGAATTTGGCAACAATATTTCTTGGGGTTTTGAGTTTGGAATCCCTTTCAGGAGGTGAACAGTGGATTCTTTCGATGCCTATTTTGCCCTCTGAATCTAGTAGGTCTGGGTAGTTTTCCTTGATGATTTCCTGGATGATATTGTCCAGACTCTTTTCCATCATGGCTTTCTGGCAGGCCATTAATTCTTAAATTTTCTCTCCTGGATCAATTTTCCAGGTAGTTGTTTTCCAATTAGATATTTTACGTTTTCATCTATCTTTTCATTCTTTATATTTTGTTTGACTGATTCTTGCTGTCTCATTGAGTCATTACTTTCTACTTGCCCAATTATAATCTTTATCAAATTGTTTTCTTCAGTTAACTTTTGCATCTCCTCTTCCATCTGTCCAAATTTTCCTTTTAAGGAGTTAATTTCTCAACTTATTTTTTGGACTTCCTTTTCCATTTGTTCAATTTTCCTTTTCAAAGAGATGTTCTCATCAGTGAATTGTTTTTTTTTTTTATAATTTTAAAATCATTGACCTATTTTATTCGGTTTCCTTCTTCAGCTGTTCCAGGAGAGCTGCTTGGACTTGCAAGCAATTTATAGTCCCTTCTGAAGTTTCATATGGAAGTACAGTCTCTGCAGTGACCTCTTTGGTATTTGTGTTTTGGTCCTTATCTCCATTGAAAGATTCTGTGTTCTTTTCATGCTTATTTTGCTTTTTTTTTTCTTTTTAATCATGATGTTGATTGTGTGTTGTGGCTTCTGTTTTTTTCAGTTAGAAGCTACAGAACTTTGTGTGGAGCTGACATGTGAAAAAGCTAAGAGCAGATTTTTGTTTTGTGTTTCCCCAATCAGCCCTATGGTTAGCTTGTTAAGTGTGGGGGGAGGGGTGGTCTGGTCATGGGAGAACTGCTCAGCTGCGCTGAGGCAAAGAAAAGCAAGGTCAGGGAATGGTGATTTTATCTGCCCTATTTTCTTCCCATTTCCCCTGGAGTACTAAAGCATGCCTCGCTGCTAGTTCGGGTTTCCACCCCTCCTGGGGCTCCTCTCCTGGCGCTGAGGCTTGCCTGAGTCCTAATGTGAGGTTTCTCCACCCTAGGTCTTCTGTCCTTCCAGTTTGCCTCTGCCACGGTAGAGAGTAATCTCCCTTAGCTATTTTCCTACCCTCAGGTGTTCTGAGACTATTTTCCCCCTCTGCTGTTCTGTGATCTTAGATTTTTCTGGGGAAATATTTTATGGTACTTTCATGGTCATCAATGGGGGAGGAGAGAGCATTTACTGATCACTCCATCATCCTGCCTCCAGAAAGTTCAAGTAAGTGACTTACCTATGTTTAATCTGCGGGCTGAATGTCTCAGGAGCTGCTGTGCTGATATCTGGTGCTCAGTGGCTCTCACTGGCTAAGGTGGTCTCCTGCCCTCAGGAGCCACTCCCCTGGCCTGCTTTTCTCAGGTTTCCCAAGGTCCTTCTGCTCCACTGCACTGGACCCGCTAAGCTGTGGGCTCTGTGCTCACCCCCAAGGAAGAGATCCTTCCTGTAGCCCTTCCAGTCTGTCCTGGGCTCTGAATCGACCACAGTCTGTATCCCACTGGATTCTGAACCTCCAAAATTGGGTCAAATTCTCCTTTCAGAGGTATCTGAAGGAGTTTGTCCAAGACCTTAGGTGAGTAATTGCTCTCCCTCCACACAGCATCCAGATTCTTAAAAGAAAATTTAAATGAGTAATAGATGAAAATAGGCCACAAAACTATACTACTGGCAACCTCACCTGTGACCCCTCAGAACTAACTAAATACAACCTAGAAGTAAAAAAGAAAGTTGTCAGGAAGTGAATAGAATTTTAACAAAGTTAGATATGACAGACCTCTGGAGAAAATCATATATAAATAGTAAATATTATATCTTTTCTTCAGTAGTGCACAGGACCACCCAAAAACTGAACACTTATGAGAGCATTAATATCTCAAAATCAAAGATACAAAGGAAGAAATATTAAGTACATCTTTTTTTGGGTCTTAATGCAATAAAATAATATCCAACAAATGTCAGGAGATACATATTTAAAATTAATTGAAAACTAAATAATCCAGGTCTAAAGGATGAGTTGTCAAAAAACAAGTCAGAGAAACAATAATTTCACTAATGAGAAGGACAGTTAGACCACATACTAAAATTTATGGAATGCAGCTAAAGCAGTACATGTAGGAAAATTTATTCCCCTAAGTTATTACATCAACAAAGCAGAGATGAATGAGTTTAACATATGAAAAAAAAATCCCTCAGAAAATAATTAAAAATCCCCAATTGAAGACCAAACTGAAATACTAAAAACAAAGATGAGATTCATAAACTTGAAAGTAAGAGAAATAATGAGCTAATAAATAAAACTAGGACCTAGTTTTATGAAATATGTGTGTGTATAAACCATTGATCAAATTAGTGTTTTTTAATTTTTATTTTTTTTAAATAAAATTATTTATTTAACTTTTTACATTCATTTTCACAAAATTTTGGGTTCAAAATTTTCTCCCCATTTATCCCCTCCCCCCACCCCAATACACCAAGCATTCTCATTTTCCCTATCACCAATCTGCCCTCTCTTCTATCCTCCTTCCCTTCTTTTGTCCCCATCTTCTCTTATGTCCTGTAGGGCCAGATGACTTTCTATTCCCCATTAACTGTATTTCTTATTTCCAAGTAGCAAGAACAATACTAAACAGTTATTCCTAAAACTTTGATTTCCAAATTCTCCCCATTCCTCCCTCCCCACCAATTCCCTTTGGGAAGGCAGGCAATTTAATATAGGCCATATCTCTGTAGTTTTGCAAATGACTTCGATAATAGTCGTGTTGTGTAAGACTAACTCTATTTCCCTCCACCCTATCCTGCCTCCTATTGTTTGTATTCTGTCTTTTGATCCTGTCTCTCCCCAAGAGTGTTGACTTCAAATTGCTCCCTCCTCCCATTGCCCTCCCTTCTATCTTCCCTTCAACCCTGCTTATCTCCTTCTCCCCCACTTTCCTGTATTGTAAGATAGGTTTTCATACCAAAATGAATGTGCATTTTATTCCTTCCTTTAGTCGAATGTGATAAGGGTAAACTTCATGTTTTTTTCTCAGCTCGCCTCTTTTTCCCTCCCCTAAAAAGTCTCCTGCTTGCCTCTTGAATGAGATGTAATTTACCCCATTCCATTTCACCCTATCTCCTCCCACTACATTTCTCTCTCACGTTAATTTCTCTCACTCTCACCCTCATCACTCTCTCACTCTCAATTTCTTTTAAGATATGGTCCCATCCTATTCAATTCATTCTGTGCTCTCTGTCTCTGTATGTGCATGCATATGTGTATGTCTGTGTGGGCACATGCATGTACATGTGTGTGTGCATGCGTGTGTGTGTCTATGTGTGTGTGTGGTCCAACCAACTACCCAGATACTGAAAAGTTTTAAGAATTACAATTATTGTCTTTCCGTGTAAGAATGTAAACAGTTCAACTTTAGTAAGTCCCTGATGACTTCTCTTTGCAGTTTACTTTTTCATGCTTCTTCTCATCCTTATGTTTGAAAGTCAAATTTTCTTTTCAGCTCTGGTCTTTTCAAGAATGCATGAAAGTCCTCTGTGTCATTGAAAGACCATCTTTTCCCCTGAAGTATTATACTCAGTTTTGCTGGGTAGGTGATTCTTGGTTTTAGTTCTAGTTCCTTTGACTCCCGGAATATCCTATTCCACTCCCTTCAATCCCTTAATGTAGAAGCTGCTAGATCTTGTGTTATCCTGATTGTATTTCCACAATACTGGAATTTTTTCATTCTAGCTGCTGGCAATATTTTCTCCTTGACCTGGGAATTCTGAAATTTGGCCACAATGTTCCTAGGAGTTTCTCTTTTTGGATTTCTTTCAGGTGGTGATCAGTTGATTCCTTCAATACTTATTTTGCCCTCTGGTTCTAGAACATCAGGGCAGTTTTCCTTGATCATTTCATGAAAGATGATGTCTAGGCTCTTTTTTTGATCATGGCTTGCGGGTAGTCCCATAATTTTTAAATTGTCTCTCCTGGATCTATTTTCCAGGTCAGTTGTTTTTCCAATGAGATATTTCTCATTCTCTTCCATTTTTTCATTTTTTGGTTTTGTTTGGTGATTTCTTGGTTTCTCAGAATGTCATTAGCCTCCATCTGTTCCATTCTAATTTTGAGAGAACTATTTTCTTCCATGAGCTTTTGAACCTCCTTTTCCATTTGGCTAATTCTGCTTTTGAAAGCATTCTTGTCCTCATTGGCTTTTTGAACCTCTTTTGCCAATTGAGTGAGTCTATTTTTCAAGGTTATATTTTCTTCAGCATTTTTTGGGGGTCTCCTTTAGCAAGGTATTGATCCTTTTTTCATGCTTTTCTTGCATCTCTCTCATTTCTCTTCCCAGTTTTTCCTCCACCTCTCTAACTTGATTTTCAAAATCCTTTTTGAGCTCTTCCATGGCCTGAGTCCACCAGACATCCACCTGGGATGTCTGGGAAACAGCGGCCCCGACCTCCATGTCTTTCCCTGATGATAAGAATTGTTCCTCGTCATTAGAAATGAAAGGTGGAAACATCTGTTCCCCAGGAAAGTAGCTTTCTATGGTCTTATTTTTCTTCCCTTTTCTGGGCATTTTCCCAGCCAGTTACTTGACTTCTGAGATTCTTGTCCACCCCTGCCTAGATCTGCCCAGCTAGTGCTTGGGGTCTGAGATTCAAATGCTGCTCCCCAGCCTCAGGGCTTTTCGCTGCGGGCGTGGCTGTTATTCAATGTGAGCTTAAGTTCTGGCGCTCAGGTGGGGGCAGGGCCACCTCCCAGGCTTAGTTCCCTCAGGGGCTTTATGTGGAGACCTTTGGTAATTGCCCTGAGTTCCTGTCTGCTCCAGGAGCATCTGGCCGCCACTGCCTCTGCCGCTGCTTCTTGCCACTCCCTCTGCTGCTGCCTCCTGAGGGGGCCCGACCCACGGAGACACCTCGCTCCGCTCTCGATCAGCCCAGAAGTCTCTCTCACTGACTTGTAGCACCTGTGGGTGGAGGGACCTTTGCGGCCACTGGATGTTCCGTCCCTGAAGCCTGCTTGGATCTGCTCCTTTGGGGCCACGTGGCCAGCGCAGCGCAGGCGTGGGCTCTGCTGTCTGGTGCATGATGGACCCCTGAGGATGGCTTTCCGGGGCTCTCTGGAATGGAAATCTCTTTCACTGTGTCTCTGCACAGCTTGCTCTGCTCCAGAACTTGTGGGGAGTCCTTTTTACAGAAAATTTCTGGGTTCAGAGCTACCATACATGAGTCTTTCTACTCCAGCATCTTGGCTCCTCCTGGAGTTTTTTTTTTTTTTTTTAACAAGAAAAAAATGAAGTATCCAGTATCAAATGTGGAATAAATATATTAGCAGTCAATGAAAAGAAAATCAAAGCAATCATTACGAAACATTTTGCTCAATTATATGCTGATCAATCTGACAGTATGAGTGAAATTAATGATTATTTAGAAAAAAAAGATACAAATTGGCCAGATTAAGAGAAAAGAATATAGAATTACCAAAAAACATTAACGAACTCCCTAAGATATCAAATCCCTAGGATCAGATAAGCTCACAAATGAAATCTACCAAATATTTGAAGAAGAAATAATCTCAATAATATATAAATTTTGAAAAAATAGGAAAAGAAGGAGTCTTACCCAATTCCTTTTATGACAGAAATATGGTGCTGAAACCTAAACCAGACATAGATGAAACAAAGAGAGAGTGAGATAGTATTATATACTAATTTCCCTAATGAATATTGATGCAAAAATATTTAAAGAAAATACTAGCAAAGAGATTACAGCAACATATCACAAAGAGCATACATTATGACCAAGTGATATATTCAAATTTCGTTCAGTATTAGTAAAACTATCAATATATTTGACCATATCAATAACAAAATAATACAAATTATGTGATTATATCAATAGATGCTGAAAGAGCCTTTGGCAAATTTCAACAATCAATCTTATTAAGGAAAAAGAAAGCATAGGAATAAAGGGAAATTTTCTTGAATTTAAAAATAGTGTGTATCTAAAACCATCAGTAAACATTGTATGTAATGGGGAATAGCTGGACTCCTTCCCAATAAGGTTACAGTGAAGCAAGGATGCTCATTTTTGTCCCTTTATTCAATTTTTTACTAGAAATGTTAACTATAATACTAAGAGGAGAAAAAGAATTTGAAGGAATTATAATATGGAATGGGGAAAAACAGTCATCATTGCAGATAATGCCATGGTATACTTAGAGTATCCTAGAGAATCAATTAAAATACTTTGAAATAATGAACAACTTTTGCACTGTTGCAGGATATAAAGTAAATTCACAAAAACATCATTATTTCTCCTTATTACCAAGAAAAACTCATCAGCAAGAGAAATTCCATTTAAAAGTAGGAGAGAGAAATAGACAAAGAGAGGAAATGAGAAAGGGAGGAAAGACAGTAAGAAGAAAAGAAGGAAGGAAGGAAGGAAGGAAGGAAGGAAGGAAGGAAGGAAGGAAGGAAGGAAGGAAGGAAGGAAGGGGAATTCATCGAAGTCTGGGCAGGGGTAAAGGAGGAGAAATGGAGTAACAGTAGAGCACTTCAATCATAGATCACTAATATTGAAAATCTTACTTTTATTTCACCATCTTTTTTATTTGAAAATAGGAGATTGGGAAGAACCAAGATGACAGAGTAGAAGTAGGGACATGCTATAGCTCTCTCACCAAATCCCTCACTAAACCAGAAAGAAAATGACTCTGAACAAATTGTAGATCAGTGGAAGCCTCAAAATGCCAGACTGAAGCAAGTTTCCAGACCAAGACATTCTTAAAGGTCAACAGGAAAGGTCTATCACATCAGGATAGGAGCAGGGCATATGTTGGCCAGTGGGGACTAAGCGGGACCAGGTCTTAGGTGACTGAATCACTGGCAGCTGCTGAGGATTCCAGACTTCTCAAAACAGAAATGGTAAAGACAGCTTCAAAGGTCATTGGGAAGGCTCTCTCATCTGACTGAGAGGGAAGCTTGGTCTGGCCCTAGTCCTCCTTCAGCCCCAGTACCAGGGCAGTGGCAGGCACTGCTGAAGTGGGAACTGTTTCTGGAGCTCTCTACTTAACAAAGTTCAAGTCAATAACTGACTGGGAAAATGGGCAAATGAGGGGAAAAGAAACAAACTATACATTCATACTTTCTTGATGAAGAGGTATTTTCTTACATCATTGGTGACAAGGCAGATCAAAACATACAGCCAGTAGAAGACAACAAAGCCAAGCTCCTGCATCCAGAATTATACATTGGTCATAGGCCATGAAAGAGCTCAAAAAGGATTTTGAAAATCAAATAATAGAAGTAGAGGAAAAATTTGGAAGAGAAATGACAGTGATGCAAGAAAATCATGAAAAATGAGTCAACAGCTTCCTAAAGAAACCTTCCAAAATGTTGAAGACAATACAGCTTTAAAATTAGACTAACATAAATTGCAAAAGACATCCAAAAATCCAATGAAGAGAAGAATGCCTTAAAAAACAGGATGGGACAAACAGAAGGAAAAAAACAAAAAACAAATAAAGGTCCAAAACTTCACTGAAGAAAAGAATTCCTTAAAAACTAGAATAGAGCAAATGGAAGCTAATGACATTATGAAAAATCAAGAAATTATAAAACAAAACCAAAAGAGTTAAGAAAAAGAAGACAATATTGGAAGTGTCTCATTGGAAAAACAACTAACCTGGAAAATGGATACAGGAGAAATAATTTGAAAATTATTGGACTACCTGAAAGTCATGATCAAAAAGAGAATCTAGACAGCGTCTTTCAAGAAATTATCAAGGAAAACTTCCCTGATATTCTAGAACCAGAGGGCGAAATAGAAATGGAAAGAATCCAGTGATCATCTCCTGAAAGAAATCTCAAAAGGAAAACTACTAGAAAAATTGTAGTCAAGTTTCAGAGTTCCCAGGCTAATATCGCAAGCAGCCGGAAAGAAAAATTCAAGTATTGTGGAAATATAATGAGGATAAAACAAGGTTTAGCAGCTTCTACACAAAGGGATTGGAGTCCTTGAGACATGATATTCACAGTCAAAGGGCTAGCATTAAACCCTATGAACACCTACCCAGCAAAACTGAATATAATACTTCAGGGAGAGAAAATTAAACTTCAATGAAATAGAGGAAATCCAAGCGTTCTTGTTGGAAAGACCACAGTTGAGGTAAAATTTTGACTTTCAGCTACAAGAATCAAGAGATCATGAAAAAGTAAATAGGAAAGAGAAACCAAAAAGAACTTATTAAAGTTAAATTGTACACATTCTTACATAGAAAGATGATATTTATAACTCATGATACTTTTTTCAGTATAAGAATAGTTGGAGGGTATATTTTATACATATACATGTACACATATGCATACATATATACACATATACATACACACATACATGTATGTGTGTGGATTTGTGTATGTGTATATGCACGTGTATATGTGTATACATGTGCATATGTGTATGTGTATATACGCATGTGTTTTTGAATTTATGTATATGTATGTGTGCATGCATGTATATGTGTAATTGTATGTGCCTGTGTATACAGAGAGGGTGGAATAAGGTAAACTGAATATAAAGGGATGATATCGAAAAAAGAAAATTAAATGTTGAGAGGAATGTATTAGGAGAAATAAAAAGGGAGAAGTAGAATGTAGTAAATGGTCTCACATAAAAGTGGCAAGAAAGAAGTTTTTACTATGGAAGGGAAAAAGGGGAAGATGAGAGGGAATAAGTGAGCCATCTTTTCATCAGATTTGGCTTCATGAAGTAATAACATACACACACAGTTGTGTATGGAAGTTTATCTTATCCTATAGGAAAGTAGGGGGAAGGAAATAAGAGAGCAGGCACAGTAGAAGAGATAGCAAACTGAGGGAAGGTGTAATGAGAAATAAACACTTTGGTAGAGGGACAAGTCAAAGGACAGAATCAAATTAATAAAGAGTGTAACAGGATGGACGGAAATACAGTTAGATTTCCACAACATCAAGGTTATGGGGGTGTGTTGCATGATCACCAATGTAAAACATTTATTGAATTGCTTGCCTTCTCAATGAAGCTGCATGGGGAGAAGGAGAAGGACTAAAAGCTTTAAAAATAAATGTTGGAGGTTGTTTTTACATGCATCTAAGAAATTATACACACACACACACACACACACACACACACACACACACATATATATATATATATATATATATATATATATATATATATATATATATATATATATAGAGAGAGAGAGAGAGAGAGAGAGAGAGAGAGAGAGAGAGAGACAGAGAGAGAGAGAGAGAGAGAGGCAATATGGTATACAAATCTATCTTACCCTACATGAAAATAGAAAGGAAGGGGATAAGGGGTGGGGGTGGGGGTGATATAGGAAAGGTAGATTAGAGGAAATGGCAATCCAAATACATATTGTCCTGGTGTGGGGGCAGGGGGTAGCTGAGAGAAAATTTGAAATTCAAAATTTTGTGGAAGTAAATGTTGAAAACTAAAATTAAGTAAATTAAGTGAATATGTATGGAAAGAAAATAGAAGGTTGGAGAAGAAAATTTGGGGGTGAAATTGAAAATTAGCAGTAACAACCCTGAGCAAATTATGAAGAGACCCATTCTTAAAAGGAAAGATAATAATCATAATTTATAAGAAAGCAGAATCCAATAAGATGTTCAGAAGAAACTCACTTGAAATATAAAAGTTAAGAAAGAGTTAATATAAGAAGTTGGATGTGAATTTATTATTCATTCAGAAAAGTAAAAGGAAGCATGAGTAGCAATCATGAGCTAAGATAAGATAATGATAAAAACAGACATTGTTAAAGGAGAGAAGGGAAAATATATTATGCAAAATTAGCATTATAGTGCTATAAGATACCATAAATTATGAAATATTTGCAAATATTAAATAATTGTGTGTATGTGTGTGTATAACAAAAGGTATTACTCAAACAAAAGGTAAAAAGTACAGTGAATATAGGAACTCAAAGTTTTAGGAACAACTGTTTAGTATTGTTGTTGCAACTAAGAAAGAAGACATACAGTTAAGGAGGAATAGAAAGTCATCTGGCCTTACAGGAGAAAAGAGAAGATGGAGACAAGAGAAGGGAGGGGTGACAGAAGAGAGGGCAGATTGGAGATAGGGAAAATTAGATTGTTTGGGGTATTGGGGTGGGGGGAGGGGATAAAAGGGGAGAAAATTTGGAACCCAAAAATTTGTGAAAATGAATGTAAAAAGTTAAATAAATAAATAAATTTTAAAAAAAAGTACAGTGAAACTATAATAGCCAGAGATCTCCAGATTCCTCTTTCAGTCCTAATAAGGTTAACACACACACACAATTAAGGTCCTGATTAATGTTTCAGAAAATTTATAAACAATAGATTTCTTACTATTGCTGAATGGTAATAGCAATGAACATTAATTTTTCCTTGTTATTTTTGTGGTACAACTACAAAAACCAATAATATTCTGGGGCCTAAAAATAGTATAAAATACACAGAGAATCAGAAAAGAAAGGTTAAATATATATATTACATATAATATTCATAAAATACACTTTATAGTTCAGGCTTTGGGCATTTTGACTGGGAATTTCTTTTGTATTTAAATGTTTAATTTATTGTTAGTTTTCAATATATACTTCCATGAGTTTTCAATTTTCTCCCCTTCCCTGCCCCTCCCTCTCCAAGATGGCGTGCAATCATGTCTCTACACATACGTTTCTATTAAACACATTATCACGTTAGTCATGTTGCATAAAAGAATTATGAAAAATGGAAGAAACTATGAGAAAGAAAATAAAACAAAACAAAAAGACAAAAGAGTCTTCTTCACTCTGCAGTCCAAATCCACAGTTCTTTCTCTGGATATGGATGATATTATCCATCATGAATCCTTTGGAAATGGCTAAGTCTATCAAAATCAGTCCTCACATACTGTGGCTGTTACTGTGTAAAATATTCTCCTGGTTCTGCTAACTTCACTCAGCATCAATTCAAATAAATTTTTCCAGGTTTTCTCAACATCCACCTGCTCATCATTTCTCATAGCACAATAGTATTCCATTATATTCATATGCAACAAATTGTTCAGCCATTCCTCAGTTGACGGGTATTCCCTCAATTTCCAGTTCATAGTCACTTGCAAAAGAGCTGCTATAAATACTTTTGTACATGTGGGTCCTTTTCCCATTTTTTGAACTCTTTGGGTACAACCCGAGAAGTGATATTGCTGGATCCAAGAGCATGCACATTTTATAACCTTTTGGGTGTAGTTCCAAATTGCTTTCCAGAATGATAGGATAAACTCACAGCTCCATCAACAATGGATTTGTATTCCAATTTCCCCATGTCTTCTACAACATTTATCATTTTCCTGTTTTGTCATGTTAACCAATCTGATAGTTATGATGTGGTACCTCAGAGTGGTTTTGATTTTGCATTTTTTCCAAATGACTGGAGATAACCTTAATTTCTTCCTCTGATAACTGGTCACTGTCTATTTATAATGCATGGAATGTTTTCCCTAATCGTTTTTGCCTCTAGGCTTCTTTCTAGTTCCAACTAAACTTTTACTTTGTTATAGTTATTTTATCCCATTTCTGCTGAATTCTAGTGCTTTCCCTTTACTGAGTAACTTATCTTACACACTGAACTTTTGCATAATTGCTTGCATGTTAGATTGGAAGAAAAATGCAAGGAGAGTAGGGAATGTCTTTCATATTGTTTTGTATCTTCAGTGCCTAGAATAGCACCTGACACATAATAAGAAATCGATAAATGTTTAATGACTAACTGCCTGTTCATAATTCAATAAGAATGAAAATAAATTAAGGACTTATAAAGAAATAGGTCAAACGTAAATGGAGGAAGAACAATTTAATACTAAAGATGTGATATTCCAAAAAATTCAGAAAAAATAGGTAATCTTATTAAAGAAAATTACAAACCTGGGGCAACAGATACAAAATTTTAGAATGAAGTAAAAATAACTCATAGGGTGAAATCTGTATTTTTGAACAATTTCTTCAAAAAAAGAAAAAAACAGACTGAAGAATTCATACTACCATTAGAAAAGCAATAAATCAAAAATACCAAATGCCAAAAGATGAATTCTATTTTAAATAATTTAATTAAAAGAAAAAATGTTGAAATAAAAAGCAAAACTAAGAACTTTTTTAAAAAGTTAACAAAATATACAACTTTTCTGATATTTGCAAGTGAAAAGTTAATAGAAAATTGCTAGTATCAATATTTGAAAAGGAGAAATCACAATTAATAAATAGGAAGTAAAATATTTTTGAAACTCCTTTGCCCAATTATATAACAAGTAGCCCAAAAACTTAAATGAAATGAATATTTAACATGAAATTATACCATACAATTATACCACATAATATAATACTATTATACAATGTTATATATACAGCACAAGTATACAACTGATAGTCCAAGAAATATATAACTACAAAAATAATCCAATATAGGAAAAAAACTGAACAGGATAAATGAGCTCCAAGATAAAGGGAGAAAACACTAGTGACTAGAGGATTTCAAGGTGATTTTCTTTTAAACTTTCAAATAATAAACAATTTAAAAAACATAGAAATTGCTTTTAAAAATAAGGAACTCAGTGATCCTACTTAAAAAATTCTTTCTATGATACAAATATGGATTTAGTATCTAAATTGAGTAAAGACAACTCTGGAAAAAAACCACAGATCAAATGTTCTTTTTTTTTAATTTTTATTTTTATTTATTTAACTTTTTACATTCAGTTTCACAAAATTTTGGGTTCCAATTTTTTCTCCCCTTTTTCTCCCCTCCCCCCACCCCAATACACCGAGCAATCTAATTTTCCCTATCACCAATCTGCCCTCTCTTCTATCATGCCTCCCTTCTCTTGTCCCCATCTTCTCTTTTGTCCTGCAGGGCCAGATGACTTTCTATTCCTCATTAACTGTATGTCTTATTTCCTATTAGAAACAACAATACTAAACAGTTGTTCCTAAAACTTGAGTTCCAAATTTTCCCCATCCCTCCCTCCCCACCCATTCCCTTTGGGAAGGCAGGCAATTCAATATAGGCCCTATCTGTGTAGTTTTGCAAATGACTTTCATAATAGTCATGTTGTGTAAGACTGACTGAACTATCCTCCATCCTATCCTGCCCCTCATTGTTTCTATTCTGTCTTTTGATCCTGTCCCTCCCTCCTCCCATTGTCCTCCCTTCCATCATCCCCCCCCCGCCTTGCTTATCGTGTTCTCCCCCACTTTCTTGTACTGTAAGAGAGGTTTTCATAACAAACTGAATGTGCATTTTATTCCTTCCTTTATTCAAATGTGATGAGGGTAATCTACTTTTTTTTTTTTTTTTTTTCTCAGCTCTCCTCTTTTTCCCTCCACTAACAGGTCTCTTGCTTGCCTCTTAAATGACATATAATTTACACCATTCTGTTTCACCCTCTTTCCTCCCCCTACCTTTCTCTCTCATCATTTACCTTAATTTCTTTTAATATATGGTCCCATCCTATTCAATTCACTCTGTGCTCTCTGTCTCTGTATGTGCGTGCATGTGTGTATGTGTGGGTGCGTGCACACGTGTACATGTGTGTGTATGATCCCACCAACTACCCAGATACTGAAAAGTTTTAAGAGTTACAAATATTGTCTTCACATGTAGGAATGTAAACAGTTCACTTTTGTTAAGGCCGTTATGACTTCTCTTTGATGTTTGCTTTTTCATGCTTCTTCTCATTCTTGTGTTTGAAAGTCAAATTTTCTTTTCAGCTCTGGTCTTTTCATCAAGAATGTTTGAAAGTCCTCTGTTTCATTGAAAGACCATATTTTCCCCTGAAGTATTATACTCAGTTTTGCTGGGTAAGTGATTCTTGGTTTGAGTCCTAGTTCCTTTGCCTTCTGGAATATCCTATTCCACGCCCTTCGATCCCTTAAAGTAGAAGCTGCTAGATATTGAATTATCCTGATTGTATTTTCACAGTACTGGAATTGTATCATTCTGGCTGCTTGCAAGATTTTCTCCTTGAGCTGGTAGTTCTGGAATTTGGCCACAATGTTCCTAGGAGTTTCTCTTTTTGGATCTCTTTCAGGTGGTGATCGATGGATTCTTTCAATACTTATTTTGCCCTCTGGTTCTAGAATGTCAGGGCAGTTTTCCTCGATAATTTCATGGAAGATGATGTCTAGGCTCTTTTTTTGATCATGACTTTCAGGTAGTCCCATAATTTTTAAATTGTCTCTCCTGGATCTATTTTCCAGGTCAGTTGTTTTTCCCATGAGATATTTCACATTCTCTTCCATTTTTTCATTTTTTTGGTTTTGTTTGGTGATTTCTTGGTTTCTCATAAAGTCATTAGACTCCATCTGTTACATTCTAATTTTGAGAGAACTATTCTGTTCAGTGAGCTTTTGAACCTCTTTTTCCATTTGGCTAATTCTGCTTTTGAAAGCAATCTTCTCCTCATTGGCTTTTTGAACCTCTTTTGCCAATTGAGTGAGCCTATTTTTCAAGGTGTTATTTTCTTCAGCATTTTTTTGGGTCTCCTTTACCACGGTATTGACCCTTTTTTCATACTTTTCTTGCATCTCTCTCATTTCTCTTCCCAGTTTTTCCTCCACCTGTCTAACTTGCTTTTCAAAATTCTTTTTGAGCTCTTCCAAGGCCTGAGCCCACCCGACATCCCCCTGGGATGTCTGGGGTACCGAGGCCCCACCCTCCACGTCTTTCCCTGATGGCAAGAATATTTCCTCGTGGTCAGATCCGAAAGTCGGGATCATTTGCATCTGCTCAAAACAACTCTCTATAGTCTTATTTTTCTTCCCTTTTCTAGGCATTTTCCCAGCCAGTTACTTGACTTCTCAGATTCCTGTCCACCCCCACCTAGATCCTCCTAGCTAGTGCTTGAGGTCTGAGATTCAAATGGGCTTTCAGCAGCAGTCGCGGCTGCTATTCAATGTGAGCTTAAGTCCTGGTGCTGGGGTGGGGGGCAGGGTCGCTTCCCAGGCTCAGCTCCCTCAGGGGCTTTATGCAGAGACTTTCAGTAATGAAGATCCTGCGTGCTCGGGGAGTCCTGGGGGCCGCCATTGCTGCCTCTGCCTCCACAGCTTCCTGCCCCTGCCTCTGCCTCTGCCGCTTCCCGCCCCTGCCTCTGCCTCTGCCGCTTCCTCCTGAGGGGGCCCGAGTCACGGAGACACCCCACTCCCCTCTTGGCCAGCCCAGCCGTCTCTCTCACTGACCTGTAGCTTCTGTGGGTGGAGGGACCTTCCCTGCCGCTGGAGCTTCCGTCCCTGAAACCTGCTCAGATCAGCTCGTCTGGGGCTGCCCGGCCAGGGCAGCACTGGGGTGGGGTCCGCTTTCTGGGGCGATGGACCCTGGGGACCGCTCTCCAGGGCTCTCTGGAACGGAAATCTCTTCCACTGTGTTTCTGCACACCCTGCAGTGATCCAGAACTTGTGGGGAGCTCTTCTTACATTAAATGCATGGGCTGTGGATTCGGAGCTAGCATACAGTCTTTCTACTCCGCCATCTTGATTTCACCCCCCCCCAAATATTCTTAATTAAAATTGATGGAAAGTGTTGATTAAAATTTTAGCAACATATTGAGACATTATATATACTGAACAAATTCAAAGAACAAAAAAAAAAAAGACTTTCTGAGACAGTTTAATTTTAGGGTACCTGTACTAATAATAGATCATACTGACAACGCAACAAAAGCAATCAAATATAATGACATCAAAAAAGGCAGAAATGTTTTTGATACAGCACAAAGCCCATTTTGTTTTTAAAATAAAAAAACCTAAAATTTTGCAAATAAATTGACCTGTCTTTAACATGATAAATAGCCTCTATTCAGATATCAAGAATTATGTTGCATTCAATAGTCCTTTCCAAAAACTTTAGGGGTAAAATAAGGTTGTGTGCAACCAACATTTTTGATACTATTCCAGAAATTCTAGCTATAGAAATATGACAAAAATTGGGGAATATGCATTGTCAAAGAAGAAATGAATTTATCAGTTTTCTACTTGAAAATCTCTAGATCTTCTATTAAAGAAAAAAAATTGCTAAAAGAGTTTATAGGTACAACAAAGTAGCAGAGTATAAAATTAACCTTTCTGTGTATAACCAGTAAAATATAGCAAGATGGGACAGAGAAAACACATACAAAGTATCTGCAGAAAATATGATGTATTTTGAAGCATACACACATACCAAAATACTGTTAGGAAATACATGGCTAGAATTAGAAAACAGAGAATCCAACACTTCTGTTCCAGCACCAGCATATTCACAAAGTACAAATCGCTACAAACTAGAAGTGGACCAGCATGTTTTCCAGTATTTTGGGGTCAATCTTTATTAACTTAAACTGTCTCTTTTTAATAAAATTATGAAAAAAGAACAAAGCAAAATAAAATAAAAGCAATGAAAACATAAAAAGTCAATTCTAAATCTACATATAGCATTTAGACCATCAACTTACACCAAAGAACACAATAATCTTCAAATGTATAAGGAGTTTGTATGCAAATGGTCATCTAAAGATGTAATGGGAATTTAAATGAGGAGATCTTTCCCATTCATGAATTGTCCCATGTGACCTGACTAAGTCACATGGAACCTGAGTCACATGGTGTCTGTGGTGGGAGGAGTTTGATTAATGGATGAAAGAGGATGGATAGAACAAGAAGAGGGAGAGCTAGAGCAGAGCTGAGAGCAAATTGGTCAGTGTCCAGTCAGAGTTAGAAAAGATGCAGGCAATGAGTGAAAGAGCTTGCTTGCTTTTTTTTTAAGAGGGCCTGCTTGTGATTTTTTTTTTTTTTTTAATGTGCCTATTTGATGAGAAGCAAAGCAGGGACAAGGCTTGGGAATGGTACTGCCCTCTTCAATGTTATTGTGTATAGATTTTTGTTACTATGATGGATTTGAATTTCTCGTGTCTGAATAAGTGTTTTGACTCTGTCTTTCATGTGGAGAATTTGTTGTATTTTGGGGTTCAGAATTGCCACAGGATATTTGTGGCCACATTAGGTACTGTGAATATTATGTTGGTACTACAAAAAGAACAAATTACAATAGCAAAGAAGATCTTATACTTCACAACTATTGATAGGGGAAGTGTGCTAGAATCAATAGGAGAGAGAATATCAGAGGTTAAAATTTAAATTGAAACATTGAAAATGTGTTCAAAAATAGGCATTAAAATATTAGAAATAAAATAGTTATTTTGATGAAAAATATATTTGCAGTAAACTCCTCTGATTAAAGTCTGATTTCCAAGAGTTAAAGGAACTGATTCAAATATGCAAAAACAAGAGTCATTTCCCAATAGATAAATGATCAAAGAATCAAAAAATGTAGTTCTGAAGGGAATAAGTCCAAGTTATCCACAAATATATGAAGTCACCTTTCTAATCTCTAATGGTAAGGAAAATGTAGATTTTTAAAGTATAATGAATTTTTTATATCTCAGACAAAAATAGCAAATTATTGCAAGTGTTTGAGGATGTGTGGGAAAACACTGTTAAAGGAACTATGATTTGGTCTTTTCAGTTTTAACAGAAATTTGAAAACATACTTCTAATAGTCATTATATTATGTTTCGTTTATATGTGTCCCAGCACTTTGTTTTTAGCAAAGAATCTGAAACTAAAAAGTTGCTCATCAATTAAGGGATAACTAAACAAATTGTGGTATATAAATATAAAAATTCATATTGTAACGCAATATTATGTGTTGTAAAAATATACTATATAAATGTAATAATTATGATATTGTAAGAAGTGTTTGCACTAAACAGATCTGGGAAGAGTTATACAAATCTGTATAGTGTGACGTACATAGAAGCAAAAAAACAAATTTTAATAATTACACCATTGTGAAAAATGAAACTTTGACAGATATAGGAATTCTGATGCATGATAGGACCTAGTAGGAGGGTAAAGAACTGATGGTGAAGCATTCTGTTCATTCTTTGTAGAAAAGTGGTAGACTAGAGATAAAGATACACACTACATTTTTATGTTTTTCAAATAAAATGCTTTTTAAAATACACGTATTTAATGAAAAATGAATTTTCCTTCTCCTTTAAAGGAAGAGTGGGAATTAGTTTTCTATTTTTTTATCTGACCCTTTGTAATTATATTTTGAATCTATATATTTTTTTTTATTTTTAACTTCATTTCTTAAAGGATTTTTTTTAAAGCAAAAGATATGCATTAGCTCCCAGAAGGGGAGAAAAGTTTGGACTGGGAAAGTCTCATACTGTAGTGATGGCAGAATTGTATTTGCAAGTAAGAATACATGCAGTTCAGATCTTCCAATTGTTAGCTGTTAAATTTTAAAATCCTGAAAGATTAAAGGGAAATGAGAAAGGAAGAAAACTGATAATTCTGTTCTGGGCTGTTGAACATTCATCAATGCCTTTTTAATGCTGGTTTTCCAATATAGTTGCCTGTGAAAATTAGTTCTAGGGAATCTTTGTGATAGAAAGAAAATTTAATAAATAATGTGTAAATTCTAAGGGTTATTGTGGAAATAAAGTTTTGCTGAATGGTTGAATATACTTTTCTTCCCCATTGTTCCTGGGACTAAGAGGTGTTGATTATTCTTAAACAGCACATAATTCTACCCAATCCTGTATGAGGATAAGACCTTGATTTTGACACACATGATCACAGATTTTCTGTTTCCCTTGCTGGGACTGAACTACTTTGAGGGTTGTGCTTTAATATCATTACAACCATCTCTTTTAACAGATTTTCCCCTCTGTCATGCCCACTCTCCCACTTATTTTCAATCTCTCCTTGTCCATTTTTTTCTTTCTCTATCAACTACCAATGTTTTATTTCAATGTCTATGCCTCCCAAATCATCAAACCAAAACAAAACATTTTTTATCCCACTTTATCTCTCCATGCTTATTAACTAATATCCTGTATCTCATCTACCTTTCTAGCTAAACTCCTTGGGAAGGTAATGTACAATAGAATCCTCCACTTACTCTCATCTCATCCTCTTTTTGCCTTCCTACAATACAGCTTTGAACCTCATCATTACACTGATAATGCTTTGTACAAAATTATCATTTACCGCCTTTTCTCAGTCATCAGTCTTTTTTATTTCTCTTGAACTTTTGATGTCATCGATCACCCCATTATCGTTGATATTCTTTCTCCATTGGTTTTCAGAATATTTCTTTCTTGTATTTCTCCTCCTATATATCTGACAATTCCTTTTCAGTCTCTTTTACTGGATTCTCATCCAGGTTGTGTCCACTAAGCCTGGGTATCCCGCAAGGCTCTGTCCTAGACCATTTTGTGTTCTTCTTCTGTAATACTTCACTTTGTGATCTCACCAAACCCTATGGATTTAATTATCATCTCTATGCTAATGATTCCTAAATATATCTTTGTAACCCTAAGCTCTCTGTTGGCTTCTGGTATATCATCTTCGATTGCTTTTCAAACTAGATGAAATCTTAAACTCAACACGTCTAAAACTATACTCATTATCTTTTCTCTGAAACTTTCTTCCCTTACTAACTTCCCTATTACTGTTGGACATATCACCAACTTAGTAATGTCCCAGGCTTGCAACTTCAGAGTCGTATCAACTTCTCACTATCTCTCACCCTCCAATTCCAATCTCTTGCCAAGAACTTTTGATTTCTCCTCTGCAACATCTTTTTTTTTTCCCTTTTTCTCCTTTGACACAGTCACCACTCTGGTGCAGGTCTTCATTACCTCACACCTGGTTGTAATAGCACCTTGGCTAGTTTAACTAATAGAATTCTCTCTGTACTCAAGTCCATCCTCCACTCAGTAACCAAAATGATTTTCTTAAAGTGCAAGAACAATTCTATTACCTTTTATACTCAAAAACCTTCAGTGGTTCATTGTCATCTCCAGAATCAAATTTAGAATGTTCTGTTTGGCATTCAAAAGCACTCATCACCTTTTTTCAGTGCTTTTTAGTTTTGTTACATTTTACACCTCTGCCAATATCTCTTCTCCCCAGGCAGATACTGATGTCTTTGCTGCTCCATAATAAAATGCATTTCATCTTCGTGCTAGGTATTTTCTTTGGCTGCCCCTCATACCTGAAATTCTTCCCATACTCAACTCTTACCTCTGATTTTATCTAGCTTTCTCCAGGTTCAATCTGGAAGTTCACTTTCTGTAGGAAGCCTTTCCCAATGCTTTTTAATTCTTGTTCTTTCCCTCTGTTAATTATTTTTTATTTATCCTGTATATAGTTTGTACATATATATTTGCTTGTTGTAAGCTTCTTGAGGCCACAACTGTCTTTTGTATCTTTTTGTATTCTAATTGCTTAGTCCAATGCCTGTCACATAATAGATACTTGATACGTGCTTAATGACTGAGAGTCTTAATAAATACCACATTTATTGTGTATAATATTTGTGAATAATTGAAGCCATATATGTTATCTCGTCTGATATGACATGAACTCTGAAAAAACCAAGGTTATATCTCTTTCCTTTTGACTTTACATTCCCAAATCTAACATAATTCAGGGCAGTAGCAGATGTGTTATAAATCTATTTATGTTGATTAATTGATTGCTTTATTAGATCAGCTTTTGATCTGGTTCAAAATTCATTTGAATATAAATGCCCTGAGACTCTCAAAAGCAAATGATCTTTGCTCTCTCAATTTTTATGGAGCTTTACTCTCCTTTCCATGTATGAGCTCTTAAAATTCACCAGTACAGAATAAATAGAGGAAACCCTTCATGTGACCATTAAGATAATTTTAATGTCACTTCTAGATCATAGGGTTTGAGAAACCTTCTGAGAGTGTAGGTGAAAAGTTACTAACTTCTCTGCTACAGGGAAGGGCTTTTAAGTGTCTCTCTAGTCTCCTATGCCCAAAGTAGTGATACCAAAACAAACAAACCAACAAAAAACCCAACCTGAACTCAGTGACTATAGGTACTAATGATAGTTTGGAAGAAAGGAGAAAGAGGAAGTCATTCTCCTAAAATAGCGTGAGGCAGTAAACTTTTCTTTAGAACAATAAATGACATTGTATCATAAATATTTATGATCACCAAGCTGTCAACAGATGGGTGAATAACTCTATTGGCTATGATGTTGGCTGCTTGCCATTCTCAAATAGGCTCTAATTACTAGGAATTAATTATTGGTTTAGCCAATTAAATATCATACTTTAGGTCAAACCTACTTTTGCCAAGACAATAGAGGAAATAAGCAAATTTTTTCTAATTAAAACTTACTTTTCATTCCATTAAAATAACTTAGATTAAAAATTAATGCAGTTATTAAGACACAATTCACTTAATTCTTGTTTTCTCACTAGTAGTTCTAAAGGTACTTTTAATTCCTAAACCTCTAAATGCATAATAGCATGCATAGTATAAGGATGGATTTTTCAGTGAAAGTTTTTTTTTTGAAGTCGTATAATACTCATCATATTGATGAAAATAAAAAGAGGAAAAAATGTGTTATTATAGAAATTCATAGAATGTTTGTTTTGGATACATTTATCAAAATTCATAAACAAAATTCTTATCCATTTGGATATTATTGAATAAACTGTGGTATGTAAATGCAATGTAATATTATTGTGCAATAATAAGAAACAATATAAAGACTATTGAGATCCATAAGATTATATATGAATTGATGGTTTTTGGAAAACTGAGTGACAACAACTGTGTAAATACTTTCTATAATGATTTTTTTTAAAAAATGACTCTGAAACAAAGGCAAAATATGAATAATATTATTAACCAATCTTAGCCTTTGAGAACAGATCAGGAAGAAGGCTTTCAGTCTTCTATTACAGAGATGACACTGAAAGATAAACTATTGGGCATTATCACTGTATCCCTTGATTTTGGTTTAATCTTTTTGTTTTTATAAGACAGATGCCTGCATGTGTGTGTATATGTGTGAGTGTGAATGTACATATGCATGCATACACATTCATGAATATTTGGAAGTAACATATAAAAAAGTTTCAATAAAATTGGTTAAACCTGATAATAGTAAAAGCAACAGCAGCAGCAATATATGTATATAAATATACATATTTACGCATATATTGAAATATATAAATATATATTTTGGGATATATATGCATATATATTTCATGGATTTATATACATTTCATGTACATGAATATACATAAATATATATATTGAAATATATATATATGTTGTATATATTTTTCAGAACTTTTTCCTTGAAGTTTTGTTGCTTCCCAAGCTTTCAATTATATCTCTATGCATATGACTTCCAAATCTATATATCATCTTCAAATCATTCTCTAAAGCTCTATCCAGCCCTTGTCAACTGCTTGTTAGACACCTGTATCACAAACTCAACAGTTGTTAAAACCAACTCATCATCTTGCCTCCTAACACGCTCCTTCATTCAAATATCCTAATTTCTACTGAAGACACAACTGTCATCACAGTCGCGTGTGTCCAAAATCTTGCATTAATTCTTGAAAGTTTTCTTCCATGTTCATATTAATTTATTTACAAGTTCTTGTTGATTTTTAAATCTATTGCATCTATCACTATTTCCTTTTTTTCTACTCACATAGTCAAATTTCAAGTTAAAATTCCCCATTCCTTCCCACTTGTGTTGAAGAAAAATTATATATTAATGTGAAAGCTATATTCTGTTTTTTTTGTGTAAGTCTTCCAGAAAACTCTGCTAACTGATTCTGTTTCCTACTGGGTTAACTGTCTCCTACCAGGTAAGTAGCTCCAATGTGAAGTGCCGTAAGATAAATACCCTCCAACTCCTTTCATTCTCTATTGGAGGCCTAAATGAGAAGGCAAAAGGTAATCCATTCTCAAAAAAAATAATGATTGTGCTCCATAGGTGTCTCTTTTCTTTGCTTCCAGAGGTCACACTCTACATATATGCCCTGCTTCAGCTCTCTATCAGAGATGTCAAGTTTTTGTTTGTTTGCTTGTTTTATGTGCTACCAGAAGGGTAACATGATTGGCAAACAGGCAACCTGTTCTATCTAACTAGCTAGCATTACTTTTCACTGACTGCTACATGTTTGCTCACTTAGTCTAATCTATTAAAACTTTGGTACTAAATTAAATGTCCTTTTTCTGATTCAACCCATACATCTGTGGTTCTAGGTACAATAAATGGATCAGGGGTGTTCCAATAAGTTCCACCAAAACTTTCCCCCTGCCCCAAAATAAAATATAAAATCTTTCGACCCAGCATTTAAGACATAGCAATCAGGCTCTACCCTATCTTTACTTATCAATTTTGCATTGTCTTTCTTACTACACACTATTTTTCAGATAAACAGAACAACTAGCTAGTCCATTTTTCTCCTCTGTGCATGTTCATAGATTGCAATGTCTGGAATTAATTCTCCATTCAACATTTTGTTATGAATTTTTATATCTCCTCAAGTTTTACTTCAGAGGACTCATCACTTTGAAACCTGCCTGGATCTCTCAAATTCTTAATTTTGTCTGTCTCCTCAAAGTCCCTTGCACGTATTAAATTGACCTGGTATTCCATGAGGGAAGTGTCTAATTTGGTTTTGTCCTTATGGTCCCAATATTTTCCTGTGTGCTTGTGTGTGTGTGTGTGTGTGTGTGTGTATTGTGGTAGTAGTAGCAGTAGTAGTAGTAGTAGTAGTAGTAGTAGTAGTAGTAGTAGAGGTATACTATATTTGTGTGGTTGTTGAAATGAATTGAATTAAAATAGTTGTCATGTTCCCTAATAGAAAGGGATTACATGAAAAACTTGTGAGGGAAATGGAGATTTTTGTGAGTTAGCATTTCTATAAGTCCTCTTATGTAAAAAGTACTATGCTAAGTACTTTATAAATATTATCCCATTTTATTCTCATAATAATCCTGAGAAGTAGGTTCTATTGTTGTCCTTATTTTACAGATTAGGAAACGGAGGCAAACAGAGGTTAAGTGATTTGGTCAGTCACATATTTCGTAGATGTCTAAGCTCAGATTTAAACTCAAGTCTTCTTGCTTCTAAGCCCATTTATTTATTCAACACACCATCAGGTTGTCTCAAGGTTTACTTCAATCCTCACAACTTCAATAGTTTCAAGTGCTGACTGGGCAACTACCTAAATTTTTCACTTTAGGCAAGTCTTTTAATCACTCAGCCATTCATTTCCTTTGTCTGTGAAATAAGTGGATTGGTCTGATCTCTAATGTCTTTCCAATCCTTGGCAATCCATGATGCTTATTTCCCCAAGATTCTCTAACCTTCATCATGCATTACAATAAAACTATAGGAAGATGATTTTCAATAAATTAGTTCAAGCAGGAATAAATAGAAATTGGGTCAGAAGGTAAATCAAGTTATTGCTCATGTCTTAGAGAATCTTGATCTTTGTTTAATAGTAAGAATGATACCATATTTCTAAATGGTACTTCAAAAAAACAAAAAGTTGTACTTCTGATTTTATTGGTGTGTGGAGCTCCTAATAAGGATTTCCTTCTACCACTAAAGATCATTACCTGCTCTGCAGTTATAGCATCAGAGAATTGCCTGCCTCACTGAGAGATAAATTAACTTGCCTATGTTCAGACAAGTAATATGTATCAAAGATTGGACTAGAATTCAGGCCTTCCTGACTCTGAGCCCAGCATCGAATCCATTGCATCATTTTCTTTCTTATTAATAATGTCTAATTTACATAGAATTTTTTTTACTTTTCAATTTATCTCATTTATTATGGAGAATCTGAATACAAATATGATAATAATCTTTTATCTGTCTATCTCTTCTGTCCCTTACCCTTCTTAACCTTATTTTTGTTCACATCATGACCTCTAATCCTCATATCCCTCATTAGCCTTCGGGGCCTTTCCACTCCTTGTTTTGCTCTCTCATTCCTTCCTGATTTTGTCTCCTTGGTGAATTAGTTTAACTTATTAGTATCCACAACTCCTAATTCCCCTGTTCCTTTGTTCTATCTATGAACATACCTTGCTAAACTGCAATCCTCAACTACCCCTGCCATTTACTTCTCTGGTTTCTACTTAAGTGGTGCTGAACAAAACTGGAGAAAAATGACTAAAATGTTTTGAATGGTAAATTATAAGTGCATACACGAGCTCATGTCACCTTGGGCCTTGGTACAGCAAAGCAAACCTAGAAATGCTCCTTCATGACTTCCTTTTGTATTTTCCAGAGAAGTAGTTCCAAAATAATTTCTTTTCACGTTAAGCCTCCTACACCATGTCCCCCCCTTACCTTCTCTACTAAGAAACTTGTCAAGAAATAGGGTCCATTCACAATAATTTCCTCTTTTCCCCTCTTCATACAATATGGTTCTGACATCACTCACTCTCTTCTCTTTCCCTCATCTCTGACAATAAGGTGACTTTTCTGTTTGTTCAGGTCTACCCATCTTTACATATTTTTGATTGCATTTTCTCAGATGTCCTCCAACAGATCTCCTCTAATATTATCAACCTCTCATCCCCCGACCTTTAAACTTTTCCTATGTACTGGCTCCTTCTCTGATGCTTATAAACATACTCAAGTCTCATCCAAAACCCATCCAAATACACACACACACACACACACACACACACACACACACACACACTCACACTATCCTACCATGACCATTGGCAATCATTCTGTATCTCACCTCTCCTCAGTTAGATTGTTAAACTAAAATCTCCAAATGGTTCCTCTACTTTCTATACTCCTACTCCATTCCAAACCTTTAGTCTGACTTCCTGTGTCAACACTTAAGTGAAATTGATTTTGACAAAGTAACCGCTTATTTCATTTTTCAGATACAATGGCCTTTTATCAGTCCTCTTTTTAAAAACTTCCTGCATCTCTTGGTACTAATGATGGCATTCTCCTCCTAAATTCACTCCCAAATCCAAGTTTTCTCCTTTATATTCTCTCTTGGTTCTTCTCTTACAATTCTGAATCAGTTTCTTTGGCAGGATCATGCCCACTAATTGTGGTTGCCCATTAAACTATTTTTATCTATATTTTCCTCCTTACTTATCCTGTTTACTCCCATTGGTTCATTTATTATCCCTATGGAGATAATACTGGATCCATTTATGCAGCTCTAATCTCTCTCCTGAATTCTAATACTGCCAGCATTCAACTGCTTTGATATTTTGATCTCCATGTCTAGTAGGCATCTCATACTCAACATATTCAAAACAGAAATCATCATTTTCTCTTCAACAAACCTCTTATCTTCTGAAAATTTTTATTACTGTCAGGTGCTAAATAATAATTCTAATTACCTAGGTGTGAAACCTCAGTATCATGCTCAATTCTTCAACTTTACTTATCTCATATATTTGAAATATTACAAAATATTTTAATTTCTTTATTATATACCTTCTTTGAGAAACCGCATAACTTCTCTCCTAATCCAGAACCCTCAACACCTTGCATATGGACCATTCTGCTTCAAGTCTTTTCTCACTTTAATTTATACTCAGCTAAAATATATATTTTTTTCCAAAAGATAGTTCTGACCAAATCATCTCCAGGCTCAACAAACTTTGGTCACACTTCATTATCTTCATGATCAAATACTGATATTAATCTAGGCAATATAAGATAAAGATGTTGAAAAAAACACTTTACAAAGACAGTTCAAATGCAATCTCCTCCACAAGAATTTTCCTTTTCTCTACTACTATTGGTATTGGTGTCAATATGATCACCTTCGATCTACTTTGTGTTTACATTATACATCTTTATTTATAGCTGTCATCCTCTTAATTTGAATGTCAGCTTCTTAAGATGAAGAACTCTAAAGTTTTCTAATTTGTTTCTCTAGCACATACCTGGCACAGTGCCTGGCACATGGTAAATGCTTAATAAATTTTGTATGGTTGATGCAGTGAAGTGTTCAGTAGAAACAGAGTTGCCGATTACAGGCATTATAAGATGTTGGATGCTCCAAGAAGGAAAGATTGAATTCTTTTAATAACTGGATAGAAGGAAAAGAGATCACAACTATCCAAATACATTGAATAAGGTGTGGGATTACAGTAAGGAATCTTAAAGTCACCGAAAAAAGAGATGAAGGATCCAGAAGGAAATAAATACCTAATTTCTCACTTATCCCCTCAACTATCTCTTAATGTGATCTTTAGACTCCAATCTAGTAAGTTTACATCTAGAATATACAATCAGATCTTTAGAGATAGGGAGAACAAAAGTGAACAAATTCTAAATATTCTAATCATTATCTTTTCTTTCAACACTTCTTATTAGAATTTATTTGGTCCCTCAAACTTTGGTCAGGATCTTTTGTCAATTTTTTCCCCATAAAGCTTTGGATATCTGGTCTAGGTGACACTTTTCTTTCCAGGGCTTAAAACTCCTCCTTGTTGTACTTATTCTGTTATGTCCCTTAATTAGTTGAAATCTATGTTAAAGAATCCCCTCAATCAAACTGACTGCTCTTGTATCTTTAATTGGCATCCTGAACTCAAATCACTTACAATCAATTCATGTAGAAAAAAAAAAAAATCTACCTTTAAAAATTTAAGCAGCACTCAGAAATGAACCACCTGAGAGCTATTGTTTCATTCTTTTGTAGAATTTGCCTTTTGATTTATAACTATATTCTATGGGTTGGCTAGAGGAAAGTGAAAGAACACCACAGAAGTATATACATTTGATTGATTTTCTCAGCATGAGTCTGGCAGTAGAGACTATTGGAAAGCACTGTCCTGTACTTAGAATTTTTTTTCGAAAATCAAGGTAATATGAATTATTGTAGGTTTTACCAGAGGGAAATGCAGAACAACATAACCCAAGTGCAACATCTCAGTCATTCTGATCATATATAGCAGGAATTTTAGTCTGTGATATTTCTGAAGTAGAATGCCTTAGCTAAATATGACTTGAAAATCATCCACGGAGTGCCATCAGTGAGGGTCAAGTAAAATTGCAGTAATATGGAAATATAGAGGGACAAACTGGTATGCTCTTAGGTAATTCATGGACATTGCTTGGGAGTATAATAACTGCAAAATGCAACCCAGTGAAAGTATTTTTATTTTATAATCATAGAACTTTGGACAAAACTGGACCTTCTGAATTTTTCAATAACAAATGAATTCCAGAATCTCTATGTGATTTGCAAGCTGACTAATATCATGGCTAGGACTGAATCTGTTGGTATTGCATTTGTTTATGTTATACTCGTTCCAAAATTTTATATCAAATGACATCTATTTGCTTTATATTTCATTATGTTAAGTTTAGGCATTTAATATTTTATTGAAAATTATATATTGGGGAGGAGCCAAGATGGTGGAGTAGAAACACTCACATATGCTAGCTCCAAACCCACAACCCATAAACTTTCTGTAAAAAGAACTCTCCACGAATTCTGGAGCAGTGCAACCTGTGCAGAAACACAGTGGAAGAGATTTTTGCTCCAAAGAGCCCTGAAAAACTGACCCAAAGGTCCATCACACACTGGAAAGCAGAGCCCACCCCTGCGCTGCCCTGGCCACGTGGCCCTGAGAAGAGCAGATGCGAGCAGGCTTCAGGGATGGAATCTCTGGCAGCTATGAAGGTCCCTCCACCCACAGGCACTACAGGTCAGTGAGAGAGACTTCTGGACTGGCCGAGAGGGGAGCAGAGTGTCTCCGTGACTCAGGCACCCTCGGAAAGCAGCGGTAGAGGGAGCCGCGGAGGCAGTGGTGGCTAGGTGCTCCCAGAGCAGACAGGAGCTCCGCTCCATTACTGAAGGTCTCCACATAAACCCCCTGAGGGAACTGAGCTTGGGAGGCGGCCCTGCCCCCCACCTGAGCACCAGAACTTAAGCTCACATTGAATAGCAGCCACGCCTGCAGCAAAAAGCCCTGAGGCTGGGGAGCAGCATTTGAATCTCAGACCACAAGCACTAGCTGGGCTGATCTAGGCAGGGGTGGACAGAAATCTCAGAAATCAAGTAACTGGCTGGGAAAATGCCCAGAAAAGGGAAGAAAAATAAGACCATAGAAGGCTACTTTCTTGGGAAACAGATGATGTTTCCTCCTTTCATTTCCGATGGGGAGGAACAACGCTTGCCATCGGGGAAAAACGTGGAGATCAGGGCCTCTGTATCCCAGACATTTGAGGTGGATGTCTGGTGGGCTCAGGCCATGGAAGAGCTCAAAAAGGATTTTGAAAATCAAGTTAGACAGGTAGAGGGAAAACTGGGAAGAGAAATGAGAGAGATGCAAGAAAAACATGAAAAATGGATTAATACCTTGGTAAAGAAGACCCAAAAAAATGCTGAAGAAAGTAACACCTTGAAAAATAGGCTAGCTCAATTGGCAAAAGAGATTCAAAAAGCCAATGAGGAGAAGAATGCCTTCAAAAGCAGAATTAGCCAAATGGAAAAAGAGGTTCAAAAGCTCACTGAACAGAATAGTTCTCTCAAAATTAAAATGGAACAGATGGAGGCTAATGACTTTACGAGAAACCAAGAAATCACCAAACAAAACCAAAAGAATGAAAAAATGGAAGATAATGTGAAATATCTCATTGGAAAAACAACTGATGTGGAAAACTGATCCAGGAGAGACAATTTAAAAATTATGGGACTACCTAAAAGCCATGATCAAAAAAAGAGCCTAGACATCATCTTTCATGAAATTATCAAGGAAAACTGCCCTTATATTCTAGAACCAGAGGGCAAAAGAAGTATTGAAGGAATCAACTGATCACCACCTGAAAGAGATCCAAAAAGAGAAACTCCTAGGAACATTGTGGCCAAATTTCAGAATTCCCAGGTCAAGGAGAAAATATTGGAAGTAGCTAGAAAGAAACAATTCCAGTATTGTGGAAATACAATCAGGATAACCCAAGATCTAGCAGCTTCTACATTAAGGGATCGAAGGGCATGGAATAGGATATTCCAGAAGTCAAAGGAACTAGGACTGAAACCAAGAATCACCTATCCAGCAAAACTGAGTATAATACTTCAGGGGAAAATATGGGCTTTCAATGAAACAGAGGACTTTCAAGTATTCTTGATGAAAAGACCAGAGCTAAAAAGAAAATGTGACTTTCAAACACAAGAATGAGAAGAAGCATGAAAAAGTAAACAGCAAAGAGAAGTCATCAGGGACTTACCAAAAGTGAACTGTTTACATTCCTACATGAAAAGACAATATTTGTAACTCTTAAAACTTTTCCGTATCTGGGTAGTTGGTGGGACCACACACACACATACACACACACGCATGCACACACATGTACACTCATGTGTGCACACACACATGTACACTCATGTGTGCACACACACATACACACATGCACAAACAGAGACAGAGAGCACAGAGTGAATTGAATAGGATGGGACCGTATCTTAAAAGAAATAACGGTAAACGGTGAGAGAGAAATGTAGAGGGAGGAGAGAGAGTGAAATGGAATGGGGTAAATTATCTCTCATTTAAGAGGCAAGCAGGAATCTTTTTAGTGGAGGGAAAAGAGGAGAGCTGATAAAAAAACATGAAGTTTACCCTCATCACATTCGACTAAAGGAAGGAATAAAATGCAAACTCATTTTGGTATGAAAACCTATCTTACAATACAGGAAAATGGGGGAGAAGGAGATAAGCAGGGTGGGTGGGATGGTGGAAGGGAGGGCAATGGTAGGAGGGAGCAATTTGAAGTCAAAACTCGGGGAGGGACAGGATCAAAAGACAGAATATAAACTATGGGGGGCAGGATAGGATGGAGGGAAATAGAGTTAGTCTTAACATAACACGACTATTATTGAAGTCATTTGCAAAACTACAGAGATATGGCCTATATTGAATTGCCTGCCTTCCCAAAGGGAATGGGTGGGGAGGGAGGGATGGGGCGCATTTGGAACTCAAAGTTTTAGGAACAACTGTTGAGTATTGTTGTTGCTACTAGGAAATAAGAAATACAGTTAATGGGGAATATAAAGTCATCTGCACCTACAGGACAAAAGAGAAGATGGGGACAAGAGAAGGGAGGGATGATAGAAGAGAGGGCAGATTCGTGATAGGGAAAATTAGAATGCTCGGTGTATTGGGGTGGGGAAAGGGGATAAATGGGGAGAAAATTTGGAACCCAGAATTTTGTGAAAATGAATGTAAAAAATTAAATAAATAAATTTGTATTTAAAAAAAAAAGAAAAGAAAATTATATATTGAGTGAAGGCAACCACTGCAGCACTAGTCTTGAAAATGAAAAATGAGTGAGGTTAATCTGGAGAAAATTTTAGCCAAAACTAAGTAACCTTGTAATCTGACTATGTCAGATGAACTCCATCATTTTCAATTACTTTTATCCTGTTATGTGATAGACATCAGCAGTGTTCTTCAAGGAATATTGGTTCTCTAAGAGACTGCTGATGGAAAAGATTTCCATTGTCTTTGTCACAAATAGGCTCTCAAGACGACAAACTGTGAGGAATAGGTTAGTCTGTGTATACTTTTGGAGTTCTCTTGCATTCTATTTTAGGTGGTAAAAGGAAACACACAAATTTTCTCATGTAATAATTAATTTTATCTCCTGCTTTGGGAATGGCATGAAGTATTTAGTTAAGGAAGTTGTTGTGGAATAATATAGAGCACATTGAAGTTTTCTGAGTGACTGAGACTTGTTTATGGTTATAAAACTTCAAATGAGATTAATCCTTTTACTACATGGTATTAAATCTCAAGTGATTTTGGTGGATATATGAGGTAGAAAAAGGAAATGTTCATGTAATCTTTTCTCCCAAGGGGAAAGGGGTCATGTGTCATCAAGAAGGGAAGGGATCCTGAAGGTTGAATTATCACTGGGGAAATGTTAGTTCTACCTACTCTTCATCTCTCCAATCCATTTTCTTTTCCCTCTATATAGGCAGCCACTTAAATTAAAAAGTTTAAATATCATTCATTTTGAGATTGGCTAGTTTGCCACACATCTACTTTTTAATTATTTTGCCCTGACATATTATTTCTAAACTTGTTTTATTCTTTTTCTCATGGTTAAAGCATGCCAACACATAAAAAGACCTTACTTTTATTATTTGAATCATGGCATAATTGGAATAAGGGAATGGATATCAGAATCTGGCAGGAAAAGCATGAAGATGCTTAAAGAGTGGATATAGTGGAATTATCAAACTGAAAATATAATCAGATAAAAGGACTAGGAATGTCTAGGATAAGAAGTCAAACAAGTGGCTAACTGACCATGATGCATCCTATAACACTCTAAAACGTAGCCCCAGCCATATCTAAAAGCAATTGGGAAATATTTAACAAAATAAATTGAAATACAATAAAATATAAAGTTAACTGGTAATTTTCCAAGTCAATATAGGTCCTGCAGGGGTCCTTATATATACTTTAGTAACCTATGTTTCTATCTGAGTATGATGCCAGTGTTCTAGAAGATTCAGTGACTAGAGTTGTATCTGACAAATCCAGTCACCTTTGCTCAGGTTTTCTGTATGTTTATGTAATTGTATCTTTATTATTGCTTTTTGCTTTATCTGTTTGCTTTTTTCTTAATGTTGAGTGATTCCTCCTGGATAGTCTTGCCTCTGAGGTCTTCTATAACATTATATTCTCTTGGTTTGCTTTTTATCTATCTGAAAACTTATTCTTAATCATCATTTATCAATCACTATCTTTTCTCTTCCCGATAAACACTGGAATCTTTCTTGGTGTTTCTCTACTCTTTATATATTCTTTTGTGAGGTACTCAGCTAGTATTAGTTCAATTACGGTATCATATCTATGTAGAAGACTCCACAAACTTTACAGAATGAAAGCTAATTCCTTCTTGAATTTCAATACTGCATTAAAAAACAAAACAAACAAACACAAAACCCTCTACTAAATATTTGCATATGGATTGAGGACTTTCTCCAACTCAGTCATTTTTTTCTCACTGAACCAATGCCTTTCCCAGACTTCCCTAGTACCATTCATAGTGTCACCATACTTGTAGTTACTTAGAATTAGTTTTGCAATTACCCTTGATTCTTTCCTTCAACTCTAGTTTCTGTCCAGGTACTATCTTGTCCTTTTAAATCTATAATATTTCTCACATCTGTCACCTTTCTTACACTCACACAAAATGTGTATACTTCATATGTACATACAATATGTACTTCATATTCTTATTATTACTCAACTCCACTAATCTCCTAAGTAGTCTTCCTACCTCCAGTCTCTGCCTTCTCCATTTATTCTTGTACATGTGGTGTGGGGATTGATTGAAATGACTGAGGAGATAAAATTTCTAGTTTAGTAGTGTATCTATTCATTGGTAGGGGGAAAATTTCTTCAGTGTATCAATACCAGGACGTCTCAGTTTGGGACTAGAACGCAAATACAGAAGGACACAGAATTGTGTGCATTAAAAGAAAACAATTAACAAGATAAAACCAAAGTTACAAGATTAGGTAATTTGATTTCTAGTTTGAATAAAAAGATTCCAGACTTTCTGAGTTGAAAAGGAGAGGTAACAGGTTCAATTCCCTGAAATCAGAAAAAAAAAAGAGGTATTCCTCTTCCTCACATTTCTGTATTCAATCAAAGGAACAAAGAAGCAGTTATGGATTGACCAGTACAGGTCATTTTTCAGATAAGACACACAGATTGCCTGAGATACATAATTATAAGAACACTGCTTATATTAATCTTTGGTTCTTACGGGGTTTTAGGTTAGCGTAATGTAAGACCCTCATTAAGTATTAAACGTGTCAGTATAGAAAAGGCACTGTTTGTCAGGAAATATCTAAGCAAGAGACAAAGGAGTTCCAGTTTCTAAACCACACAGGGCTATGTTCAAACAATGTAATAAAGTTTCCTCACAATTCCCATAGCTGAATAAAATTTTCTCACAAGACAGAAACTAGGCCAATAATTGAATAGAAAGGAAACTGAGCTAGATTCCAATTTGAGTCACAAGATGGAGTCCATGTGGTTCACTCAGTTGCTACAATTCTCACACATATAGCTGCCAAATTTATTTTCGTAAAAACATAAATTCAAACATGCTACATATCTATCCTCACCTCTAATCCCACCTGTATCTGCACAAACTAAAAACATCTTCAGTTTCTTCTGATTTTCTGAACTCCAGAATTATTGGCACTTACTCTGTTTTTAAATTACTTTTTTAAAACTTTTTTTATATCATAATAACTTTTACACAATAGGAATTTAGCAAGTGTTGAATTAAAATGTTGTTATCTGCCAAAACACTTGTTACATATACTATAGGCACTGTGCTATGCTATGGGGTTACAAAGAAAAGCAAACAAAACAACAGTCCCTTCTTTCAACCTAATGACAACAACATTCAAACAAATGCAAAGAAGCAAGTTATATACAAGATAAATTGGAATTTGTCTCCTAGAGAAGACACTAAGATGGGGGAATTTGGGAAAGTTGTCTCACAGAAGATGAAACTTTAGCTAAGACTTGAAAGAAGGTGACAAAGATAGGAGGGGGAGACACGGAGGGAGAGCATTTGAGGTATGGTTCACAATGAAAATCTTCATTGGGAGATCAGGGTACTGTGAGAAGAACAAAAAGGAATTTATTGTTACCAGATTGTAGAATGTGTGAAAAGGAGTGAGATGTAAGAAGATTGGAAAGACAGGAAGGGACCAGGTAAAAACAAAGATGATTTTATATTGATCCTGGGATTAATAGGGAGCTCTTGGAATTTACTGAAGGGGTGGGAGGTTAAAATTATCAGAGCTAAGTTTTAAGAAGATAGATTTGACAGCTCACCTTCTAATAGATTACCAAGTGAAGATTTAGAAAGTAGGAAAAGTTGAAAGTTATAGGGCAAATGGCAAGATACTTTGAGCTGATTTTAAGGACACACTACAACTTCAGAAGAAAACCAAGATAATGAATGCCAAATCTCAGAACTATATCCCTCATACACCCTGTTAATTAAATTAGACAGAAGAGAATGTTATTTCTTTATTCAAAGACTATAAATAAGAAAGCCTCAGGTTCACCTAGCTCTATTAGTGTTTGTAGTGACAATGCAATAACCACAGCAGTTGCTATGGATGTATATGCATGTATATTTCCAGAGTAAATATGCAGAATGCAAATTCTCTTTCTCAAAGACAGAACTAAAATATTTATTCAGACACCAGAAAGCCAGTTCCAACATAGTAACAATGAAGTTTGTACACATTACCAATACAGGGAGCACAATCATCCCCAAGCCTTCCCTTCATCAGGCTCCCCACAAATAAGCTCCCTTAGGCAAAATCATTCCCTCTATTACTGATGCTAGCTGGTGTGCTTCACCTGTGCCTCCTCTCTCTCTCAACTCTGCCTAACTCTCTTTTCCTTGTCCATTCTTCTTGCTCCACCCATTCACCAAGATCCTCCCACCATCAGGCTCCCACCATGTGACTCAGACTGTGGGCTGGGTTAAAACTCAAAGTGGTTCACATGGGCCTATTAAGGGGCAAGGAAGCTGTTCAAATCCCTTTAGCATTATAGTGTTCCAAAGGTAGATCAAAGTAAGGTCATGTGTATTCTGCTGTGTAGGAGCACCTGGCTTTTTCTGTTCTTCTTGTTTGGAAACTCCCTAGAAGTCCTTTCATGCAGCAGACCTGGGGTTAATGGAAAAGGAAAATCAGACTTTCCTTATTGTATTTTTGTGTATGAGTTGCTTGGTTTTGTTTGGAATATTCTCTGTAAAGGACAATAATAACATATCAGCTTGTGGAACATATTTTGATGATATTTAGGTATATACTGATATTTGTTATTATTACATCCCTAAGTGATATATTGATGTTGCATGTCGTTTCTGATGACCTTAGATGTTATACAAACAATTTTTGTATTCTATAAATTTGATGATATCATAAATAATAATTTTGAAAAATGCACTATAAATACATAACAGATTATAATCATCTCCAAATTTTACTAGTGATTCCTACATTTATAGACAGTAATTTGTGAAGTAGCATTTCATATTTCAAAAATATTTGCCCTTCAAATTTTCTTCCCCATTAGAACTATGTTCCTACATATAAAAATAAATCTAGATGAGTGAGCTGAAAACATGCATTGTATAGGACAGAATTGTAACTCAATTACAGTTGCCTGAGGAATTTGAACCATGACCCATTATATGCTATAAAAAAATTTTTATGGGCACCAGATTTCATCACCCTAAAACTACTTGAAATATACTGGAGCATGGACACAGAAGTCCTAGAGATATCTTACTGAAATGATGTACTAAACACTAAAAAATAAGTCCACAAGGATCTTGGACACTTATTTATCCTACCAGGACCTGAAAATCATAGTTGCAAAAGTCTGTGCTGAAACTCTTTTTCTGAATTTTCTCATTCTTATTATAGAGATGTCAGTATTTCTCATAGTTTGGGTATATATATATATATATATATATATATATATATATATATATGTGTGTGTGTGTGTGTGTGTGCGTGTGTGTGTGTCTATACATACACACACATATGTATATACATATACCCAATGATATAAACATGCATACATACATACATAAATATATATACATATATATATATATTTGAGGACTTGGGGTGAGCATCAAAAGGCTGTATCAGTCCTCTTCCTTTGTTATTCCCCTCCTCTCCTTCCATTCTTCCTTAGGCACTTCCAGTAAGCCATAGGAATATCCTGTATGTATCTCAAATAAAAAAAAAAAAGAGTGTTGCATTCAGCACAAACTGGCTCATTCAAATAATTCGTTTAGCTTTAGTGATATACCCAGATGAAGACCGAAAAATGATTGGTATAGCTCTCCTTTTGCAAATAAGGAATCTTAAGAGTTTAAATGTCATAGAAAGTAAATAGCAAAATCAAGATAAGACCTGATTCTCTGCCTAGCAGGGTTTTTTTTTCCCATTATAGCAATAGCTGACATTTACATAATACTTTCAGTTCTATGAAAGACAAGATATTTTATATATATATATATATATAAATATATATGATATATATGTGCATATATATATATGTGTGTGTATATATTATATATATATATACATATAAATATATATATTAGAAAAGCACCAAAGGTATTTTCTCCCTGTTAGAGAAAATCTGAGACTCAAAACAAATGTATTTTATTATTTTGATGTTTCCTTTTTCTGACTGATTCTATCGTGTTTCCCTCAGAGTTTGTTTCTAAATTTTTCTTTGCCAAAGCCAAGTCTTCTACCACGCTCTTTCACTTTATCTCCTTTTATTTCTACTGGGAGCTTTGCTGCTTTAATCATTTCTTCTCCTTAATTTCCAATCCTTCACCCATTGGCAACTTCTGTGCTGCCTACAGACATTTCATATCTCTACCTATTCTCAAAAACAAAACAAAAATAAACAAAAAAAAATATTTATTTGGCCTTGTTTTTCTCCAAATTATTTTTCTAGATCTCTCCTTTCCATCACAGCCAAACTCTTTGTAAAAAGCTATCTCTTGTTTTCTTTTGTTACCTATTACTCTTCAACTTTTTCTATCGTGGCTCCAATTTCTAGTGCAAATAAAATTGATTTCTCTAAATTCACCAATTACCTCTTTACTGTTAATCGATTCAATTAATTTTCTTAGATCACATCTTGCTTCACCTATCTGTAACCTGACAGTGTTGACCATTCTCCTTCCTTCTGTACATTTATCATTCTTATGTCTGGTAACATCAATATAACTTCTCAATTTTCCTAGTCTTCCATCTTTTTTATTAGTCCAAGGATAGAAAAGATGGCATTTTAAATAGAGGTAATATAGCATCCCTAAGTATGTCTTATTCTGCTCAAAAAACTTTGCTTGTCCTCCTGCTTAAAGGGAAAAATGGACACTCTCATTCTTCCTACACAAATTTTGGATTACTAATCTTTAGGTATTTTATGCTAACATAATTCATTTTACCTAGAAATACTTCATAGCTGTCTAAATGGAATGAAAAATAAAAGGTCATAACTGTAGATGATTGTGTTATGACTTTTTTGGATGTTGAATTTTCACATTTCAAACATTATTACTAAGTGCAAGGTTTTGTTTTGTTTTTCCTTAATGAAATAAATGCTAACTGATGTCTCACCAAAACAATTCAAACAAGTGGTTTATGGGTATTATGAGAGCAAATAGTGTAGAGGAAGATTTATCCTAGTCCAATTTACTTTCTTTTAAGGAGATAAATGAACATACTACTCAGAGTAACCGATTTTTACCAGTATAGTAGCAGGCATTCTCCTTGCAACTCTTCTGTGGCCTCTCACTAAAGATGATGATAATCTTTTACTTCCAAATCTCCACTGTTGCTTCATATTTTTATTCCATTAATTTGAGGTACAAATTAAATTCAATTTAAATTCAGGCTAAGTCTCCTAGTCCACCCTGTATTTCTATTTTTAAGAAAAACACAAACCCAAAATAAATAGTACAAATCACAAAGCACGCAGGTACACACACATATACAGACACATTTAAGCAAACAAAAATCCCTCTGTTTGGCCTTAGCATGGTGGAATCTACTTTCCGTTCTACATTCCATGGTGGAATTTCCTCCCCTACCAAGGGTGTATTTTTTTTTAAATCATACCAGCCATTGATTGAAGAAGCCAAGGACTCAATAAAACCTTATAATAATTGTTTTCAGACTCTGTGAACAAAAAGTCATTATGTGATTTTTTTGTTGTCAGATAGTTGTGCACTCAATTTTGTTTCTGAGAATTTCCAACCATAGATCACTTCTCTGCTGTTTGTGCTAATTTCCATCTGGAAATTAACACTCATGCCCCACCCCCAAAAAAAGAAAATAGTGCTTCTCCACCAGCCATCACCACACTACCAATATGTGAAATCATCAGTTACAGTAAGTGGAGAAATTTTGAATACTGTGGATAAGTTCACTTACCTTGTCAGTATGTGTTCCTTGGGATGTACACATAGATGACAAAGTTGGCGCCAAGTATTACCAGAGCTGGTTCAGTCTTTAAGAGGTTCCAAAGGAAAGTTGAGGAGAGATCTATCAAGCCGCTCTGCTGACCTCATTGATCATACCTGTGAAATCTGTAGAGTATACCAACATCATGCCAAGAAATTGAATCACTTCCACTTGAAATGTCTTAGGAAGAGTTTGAAGATAACTTGGCAGGATAACTTACTAGACATTGAGGTTCTTTCTCAAGCTCAACTGCCAAGTATTCAAATTCTATCACAGACAACACAATGCAGATGGGCTCTTGTGTTGTTCAAATGTCAAATACACATTTGCCTAAAATACTATGTTATAGGTAATTCACACAAGGCAAGTGTGGACATGGCGATCAGAAGAAGCACTACAAGGATGCACACAAGGTCTCTCTGAAGAACTTTGGGATTGATTGTGTGACATAATAGACACTACCACAGGATCAGCCAGGATGACTTGCCCACATCAAAGAAGGAACTGTGATTTAAGAGCAAGGCAGAATTACAACAGCTCAAAGAAATGTGAGGTGGAGATTTATTCCATTCCAAATATTCATATGGACCTTGTAAGTCCAACCATTGGATACCTTTCCAAATGCATATTGGCCTGTTCCATCCGTCAGACACACTGCACCTTGATGCTATTTTGATAATCTCCAAGCATGAAAGACAACAAATTTTTCAGGCTCATTTCACCTTATTTCTCTCAAAACTTACATTCCAGACCAACTGGAATAATATTTATTCTTTGTCTACCATTTTGCACTTTCCCACCTCCATATGTTTTTGTACACTACATTCATAATAGGTGAAATTTGTCTTTTCTTCAAAAGTCAAGCATAGTTTCTAATTTCTTCATGGAATTTTCCTTGGATTCCCCAACTGAAAGTGATTTCTCAGTCTTTATATATGTTTAATCATTTGGTTTTAGATTCTTTCTTTTCCATGATCACATCTCATTTGTGCCATCTTTATTTGCATCCCTACATTTGCTCCTTTATTACATTTTGATACACTTGGGGTAGAAACTTTGTGCTTTGCTCATTTATATGTATCCCGTGGGACATTCCTGTGCCTTGCCCAAAGGAGGTGTTTAATAAATTTGTGTTGAATTGAATTTGATCTCAATTGGTATCAAAATTGTAACTCTTTTGACTCTTTGTTAGATTTCCAGTCTAATAAAATTCTCTATTCCCTATATTTTGCCAGATACTTTGGCAATATATTATGGAATGAACTTAGAATTTTTCTGTATCAGAAAAGAAAAAAAACTGTTGCAAATTTCCCTGAAAGGAATATCTATTGGGGCATGAGATTATTAAACATAGTAGGTGTTTATTAGCTAGAGTCTTAACAGGGAATGCTAAATAAAATATTAGACATGAGGTTGAAAAAAGAACATTACACTGAATCACGAACATGGCATCTTACGTTATGGGTCTGCCAAGAATAGGGTTTTTCAAAATTACTGCAACATGTATGAAATATGTAATACTGAATATGCCTAATCTCACTGAAAAATATAGTTTCACTTAATATATTGAAGTCATAATTCAAGAATTACAATTTCTAAGGAAAATATCACTCTTGTAAGTTCAGAATAATGTTAGGTTAAAAGTTTCCTGTACTGATTATTATCATGTTTAATCAAGTCTAATAGGAAATGTTAAGTTTTTTTCTCATATATTCCTTTTTTGTTCATTATTTTCTGTGACCTAAAATATTTTTCATATTCCTCAATATAATGTGATGAGAATCCTAGATTCTTGAAACTGAAGGAGAAAGACACAAGATAAGAGGGCTAACACTAAGGTGGAAAGGTTTTGGGAATATCTATAGCACCAGATTGTTGACTGAGAAGAAGAGGGAGACATCACCAGGGGATTAGATATTGAATGATGAGTTTTTAGTTATACATATCAATATGAATCAGTCCAATTCAAGATTTCAAGAGTAGAAATACAACACAGAGAACAAAAAGGTAACTTTAAGGTTTATGAGTACAAATAAAATACTTTCTCTGTGGGTTGCTATCCCAAGTCTCACTCATACTGGAAGATTGGTGTTTCTGAAGGCAGTTGGTTAGCTATCCCATCAGGTTTCTAGCTATAAGACTACATATCACAAGTCCCTGGTATGCTTCTCAAAGTGACAGACTGATAACAACTAGACATGCAGACAGCCTATAAGATAAGACATTTCTTTAGATGGTGTCATAAACTAACTCATTCAAAACAAGGTTCAAAACCAAGATCACATTCTCCCATATCCAGGTCACACTTGCTAACTGTGCCCTCTTCTCTTCTCCCTCTATAACATCTCACTTGATGATCTCATCAGCTGTCATGGATTCAGTTATCATCTCTATGCTGATAGATTAACATTTACTTATCTAGATGCAGTACTGCTAACTTCCAGTCTCATGTCTCTAATTGCATATAGGACATCTCAAATTGGACATCACATAGTTTAAGATCAACATATCCAAAAGTAAATTCTCTGTATTTTCTCCCAAATACTCCCTTCTATCTAATTTTATATAGGGAGCAATAGATATATAGCTATAATGTGTGTATGTATATGTACAAATGTACATATCTATAGCTATGTATATATATATATATATTTATCTTTGTGTGTGTGTGTATATATATATATATATATATGCAAATACACACACAATCCATATTACAAATCTTACCAAAAATGAAATAAGGAAACAATAAGAATTTATTGCTGAATTAAGAGACATTAAATTACGAAATAGTATAAAGGAATTGGACCTCCCATTGATGACATTGGAAAGGTGTGGGATTCAGGGATCCTTCAAGGGTCATCTGTAATGAATACACAGACTTAACCATTCTTGAAGTCAAGTTGGCAAAGATTTATTGTTATACTTATCAGAGGACAAGAGTTCTTAGGGAACCAGAGACCTAAAGGGGAGACATTTAAAGTTTATATAAGATATTCTATAGATAAACATCTGGCAAATATGTTAACTAGGTGATTCAGGGTAGGAATAAGGAGTAGTTAAGGAGTGTTCTGTTCCTAAAGGAATATGCACTTTTAGTATCTACTAACAAGGTGTTTTATTCATAGTTCATTGGGAAATAGCCCAAGGGAGAGCTATAAATGGAGGTGTGGTTTTAGGCCTGCAATGTCACTAAGTCAACTAATGTTCAGGTATGACAGAGGAATGCTCAGACTGCCACCCATGATTGTCTTGTTAGATATAGGGAGTATATATATATATACATATATATATATATACATATATATATATGTATATATATATATATATATATATATATGTTTAAGTCTAGGATTTTCATATAATAAAAAGTCTAAGATGCCTATAATGACATAGGGAGATGGTATAGATAGCCATGAGGGGTACTAAATATATTTATGATCAGTATAATGCCAGTTCAAACTAATAATTCCTTCAGGTGTTATTTTTCACTATACCAGAGAGGAAGACAAGTGTTTTGCTGGAGTCCATTCACAATTAATTGTTAGACATGGTGTCCTTGGATTGGGAAGAAAATGCCAGGCATAGTGTTTTGAGACTGGGGAGAAATGTGATTTTGGAATTGGGGTCCAAGCACAGCACCCCAGGCACCCTATCACTAGGATGTATGATGAACAAAGGAAATGGCAAATTTGATTTTCTCTGTGTTCAGAGGAAGTAGGACCTTTTCTTTTAATGGTACACTTGTTCATCTCTTCTTTAAGTTCTTATGATAAGCATAAATAAACAGACTGTAAGAAAAATGATTGTGCCTTGCATTATTTATTTGAGATGAAGAACTGGAAAAAATCTCTATGAAGAAATTGACCAAATCTTCCAAAGAAACCAATAGTCATCTTGATACTTAGTTATTTCAAAGCAAAGGTAAATGTGGGAGAGTGGTGAAAACATTATGTAAGAAAATTTCTTGTAGGATCAAGAAATATGGGAGGCTAAATATTTTAGACTGGAAAGAATGCTCAGGCATCAAGAAAAAAGAGCACTGAAAACAAATGACAGTTTATGGGTATGTAATTACAGCATTAATTTTAAGTTATTTGATAGGCAATTCCCTCTCCATAAACACCCTTTTAGCTTTAGGCTCTGCTTTTAGGGCTACAGAATTTACTTTTAACCTCTTTAGTTTAGATCTTTATTATCTGGATGTGAGTTCTCATCCATATGGGTACTTATTCCAACAGTATTCTCACAAGTCATCTCAATCACACACTTTTCACATCTGGTGTAAGTCTTGTCACATATATACATATACCCTCCAGAGGAAACCTATCCATTAAGCCAGGATCCTTTTCAACAACTCTCTTAGAGTCTTCCCACATCTTTATTTCTTGGTTCACATACCTCTAATAATACTCTTTACAGCAGATCTCCAGCACTGATAACAAATTGTTTTCTTCAGAGTCCCAGTAACTAGCACTTTAGATTTTACTTGTCTAGGGTAAGTATTTAAGAAGAAAGACAGATAATATTGAAACCCTGTGGTAACTCAAAAATCAGGATTTTTGCTTCTGGAAGTGTGTTTTACCTATCTTGACATTCTTCACAATTAGCACCAGGGTAGTTTTTTTCTTTTTTTCCCAAAGGATATCTATTCATTATTTAAAGAGAGGGAATACTTTACTTGAACTTTTATTTGCAAAACAATACCTTTCAAATTAAAGTAGGGAAAGGGCAATTCATGTTCCTGAATTCCACAAAAATGGAAGATTAACACAAATTAAATGACTATATTATAATTTAAAGACTTGGGAAATATTTTCATATTATTAATGTTGATCCCTTATTCATTCATCTATGTGTTGCACAAAACTTAAAGAAGTATATTATCAGTATATGGTCACTTATTCTTAAAGTCTTATATCAATACCTTAATCAGCAATTACATAGTTCTATTAAATAGGAATATATATATATATATATATATATATATATATATAGACACACATAAAGTTAAGCAACAAAACAATCTTTGTGTGAAAAATACCAAATTATTGGTGCAGACCATAAATAGCAGTAATTAATAGTAAGGAGAAATCCTGTGTTTTTCATTATTCAGAAAAGGTTTCATAGGAGAGGTAGAAACTAAAGAAATTAGGAAGAGAAGCAACAGTTCAACAATGTGTCATCTATTTACTATAGTAATCTCAACAGAATTGCTAGTTATTTAAAAGATAACAAGATCAAAGGGAATTCAATTTTAACCAAGAATTTTTTTCATACCTATGGCTAGGGAGGAGAATCTTAAACTAGCATTTCTAAAACTTTTTTATGTAACAGTGAGAAGAATTTGCATTAGGAAAATTCCTAGTGCCTCTCCATTTTGAAGAATGCTAGACATCGGTTTTAAATGTTTGGTTTTTTTAAACATATAAAAGAGTATTTGACTTTGTGCATATTTATTCAAATACTTGAATCTGTTAACTATCAGATAATTTCACATTCACATGTGGATTTATGGTCCAATTTTACCAATTTATAGTAATTTTATGTTGTATATATTAAAAAAATAAAATATTCCATTAATTTGGCAACTCAGATGTGAACTGATAACTTGTAAATTGAGGTAAAATGCCATTAGGCAAGATTGGAGACAAAATTTATAAGTCACCTCCTTTGTTCTTCCTTTGATTAGTATGCTAAAAAAATCATATAATATCCAGTGAGCTAGAATAATGTTGCAATAGCACCTGAAGTTTGATTCAACTGATATTCACTTACAGTGTGACCCTGGGTAATTTATTTAACTTCTCCAGATCTCACTTTCATTTAAAAAGTCAAGTTGCTTCATGACATGATTGTGAACATTTTATTGGATAAAATTGGTAAAATGATATTAAAGTGTATATAAATTTCTATTATAAAGACTAACGATATCATGTTCAGCATAATCATGATGAGTTTATTTTCAATACAACTTGTAGATGCCAAAGGGTTTTCATATACTTGTATTTTACTTAAAAGTTCAGGGAGAATTGTGGACAAAAGAGACTTCTGTTAATTATCTTATGACTTGTCCCTAATCCGTGGACAAAAGGACTAATCTCTTCACAAGTCGTATCAAGATTTTTTCCGTTGGTAGTATTTTATGTTTGAAACAAACATATACTTTGATCCATATGATATTTTAACACATTGTAATAGAATGAATACTTTGTTTTTAATAATTAGTCCTAGTTTTGATGAGGTATCAGTCCTGGAAACCCCTCAATCCCTTTCACCACTCCCAACTCCCCCTGAACCTTCCCACATGACCCTAACATTCACCAGAGGCTCATATAATCCTTTCAGCTGTCCTTGTGTAGTGACTTTGACCCTGCCCCAATCTCCAATTCTTCCTTACCTCTAACCTAGTCCAGACTTTCCTTGTCTGGATGGTCCCCAGGCCAATTCCTACCCTTAATCCTATCTAGATCCATTCTTTGTTAACTCTCTGTCATCCCAAACTATTGGCCACACTATAAAAAAGGTGAGTCTTGTCTCCCAAATGACTCATGCTTAATATCTGGGCAATAGTGCAGAATCTCTAGGAATCTTGCCCACTCCATGTGGTATTTTAATAAACTTTGACTGAAAGAAGGCTGGAGTCACATTATTTCAAGGCAGGACCCACAATTTTGCCCTTGAATTTCAGGGTTCTTAGCACCACTAAACCACAATAGTTTGGAAACTCTTCTCTGTCATTCAATAATGTTTTCTCATCCTTCATTTTCAAACAGGTCCAAAGACATCATGAGGTGATATCTTGACGTGCCTATGAGTTGTCTGCCTCTTCTTTCTTCCACAGTCATCTAGGCCCAGTGGGAAGACAATGTCAGAATGACTGGTGATGGTTCAGGATGCATTAGCTGTACCTTCTATGTCTGACCAAGTTCAAAGCACTTCACAGCATCTGTTTCAGCCACCTTCACGGCCACTGGAAAAATTTGTTCTTATCTAACAATTCTGCCAGGGGAAGTCTTCACATGGTTGGGGTAGAGATTCCCCTAAATTACCTATGGGTTTGGGATCTCAACTTTTTCTAATCTATGTGCTGAAAGGGTTTACCAGGGTGTGGCTGCTAAACATGCTACAACTTCTTTCCACCACAAGTGAGAGATGGGTGAAGGTGGATTCCAGAAGCAGATGAATATTCCTTAAAAGGACTTGACAAGACCTCACACAAGAGGGGCTAATCTTTCATGAATAGCTCATATATCTTTTCACTGATGCTATGACATTAGGTAAGATATGTTACGGAGCTGGCATCCATTTCCTTCATTTATAATGTAGTGGAGATGAATTAGATGATCACAAAAGCTATTCCCATTTTATTTTTTGATTCTATAATGTTGAACATAATTTTATCAATTTTAATCCGTAAATTTGAGATTTGTGTCTCCATTGGATATAAAAAACTGAACACGTGCTCACAGAAAAGTATGTAATAAAATGATTTTTAGAAGAAGAAAAATAATTTTTCTCTTCAAACTCAGGTAGTATTTGATAACAAGACTTTAATTGATAATTTTTTCCCCAAAGCACTTAATCTATGCCATAATTCATTCATTTTAGTATGATCTGTCTTATAAGCTTTCTAAAAATAATGACAATGCTAGTATTTGTTAGTTGGTCTTATTTTTTTAAACAAAATCTTTTTTTTTTTTGCCTTAAGTTTTTAGTATAGTTTTTGTAGAAAATTTATTTAAAATAAAACATATATGACATTCTAATTTGGCTGTTAACTATTTGATAATTTGTCATTACTTTCTTTTATAATTCAAATACAAGAGTAGGCATTACTAGTTAATTCCTTTAGTAATAAGCAAATATTTTTTAACATAATATGACTATGATCATCCAACTTTAAAGTACTATTAAATGTAAATCATCACCATCAGTATCACTGTCAATATCAACATAAACTGGTCTAGAGGGGGAAAAAAAGAAAAGGCATATGACTAATAAAAAGTGCAAAGGATATCTTAATGGTCAGATGAGTACACGACTTTTTAATGAATTCAATATATGACTTTCCAAGTATAGAATCTTTGCTTCTTCCTGAAGATATGGATAGTGGGCATTTTAGATAACCAAATATAAGTTTGAAACAGGATTATTTTCAGACATGTAAGAAAAGGGTCCTTCCTCAAACTTTAGATAATGCACTGCAACATGTGACCGCCATGTAAGACTATTTCCATCCATAAGTTCTTGTGATGGGATAGGAATGGGACATGGTATGGTGTTGAGCAGTTTTCTGGTTGGTGAAGGATTTGGAACTGAATTAGTTTACAAAAGATATTATATACTTTTCTCTCATATTACTACCTACTTTTTTGTTTTTGTTTTTTCTCTTTATCCTTGCAGATAAGAACCTGTATGAACTAGGGCAAGTAAGGAGAAATGCAGCTAGCTACATTTGTCTGTACCTGGTCACCAAGTATTTCTGAACACAGAAAAATCTTCCATGTTTATTTTTTTCTTATTTTAAGTAAATAGGTATCATGACACAAAATTGATAAGGTTATACCCTGCAACTTTTGAAAGTTTGCAAGAGTTATCAAAGTTCCATTGGTAACTAATTTTGGTAGCAAGGAACATTGGGAGTTGTAATAGAAATATCTGAATCTAGTGGGGAACCATAAGTCAAATGATTCGCAGTAGATTGTCTCCTCAGGTGAGACACTGTATTCAGTAAGTATATGTGTTGAGGTTTGGAGTGCTGGGGCCTTAAAATAGCTACATGTGGGTCCTGTCCAAATGAGTTTTACCTAAACCTTCTTTCAACCAAAGAAAAATGAGGTTTATTAAAAATCCTCTGTACTGACCAGATTCTTACTGAATTTGAGCATATGTGACACTTCTTTTGTAAACCTGGGAGATTGAATCTGACCACTATTATGGAAGCAAGGTGGATCTTAAATACAGAAAGACTGTGGGAGGGATGTGGGGTTGTCCAAATAGTCTGGGGTGACTGGAGGAGTGCTCTAGGGAGAATCTGGATGGGAGTGATCAGTAGGTTTAGATAATTAGAGGTCTGAGACCAGGAACCAAGAGAATAGGGTCTTAGATAGGACTAAGTGGTTGGTTGGTTGTTGACCTTTGTCTTCAAAGTGGACCAAAATGACACCACCATGATAAAGTGAGATTTCAATGTATCTGACTGTGGACTGATCAGACCAACATGAGCTCAGAATGCTCTACCACAGATTGGGCACAGATAATTCATGTGAATATTTGGGGTGGATATCCCAAATTTGCACACCCTGCATTTACTTTGTGCTGTCTTAATTCTGCTTTGCTCAAAGAGCACAGAACCCTTTCTGATGTGGGCATGCCATGCTGAATGGTTCTGTGCTAGTGTCTCCCCTGTTGCACAGTCAGATCAAAGCTCTTGAGAGAGACCTTGAGAGTGTGCTTGTATTGTTTGTTCTGGCCACCATGTTAGTTCTCCATAAAATAGTCTTTTTGGCAAGTGTACATTTGCATTTGAGCAGTGTGGGCAGCCTATCTGAGTTGTGCTGTCTGAAGCATAGTTTGAATACTTGACAGTTCAGCTCATGGAAGGCCTTCAGTGTCTGGCACCTTATCCTGCCAGGTGATCCTCAGAATCTTTCTAAGACAATTCAAATGGAAGCGATTCAGTTTCTTGGCATGGTGCTGGTAGACTGTCCATGTTTCACAAGCATATAACAGTGAAGTCAGCACAATAGCTCTATAGACCTTCAGTCTAATATCTCTTGTCTCCCGAACTTTTCTTCGGATATACACATTGACAATGAGGTTGATGCATGCATTGCCAGAGCTCAGTGTTTGGGAGGCTCTGAAGGATCAAGGGTTAGAGGTCTATCGTGGCATCAGGTGCAGACAGTAAAAGGTCAGTTGACTGGGAGGGATAGCTGCCTTAGAGAAAATGAAAAGCCAGTTGAGAAGACTATTGGAATGCCTCAGGGGAATGGCAGGTCAAGTGGGAAGATTTAAAGAGAGTTAAAGGGGGTTTCCAGAGCTTCAAGAGAAATCACTTGTCTATCACTAGCAATTGACCCAAAAATAAATTTGTTGGAAATCAGTGAAGGGAGAAAAGGACTCCTGGGCCAAAGTACGCAATATATCACTTATCCCAGGAGTTCCCTACATGTGTACATCACCATTGTAGGGCTAAATATTTAAAGCTGGAACCTACCTTCCACAAGGCTATCAATGGGGAATAATATACCAAATTTTATGGTTGTTTTGTGAGTTTTGTTTTTGCTATATCTTCTCAATATTCATCCTGTGAAAAGGTTAATCAGTGTCAACCAACTGAAGAGTTGTAGAGCATTCCAGTTGGAGGATTATGAAAAATAGTTTTAGAATATCAAATTCCTTTCAGGGCTACCCTAATGCAAATCGCTAAGGAAAGGAGTAGTTAGCTGTTATAACTAAGCTCTTATGCCACTGTGAGTGGAAAGAATTACCCCAGACACACCTTCTTATTTTTAGTTTTTGACATTCATTTCCACAAAATTTTAACTTCCAAATTTTCCCCCCACCTCTATCCTCCCCCATCCCATAACTCCTTGCATTCTGATTGTCCCTTCCCTCAATATGCCCTCCCTTCTATTACAGCCCACCCTTCCCTTATCCGCATCTTCTGTCTTTACTTGTAGGGCACAATATATTTCTATACCCCATTACCTGTATTTCTTATTTCCCAGTTGTATGAAAAAACCCTTCTCAACAATCATTTCTAATATTTTGAATTCCAACCTCTCTCCCTTCTTCCCTCTCCACCCATCTGCACTGAGAAGGCAAGCAATTTAATATAGGCTCTATAAGTGTAGTTTTGAAAAAAAGACTTCCATAATAGCCCTGTTGTGTAAGACTAACTATATTTCCCTCTGTTCTATCCTCCCCCCCACTTCTTCTGTTCTCTCATTTGACCTTGTACCTCCCCAATAGTGCTTACTTCTAATTATTCCCTTCTCCCATTTGCCCTTCCTTCTATCATCCACCTCATCCTACTTATCCATTTCTCCCCTTCTTTCCAGTAGTGTAAAATAGATCTTCATATCAAATGAGTGAGTATGTTTTTTCCCTCCTTAAGCCAAATATGAAGAGAGTAAATTTCACTTTTTCCCTCTCCCCTCCTCCCTTTTCTCTTCCATTGAAACAGTTTTTTCTTGTCTCTTTTATGAGTGGTAATTTGCCCCATTTCATTACTCCCTTCCTCCTCCTAATATAACCCTAATATATGCCTCTCTCACCTCTTAATTTTATTTTATTTTAGATACCACCCCTTCTTATTCAACTCAACCTGTGCCCTCTGTCTATATGTGTGTGTTTGTATGTGTGTGTATAGTATTTCCAACTGCCCAAATACTGAGAAAAATCTCAAGAGTTACAAATATTATCTTCCCATGTGGGAATGTAAACAGTTCAACTTTAGAAAGTCCTTTATGATGTCTCTTTTCTGTTTACCTTTGTATGCTTCTCTTGGATCTTGTGTTTCCAAGTAAAATTTTCTCTTCCGTTCTGGCCTTTTCATCAAGAATGAAAATATGTATATTGAAAATAATGAAAGAATATATATATATATATATATATATATATATATATATACATATCTATATATATATATATACATATCATATATATTCATTCTTTTCTTTATTTTCACTATATATATATAGATATGTATATATATATATATATAGATATGTATATATATATATATATAGATATATATAGATATATATAATGAATAACCATTTTTTACCCTGAAGTATTAGACTAAATTTTTTCTGGGTAGGTGATTCTTGATTTTAGTCATAGTTCCTTTGGTTTCTGGAATATCATATTCCAGGCCCTTCAATACCTTAATTTAGAAGCTGCCAGATCCTGTGTTATCCTGATTGTATTTCCGCAATACTTGAACTGTTTCTTTCTAGCTACTTGCAATATTTTCTCCTTAACATGGGAACTCTGGAATTTGGCTACAATATTCCTAGGAGTTTCTATTTTGGGGTCTCTTTCAGGAGATGATCTGTGGATTCTTTCAATATTTATTTTGTCCTCTGTTTCTACAGTATCAGGGCAGTTTTCCTTGATAATTTTATGAAAGATGATGTCTAGGCTCTGTTTTTGATTGTGGTTTTCAGATAGTCCCATGATTTTTAAATTGTCTCTCCTGGATCTATCTTCCAGGTCAGTTTTTTTTTTTCCACTGAGATATTTCACATTATCTTCCATTTTTTTCATTCTTTTGTAATTTTTTGGTTTCTCATAAAGTCAGTACCTTCCATCTGTTCCATTCTTATTTTTAAAGAACCATTTTCTTCAGTGAGCTGTTGAACCTCCTTTTCAATTTAATTAATTCTGCTTTGTAAAGCATTCTTCTCCTTATTGCTTTTTTGGACCTCTTTTGCCAATTGAGCTAGACTATTTATAAAGATGGTATTTTCTTCTGCATTTTTTGTTCCTTCTTTAACAAGCTATTGATTTGATTTTCATGATTTTCTTGCATCACACTCATTTCTCTTCCAAATTTTTCCACCACCACTCTTACTTTATTTTCAGTGTTGGTTTAGAGTTCTTCCATGGTCTGAGACCACTGCGTATTTATTTTGTAGGCCCCTGATGGTAAGGAATGTTTTTCCTCAACCAAAAGGAGAGAAGGTTCACCAAGAAAGTAACCTTCTACAATCTTATTTTTCTCCCTTTTTTGAGCCTTTTCTCAGCAAGTTATTTGACTTTTCAGTCCTTTGTCAAGAGGAGGGTATACTCTGGGGACCTATAAGTTCTCAGTTTCTCCAAGGTGGCACAATCATGGGAGAGGAGTTCACTCTCTCCTGGCCTGTGGGTCTGGAAAGAATCAAAAACTTTTCTGCTCAGAATCTTGGAGTAGTAGAAATCCCTCTCCACTTCCATTTCCCGCTTTCACGTGCCCGAGGACCATGCTCAGAGTTGAAGTTCAGATCAGCTGTTCAATTCCCCCAGGGGCTTTAGGCTGAGCACTCCACAAATAGACATTACAGCTGCTGCCCTGGCTACTCCTGCCTCTGTCACTGTTGCCTAGAGCTTGAGCTAGGGGAGGACCCCCTCCCTTTTTGCCCAGTTGAAAAAGCCCTCCCACTGACCTTTGAAGTTGTTTTTGGTGTTTGTGGGTTGAAGGTTCTAAGAACCTCCACTGCTCCTGGGAATTCTACCCCTGAAATGTGTTCTGGTCCTATTCCTGCTGGTGCTGCACAGCCAAGTCTGGACTGATCTCCACTTAGTGCCCCATGCAACAGACTCTTCCTGTTGGCTCTCCAAGCTACCCTAGGCTGGAAATCTCCTTCACTTTGTCATTCTGTGGCTTCTATTGATCTAGAAGTAATTGAGAGTCATCTTTTACAGGTATTTTATGGGTTGTGGGGGAAAAGCTAGAGTGTGTGTCTTCCTACTCCACCATCTTGGCTCTGCCTTCACATTGATAAACATATACAAGCAAAACAAACAAAAAAACATAAACCCATAAAATCAATTAATTCACTACCTTTCATTTCTACTGTTCACAAAAATAGGATAAAAACTAGACACTAAATGATCTTAAATCATTTTGTTAAAAATATCACTACATTCTGTGTATGTTGGAAGTATTTTCAAGATTCAGAAAAGACAAATACAGGGCATATTTAATTAATCTTGACAAAACAATAAAAATATTTTATTATCTAGAAAGCAGCTTTCCTGTAGACAAAAAAAAATGAAGGAAGTACAACCTCCAGATAGTGGTGGGGAAAACATGCATTTTTAATATCCTACTTTATTTATGTTTCAGACCCTTTCCCTCCCTATACCCATATACATAAAGGCTAGTTCCAGGTGGAAAAAGTATCTTGCATATTTTTAGCACTGAAGGAAAACTAGATGAGAGTTATTACAGCACTTAGCCTGCTGGTTATACATTTCAAGTTACTGGTACTTTAAAAATATCCAACCCCAAAAGTCATTTTCTCAGAAAAATATAGAACATTTAAGATGACTAAAAAAAGAAAGAAAGAAAGAAAGTGTAGTAGCCAAAATTTAGCCACCTGACAATATGACATTTTTACAAAATTGGAATTAATGGATTTTTCACTCTAGGTTTTGTCACATTTGTCGTAACATCAATAAATTGCAACAACTGGCTGAATGTTGTCTCTCCCACTAAAGTGGACATTTGTTGAATGAGAAGTGATTTAAAAGACTTTCTTTTTTTCTTCTTTTTTTTTTAACTTTCTTGGCCTTTCTAACCCCAGTCCTTAACATAGTCTCTCCCTTGCACTTAGGCTTGAAAATGTTGACTATGTGACATGAAATTCATGTTACTTTTATACTATGTTAATTCATTCCATCATGGAATTGTGAGGATTGATCTGCCATCATGCTCAGTACAATTTCCACTTTAACATTAGATCTACAGTAGGGAAACTGATACAGCTTTTTAAAATGAGTTCTTCATTTTACATACATAAGGGATATTGGAAGAGAGAGGAGCAGCAAAGCAAAAAACCAAAAGAAAACAAAAGAAATGATTTCTAAAGATCCACTTTTCTCCATTTTCATTGACAAAGGATTACTAAAGTTAGTGGAGACATGTAGACTACTGATAATGGGAAGGGTAAGTTATCTACTAAAGCTGAACAAAAAGTTTCTTCCTGGAGAAAAGAAGGAAAGGGGAAAAAAATGGATACTCCATTTGAAACTAATCAGTTCTCTTATTCCAAGCATATCAACACACAGTGCAGGGAGTTAGAATGGAGAAGGTTATTCATCTACCTACTTCTTGTATTTTCATTAAATCAAGGAATAGAACAGAAAATTACTCAGCTGGAGAGTATCTTCCCTCAGCAACATTCCAAGTCACTTGAAAATCTAATTTATTGGAAACAGGATCCTGATATCATTGGATCTTTTATAACAATTCAGTCACACAGTTAAATATATTGGTGAGAGTCTGCTGCATATAAGAGAAACTACTAAATGTTTCAAAGAATGTAAAAAAGAGAGGAGAGGATTCCTGTACTTTCAAATTTAATTGTGAGAAACCACATACATGAACTGATCAAAGCATAATAGAGGTATACAGTTATAGAGTGTAATAAAGCAGGCTCTTGCTTGGAGTGAGAATACTTGGGTTCCAATAAATGGCTCACTACTTATGACCTGGGGAATCTTTGAGTAAATCTCATCCATTTTGTCAACCTCAGTTTCCTCATATGAAACCAAGGGGTTTGGACTTGATTATCTCTAAGGTCTACACCCAGGTTAAAATCTATAATGATATTATAGCAAACAAATTATTGTAGTTTAATTTAAGTAGGTAGAAGATACAGTACAGGAGTACTGATCAATCAAAATAAGTCATACTTAAGCTTGATTTATAAAATTGACAACAAGGATTGCAAGATAATTTTAACCTTCCTGAGAGTAGGGTCTGTTTCATTTTTCTTTGTGTATTAATTCCCATCTCCTGTTAAAAATCTGCACTATTATTGCTTGTTGAGTCATATTTTTAATGAAAATTGAGGCAGAATGATTGTAGAGAATGAAATATCCTAAATCAAGAAAGCAATTTGGGTGAATGAAGGCAAAAAAACCCCACGAATTAAACACCTACTATGTGAAAGGTAGGGCGGCTAGGTGGCACAGTGGATATAGCTCTTGACATGGAATGAGAAGACTTGAGTCCAAATCCAGCCTCAGATACTAACTAGCTGTGTGACCCAGAGCAAATCATTTAACCCTGTTAGCCCCAATCTCCTCATCTGTAAAATGATCTGGAGAAGGAAATGGCAAAACACTCCAGTATCTTTGTCAAGAAAACCCTAAATGAGGTTACAAAGAGTCAGATGTAATTGAAATACCTGAACAGAATTGTCAAAAGTATTTTGTTAATCACTTGGGACACAAGTGGAAAAGAAGATAGTTCCTGTTCTCAAGGAGCTTACATTTAATAAAAGGAGACTGCACATATAGGAGGTTTTAAGGGAAAACTAGTTGGAAAATTCTGATGGTCCTTAGGCAATAGCAGCTAAAAAGACAGTAATGCATCTTTTTTAATATAAATTCCAAAACCATATCCATTTTTGTTACTGAGCCTCTTGAAATTATCAAGGACTTGGATAGTGAGAACTTTTTATTCCAAGGAATCAATAACTGTGGTATTGAGAAAGCAGGTTATACGTTTCAGTTCCACAATGATTGATTCCCTATATGATGCATACAGTTTTCCCTCAAAGTAGGGCTTGTCATTGTTCTGGGAGGTGCTCTTATTCCCCAGGCTTTTTGGATCAGAGTCCCAGTGTTTCCATTTGGGATTTCCCTTGAACTGCCTTCACCTCTGGGAGAGCCATATCAATTGGTTGATTTCCTTGGCACATGCCACCTCCTGCCTCTGCCTGAGGAGATCTTGTAACTTCAGATAAGCTGCCTTAACTGTATTGCAGGTGGCAATATATGTTGAATATGACATTGATTCCCTTGGCAATAATAAGATTTGTTTAGAAAATATTTCAAAAAATCATAGAATGTTAGAACTGAGAGTTACTTTCATCATCATCTACTCAAACTACCTGTATGAGTAACCTGAAACCAAGAGAAGTTAAATGAATTTTCCATGGTCACACAGCTAATTAGTGGTAGACACAGGGCTGGAAATAAGTCATCTGAAGTCCCAGCCACTTATATTTGTGTTTTACCATAATAACAACATAAGAACAGCTGGCAGAGACACTTGGTTGATGATCTGAGTCTGTTAGTGTGCTACACAGTGGGCAGCAACTCATCCTCAACACTACAAGCATTTTGGTTTAATGTATCAGAGGGAAAAATGTATTTTTCTTGAAGGAAAAAGATATTTCATAAAGTTAGAAATATGTTTCTCACCTTTCTGAGCACCAAGGAATTGGAAATAGAATGTGAGGAAATTTGTAAGCGTTAATTAGAACAATTTTAACTTGATGGTCCTGCTTTGGCATTTAAAATGTCTAACAAATTTCAGTGCCCTTGAAAATAAAATCACTTTGCATCTGTGACTTTTATCTGATTGAATATGCAAATTTCTTAGCTTCTTTAAATATTGAGTTTTAACTGAAGTTTATTGGGCTGATGTTTGTCCTGAAACCCCTTGACACCTATGATGGTGAGGTATATCAATTTGAAAACGATTAGGATTGGATTCCAATTGTATCAGATCAAAAGGCCTCCATATTCATTCATAGATATACCTGGAGACTTCTCTAGTACTTATAAATTATAGAAAGCTAAACTTTGATTGCTAAGCATTACATAGCACATGTAATAGCATAGAGACTTAGTAGTGGCAAAGTCCTTAGATATCCTCTATTTCAACCATCATTTTATACATTAAAAAAATTGAGAGACCAGAGGGGTGCACTAAGTCAAACGAAATTACATAACAAACTAAATTATTAACCAAAGAATATCTAAAGCCCTGGACTCATGACTTCTACTCTAGTATTATTCCTTTAGTTGTCAATGAAATGAGGTTTTCTGATTTCCAGCTGTGATAGAAAGGAGTTTGTTTGCAAACTCAACAGATAGAAGCACAGACATGTTCTTCTCACTTACTCTGAGGTTTTAGGAAACCACAGCAGGAAAACAGTTTGACTTTTTCATGTTGAGGTAATCTGTGATTACCTGCGATAGAAAGGTGATAGAAAGGAGTTTGTTTGCAAACTCAACAGATAGAAGCACAGACATGTTCTTCTCACTTACTCTGAGGTTTTAGGAAACCACAGCAGGAAAACAGTTTGACTTTTTCATGTTGAGGTAATCTCCAGACATAGAAAAATGCATCCTGGGAAATTACCTGTAAAAATTCAAATCAGGAGGTATCTGCAATTGCCCCATTATCCTTTTCCTAAATTGACTGTAGAAATGAAAGAAAATAATCCCCCGCCATTTTTTCCCTCAAAACCACATCTAAGATTATGGTTCTTCTTTCAAAATTTTACAGTCATTACATTTCTTTTTGTGCAAGTAGTTTGTTTTTATTTTCAAAACTGTGGATTTTTAAGCCTTCTTTCCAGTCACAGACATGTCAAATTTCCACCATGTAGATTTCACAAGTTATCTTCTGTTCAATGAAGAGCCAGTGGTGCATTCTAAGCAGCAGACATTACCAAAGTCAACTTTGTGTCTTTCTCAGAAAACCTCTACTCTTGCTTTAGTTGTTTTTACATGGGGTATTAGTTCCACGCTAGAATTTTTAAATCTAGAAGGAAATCAAGTTAATTCATGGCTTTTAATGCACACTTGTGTCCAGACTATCACTGGCTAAAAATGAGACAGGACTGAGAAAATTTCATTAATTTCAGAAAATGTGCCCCTCTCCCAAAAAACCAAAGCAAAACCTCATTCCCATTTTTTCCCACCTGTCTAGAAAATGACAATCATCTTTTGCCCTATTTATGACTTTAAAAAGGTTTTAAATGTATTGAAATGCTCAAAGTCCTCATTGTATAAAGGCCTATTATATTGTCCTAGGAGCTACATGAAAATAATTTAATGTAGACAGTCCCAAATAAGCATAATTTTAATAGTCAGGAAAATTTAGATTGAGTTCTGTCTGTGATTTATAATAATTCTCACTTTGCCTCTTCAGTTTATGTCAGCTAAATTTGCTTCAATTCCACAATTCTTTCAAGTTGTTTCTTTCATTACATTTGTTTTAGTACTTTCTAAAATAACACAGGCCATTGACTATCTACCACTTACTAAAAATGGTGATCCCTTTATGGAATTTGCAAGAGTAAGCATGAAGAGATTATACTAGAGAAAACAAATGGATCTAAACACTTGAAAGTAGTAGTTTTTAAGCCAGTACCATTTATTCAAGAAATTAGTTAGGCACAGTGAATTTTATGATGATTATGATTAATTGAACTTTTCAAAATGCTCTGTGATTGCTTAGCACTATGTAAAACATGTAATGGAATATGAATTTGACAGTAGAATTAGCACACTTTGTCCAGATGCACATCATTAATATTTACTTATACTGGGTTATAGGTCAGTCTGGGAGAGATGCCATTTGAAGTCTTATTTTAGATTTGTAAGAAAGGGGGCAGGAGAAAGATTCCATAAGTAATGTGGAAAAAGGAAGTTAAAATCTACCTGTATTTGGTGAAGTCTACAAGGCAAGTCAGCTGTCCCTAAAATCTTTTGAAATGAAGTTCTAACTACATTCAACTGAATGTCATTCTCTCATGTAAGAAATAGTAGTACTATGAGTTGCTGGGTAGGCAGAACAGGAAATAAATGTAAGGATTATATAATTATTCTAGATGAGACAAAGATCTGAGGAGTGGCAACCAAATGTTTTATTTCTTTTTGTTTGTGTTTTTGTTATTTTCTTTATTTATTTATTTATTTAATTTTTTGCATTCATTTTCACAAATTTTTTGGGTTCCCAATTTTTTCCCCTTTTATCCCCTCCCCCATCCCAATACCCCAAGCAATCTAATTTTCCCTATCTCCAATCTGCCCTCTCTTCTGTCATCCCTCCCTTCTCTTGTCTCCATCTTCTCTTTTACTATTTGAACTAGAAGGGAAATATATAATGAATTCATCAAATGACCCCTGATCATTTACAAATTGTATAGGATTCAGTTGATAAGTAATATGGCAGATATAAAAAAAGTAAAATAAATGGTCTAGTTTCACAAGGATATAATTGAGAAGGTGGCAAAAAAGTAAATAAATAAAACTTGCTATAATGCAACAGCAACAATAGAGAGGGTATAAGGGAGAAAATAATTACTATGTTCTTTAAAAATGAAAAGATCAAATGTTCTAATCATTCAGAAGACAGATTCATCTTTCCTGGCTAGTATAATCCAGGAAATGCTGAGAGAACTGGGAGTTGATCTAACCCTTGAAAAGTAGAGACAATTTCCATATTGGAAAGGAGTTGGGGTGGTCATTGTACATGGGGAAGCTAGGTCTTTAAAGACATGCAATTAGAAGGATATCTTCTAGCAAAGTAAAGTGTCTGGAGCAGAGATCATATATGGGGAAACAATGTACAAAAATGTTTTGAAAACCAGTTTGGAATCATATTGTGAATAATTGTGAATGGATTTAGATGCTAAGATTTTCTCATCTATAGAAATCATATGAACCTAAAAAGACCTGCCATCACCAGAGTGAAAATTAGTCTAAAAATTATGGTAGCGACATGTTTGTTCAATTAGGTTACTGTTTCATGAAACTGTCAAGAATTTCCTGGCCTTAAGACTTTAACATCTTAATAATTCCTTTCTTTCTCAAACCATTAGATCAAATTTGAAAGAATCAAATCAAATCAAGACAAAATAACAGAAACGAGATCCACAACAATATACTTCCTCTAGAATTATAGGTTAATTAAAATGACAGTTGTTTGTAATATAAGGGAACTAGGAGATAATGTAATCCAACTTCTTGATTATACAAAAAAGGATACTGTGGTGCAAAACTATCTTTTATTTTTCAGAACTTCACAGCTAATGAGAATACTAAGGCTAGATAGTTCTTAAGCCTCATCTCTTAGTTCATAAAAGCTCTTGATTTTTATTGGGAGAAAGAAGAGAATTAAAAACTCAAAACTTAATTTAAAAGATTGTTAAAAATTGTTATTACATACAATTGATAAAAATTAAGTATTACTTAAAAAAATAATTTTATTTAAAACAAAATGTCTTGGAGATAGTGTAAAGGAAGCAATCTGTAATTAGGAAAGGAAATACATGTTCTAGGTCCAACTCTTCCACATATTATATGAGTGACTGGGAAAAGTAACACGGCAAGATTTTTGCTGGGAACAACATGGAACAAATGTCACATGTTTTGTTACCGGGAGATATGAATCCATGAATAAAAAAATAGAAAACAAGGCAAATACCCCTGCTGGCTGCTCCTAAGCCTATGGTTCTGGTTGTAATGCTTATTTGCAAGTGAAACTGAGACCATCATGGGAAATGAGGAGAGTCTCATTATCCATCCTACACACCACTACTGTGAAGTTTTGAACCCTAAAATAATTTGAGGTCATAGACACAGAAAATCAGAAATTTCATAGGAGTTAGGAGAACTTTTGAGAATCTAAATTAGATTGGGTTCAGTCTTTGCTTAAAGTACAAAACTTTGCATAGCTAATAGAAAGATACAAGGCAAAAATAAATATTATATAAATGCATATGTGCATACATACATATACATGAATGCATGCATACATATACTGTCTTAGCTTGGAGACATTCTGATAAGCTTGTTTTTTTTTTTTTTTTTTTTTTGACTATTTGTGCAGAAGACTTGTTGTTTGTTTTTTTTTCACAGCTCTCAGCTATACACAAAACACTTCAACCTTCACCTGCAGCTAAAGGCTTTTCTAGTTGCTACATCCCAGGAAATGACAGCCATGGGCAATGGATAAGCACAAACAATAGTAGGTGCAACTGAATACAACTGAGAAAATTTAGATCCAGCAGAGATGCTCAGAATATAACAGAACTCCTACACGAAGCAGAGACAAATCATTCAAGGTCCATGATGACATGAAGAAATCATACCTAGCAAAAAGCAGAGTATTGACATCACAAAGGACAACAGAGACTGTGTTATTATTCTTTACTAGTGGGAAGTTAAAATAAACACATATTCAGGGAGTTGTGTGCTGTTATTGAGTGGATATTGATTTACGATATGCTTCCAATCTAGAGTAGCTCTTTCTAAGGGTGTGAAAATAAAGAGGTCTTGGGTGCTATATTGTGGTTTTGATCCTTAAATCACAAAATATTATAGATAATAGAGACATTAAAATAATCTAAAGCAAAAAGCCCTTTTGCTCAGTTAAATGTCATTAAATTCCTAGAGCTCCTACCAGATTTTATTCTACATTCTATACATAGGGAGGCAACAAATCAATATTTTGATTACCAAAATACATTGCTAAAGCAAGTGTGACTGGTTAGGCAAGTCATCTAACCACTCAAACCTCAGGACAATTCTCTAAGACTGTAAGTTTTAGATAATTTGCTGAACTTCATTTATAAAGGAGTTTCCTCACATAGCCATTTCTTATATCCTCAATATCCTATATCATTGGTCAAGTCCTTGTCCTCATCCCTATCCTTTAGTTGGCTAGATTTGAAATAGTCAGAAGGAGCTTTCAAGGGAATGATCACAGAGGCTAGTTGCACAGAAAAAATCCCCTGAGATATTTCATTCAGTCATTAAAATAACATAGTTATGAAATGCCAAAATAGCAGTTGATCAATGAACATCTGAGATTGATAGCCCAGAAGTCACCATAAAACCATCATGGTTCTAGAGGAGCAAGGTATCCAGCAAAGACTTAACTTATAATGAAAAACAGGTGCAGTAAGAGGTCAATGACATGACCAGGAGACATAATTGGTTCTCCAGCATCAGAGGAGTACCCTCACCTCATGCATTCCCTAGATGTGTATTAATATAATATGATCATTATATGTTCCCAAGTCTTGCTTCCTCAGTTTTATTTTATATTTCTGTAGGAGAAGATACTCCAGTATTATAAGTTAATATTCTATTGTTGCTTTTCTTAGTATACCATTTTTGCTAAATATTTTTACTTTGTATTATTTGTATCCTCTGACTGATTTGAGAAAAGTAAACGTATCAATGGTGATTCATGGGTTATTATTTTGATTGGAAGCAAAATTCCCCTTGTCCAGAATACCATGAACCTGTAGTAACCATTCTGGGGATTCTATATATGTGGATGTCCAATTACTCATTACTCAATATATTACTCATCACTTATACTCAACAAGAAATGTAGGACAATTTAAACCACAGCTGACACAATTAATTTCATAGTATCTAGTTAAGTGGATTCTATGACCATTCTTTTTTAATGTAAAAGTTTGTGATCCATATCATATATGCTTACTACTTAGAAGTTTGAAATTTCAAGTTCCATTCTTCATCTGGAAGGATGCAACCTGAATTCTTAAAAGAATTTATGTTCCTTGCTTTTTAATTGTGATATGTAGGTACGTACGTATCTATCTATCTATCTATCTATCTATCTATCTATCTATCTATCTATCTATCTACATATTTATGTATAGCTTTATTAATTATTAACACCTTTCTCCCCTTGTTAGGATTTCGCCTATAAAACAAGTATCTGTGTGTATGTGTATGTGTGTATGTGCATATGCACACATACACACACATATTTATATATATATATATATATATATATATATATATATATATATACATATATGAGTTGGTGTGCTGGAGAAAGAGAGAAAGAGAGAGAGAGAGAGAGAGAGAGAGAGAGAGAGAGAGAGAGAGAGAGAGAGAGAGAGAATCTCAAAAAGAAAATATTATTTTGACCCTCACTTGAGAGAACATCTTAAAACCATGTTCTTCCTGGTAGTTGCCAGTCATTTGGAGGCAGAATTCCCTTAGTAGATGCCTATCCATATTAACTGCCCCCTCTGTATTTTCCTTGCTTATTACTTTCACCCAATTCAACCAAGAACACATTTTCATTTTCCCAATTATAACTTCATTGGCATTTTCATCTGGGCCCAAATGCCTCCAGAGCACATGGGATCATCTTTCCCTATTTGACTCAAATGATTACCACATTCAAAGATCACAAAGCACAGATCTGGAAGTGAAGGAAATGGATAACAAATTTCTATATATTCACAAAAATAGTTGAAATTTATCAGCCTAGAAAACACAGTGGAGTATCCCAGAAGCCCCAGCAGTGATGAATTCAATTTTTGTCCCACAAAACACTTTATCCTAGAAGATTATATCAGTCCTAGAATTCATAACTTGGAAGTACTCTCTATGACCCATCTCTTTGGTTAAATGACTCCTCCTTGAAAATGCCATTTAAGATGAAAACCTAGTCTAGTCCATTTTTCATCAGGATGCACTCTGGGCTCTTGGATCATGTTGCTGTTTTACATGCCTCTTCCTCCCTTTCAGTTTCTTTTTCATGTGTTTTCTTCACCCATATTAGTTTCATGAGGGAAGGGACTGTCTTTCTTGTTGCTTGTATTTGTATTCCTAGTGTTTAGCACATAGTCTAGGACACAGTAAAAAAATTAATAAATGTTTTTCTGGCTGATTGTTGACTGATTGGAACTCCTGCAAAACAGGGAACATCTCTAATACACTTGAAGCCTGTGATTTTTTTTCCTCTATAAAAGGACAAGCTTAAAAGTCAGTTTGGTGGAGCTTCCAAACCATCACTATAAGTTAGATGTGGGTTGGAAGGGCTGCTATGCATGATCCAGTCTCTAGTCAGCTTCAAGTAATAACTTTTAATGAGAAATTTTTGTAAGTTGAATTTTTTTCTCCCTCTGCCAGTGTGGATGTTGGGTTATCATGTAATCACTTATTTGTATAACTGTTTGCTGTTTAAAAGTAGAATTAAAATGAGGAAGAGAAAGTCTTCTCAATTAAGAATTACTCCAACTCACACTGAGAGCCAATATTCCAGTGTTGAAATTTAAAATGATCTTGGGAAGACCAAGGGATTTAGTGCCATTCTAGTCAGTATAGAAGTTGACTCTCACATTTAGCTCTAAACTTAGAAAACCTTCAGATCATTCCACAGAATATAAAATTAGCTATGAAACTGGGATAGAGGCGTTGGTCCTCCCCATCTTAGTCTTCACATCCTCATGAGTTACTCAAGACTAGAATTATTTTTTCAGTCCTGAGATTGAAGGCATAACCTATATTCATCAGAATTTTTTAGTTCCTACCAACCATTTTGAATCATCTGTTAAAGATACAGATAGACAAATAGACAGATAGATAGATAGAGAGAGAGATAATTTTTAAATTTAGTTTACTTTCATGCTTTAAAATTTTCATTGAAATCTGCATTAAGAAAATTGAGCACTGCCATATCAATGAATTTTAAATTTATAAATTCATATGGCTGCATATCTGCCCTTTATCCCATATCAGGGGTTAACACTGGTGATTTTATGTAGCTGTAATTAAATCTCTGGACTAGAAGAAAAGCTCAGCTAAAAATAAAAAAAAAAATAGATCTCAGTGACTGTAAAAATAGTGAGCACGGTGTAGAACACAAAGATTAATAGAGGGAATAATGGCTTTTAAAACAGGTGGTTGACTTTGCTGTGCTGTGTAAATACAATAATTGAGAGGTTCTCTATAATTGCCCAGGGACTCATAGAAAGGATTGTTTTCCATTCTTTCAAATAGCAGTCAGCAATGACTAAGAATGGAAAAGTAGAACTATAGTGGGTAGGTTACACTGGGCAAAGAAATTGCCTAAATTCCATACGGTTTAATTCACCAGTAGGATTTAGAAATAAAACCTAAATTTTCAAGCTTTCATGTTACTGTAGTAACAATTCAATTGAAGACAGAATTCCACCCTGCAAAAAACTGCAGCTCCTGAGTAGAACTGTCAAATGATGTATGATGTTCCTTGTCTCACTTGAAAGTATATCATCTTATTGTAGCACGTCTTCTGAGAATAGTCTTCCAAGTTGCTCTCAGATTGGCAAGTTGGGTCGTTAAGATCAATGCTACCCTTTCCCCAGGGTTTTAGGGTAACAGAAAGGTTTGTGTCTTCACAGAGTATTGTTAATGAACCTTCCTCCAGTGTGCAACCCAATGGCAATCAAGTATCCGACAACTATTAGCTTTTACAAGACAGCATATAGACTGAGAAGGTATAGATAGACAAAAGTTATAAAACAAACCCCATACCAGGGACACATGCTCTGTTGTTCACATCCTAGGTCTTTGTTGAGAATAGGTTCAAGTACACATTGAAGGGAACATATAGAACCCAAGGGCATCTCATAAATGCTGTCACTGGCATCATTTCTCATGCCCACCCATATTTGCTTTGGTAACGAATGAGTCCATCCCTTGCTTTGCTTTGCTGCCACTTTGCTGGATGTGGTGTCTCAGTGTGTGGTCAATCCATTAATGGGTTCATTCAGTCAAGTCACTTGATCACTGAACTTTCTCCAGACTCATGTGCTTGTGATGATTAACTGAGAACAATTCTCTACTGGCCTCAAAATTGAGATGCTAGGCTTGCTGTTTAGCTGTTCATTTCCTTTTCAGAAAACTCATTCATCTTTGATCAAGAAAAATTAAAGACATGAGAAACAAGGTGTCTTGCATTCACATAAAGGGCAAGATGGGGTAGCTGTTCTGTCTCTTCTTCATCCAAGGGCTCACATTCTTACAGTATTAGATATGTGATATGACCATTTTTTTTTGGATGCAGTTGGAGTTAAATAATTTGCCCAGTATCACACAGCTAATAAGTGTCTGAGGCTCAATTTGAATTAAGGTCCACAGCTCTCCCACTGTGTCACCCAGCTGCCTCTACTACTTTTCTGTATTTTGTCTGCTTTGCTAGACCTCAATTTCAGTCATACCCATATGACTCAACCATGGTACTGACCTGGACCCCCTGCTGTTCTCAAGATATCCTGTTTACTTGCTGAGCTCATAAGCTGCCACATATTCAATGAATCTCAAATCTATTTATACAGCCTGACTTTTCTCATTACTTCCAGTCTTGTGAGTACAACCATAGGACAGTAAATTGTCACCCCCAATCTAGTAGCAATGTTAATTTTGATTGTTTTTTTTTTACTGCTTCTTGATTGAAATGCTAAACCAAAAAGGTTAGGAGTTGGAAGCACATACAGATAGATAATCAAGAAGTAAAGTAAGTGAAAATGAAAATTTTTACTAGGTCTTATTCAATCATTGAGTTATAGAATAGGTGACATCCAGACTATTCTCTAATTGATGAGATGAAGAATGGTCTGAGTAGCTGGACTAGGCTAAATATAGGGAGCTGTTTTTGTATTGACAGACAATGATTGTATTTACAGACAAATCTGCCTCAGTCCAAATTTATAAAACAAGAAGATATGATTAGCCCTTCTATTTTACTCCCTTCTAATTTAAGTCTTTAATGAAATTTCTTAAGTAACTCTCCTCAAAAGGCTTCAATTGTAATATGTAGTAACCTTCTCATAATCACCACGTTCCTTTTCCTATTGTCCTTGGAATTGTCAATTTATTTTATTCTTGTAACTGATTTTCCTTAGCTAACAGCCAGAAAGTATTATCAGAAGAATATTATTGTTTTAAAAAATGAAATGATTATATTAATGATCAAAGTCCTTTTATAAATTAAAAAAATGAGCTTTGAGGGATAATTCTAATAATAAAAATACTTCTTTACATGTCTCTAATGCTCAAATGTGATTATTTTTGAACTTCTCTATATAAATATAGTGTGATTTTCACCTAAATAAAATAATTTGCTTTTATTTTTTTCACAAAATGCAGGAAAAATGATTATTTCTTATGTATTAGCATGCTGGCTAATACAACTTAATTTTCTTGGAAATAAAGTAAGAGGAAAGTCATTTTAAAAACCATGTAAACAGTGTTAAAATAGTGATTATCTTGGGTTTTAAAAACTATGAAACAGAATTATTGCAAAATATTTCATGCAACCAGTTGCAATCATGTTATAAAATAAATATAAACTTTTCTTATTGAACAATTCAGTTGAAAAATAATGCTAGACAACAACATCCATAGTTCTCTCTCTCTCTCTGTCTCTGTCTGTCTGTCTGTCTGCTGTCTGTCTGTCTGTCTCTCTCTCTCCCATTCTTTCATTTGGATTGAAGTTACATGTGTGTTTTACTGCTACAATACTTCACACTGAGCAACCATATGACATAATTACTCAGCATGACACGTAAAGGGTGCATTATCAGACTGTTATTTTGGTTCCTTTAGCAACACAAGTGCACCTGTTACTCAACACAATTAAGACAAGCCATATTGAAGATGATCAAAACAAATAATGAAAAATTATATTACTTGATTTGGAAAATAAGGCATAATGCCTTAGTCAGTCACTGCCAGAGTGATGCTGGGTGACATTAGCATATTTAATGAAAATTGATTTTGTTTATATACAACGAAAATGGGTATGCTTGCATAAGTGTTGTGCACTGTCTGCTGGTTATTAATTATTATTTTGTAATTTTTTCAGGACAATTCAACTCAGAGGTAGCATCTGTTTGGCACTGAGATACTGCTTAGACTTAATTTTCCTGCTGAACAGAAGTTGGTACAGAAAACCAAGTAGCCTGCTCAAGGTCACAAAAAAAAAATGGTCAGGAGTGTCCAAAAATGATTAGCTTTTATAAGACAGTATATACACTGAGAAAGTATAGCTAGACTAAAGTTTGGCTTGATCAAGAGATTAGAATCTTGCTAAGTAAGGCACACATGATTCCCTTAATGCTAGTTTACTACAAAGATCAGTTTACATACTCAGGTCTGATTAAATGGCACACAAGTATGTGGAAAATCACAAAGTACTCATTTTTAAAAGCATGCAAAAAAGTATATGCCTCAATTTAATATGTCACTGTAATGCATTGTATTTTTATTGTCCTCTCTTTCTATTCTGTTGTGCTATAGAAAGGCTGATTCACTTACAGTAAGTTTTATTCTCTAAAATGGGGACTCTATTGTAGAGTGGAAAGAATGTAAGACTGGGAGGAAGAAGACTTGTATTTTAGTTTAACCTTTCATTAAACCCCTTATGTGAATTTAGACAAATTTTTAAAAAGTGTAAATTCATCGAGGAATTATTTTATTTTATTTATGTCTTTGTATTCCTAGCATTTAATACAGTGATCCAGATATAATAGAAGCTTAATAAATACTGGTTGAATTTGATTATAGGGCTCAGTTTTCTCCTCTGTTGGCAATGGGCTAGAACTAGAACATCTCCAAAGGCTCTGATTTCTTTCTCTGACTATATGTCTATATCTGTGTCTCTGTCTATGTATGTTTGTATGTCAGTCTCTCTGTTGATTTATCTGAGTAGTGCTTCTGGGGTTTTATTAGTGAGGAAGAAGTCAATGACCCATTCCTCACCCTCACTTATTCCTGCACTTTGTCAGCCAAAATGCTTCAGTAAAAGGGGATGTGATAAAAGCATGGTTCTATTTGGAGTAAGAAGTAGAAAGGAGAGAAGTCAGCGCAAAAGTAATTATTTATTATTTTTGACATGTGAGAGTTTTGGGGTACTCTATTCTGACTAGTTACTAAAAGAGGTTATGAAGTCTACTTATCAGAAAATGGCTTTGTCCTCAAATAATGAGATATTTTCACATAAAATATCAAGTAGGTAGTGGCTTATACATGAACGTATGGACAGCACTATAAAACATGAGCATTAGTCCTTTTAACTCTTGCACCAAACTAGTGAAATAAAGAAAATGTCCTATCCATTTTTAATATGATGAAAGGTATTCAGAGAAGTTTAGCTCCTTTCCCAAAATCACACAGGCATTGTGGGACAAAGAGATTCAAACTGCAGGCGTTTCTTTCTGTACCACTGCGTCTCTTCTTGTTTGTTTGTTTGTTTGTTTGTTTTTTTTGTTAAGTGGGTGAACTATATACTGGAAACAAGATTATGGCCTCCTCTTTGTAGTCAAGTGGATTTAGGCTATTTTAATCTTTAGTGTTAATGCTACCAACAAATTTAAGTTTGATTTTCAAAAGACTATTAATTTTGGTCTTTTAGATGTTGTTACAAAATAGGTAGGAAGGAAAGAGGTAAGAGGGAGAAAGGAAGGAAGGAAAGAAAGGAAGGATATAGGGAAGGAGAGAGGGAGAGGAGGGTGGGAGGGAAAAAGGAAGGAAAGAAGACTAATTTGAATAGCATGAATGCCCTTTCATATTATATAAAATTTCACTTCTCATTTCAAAATGTTTCAACATTAAAAGAGTGTTCTAGAAATCTTAGTGGTTTGGTTTTGTTTCAGATAGATTCTTTAGATAGCAAGGAGGGGGACAATTGGGATATTTTAGCTGAAGATTTCCCATGCCACTGTAAAACTGAAGACAAAGAGAGACCAAGCCTGTCCCATTCAGAGTATACTTTAGAAGGAGAATAACAATTAAACTTATGAACAGGAGTCTCAATTGAGTTCCTTAGCCAATGCATATGCATCATGACAATATTCAACTAGAAATATAGAGTGAAAAAATAGTTTTTACCTTTTATTTATTCTTTGGAAAGAATATTTAAAATCCAGACTATCCTTGAAAATGGAGGCATTATGGTGGCTGTACCCATGAGTTAGCAAATGGGGAGAAGCCAAAAAGAATTAAAGAGAAGTAAACAAAGAAAGACGCAAAAATGCATGAGGACTGGAGAAAAAGATGAAACTATGGAGCTGATGGGGGTGTGTGAATACTTGGAGGGTAAAGAAGAGAAAGCATAACAGCAGGAATCCAGCTCTGCTACCACTTTAAGGAAGCCAAAGGCATCTGAGATGTAGGATAATAAGCAGTAGCTGCAGGCAATATCCCCGACTCCTATTGCTATAGCATCCTTCTGATTTTGAGGCAGCCTGCAGGCCATAGATAAAAGCAGAAAGAAGCAAACCTTTCAGGCTAGAAAATCTGTCTGGCTCATTATGCTGCTGCTTGCAGAGCTGGTCATCCATGACAGAAGGAAAGAGAGCCAGGTGAGATTCTTTCATGTGGAACAGTGCAGCTGCAAGGGACTGCTATTCCTGGGTGGCTTTTCCAATTCATCTCAGTGTGTCTGCTCCCAAGTTCTGCATGTACCAGGGAAGGGGCTCATAAGCTACTCCTTGCTACAAGTTGCTTGTGTCTTGTTCAAGAGAACTCTGAAGGTTTGGGGTGATCCTTACTCTGTATCAGGAGATGAGAAACACCTGTATACCTGGCAGTACCTTCTGAACTCTTTCCATGCCTTGTTAGGCTTGGGGATGTGAGATGCTTTGGAACCCTGGCAGTCAGAGGTCTCAAAGAACATAGTGTTCCAAGCACAACACAGGGGATGCAGGAATTACTATGAACAGCGGACAAGGAAATGCAGGGTTCCGAAATTTAAAACTCAGGGAAAGGTGTTCCAAAATTCATATACTTATGATATTAACTATTTTTTTTTTCAAATTTTATCCCCTAGATGGAGGAGAGTAAATACTTCCAAGAGAAGAGATGGAGAGAGATTTTTGTTATGCCTCTGGTTACTTTTGTTGCTCTTCTGTTGTTTTCTATAATTCTTCCTTTTTGCCTCAGATGCGAGGGTTATAACGTCAGCTTCACTAGAGAATAATGAATGCAGGAACAAGAGGCAATGACAAAGCTGCCCCTAATGGTGAAAAGAAAACTAGAAGCCCTTGCCAATGCTGAGGATTTCAGCCCCTCCTCCCCACATGGGCCTGTGGACCCAATAGTAGTGTCTGCTAAATATATGTTATAAAGGCCCATCAGAGTGGCAAGGAGGCAAGAGGTTTCGAGGCACTAACACTAATCACTATCTGCCCGTGACTCTTAGCAGTAGGACTTGAAATAGAGAGTAAAGTAAAAATAAATTTCTATGTGCTTGTCTACCATATGCATTTTTCTCAATGAACTTCTGTAGATAATTTAATGGAAATGGGGCATCTATGTATCATAGTCTGGGAAACATTCCATTATGCCATTATATTTATTACTCAACAGAGAGTATAGATGATAGAAAAATAGCACAATAATAGCTAGAGGATATGGCACATATAGAAAGTACGTGTTATGCTAAGTTTTGAAGAAAGTTCAGTATTCTAAGAGGTAGAGATAAGAGCAGGTTCCTGGTGTGGGGTCGGGGGAGGGGGAGAAGTTACCTGTGCAAAGGCATTAAGAAGGACATGGAGCGATGCATAAGGAGAAAAAATGTAAGCCAGTAAGACTGGAACATGGAGTGGGAGAAAGTGAATGTCTAGTTGAATTCAAGAGAAAACAGCCAGTATAACAAAATTGAGGTCTTTAATTGGGGCAAAGGAGATGGCATCTAGAGGTATCACACAGCAAGCACTGGAGTACCTGAAGAGGAGCTGGGAACAGGGTTTATATAGGGTACTAAAGCAGGGGGAAGGGCCAAGCTGCAGGTGCAAGGGATTTGGAACATTCTATGGTTTCACCAGGTAGGTTATTTTGCATAAGTATTGAAAGTCCTTAAAGAACACTTAGGAATTCCAGAGGGGAGAGTTTAGGACTTACACAAAAAGGTATCAGGCTGGGACTGATAATGTCTGGTTGGCCTCAGGCAATTCGTTGTCCTGGCAATGGAGACTAGGTGAATTTCAATTAGTTGACTTTGAACAAGAGTAATATGACACATTCCTGAAAGAGGTAGCCTGGATGCCTGGATTCATTCTTAGAGTTTTAAAATCCAAATGGGGGAAAAAAGTCACATATGTGTGTACATATGTGTGTATATGTACATATGTATTGTAAAAAAGATTTTAAATAATTATTATCTTGAAGATTCAGGGCTTTGCTCAGTTTCCTCCTTCCAAAATTCAGTCTCTTCTTCAGAAGAACATTACTGATAGTGAGATTGCATTGAGGTTCCTCACTCAGGTCAACCTCAACCCACGCTTAGCAGGGCAGCGAGGTGGTGCAGTAAATAGAGCATAAGTAAGAGTCAGGAGGTTCTGAGTTCATATCTCACCTTAGACACTTGACACTCACTACCTGTTTGACCTGGGGCAAGTCACTTAAACCCAATTACCTCATCCTGGGTCATCTCCAGTCATCCTGCTGAATATCTGGTCATTGGATTCAGATGGCTCTGGAGGAGAAGTGAGATTGGTGACCTGCACAGCCCTCCCTCACTCAAAACAAAGTCAAGTGCAAGTCATGTCGTTATTTCTCTGATGACATGGTCTTCTTTGGCAAAGAAGGACAAACATGCACACAACCCAAGCTCGGCAATAACTTAATCTAAGGTAGGTGGAGCTATCATGTCCTCTTCAGGCTTATGTGGAGATAGCTTCTTACCAAGGATTTTATTCCTTTTCACTTCCTTATCCAGAAACCAACCAGTGTGGGAAATCTTTCTTAAAGACTTACTCAGGTCAAGATCTAATCATACAGTAAAAGAATCCTAAGTTTGGACTAAAGGGAATAACTTTTATTCTTACAAATTTGACTCAGTTCTCTACATGTTTTAGATGTACCATTCTCACTCCAGTGTGACAGATTTTTGCTTCCAAACTTCTAAGTTGTCTTTGTGAACCTGTGAAGGTTGTGATGTCTGGAAATTGCCACTGCTACCACTGATTCAGTCACCTTGAAGCCTGCCCCTGGTTTGCTGAGGTCAGATCTGAGATGGCCTGACCTGTGTTGGAATGCATTTCTCTTTTACCCTTGTACAACAGACCTTTCCTGACAATTCTCCAAGTTATCTTGGGATGGAAAATTGTTTCACTCCATTTTTTTTGTAGGTTCTGCTTCTCTAGAATTTGTTTAGTCATTATTTAAAAGTATTTTGAGGGGTTTGTGGAAGAACTCAAGCTCTTTGTCTTCCTTGCTTTGTAGACAGATCCCTTATCTACAGACTTCTAGCCAACTCATTTGAACTTCTTGAGTAGAGAGAAATGATGTGATTTTTAAAAAAATATATTTTTAATTTGTGGAATAAAAGAAGCATTTCCATAACATATTATAATTTTTAAAAAGAGATGCTTACCCAAGAAACTGCAAATCTGCTACGTATGAGTTGATATTCCTTTTAAATACACAACAAAGTTAACATGTAAATTTCTTTTTTTTCCTTTTCGCCCCCCACAGTAGTGTACATTTTACTGCACATTCAGCATATAAATTTTTCAACTGCATAGAAGATAGATTAGAGAGTAAAGAGAACTAAGATAGCTAATAGCTCAGATAAGAGATGATGACAACCTGGATTACAATTGGGCAAGTAGAAGATAATGATGAATTCAAGGGACATTATATAGAATTGACAAGATTTGGCAACTGGTCAGATGTGACGAGTGAATGAGAAATAAAGGTCAAGTACGACTCTAAGGAGAGAAATGGACTGTCTGGAAAGCTGGTAATACACATTTAAGAAATAGGGAAAAGAGGAGATAGAGAGATTTGGGGAGGAAAGAAAACAGTTTCTGTTTTTAACATGTAAGTTTGAGATATCTTCTGCATATCTCATTCAGTGATATGAGACTAAAGCACAGAGGAGAGACTGAGATTGGATATATTGATCTCTCAATCATTTGCATAAAGATGATAATTGAACTCATAAGACTTGAGTGGAGTACCAAGGGACAAAATATACAGTTAAGGGTAAAGGACCTAAATTTTGACTTTGTAGTATACCTATATGTAGGAGATGGGATATGCATGATCAAAATAGTAATATTATAAAAATCCGTGGAGTGTGTATCCAGAAATAAGGGGTGGGCAATAGTTTTAAATGCTTTGGAGCTGGAAATTTAGGAAGAACATTGACTAAGGAATACCAGGTTTTTTTGTTTTTTTTTTTTAATTTAAGGACTTTGCTTAACGACCTGAAGCGATAGGGAATTCATTACATTTCATACACTCTCTTCTCCTTTCCACTCATGGAAGTACTATTTGATGTTTTTCCTCACATCAATGTTAAATTTGCTTTGTACACCTTTATTTAGTTTCCTACTTTATTTTACTTTTGGTGTCAAATAGAACAAGGTCTAATACCTATTCCATAGCACAATCTTTCAGATACTTGAAGACAGTGATCACATTCTTTAAAAAGTTTTTCTTCTCCATGGTAAATATTCCTTGTTGTATCGATGGGTACTTTCACATCAGGAATCTGAATCATTTTATCTATTTTGTCTTTTATCATGGTATAGATAGGGGTGGGGAAGCTATGACCTTGAGGCCGCATGTGGCCCTCTAGATACTCACGTGCAGGCTGTCACTGACTCTAAACTTCACAGGACAAATCCCCTTAATGCACAATGACTGGCACACTACAGGTGCTATTTAAATGCTTTTTGATTAATTGATTAAATTGACCCTGGATATTCTCCAGCTCATCAATATTCTTCAGAAGTGTGATGATTTGAACAAAACTCAATGATATAGATGAGTTCCATCTGGAAAAATCTACAGCAGGACTATCAGCTCCTTAGTATTGGATAGTCTTTCTTGTAATGAAATCTAAGATCTCATTAGGTTTCGTGGTTATTATGTCATATTGTTGACACATATAGAGCTTAAAATCTACTAAAAACTGCTAAGACTTTTTATATCAACAGTGACAGATTTTTCAATATTTTGCTTATAAAATATATAACAGAACTGTAATGTTGAAACTTAACTTATATGTTACATTTTGCCCCATTGGATATGTTTCTGTGTTCTAGCCTAGCATCTTTTAAAATCCTGACTCTAGTCAGCTAGTATATCAGCTCAAATATCCTTTCAGACTTCCTATTGCAAATTTGATAAAAATCACATTTTACACACACACACACACAATACATATATACATGTATACACAGGTGCATATATACATATACTTACGTATGTATACTTACATACATATATATACATATATATTTACATATACATGCATATAATGCCAGCTTAAGGAGAAAGATTCTTAGTAACTTATTATCAAACTTTTAGAAGAGTATATGAGAGAAAAACAGCATTACTACTGGAAAAAATGGTGCAATATAATTGAGTGAGCAAGAAGCCCTTAAGTTGTAAGTCTTTGAATCACTGTTTACAGAAATGTGATGTAGAAAGGTGGGACTTAATGCACATCAAAAGGGAGTCTTGGATTTTTTATTCTTAGAGACTAAGTTACTCCACAGAAGCAACAGAAAAATTATAAATAAACACACAAAGATCACTAAGAATCAGTACATTCTAAGGTGTCACATTTACGCTTGACCTTCATTTCATTAAAATGTAATTGGAAACACACTATGCAGTTATAAAGCTTATCAGCATTTCCTGTTAATTCCATGAAAGAATCAGATGTTCAAAGAGAGGGAAATTACTGAAGATAGTGTTTACTCTCTCCTCACTTATTATGGGGAATGATATTTGACAAACAAAAGAACTGTGGCCATGAAAAATACAAGCAATTGTGGACAGATTTAGAATAGCTTGGTTGCACACTATTCCTGTTGGTAGACCAGAAACATCTGGTTCATTGGGGATCCTGAAAAGCGAGCTTCTAAATCAGTCCTGCCAACTCACTAAGTGCTCCATGTGAAGGAACAGCAGAAACACAAATGAATACTTTACGTTCGGTGACACAGATGTCACAGAGTATTATACATAGAATGATGTCTGGAAGATTCATCTGTTTGGTGTGCTGAGATTGGGATGGGTCTACTGTTGCCCTCTCTAAAGAAGGAGAGCATAATGTATTAAAATTCTTCTCCACCCTAGGTTCAGAGTGAGGAAATTAAGTGTGCATGACTCCACAGGTTTACTTTTCTCTAAGAGGGAAGAATACCTTTTCCTTAAGAAGCCTTGTCTTTTAAAAGAATTTGAATGGATGCACAGCAAGTTTGGTCACTTTGAAAGGTTCAGTCTTTGCACTGGACAATTTTCCTCACTGCCTTTTCTGAAAGCACATTATAGGGATAGATCTCCTTTGTCCTGATCATATATATATATATATATATATATATATATATATATATATATATATATATATATATATATATATATATATATATGTTAAGTCTGGACTCTCATTATATTGGTTTAGTAAATATCCTCTATAAGGACACATCAACAACTGTCCTACAACTGGAAGTATTTAGAGAGTTGCCTAGGACACTAAAATTTTAAATAAATTTTGAATAAATTTCCCTGGTCCAAAGAGCCAGTATTTTTCAGAGTTGGAATTTGAGACCAGGTTCTCTGTATTACAGAGCTAACTCTGCGCAATAACATTCTCCTTTATTTTTCTACTTTGCATTGTATTTAAATACCGTGTCTTCTAAAGGAATGCAATTTTTTAATAACTCATAGTTTTTTGCCTTTCATATTGCCTTTCACCAAATCAGTACTTCATGACTATTTGCTAAGTGCTACTGATTTAAAATCAGGAAGGAACCAGTTGTATCTATTTCAGACTTTTCCTATACTATAGCATAATATTGGCCCCACTGTTTGTTTCAACTCTAAGTTCATGGACTCCAAAGCTCCTGCAGTCTCTGGTGAATTTTGTTTACATAATGGGTTGATCCACAAGATTCAGCTATTTTAACCAGGGTACATGTTGATGTTTGTATCTTCATATATAATATCAACTACCTTAAGCAACCAGAACAGATTTCATCCTAAAGAGAGTGGCATATGGGTCCCCAATATGGCAGACAGTAAAGAATGATTTCTTCTTATCTACCTTTATAGAAATGGAGCTTTAGTATACAGGCAGTCCCTCACAATATGTATCATATCTATGGCCATATGATACAAATGTGGTGTTGCCCCTTGTTTCCAACCCTCTCTAATTTTTGTTGATCTACCTTTCTTTGAAAATCCCTAATGTCCAATGATATGGTCTCATACTTAAGATTCCTTCAATATGTGTGCCATATAAAAATTATTGGATCCAAGACTCATTTTCTTTCTAAATGAACAACAAACCAGAGAAACTATCAATAAATTATACTGATTAGCAGTTTTAGTTTTCTGTTTTTACTTTGCTCTCTACCTAATCCAATACATGCATACCAAAAAAGTCACAAAATCAGTTAAAATTTGAATGACTAATAAGACATAAGACATTTGTCCATCTAAGGTTCAAGATGTATTCTTAAGAAGGGGTGAGAGGCAAGAAATTGTGACTCATAAATTGCCAAGCCCTTGTCCTTATAAAGAACAGGCCAGACTTGCTTTGAGATGCAGAACATGGTCCTTTTTAAAACCTGGGTGGTGTTTGTCTCAGCATTGCTAGACCGATATAATGCTATTATCATTACTATTATTATTATTATTTTTTTTTTTGCAGTAGACTGGTAAGACTTGATATGCTAAGGGAGTTACATGGCATTATCTTATTAAATGGAGAACCTATTAAAGGTACCAAAACATAAAGATTATAAAAATATTTTTCAACAAACTCAAGACCAAAAACTGGACTACAAATCCTCTTTAAAATCCTTACACAATCATGGTTTTGTAGTTTGATTTTAAAAATAGTAATTTCCTTTTTTGAGAGTAATATTCTTTAAAATTTTAAGCATGGGAATTGTTCAGCTGTACTGAGTAACTACTTTTGGAGGATTCAGGTTTCCTAATGTCACTAAAAGAAAAAGAGTAGATTATATATTATACTACGTCATTAGAATACATAGACTTTTAAATGAAGAAATTATGGAAAATAATGCCTTCAAAATGTAATATCCCAGAATACATTTTCCTCTATGGCATTAACATTTACTAAAGGTACTAAGGTCAAAGTCCTGATTATTCCAATCGTTTCTGCTGCCATAGATTTATCTTAAGGCTGCCTGGATCTCCACAGTATAAGAAATTAAAGGAATGAAATGCCCAAAATACCTTATCCTCCACAGTCACCTTTACTGACTATGCAAAGAATTTTGAAGAGACTATGTTTTCTTTCCAAAAATAAATTCTTCTCCACCACCAGGCTAAAATCTTGATATTTAAAGCAGGATTAAGGAGAAAAGGACTAGCATAAAGGGTAATTTCATATGAACTGTCAGTCACTCCTCTTCTACACTAAAACTTTTAGCACTTACAATTGCAATTTAAATCAATAAAATGTTTAAATTATAGCCTGAAACAGTGCTTACCTTGAACGTGTTCTTTTGGAGTTTTCATTTTTTCTTTTCATTATTATAAATAGAAAACAGATCCACAGCATAAACCAACTCCTAATACTAAACCAAACTTAATGAATAGATATGAACATCATAATATAGAAATCAGGGGACCATGAGGTCGCTTCCAAAATTCAGACACTTAACTTCAAATAGCCAATATATTGAGCAATCCTTGTGTCAAAGGTTACTTCTTAGTTTAAGAGTAACTTTTAGGTTCTTCTCACTTACTTATTTAGCTCTTTGGTCACATTGAGGTGGAAACCAAACAATATTAAGTACCTTATACTTTCCAAACTCCCTTTATGAGTACTCTGGTTAACAACAAAGAATTTTTTTTTTGTTGCTCATACTTAGAACAATTTTATTTGGATTGTTCAGGACAAAGAAAGGGCTTAACATATTCATAGTGAGTGAAGTAATTTTACTCACCTTTCCTTGGGAAGTTATTTTACAGTTCCTGGACTCATATGCTTTCCATTACTTTGAATATTAACTTATATGGAAACACAGAAAGAAGGAAGGATATAGTTTATTCTTCTATGTTTTGTTGTTGTGTTTGTGAGTGATCTTTAACTGGCTATTTCCCTACCTTTGGCATCCTATCACTCTCCAGTTCTTATTCTCAATTCCTGGCAAAGGTTGAGGTTACATATCTATCTTACTGTCCACACCCTTCTGCTCTCTTCATGGTTCCACAATTTTGGTGTGTGTCCAGTAAATATGCCAGCGCTTGAGCAGTATGAACATACTAATCTGGAGTCAGCAAGCAACATTACAGTTCTTTGTTACCTCATGGCAATCATATGACCTTGGTCTATTTAAAATTTATGCCCTTCTTATTATCAACTTATATCTTATACGTATGTAGTTATTTCCATGTTGTCTCCAATATTACAATGTAAATTGGAACTATAAAAATTAAAATGTAATTAGGAAATGTTTAATGAAATTTTTAAAAATGACACAGATAATGTTAATATGTGGTTTTCTAAGTTAATATGTACCTGCAGGAATAGTACATATGGCTATAGTGCTTGGTAAGATCATAGTTTCAGAAAAGGAATGTACTATAGAGGTTACCTTGTCCAGTTCATATCATTCACTTTGAAGACAATGAAATATAATCCCAGAAAAGTAAAGTAAATTATCAAAGCCATATAGGAATGGAACATCTGAAATTCAAACTCTGTTTCAACCCCGAACATTTTTCTCTTACATTTTGTTGTATTGTGTACCTTTCTCATGACACTTATTTCTGTCTACATTGTGTCACATATTTGTGTTTATGTATGTTTTAACTTTCTTTGAGAGCAAAAGTTTTTTATCTTTGTATCTTCTATTGTGTCTTGCCCATATAAATGCTTGTTAAATAAAATGGCAGGATTCAATAAATTTAATCTTGACTTGCGGGAAAAGTATATTAACAAATAAAAAAAGACCGAAATGTTATACTTTTAGAAATTAAGAATTGACTATAACTGTTTCTAAGTCTTCTTTTTTTTAATCATTGTATAAGTGAATTAAGTGAATTTCAGTGGAAATGAAACATTTTTGATCAAGTCAAAACACTCTTATCTCTGGAGAACTGGTGATATTGATATTTTAATACTTTACTTCTTTCATAACTTAAAACACCAGTACCAGCTGGTAATAGAATATGTGTTCTTTAAATATGTGAATTCTGACTCTAGAAGCAGAAACAAATGTCCTTTTTACTTTACAAATTGTATGAAGCTCTTTTAATGCCTCTAACTAGCTATCTTATTTGTAGAAGTTTCTAATTTGTTGAGTAAAAGCTTATCCTTGCCTATGGTTGTCTCCATCACTGTAGTTCATAATAGAACTAAATATCTCAGAGAAAAAGAACTATGTTTACTTACCTCCTTGGATTATTGTCCAAAGAAGCACCACAGTTATCTGGGTGCTTGCCATATGCAATGATAATAATCAGCAGCACAACTTCTATTTAACTATGCCATTCTGCTTGAGAGAGTAATGAGATGGAAAAGATAATCAATGAATATATCTTCTCTAATCCTTAATTTAAACCCAAATTGGAGGTGAGGGCCTTAATACTAATGTTAATGGCTTACGTCTGTACAATGATTTACATATTTCATAAAGTACTTTAGTATTTTTCCTTCTCTACATTGGGATTCTAGAAATTTGACTTCTAGTACTGGTTTGACCACCAACTTCTAAAGGCACCTTGAGCAAGGCAGTAATCTGTGTCTCAATTCCCATCATATTTTTTTGCATTATCTCTGGGCTATTTTATGGATCCCAAATTCATTATTTCAAATGGTAAATGTTGTTTCTTATGACCAGGCTTTGAACACCTTGAGAACTGGGACTATCTTTGCCTTTCTTTGTATCCTGAGCATTTAGCACTGAGTTTGACTGATAAGTCACCTAAGAAATGTTTATTGATTTGCTATTTGATTTCTTTGATTTCTTATTCTTAGACAGTTTACATCCCCAAACCATCAACTCATTTGTTTGTTTAGGTGTGTAACAAATTCAATTTCAAAGGATTTTTTTGTAGTTTCTACTCTATGAGTAATACCCTTCAAGTGAAACAAAATGTACAAGTGAAGTAAAACTCTATCCTAAATGGCTATGTTGATGTAGATTTTTTTTTTAAACTTTGTTTTGCAGAATGAAAGAATCTGTTATTTAATTAGATATCATTTTAGGGATTTTAATATCATTTATGATATGGCTTGAGGTTACAAGGAGCCTCAAAATGTCAGGGGGTCAGTCTTGAAAGAAGCCTTCTTTCAATCAAAGTAACAAGGGGGATCTGCAACTTAATAAGGATGAGATTTATGTTTATATAAAAAACAACAGTAAAAGGAGCTGGATGAGATTAAGGGGTGGTAAAAAGTCTGAGATGATCCATGTGAAATAGTGAAATGAGTATTAAGTAGTCTAATTAGATGACCTAGATGGGATTAAGGAATGAGTACTATGTGCAAGTAGTATGGGGTATCCAAAGAAAGACTGTTACAGGACTGGCAAGTAAGCTAATTGAGTGATCTAGGTGCACTGGAATGGACCAGAGTCCTTGGATGAGATACTGTATCACCAAGGCATTACTCACAGCACTAAAGGTGATTATGAATATTTCAGCATAGTTCTCAATCACAAAGTATATAGAAAGCAGAAGAAAAACATTTATTTATTCAGACACCAGAAAACCAAATCTGTTATAGTAACTAAGAAGTCAATACTACTCTATATTAGCACTGCAGGGGACAAAACCATTCCCAAGTCTCCCCCTCTGTCCCCACTTGGACTTTCCCACAAACATTCCATAACTGCTCTCATCAACTTGCTCATAGTTCTGCTTCACCTTTCCTATTCAACCTGTTCATCAAGCTCCTCCAGCACATGTATGTGACCTAGGCTTCCATGAGATTGAAGCATACCACATGGGTCTATTAATGAATGGGAAAGATCTTCCCATTTAAATTGCCATTAAAGTCAGCCCTACGATCTTTTGTATTCATTACATAGGTCACTAAAGCAACTATCTTCCCTCAAGCAAATTTGTGTTTCTGATCACTATGGCAGTCTTTAGATGCCAGTGATATGGACTACTGAAATGTAATTCAGGGACTGGGTTACTTTCAAACTCATGGGCTTTTCCTTTTTGAGGTCCAGTTCCTATTACCCCATCACTTCAATTTCTAAACTGATAATTATAATACTGGATAGTAATTAATGATGTTCCTTTTGTGAACGTTTCAACTTTGTTGATTTGTGTCAGTTTAAAATGATTGCAAAGGCAGTGCTACTAGGTTGAAAATAAAGAATGAGGCAAGAAAATAAGAATTACCAATTAAATGAAATTTTAAATCTTTAAACTGACTGTAATGAGAAATCACACAAAATATTAATTAAGGCATAAAAATATCTATAAAATACTATCATAATACCTAAATGGAAAAATTAACAGGATCACCGATTTATAGACTTAGTTAGAAGAGATCATGGGGTGGACTATTTAAACTATCCATATAAATAATAAATTCTTTTAACAGACTATGATTGGAGATGTGTACTGCACTTTATTTTCTGTGGTAACTTATTGCTTAGATCACTTTCTCCTTCTCTTAGGTTTAATCTCACCACATCTCCCTTATTTTCTATTTGTTTTGCCTTATTTTGTGAGACCTATTGAGTTCAGTGAGTGAAACAGTGAGAGAGGAGAGGAAGAGAGAGAGAGAGAGAGAGAGAGACAGAGAGAGAGAGAGAGAGAGCACATTTATTAAGTATACATTACATACAAGGACTATTCAAGGTTCTGTATATACATGTACAAAGAATCAAAGTTATCATTATGTACAACTATAAATTATTCTTTGAGCTTCAATCCCACAGTATCAACTACTTATCGTAAATTTTAAACTAAGCAGCCTGAAGGCTTCTGAAAATCAATTTATTCAAAATAACAGTTATTACCTTTTCTTCCAAACCTATCCCTCTACTAATCTTCTCTTTTTCTGTAGAAGGCACCACTATTCTTAAGATTTCTGGGTTCTTAACCTTGGTGTTATCCTCAATTCCTCATTCTCCCTTGCTCCACATATGCTCTCAGTTATCAAATCTTATAGCTAACTCCATCTTCTCTTGCATCCAATCCCTTGTGTTTAGTCACATGTTGTTGTTCAGTTGTTTTTAGTTGTGTCTAACTCTTCATGACTCCATTTGGAATTTTCTTAACAAAGATAGCATAATGGTTTGGCATTTCTTTCTCTAGCTCATTTTACAAATGAGGAAACTAAAGCAAATAGGGTTATATGACTTACTCAGGGTCACACAGATAGTATCTGAAGCCAGATTTGAACCCAGAAAGATGAACCTTCCTGATACCATGTCCAGCACTATATTCACTGTGCCACCTAACTGTCCTTTCAGTCACATAGCACCACTTTATTCCAGGCTTTTTTCACCTCTTGCTTATTCAATTGCAATAATCTCCTTCTTGGTCTTCCTGCCTCATTTTCTTTCTCCAGTATTCCAATCTACACAGCTGCCAAAGTAATTCTTTAAACATTGAACTATGTAACTTACCTACTCATCTCTAGCAACTTCCAATTAACCCTAGGGTAAAATGCTCTATTTGGGTTTAAAATTCCTACAAAACCAGACCTTAATCTATCTCTTCCAGACTTTTTATATACTACTCCCATTATTGAATTCTATGATACAATCAAACTAGCCTCTCTCTGTAAACACACACACACACATACACACACACACACAATGTATTCACTAATAGAAGGCAATTTCTTTTGCACTTTTAGGAGCTTCTTTGCTTGCTTCTTTTCTTCTTTTTTTCTCATTCCTTCCTTCATTATATCCCTTGGATTGTACTTAATACTTAATGGTATTGGAGTCTAGAATCAGAGCCACTTAATAATTATATGTTTACTTAATAATTATATGTAGGTAGACACTTAATAATAATATGTTTACCAAGTGATTATGTGAATTCGGAAGTGAATATGACTATATGCAGACTAAAATATAAATTGGTGGCTCTAATTTATAAAATTCACTAATTATATTCAGCTTATTCTTCTATTGCTAAGTAATCATTTGCTTGAACTGTGATTTCCTTAACTTATAATTATTATTGACACTCTAAGAAAAACAAATTATCTGGGACTCTGCTTAAATTGTTCATATATGATCATTGTCATTCAAAAATGTTCTTACTAATGTTATTAAATTAATTTCCTTCTCAATGATACTGTATATTTCACCTTCACAAATGAATTAATTAGCTCTGATTTAGGAATTAGACATTAGATGCTAGCTTAAAAGGTCCTCAGTCATAACATATACTTTATCCCTCTTGCTTTCCATGTTTTTACTTGTTTTTTAAACCAGGAACTATTATTTCAATTGAATGGGAAACTGTCATAAAAACTCATTTAGATAGCGCAGACTCAACTCATATGTAATTTTGAGTTGTAGGGATTTGCTTAGGTCACTGAGAGGCTCAGTGATCTGACCTCAGTTACAAAGCCAATAAGTGTCACAGGAATTAATTGAACTGAGATGCTCTTGAATACAAGGCCTTTCTTCTATCCACTATTCCACTTGACTTCTCATGATTCAGAAAAGAAAAAAAAATGTAATATTAATTAATTAACCATATTCAAATTCTACATCCATTTGAACTATGAATACATCACTTGTTAAATGATTTTGATTAATTTTATGAGCATTGTGTTGTTTATTAGCAGATAGAAACAATGAAGAATGGGTCAACTCATTCAAAACAAAGGGGTTGTGTTTCTAGACTCCAAAATTTTTACAAGAATCTGGATGTCTAAAAATTTCTTAATACAACATCAAATTTTTGAATCAATAAAAACGCAGACCATATCATAAGGATTTAAGATCAAATCCTGGTATTATATATTCATTTTCCCATGCATTTCTCATATAATTTTCTTAAGTTTCATTAACCATTTTTAAGCTCAAAGCTAAATGTATTAAAATGAGGATTTTATATGGAAAGGAAAGTGAAGCAGATGTGTATTGATTTTTTTTTTAAATAAATAGCTTTAAGCTCGAAGTCATCATGCAGTTCTTCCTTTGTTCCATCTTCCTTTGATTTTGGGACAATGGGGGAGGAAAACTCTCTGGCTATTCTTGACATAGTGATAAAGAATAGATTCTCTTACCTCTTATTCTCTTAAATGGCTCTATTTTTCTTTAGCCCTTAGATGAGAGACTGCAGTTGCCAAAATACCATTTATTTACCTGTATGACTCCCATCACACTTGGCAAAAGTCATTACCTATCTATTGTGAGTCATGATTAATACTATTTCCCCCTTCTTAGTGGAAGGTTCTTTGCCATGGAAGGTGAACAGTTCTTTTTGTCTCCTTTAATCTTTCTAAATCCATTCTCATCTGCCCCAGATCTGAGGACTTTATTTAGAAAAGTAAGAAGCCTCCTGAACTCTTGCAGTCAGAGAGGACAAAAAGGAAAATATAAAGCGAGACATAATGTAGGAAGATAATATAAATCTAGAGGGGATAGCAGGCAATTCTAAGAAACAATAACAAATGAATTTTGATAAGGTACATCATTTGGCCCATTAACACATTTTCAGTTTCTAGGGAATTGAGTAAAATGTAGTTTGACGACTTCTAGAAAGTTTCAAATAAACGGTAGGATACTACACGAATATACTCTTTGTTTGGTTGTGAAGAAGATAAATTGCAGGATGTCATCTGGATACTAGTGGGAAATCAGACCAGGATGTCTGGTGACTTCTCAAAACAGAATAAGAGTGCTTTGAGCAGCTTAACAGATGAGGGTCCTGGGGATGGAGGAACAGTTGTACCCCGTCACTTTCAGTCACTTGTCTGGGAGAAAGACACAATGATTAAAAATTAGCTATAAATTCCAGCTGAGTATTTCATTGACAGTGTTGTTAAAGGCAATACTAAGGGTGTTTTCACTTTTCCCCTGATGCATTGTATTTCTACTGAAACACAGTGAAATAGGCTAACATTACAACTTATTACCATTCCCCAACTTTACTCACCATTTGCAAACTAAGCAGGGAGATTTCCAGAAATCACATTAAACTGAACTTTTAGAATTTTATCTATAAACTTTCTAATGATAGATATTTTACACTAATCTTCCTATTTTTTCATTTCCTAGTGTAGTTTTTAAGACTACCTTCCACTTTAATATAACTCTAATATCAAGAGAGCTATATAATGTCTAATTATCAAGCAGTCTGTAACTAGACTCATTTTTCTTGGGGAAACAAAGAACATTTTCATGTTCTTCACGCATGATCATTATTACAGAATTGTAGAGAATTTTTTAAAGGAGATTAGAGTCCTTAGAAATGGTATAATCCAAACAAGGAATGGGGGACCTGTGGCCTTGAGGCCACATGTTGACCTGTAGATCCTCAAGAGTGGCAGTTTCACTGAAATGAAATGTGATTTATTAGGTGAAGTTTACATTCAGTCAAAGGGTCTCACTTGAGCACCTAGAGAGCCACGTGAGACTTCCAGGCCACAGGTTCCACACCCTTGTACTCCAAAACCTTTTAAATAGATGAGAAAATAAACACAAGATCACTGGCTAGACCAAAATTTCCTTGAAGGCATGACTGGTATTACTACTACTCTGACAAATTTAATTTTTTTATCTATTTATAGAAATATCTATCTTAATGCTTTAAAATCAATTGAATATAATTATATTCATAATGCTATTTTACCAGTGAACAGATAATATTTAAATATCACTTTAAGGTTTGCAAAACACCTAAATATATATTGTCTTGTTTGACTCTTGAAAACATCCTGAAAGCTAGCTATTGAAGTGTATCTGCATTTTAAAGATAAAGAAACAGAGATTAAATATTTGCTCAGGGTCACACAAGAAATACATATTTGATTCAAGCTCAGGTTTTCCTAACTCTAAGTCCAGTTTGCTATGCACATTGCCATTCAATCAGAAGTGGTTTTTAAGCACTTATTCTGTGCCAGACATTTTCCTAAGTGCTGAGTATATAAAAAAAATACAATACAATGAGAGATGATATATAATGGAAACATATGTATAATTACCTGTGTACATGTAGCATGTATAAATGAAAAAAAATAAAATCTTAGGTATAATGGCTATGAAATGTATGTCAATTTTATGTGTCATTGTGGTGAACTACACTGACATTTGTATGCATCTTTAATCCATGAAATAAGGTCCCCATCCCATCATACAATTGTTGGACCCTTACAACTTCATACTCATAGAACTGTATAGGTAAAATAAACCCAGGAGTATATCTAGTTCAACATCCTTATTTTGCAGATGAGGAAAATATGGGACAGAGAGATGAAATAATAGGTAAAAGATTACATAAGTATTTACTGAAAAAATCAGTATCTAAGTTCCTGATTTTCATTCCAATACTTCATATTCCAGCAGAATAAATAGTAGGGGATGATGGGGAGAAACCAGGAAGATGCCTGAGCTCTTCCCAGTTTGCCTCAGAACCAACATTAAAGCAAGCCTCTAAACAGATTTTGGACAGAATCTTCAAAAAGATGAAGTGAGTTTCCCAGCTTGAGACAATTTCAGGAAACATCTATCTCATTTGGGTAAAAGTGGGGTACAGTCTATCATAGACAGCGTCCAGGGCAACCAGTGGGAGTCTCTTAACCATAACACAGGTCAGGAACTGAGGACCCTCAGTCCTGTTCATCAGGCTAAGAGTGAGGACTCTGACCTCAGCAAGGAAAACAAATTCAAACCCCAGAAACCCAGAACAACAGGCACAGTTATGCCAGGCCAACTCCAGAACAGTAGGCAAGCTGCAACCACCTGAGACTCAACTGTGGAAATACAGAGATCAGGCCCCTGGTCCCAGCAAAAGAAGCTTAGGACAGCTCCAGCTGAGCCCTAGGAGAGGAGGTCAACTTCAAAAGTCATGAAATAAACTAAAAATGAGTAAGAAACAGAAGAGAATTCTAATCATAGAAAGCTAATGTGATGACAGAGAAGAGCCAAACACAAACTCATAAAAGAACAACAAGAAATGAGAATATATGAAACCTCAAGGGAGAATATGAATTGGTCTTAACCTCAAAAAGTCCTCTTAAAAGATATCAGGAAGGATCTTAAAGTCAAATAAAAGAGGGAAAAAAATTTTGGAAGACATGAGCATTATGAAGCAGAATTATGAAAAAGGAGTCAACAACTTGGAAGACAAATAACAAAATTGACTGAAGAAAAAATTCCTTGAAAAATAAAATTGTTCAAATAAAAAAAAATCCACTGAAGAAAACAGCTCATTAAGAAGTAGAATTTGCCTCATGGAAAAGGAAGTACAAAAACTAGCTGAATGAAATAATTCCTTAAAAATTCGAATAAGTCAAGTGGAAGATTATGACTCTTTGAGACATCAAGAATCTGTGAAAAGAATGAAAAAGTAGAAGAAAATGTAAACTACCTCATTGGGAAAACAACTGACCTGGAAAATAGATCCAAGAGTGATAATTTAAGAATTACTGGACAATCTGAAGGCCATGATCAAAAAGACAGCTTAGACAGTTTCAATCAAGAAATGACAATGGGGTGACAGAGTCAAGATGTTGGAGTGAGAGCAACTACTCACCTAAGTTCTTAGACAAACTCCATCAGATACCTCTCAAAAGAGAATCTGACCAAATTTTGGAGGTGCAGAAACCAATAGGAGACAGACTGTGGCAGATTCACAAACCAGGACAAACTGGAAAGTCAAGGGGAAGGATGTGTTCCACAGGGGTGGAAGAGCCCATAGTATACAGCACAATGTACCAGCATGTCAGGGCCAAGAAGGAAAACCCTGGGGCAGTCTAAGGCAGCAGCAACAAGTGGAACATCAGAGAGACCACTAGAGCCCAGTGAGTGACAGTCACTGACCCACAGGTTTCAGTAACAGTCCCTCCAGAGACTGTCAGCCCATAGAATAAACATCAGTAACTCACCTACTTGAACTTCTGGGAGACATAATGGTGGAGTGATCAGTAAATACTCTCTCCCCTTCCCCTTGTTAACCTTGAAAGAATCATAAAAATATTTCCTCAGAAAAATCCTGGATCAGTGGGATCAGCATAAGGGACAAACGGATTCATAGCACATGAGGCTAGGAAAATGTCTAAGGAATATTCCTCTTACTGCGGTGGAAGCAAACCAGGAGAGGAGGCCCAGGGAGGGTGGAGTCTCACAATCACCAACAGCAGGAGACCAGGTTTGCCTCAGGGGAAACAAGAAGACAATAGGGCAGCTGAGATCACCAACCCCTGAGATTGCCTTTACTCCAACTCAGCTCAAGAGATTTTCCATGACCCAACCACCCTTCCTCACACTTACCAAGCTAGCCCCAGAGGTAACCCAGAGGAAAAAACACGAAACAGAAAGAAAAGAAGATACCTGCCCTTTGCTTTATCACACCAGCCAATTCAACATCAGATTTTCTAGCTTCTAGCTGAAAGAACCAGAGGCCACAATACACAAAGCATCACCATCACGAATAAGAAGAAGTGAAACAAGAAGGAAAACACGATTGAATGTTTCCATGGGGACAAGGTCCAAAACTCAAATACCAAAGAGGTCAGTATTAAGACTGTACTCCCATCAGAAACTTCAGAAGGGATTATAAAATGCTCGCATGAACAAAGAGCTGTCCTGGAACAGCTGAAGAAGGAAATAGAAAAAAAAAAACTGGCCAATTATTTTAAAAGTATGAAAAAAGAATTCTATGAAGAGAACAGCTTTTTAGAAAGGAAAATTCAACACATGGAAAAGAAAGCACAAAATCTAACTGGAAAAATTGGACAAATGGAGAAGGAAGTACAAAAATTAATTGGAGAAAGTAATTCCTTAAAAAGAATAATTGGACAGATGGAAAAAGAGATACAAAAGTTAACTGAAGAAAACAATTTGATAAAAATTAGAATTGGGCAAGTAGAACCTAATGATTCTATGTGAATCAGTCAAACAAAACCTAAAGAATGAAGAAAATGTAAAACATCTAATTGGAAAAACAACTGACCTGGAAAATAGATCCAGGAGAGAAAATTTAAGAATTATTGGCCTGCCAGAAAGCCATGATGAAAAAAAAAAAAAGAGTCTGGATAATACCTTTAGGAAATCATCAAGGATAACTTCCCAGGAGTTCTTGATCCAGAGAGCAAAATATTCATCAAAAGAATACACCATTCACCTCCCAAAAGAGATCTCAAACTAAAAACACTAAAAAATATTGTTGCCAAATTCCAGAACTATCAAATGAAGGAGAAAATATTACAGGCAGCCAGAAAGAAACCATTCATATATCGAGGAGCTACAGTCAGGATCACACAGGACCTTGCAGCTTCTACATTAAAAGATTGAAGGAACTGGAATCTCAGATTTCATGAGGCAAAGCAACTGGAACTGCAACCAAGGAAAAGTTGTTTAGCAAATTTCAACATACCATTTCAGGCAAGGAGATGGATATTCAATGAAATAAGTGACTTCCAGATCTTCCTGAAAACAAGGTCAGAACTCAATAGAAATTTTGATCTCCAAACACAGACCTCAAGCAAGGCATAAAAAGTTAAACAGGAGTAAATAAAAACATGTTATTCAATTTCAGCAAACTGATTACTTCTCTATAAGGGAATATGAAACTTGTTAATCTTGAGAATTGTACATTAATTATGAAATATAAAAGGGATATGCATAGATAGAGGGAATGGGTATAAAGTAAATGATGTGATTATAAAAATGTGATTTAAGCATGTGAAGGGATTGTAACAGGGGATGAGAAAAGGAGGAAGCAAAAAATGGTAAATTACATCACAGGAAGAAGTAGAAAATTATATTGGAGTAGACAGAAAGAGGGTGGGGACATGGGCATTGTTTGAGAGCTACTGTTATCTGATTTGATTCAAGGAGGAAAAATAAACTTAATTAAATATATTAATTTAACTGGCTCTGGAGGCATTAGGAGGTGAGAGAGGGAAAAGGAGGGGGAGGCTAAAAGAGAGAGAAGAAGTAGTAAAGGTAAAGGGGAGTAAAATCGAGGGGATCTGAAAGATAGAGGGGAAGACTGCACAGGGTGGTGGTCAAAACTGAAAATTCTGTTGTGGTGGAAAAGGGAGATGGGAGAACTAAAAGTACAAACAGTGGGAAAGAGGATGGAGGGAAAGACACAGATAGTAATCATAACTGTGAATGTGAATGGAATGAACTCTCCCATGAAAGGGAGACCAATAGCAGAATGGATGAAAAGCTGTAATTCAAGAATATGTTGTTTACAAGAAACTCATTTGAAATGGTGGGACACACACAGGATATATGGTGCTTCAGCTGATGTAAGAAAAGCAGGAGTAGCAATCCTAATCTTAATCAAAGCAAAAGTGAAATATATCTAATCAAAAGAGATAAGGAAGGAAACTATATCCTACTAAAAGACACCATAGACAAAAAAGCATTATCATTAGTAAACATGTATGCTCCAAATACTATAACATGCAAATATTTACAGGAGAGGTTGGGGGAATTCCAGGAAGAAATAGATTGCAAAACTATCCTAGTGGGGGAGCTCAAACTCCCCCTCTCTGAACATGATAAATATAACCTTAAAACAAACAAGAAAAAAGTTGAGGAGGTGAATAAACCTCTGGATAAGGTGGATATACTAGATCTCTGGAGAAAATTGAATGGGGAGAGAAAGGAATATACCTTTTTCTCAGCAAAATATGGCACATATACATAAATAAAAATTGACCATGTTCTAGGGCATGAAAATCTCACAATCCAGTGCAGAAATGCAAAGATAGTCAATGCATCCTTCTCAGATCATAATACAATAAAAATATTATGTAATAAAAGGCCTTGGAAAGATAAACCAGAAACAAATTGGAGAATACATAATCTAATCCTAAAGAAGGAGTCAGTTACATAAGAAATCATAGAAGCAGTCAATAACTTCCTTTAAGAGAATGAAAATAATGAGACAACCTATCAAATTTTATGGGATACTGAAAAAATAATTCTTAGGGGAAGCTTTATATCTTTGAATGCCTACATGAATAAAATAAAAAAAAAAGAGGTAATCAATAAAACGGGGCATGCAGCTGAAAAATCTTGAAAAAGAATAAATTGAAAATCCCCAAGTAAATACCAAATTAGAAATATTCAAAATCAAAGGAGAAATTTATAAAATTGAAAGTAAGAGAACTATTTAATTAATAAATAAAATCAATATTTGGTTTTATGAAAAAGCTAATAAAATTGATAAACCTTTGGTCAATTTGATTAAAAAACAAGAAAGAAGAAAACCAAATTAACAACACTAAAAATGAAAGGGGTGAACTCACCTCCATTGTGGAGGAAATTAAAAGAATAATTAGAAATTTCTTTGCCCAAAGTATGCCCATAAATTCAACAATATAAATGAGATAAATGAGTTTTTTAAAAAATATAAATTGCCCACATTAACGGAGGAGGAAGTTGAATACTTAAATAATCCCTTCTCAGAACAAGAAATTGAATAAGCCATCAATGAACTCCCTAGGAAAAAATCTCCAGGGCCAGATGGATTTACAAGTATATTCTATCAAACATTTAAAGAACAGTTGATTCCAAAATTATATAAAATATTTGGTAAAATTGGGGAAGAAGTCCTCCCAAATTCCTTTTATGCTACAAATATGGTTTTGATACATAAACCAAGAAGAGCCAAAACAGAGAAAGAAAATTGTACACTAACTCTTCTAATGAATATAGATGCAAAAAATCTTAAATAAGACTGTAGCAAAAAGAATACAGCAGCTTATGATGAGAATAAGGATTCATACCAGGAATGTAGGGCTGGTACAATATTAGTAAAACTCTTAGCCTTATTGGTCCTATCAGCAACAAAACTGTCACAAACCACATGATTATCTAAATAGATGCAGAAAAAGGTTTTGACAAAATACAAAACCCATTTTTATTAAAATCATTTAAGAGCATATGAATAAAGGGAACTTTCCATAAAATAATAAGCAGTATCTATCTAAAACCATCAGCAAGCATTATATGCAACGGAAATAAGACAGATGCATTTCCAATAAGATCAGGGGTAAAACAAAGATGTCCATTATCACCACTATTATTCAATATAGTACTAGAAATGTTAGTTGTAGCAATTAGAGAAGATAAAGAAATTGAAGGAATTAGAACAGGCAAGGAAGAAACTAAGCTATCATTCTTTACAGATGGTATGATGATATACTTAGAAAATCCTAGATATTCAAGTAAAAAATTATTTGAAATAATAAACAACTTTGTCAAAGTTGCAGGTTGCAAAATAAACCTGCACATGTCTTCTGCATTTCTATATAATAGTAACAAAGTCCAACAGCTAGAGAGAGAAAGAGAAATCCCATTTAAAGCTAGGGTAGAAACTATAAAATATTTGGAAGTTTCCCTGCCAAAACAAATTCAGGGACTATAAGAACACAATTACAAGACATTTCATAAAAATAAAGTCAGATCTAACTAAGTTGAAAAACATCAATTGCTTGTGGGTAGGCCAACCCAGGGTAACAAAAATGACAATTCTACATAAATTCATTTACTTATTTACTGCCATACCAATTAAACTATCATATAATTATTTTCTAGATCTAGAAAAAATAATATCAAAATTCATCTGGAAGAAAAAAAGGCACAGAATATCAAGAAAATAAATAAAAAACAAATGCTTGGGAAGGTGGCCTAGTTCTACCAGATCTCAAATTGTATTATAAAGCAGCAATTATCAAAACCCCTTGGTACTGGCTAAGAAACAGAAGTGTAGCCAAGTGGACTAGGCTAGATACTCAAGACACAGTAGGCAATGAATATAACAATCTAATGTTTGATAAACCCAAGGACCTCAGCTTCTAGGATAAGAATTCACTGTTTGACAAAAAATTGCTGGGAAATCTGAAAAACAGTGTGGTGGAAACGAGGCATAGATCAGTGCCTGACACCTTACATAAGTCCAAATGAGTACCTGATCTGGGTATAAAGATTGATACTATGGACAAATTAGTGGAGCAAGTTATAGTGTATTCATCAGATTTATGGAGAAGGATTTTTCTTTTCCTAAAGAAGAGATAGAAAACATTGTGAAATGCAAGGTGAATAATTTTGATTACATTAAACTGAACAGTTTTTGCACAACTAAACTCAATGCAACCAAGATTCAGAAGGATGAAAAAAACTGGGAATTATTGCGGCTAATATCTGTGATAAAGGTCTCATTTCTGAAATGTATAGAGAACTGAGGCAAATGTACAATAATTCAAGTCATTTCCCAATTGATAAATAGTCAAAGGATATGAACAGGAAATTTTCAGAGGAAGAAATTAAATATACCTATAGTCATATGAAAAAATGCTCTAAATAACTGTTGATTAGAAAGATGCAAATCAAAACATCTCTGAGGTACCACATCACATCTATCAGATTGTCTACCATGATAGAGCAGGAAGATGATAAATGTTGGAGAGGATTTGGGAGAGTTGGAACACAAATTCATTATTGGTGGAGCTGTGAGCCTATCCAATCATTCTGGAGAGCAATTTAGAATTATGTCCAAAGGGCTACAAAAATATGCATACCCTTTAACCCAGCAGTATTGTGTCTAGGACTGTTTCCCCAGGAGATCATAAAAATGGGAAAGGTACCAAAGTGTTTATAGCAGCACTCTTTGTGGTGGCCAAAAACTGGAAATCACGGCGATGCCCATCAATTGGGGAAGGGCTGAATAAATTATGGTATATGAACGTAATAGAGTGCTATTGTGCTGTAAGAAATGATGAACAGGAAGATTTCAGAGGGGCTTGAAAAGACTTATATGATCTGATGGTGAGCAAAAGGAGTGGAACCAGGAGAACATTGTGCACAGCAATGACCACAGTGTGATAGAGTTTTTTGTTTGTTTATTTGTTTGTTTTTTTGGTGGACTTGTAACTTCATTGCAATGCAAGAACGTAAAAAATTTTCAATGGTCTTTTAACGCAAAATATCTTCCACATCCAGAGAAAGAGCTATGAAATTCAATTGCAGAATGTAGAAGATCATTTTCTTTTGTATTGTGTTTTCATTTGTTACGATTTCTCTCCTTCATTTTAATTCTTTTACACAGCTTGACTATAGTGAAAATGTATTTAATAGGAGTGTATGTGTAGAACCTATATAAAATTGTGTGCTGTCTCAGGAAGTTAAGGGGAATGGGGGGGAAGGAGAAAAAATCTAAGTTATATGGTAGTGATTATAGAACACTGAAAATAAATAAAATTAATAATAAAAATGGTAAAAAAAAAAAAACAAAGAAAGAAAAGAAAAAAAATTAAAAAGGAAAACTTTCCTGATATCCTAGAACCAGAAGGTAAGATAGTCTTTGAAAGAATCCACCAGTCACCTCCTGAATGAAATATCAAAATAAAAACTCCCAGGAATATAGTAGCCAGATTCCAGAATTATTAGGTCAAGTAAACTATACTGCATCAACACAAAAGAAACAACTGAAATCCCAATGAGCTACAGTCAGAATTATACAGGACTTAACATCTTCTACATTGCAAGATCAGAGGGAATATGATATTCTGAAAGGGAAGGGAGCTTGGATTACAGTCAAGAATTAAATACCCGACAATACTGACCATAACCTTTCAGGGGAAAAGATGGACATTCAATGAAATTGGGGACTTTCAAACTTCCTTGATGAAAAGAGAAGGGCTGAACAGAAAATCCTATCTTCAAATACGTGACTCAGGAGAGAAATAAAAGGGTAAATAGAAAAGAAAACCAAAACATATTATTCATTAAGACTTAAAATATTTTCCCTAAATGAGAAGATGATACTTTCAACTCTTGAGAACTGTGTCTCTATTAAGGTAATAAGAAGGAGCATACACAGACAGAGGGCATTGGTATAAGTTGACTTTGATGTCAGGATATTAAAAAATATAAGTGGTCAAAACAAAAAAGATTATATTTGGAGAAGAGAAAAGGGAGAAGCACAATTGGTTCAATTACATTACATGAAGAGACACAAAGCATCTATTACAACAGAGGAAACGAAGTTAACGGTAAAGCATTAGTAAATCTTTGCTGTCGTCAGATTTGGCTCAAAGTGGGAATAATATGCATACTCAGTTGTGTATAGACATTTATCTTACCCTATAGGGAAATAGGACAGGAAAGGGTAAACAAAAGTGAAAAGAGGGGCATTGATAGAAAGGAGGACAGAATTAGGAGGAGAAAGGGGGAAAATGGGTCCTAATAGAAGGGAGATCAGATTGAGTATTCTGGTAGTTAGAAGCAAAAATCTGATGAGGAGAAGCAGGTGAAAGGAAAAAGAAAAGTATAAATGGGGGGAAATAGGATGGAGGTATATACAGAGTTAGAATCATAACTGATAATGTCAATGGGATGAACACTCCCATAAAACAGGAGAGGACAGCAGAGTGGATGAAAAAAACAAAAAACAAAAAACTAGAATCCTATAATATATTGCTCACAAGAAATACATTTGAAGCTGAGAGATACACACATAGTAAAGGTAATGACTGGAGCAGAAAATACTGTGCTTCAGCTGAAGTTTTAAAAAAGCAGGGGTAACAATACTGATCTCAGACAAAGTAAAAGCAAAAACATCTAATAAAATGAGATAAGGAAGAAAAATTAATCTTGCTGAAAGGTACCATAGACAATGAAGTTATATCAATATTAAACAAATGTTCCAAGTGATATAGCATCCAAATTCTTAGAGGATAATTTAAGTGAATACAGGAAGAAATATAGAGCAAAACTTTACTAGCTGGGGATTTCAACCTCCCCCTCACAGAACTAGACAAACCTAATCAAAAAATAAATGAGAAATAAGTTAATGAGATGAATAGAATTTTATAAAAGTTTGACATGATAGACTTCTGGAGAAACTTAAATGGGGATAGAAGGAAATATACTTTTTTCTTAGTGGTATATGGCACCTATACATTAATTTGCCATGTATTAGGGTGTAAAAGCCTCACAATCCAATTTAGAAAGGCAGATATATTAAATGCATCCTTTTTGGATAATGATACAATAAACTTTTCATGTAATAAATCTCCATGGAAAAATAAGTTAAAGTTAATTGAAAATTAAATAATTTAATAATAAAGAATGAGTGGATTAAAAAAAACAGATTATAGAAACAATCAATAATTTCATCCAAGAGAATGACAATAATGAAACAACATACTAAACCTTACAGGATGCAACAAAAGTGGCTCTTAGGGGAAGTTTTATATTTTTAAATGCTTATATGAATAAAATATAGAAAGAAGACACCAATGAATTTGAAATACAACTGAACTGCTAGAAAAATAACAAATTAAAAATCCCTAATTAAAATACCAAATTAGAAAGTTTGAAAACCAAAGGAAAGATTAATACCATTGAGAGTAGGAAAACTATGGAGTTAACAAATTAATCTAAGACCTGGTCCTATGGGGAAAAATGGATGAAACTTTGACTAATTTGAATTAGAAAAGAAAAAAAAAAACAAATAACCAGTAGCAAAAATGAAAAAGGTAAATACACCACTGATGAAGAGGACATTAAAACAATAATCAGGAACTATTTTGCTCAACTGTGTGCCAATGAATCTTACAATCCAAGTGAAATGGATGAATATTTTTTTCCAACTATTAAGTTTTCTTGTCAAATGGGAGAATGGCCACAGAGTGAAGGAGTACAGAATTGGGGGAGTACAAATATTGGGCTAGGTGAATGCTGGCAGCAGATCCAGTGATGGTAACCTGCCTATCAGGGACATGGGGGGAGATGGGAAAGACAGGAGACTAGTATCTTATGAAATGTGAAAAGTTGAAGACAGAGAAGAACCTGAAATATTCCTCCCTAATCCACTAAATACAATCAATTCTGATCTAGGTTTTTTAAAATGCCTGTCTTTCACACCCTCTTTTTTCACAAGTCATCAATGAAAAAATCCCAAAGAAGCTAAAATGGGTATATTTATGACTAGGTTTTCTCACTTGGAAAGAATCCATGGCAGTTGGGGGAGGGGCTGAAGGAGACTTAATGAATCCAAGCAGAAAGAATTATAACCTAACTATACTGTGTCACTCCCACTAGTCAGGTAACCTCAGATTCAGGCCCAAGCAAGAGAAACATTATCTTTCCACCAGTGGAAAGATTAAACAGAATAGAAGATTCAAGGGGTAGGGAAGGCTGCTTAATAGGGACCCAAATGAATACTAGTTACCACTCCACTATAATGTAATTTCTATTTTCCCTCTTACATTTAGTTCTATTTCCCAAAGTAAATCTCTGGCACAACAAAGATTTTAACCAGGGAGCCAACTATAACCTTTCTTAGGGAATGAAATACACAGATTCCTTCCTACTACCAATTTGAAAAGCAACTATGACTGAGGTTAAATGGGAGAGAGAGCAAGAATCCTGATCAAAAGGCTTCTGAAACCTGAGTCTGATGCAAAACAGAGGAGATGAAGGCAACATTCTTAGTTGGGGAAGGGCTCTATACTCCAATCCTCAATGACTGGGATTACGGATCCCACAGTGATTCAGGTGAGAGGGACACAGAGAAGGGAAATTAACAGGAATAAAATCCACATGAAGCACCGTGGTATCCAGTTTCTATTCACAAGGAAAGGTCTCTAGTCCATCTTTTATATTTTTTTTGAAAAATTCCTGACATTACAGAACTAAACTGAAAAGTACAAATATTCCACTCTTACATTTCAATGACAAAAACAGAAAAAAAAATTCATGACCCTCCCTGTAAAAAAACAAAGCAAAAAAAAAAAAAAAAAACAGAGAGAAGCTTATAAAACTAAATATGGTTCTCAGCGTTAAAGGCTGAACAGAGAAAGGAATTAAAACACTGTAATTAAAAAAAAATCATGAGTGGATGATAAAGTTGTGTAGAAACTGAAAATTTACAAGCCATTTAAAACCTGGAATAACTGACTGTTCAGAAACTACAGATGGATCATGGGAGGCGAACAGCAGAAGTGACTTATGGGTGAGTCTGCATTTTTCTAGCTGTTCCCCATGCCACCTGTCTCTGAAGAAAGTCTGATATTGATTAGATGTTGGGCCAGGCTAATGCTGACAGCAGATCTAGTGATGGTAACCTGCCTATCAGCAGATCGTTCCACTGGATTGGCAATTTTGATCTGAGCCCCAGACAGCTGATGAATATCATTGATTTTGGCGCCTTGAAGCCTGATTATGCAGCCAATTAAGTCATTTGGAATGGTGAGTTCATGAAAAGCTGTCTGAGCAGATGCATCCAAACCTGCCCAATAGCCTTCCACCTCGGGAGAGTTGGATTCAATGCCACTGAATTCGGTGTTTCCATGTTTCATGGGAAAATGAGACTGTTGGCCCTGCCAACTGAGGTAGCTTGGTCAAATCTGACTGAGGAGTGGCATACTGTCCTTGAATGGTATAAGCCTCTAGAGATGGTCCCTCCAGGTCAGGATTGAGGCACATGGACTGGGTGGTGTGGGGAAAGTTCGCACTATCTCTGCTTGTGCTGTACCTGTCCTAACCACCTGTAAAGATAACTGGAGAGCTGGACGGCTTGGGCAGGTACGGAATGGTCATGCCCTTCAGGGGAGACTCCAACATGACTACACAGATCTGTTTGACACACTCAGTGATAGGTTGCAGGATGCCAGCAATAGTGATGACCCACTCAGTTGAGTCTGGTAGCATACCCTCTGCCAACTGGAACTGAACCCCTGTACTCTCTCTTTTTTCCTTGATCTTGCATCCTCCTTTTCCAATGAGAAAACCACACTAGCTAGCAGGGACCACAATCCTCAGGGTGACTGGGTGTCTACTGGCAGCTGTACTGTTGGTCATAGAGCTGCTGATGTCCTCTTCCAGTTGGTCAACAATTATTTCAAAGGCTTTAAAGATGGCATTGGTGGGTCCAGGCAGAGTAATTATTCTCTCAGGACAATTCGCTTCTGAGATGTTGATACGAGCACCACGGCTCTTCACGCATATTCTTGACCGATTCTCCTTTCTTTCCAATAATGTTTTCAATTTCCTTTCTATGAATAAGTAGCCGGATGGTGAAAGTGACATTTAATCCACCTTCAATCACACCAGTGTTCATGTTGATCAGTGTTCTAGGGATTTGGACTTTGTAAAGTGGTCAAGTCTTTAGTCACTGGTGGGAGTGGAAGCCAAAAACTTTGGGCCCGAGGCGAGTGAAAGTAAAAGGGGGAGCGGGCGGGAAAGGGAAGGACAGGAGGCCGCGGGAGGAACAATAGGGGCGGGCTGGAAGGCAGGGAGTACCCCTGGGCTGGCAGAGGAGGAAGGTGGGGGGTGGAGGAGGAAGGGAGGAGAGCAACACCGGGGCGGGTGGACAGCGACGGAGGGCTGTGGTTGCTCTGACTGCTGCCTCTGTTGGTCTGGGAAAATGGATGAATATTTAAAAAAAAATATACAAATTGCCCACACTAACAGAAGAGGAAATGAAAGATTTTAATAAACCCGTTTCAGAAAAAAAACAAATTGACCAAGCCAACAAAGAACTCCCTAAGAAAATATCACTAGGAGTGTATGGATTTACAAGTGAGTTCTACCCAACATTTAAAGAACAGTTAGTTACAATACTACACAAACTATTTGGAAAAATACATGAAGCTGTCCCACTAAATTCTTATTTATGATGCAAATATGGTGCTGATACTAAAAAGAGGAAGAGCCAAAACAGAAAAAGAATGTTATAGATCAATTCCTCTAGTGAATATTGATGGAAACTTTTAAAATAAAATATTAGCTAAGTAATTATAGCAATTCATCAGGATGATAATGCACTATGACAAGGTGGGATTTATATCAGGAATATAGGACTGCTTCAATATTTAAAAATTATCTGCATAAATGATCATATCAACAACAAAACTAATAGAAATCCTATTAATTCAATAGATGCAGAAAAAGCTTTTGACAAAATACAGTAATCTTTTTTGTCAAAATGTTACAGCCTAAAACCAGGAAACCTATCAGCATAATTGACCATATCAACAAAAAAACTAACAGAAATCATAGGATTATTTCAATTGATGCAGAAAAAGCTTTTGAAAAATGCAACAACCCTTCCTATTAAAAACACTAGAAAACATAGGAATAATTGGGGTTTTCTATAACAGGATAAGTAATATCTCTCTAAAACCATCCACAAGCTTTATATGTTATGTGGATGAGCTGGAAGTATTCCCAATAAGATTAGAGGTGAAATAAGGATGCCTATTATCACCACCACTATTATTATTCAACATTGTACTATACATGTTATTTATAGCAATAAGAGAAGAAAAAGAAATTGAAATAATTTGAAATGACAGTGAGGAAACAGAACTGCCACTCTTTGCAGATGATATGATGGAATACTTAGAGAATACTTAGAGAAAAAAAAAGTTGAAACAATTAGCAACTTTAACAAATTTGGAGGAAAAATAATAACCCCACATAAATCATCAGTATTTCTATATTTCAACAAAGCCCAACAACAAGTGATAGGAAGAAAAATTCTATTTAAAATAACTGTAGACAAATATTTGAGAGTCTACTTTTCAAGACAAACCCAGGAAAATACATGAACATGAGTACAAAACACTTTTCATACAAATAGCGTCAGACCTAAACAAATGGAAAAATATTAGTTGCTCATGGGTAGGCAGAGATAATAAAATAACATAGCAATTCTACCTAAATTTATTTATGTATTCAGTACCATACCAAACCACTCTAATTATTTATAGAACTAGAAAAATAATAATAGCAGAATTGAGGAGGATCAGTGGAATTGATGAGCTACACAAGACTAAGTATCTAATGATTATTGTAATCTACTATTTGATAAACACAAAGATTTCAAATTCTAGGGTAAGAACCCACTATTTGGCAAAAAGGGATGATACCATAATCAAATTAGGAAATCAAGGAACAGCTTACTTGTCACATCTACGGAGAAAACCTTATGACAAAACAAGAGATAGAGATCATTATGAAATACAAAAAGGATCATTTTGTTTACATTAAATTAAAAAAGTTTTTTGCACAAACAAAGCCAATTCAACCAAAGGAAAGCAGAAAGCTGGGAAACAATTTTTATAGCCAGTGTGTCTGATAAAGACAATTTCTAAAAAAAAAAATATGGAGTATTTAGTCAATTTTTTAAGAATGCAAGTCGTTCTCCAATTGCTAAATGGGAAAAGGATATGGATAGGCAGTTTTCAGGCGAAAAAAATAAAGACTATCTAGTCATATAAAAATGATCTAAATCACTATTGATTAGAGAGGTGCAAATTAATCCAACTCTGAGATACTACTTAAAACGTTTCAGATTGGCTAATATGACAGAAAAGAAAAGTGATAAATATTGATAAAAAAGCTGGAAAATTAGGATGCTAATGCATTTTTTGATGGAGTTGTGGACTGATGCAACCATTCAGGAGAGCAATTTGGGACTGTGCCCAAAGGACAACCAAACTTTCCATAACCTTTGATCCAGCAATACCCCTACTCAGTCTTTATCTGAAAGAGATCATAAGAAAGGGAAAAGATCTACTTGTACAAAATATTTATAGCTGCTCTTCTTTGGTGGCAAATAATTGGAAATTGAAAGGATGCCCATCGATTGAGGAATTGCTAAACAATTTTGGGAACATGAATATAATGGGATACTATTGTGCTACTGGAAATGATAAGCAAGCAGATTTCAGAAAAACCTGGCAAGACTTACATGAACTGATGCTGAGAAAAGTGAGCAGAAGCAGAACATTGTACGCAGCAACTACAACATCATGTGATGATTAATTATGAGAGACTTTTAATTATGATAGCTCTTCTGAACAACACAATGATCCAAGGCAATTCCTAAAGCTCATTATGGAAAATGCTGACTACATCCATAGAAAGATCTATGATAGGTGAACTCAGATAAAGTATACTATTTTCACTATTTTGTTGTTGTTTTTTTTCTTTCCCATGGTTTTTCCCCTTTGTTCTGATTCTTCTTTCACAATATGTCTAATGTGGAAATATTTACAACATGGTTGCACAATGTATAACCTATATAAAATTGCTTGCTATCTTGAAGGTGTGGAAGGGTGGGGAAGGTGGGAGAGAAAATACTTTGAAAAACAAAATGTACTTAATTGAATGTTGCTAATTAACTTCACATGTAATTGGAAAAAAAAACACTATTAAGGCAAAAAAGAAAAAAATCTAAGCAATAAAAATGTTCAAATGAAAAAGGGGCAATTGACTTATTGAGAAAGCAAAAGTAAAATCCGAATCGGAGAATAACAGTCTTAAGGTATTTCAGAGGCCAAAGATTTCAACTCTGTGTGAAGTATGACATACCTTTACTATATTCCCAACAAGGAATCATATACTATCTGTTTGAAGACTAATCTCCACTTAAAGGTGGCTCACTGTTTTTCGGAGTCAGCCAATTCCATTTCTGGGAAGTTAAAATTTTACAAAGTTCTTTATTTTGAGCCAAATTCTTTTCTTCTGTGGCTTATATCCACTTCTAGTCTCTCTTTTCACGTGTCAATATTCCAATTATTAAAAAAAAAAAAAAGAGGCTGCTAGGTAGTGCAATGATTAAAGTACCAGCCTTCCAGTCAGGAGTTCCTGAGTTCAAATCCAACCTCAGATACTTGACATACTTAGTACCGTATGACCTTCGGGAAGTTACTTAACCCCAATTGTCTTACATTCGACCCTCAAAAAATGGTCAATCAGCACTGCCACTTATTCACTATATTACATCGACTATATACTTTCTCTGCCTCATAGGGTTTTTCTGGAGACTGGAATTCCTGGATACTGGAAAACACTATTTGTAAGATTTTTCAATCCCCGTATGTGATGGCTTCTCTCTCCATTTTTAACTGAGACATGTATTAAAAGGTTCTATGGTTCCTTATGAGTATGTTAGAATGGAGTAAGACAAAGCTAAAATGATCTTCTCTCCCGCAGCTTCATTGAGGGTGATAACTCCAGGCTGGTAAACTCTGCTTTCCTTAAAACAGTGTATCACTTATTTTTTTTTCTTTTTCTTTTTTTCTTGTCATATTGGTCTATTGTGAAAGTGCAGTGGAGTTGATGATTTATGTTCTCTCTCAGCTCCGGGAAATTCAAGGTGGAGATCTGAGTATAAAAGGCATTGAGGATTATATTGAAGTATAGTTTTTTTTTTTTTAAGTGACCTTCAAACTATAAGACCTTTTCAGAAATAGAATACCTTATAATGTATTCAACTAAAGGAATTGTTACTGATCATGTTTTTAGTTTAATTTCGTTTAGTTATTTTTTAACGTTGTGCAGTATTAGAAGAGAATAGGCAAGAGTGAATTATCAAGAGTAATTAGGATCTGAAATTGTTTCCTGTGGGTAGAAATGCCACCAAAAGTCCTTTTTATAAAATCAGTTCTATATGTGAAGTTCTGGATGCCTTCAACAGGATTTGGCGTGGCTAAACATTAATAATTGTCAAGACAGAAAAATGTAGAGCACACATCAGAGAAATTCAGAGAGAGATTTTCAGCTATGTCTCTGAGTTTTGTTTTTGCATTAGTCAAGTCAACAAAATATTAGTAGAGAAAGGCATATATGGAAATATTTCCATGGCTAATTGCTGACCACGTCCTAGAGTCGAAAGACTTTATAAAAGTAACGTAGTTTAAACTCTAACAGTGACATGAATCTTGTCAAAATCACTAGAAAGTGAACATTCAGCATGTGTCTGAGAAACTCAGTGCCTCCTCAGGCAGTCTCATCCTTTTCAATTATCTTGAATAGAAATGTTTTCTTTCACTAAGTCAAATCTCCTTCTCTATAGTTCGGATTTCATTCATCTTCAAGATGATTTTGTTTCATATACAAGGTATCACAAAAGACTTTATTATTAAGATTTAATAAATTTAAAACTATGCTGAAGTCTTTGAGGCATCGTAGGTTTGCCAGTCATGTTTCTTCCTAAGTTTTCTCTTCTCCAGGTTAAGCACCTTTAGTTCTTTACATTAAATCCTTTTTGTCTAGTTTATATTTTATTAATTTTAAACTGAAATCCAAAATAAGAAAAAATATTGTAAAAATATATTGGGCCCATTTTTTTACAGATGAAAAAGCTGAGACAAAGGTTTAACTGAATTGCCTAAAAAACATATTATTACATATTAAAAAATATATAAATAAAAATAAGAAAGGAAAAAAATGCATTGCCATATGCACAGCAAAACATAAGAGAGGAAAGGCAGAGACAAGATGGCAGAATGAGAGCAATGACTCACATAAGCTTTAGACAAACTCCTTTGGATACCTCTAAAAAGAGAATCTGATCAAATTTTGGAGGTGCAGATTCCAATAGTAGACAGGCTGTGGCAGATTCAAAGCCCAGGACAGACTGGAAGGTCCATGGCAGAAAATTGCTCCTTAAAAGGAAAAATTGGACAGATGGAAAAGGAGATGCAAAAGTTAACTGAAGAAAACAATTTGATAAAGATGAGAATTGGGCAAGTAAAAACAAATGACTCTATGAGACAGCAAGAATCAGTCAAACAAAATCTAAAGAATGAAAAGATAGAAGAAAATGCAAAACATCTAATTGGAAAAACAACTGACCTAAAAAATAGATGCAGGAGAGAAAATTTAAGAATTTTTGACCTGCAAGACAGCCACAATGAAAAAAAAAAGAGTCTGGACAACATCTTCCAAAAGATCATCAAGAAAACTGCCCAGAAGTGCTAGATCCAGATGGCGAAATAGTCATTGAAAGAATCCATCGTTCACCTCCTGAAAGGGATACCAAAATCAAAACCCCAAAAAATATCATTGCCAAATTCCAGAACTATGAAGTGAAGAAGAAAATAATACAGGCAACCAGAAAGAAACCATTCAAATATCAAGGAGTTAAAATCAGGATCACACAGGACCTTGCAGCTTCTACATTAAAAAAATCAAAGGAATTGGAATCCAACATTCTATAAGGTAAAGGAGTTGGGACTACAAGCAAGGATCAACTCCCCAGCAAAGTTCAGCATACCATTTCAGGCAAGGAGGTGGTCATTCAACAAAATAAGGTATTTCCACACCTTCCTGACAAAAATGCCAGAAATTAATAGTAAATTCAATTCAAATGCAGGACTCAAGAGAGGCTAAAAAGGTAAATAGGGGAAAAGAAAAACAAAACTTGTTACTCAATTTGGACAAACTCTTTACCTCCCTATAAGGGAAGATGATACCTGTTAATCTTGAGAATTACACATCTATTATGAAATATAAAAGGGATATACATAGAGGGAACAAGTAAAAAGTAAATGATGTCATGTTAAAAACATGATTAAATATGCAAAGGGATTGTAACAGGAGGTGTGAAAAGGAGGAAGCAGAAAATGATAAATTATATCACAGGAAGAGATAATAAAAAGTTCACTACAGGGAAAGAGGGGAGGGAGATGAGCATTGTTTGAGAGGTACTCTCATCTGATTTGTTTCAAGGAAGGAACAGTAAACTTAAGTATATAATCCTAACTAGCTCTATAGGCAGTACGAGGGGAAAGAGGAAGAAAGGGGAGGGAAGCTAAAAGGGACGGTAGTAAAAGGGGGGGGGGGCAAAAAGAAGGAAGGAAAGGCTGCAGCAGGTGGTGGTAAAAAGCTAAAGCTATTGAGGAGGGGAAGGAAGATGAAGAGCTAAAAGTACAAATGGTAGGAAAGAAGGTGGAAAGAAATACACAGATTGTAATCATAACTGTGAATATGAATAGAATGAACTCTCTCAGAAACGGAGACGGATAGCAGAATGGATTAAAAGCCATAATCCAACAATATGTTGTTTACAAGAAACACATTTGAAATGGAGAGATACACATAGGATAAAGGTCAAAGGATGGAGCAGAATATATTGCTCTTCAGCTGATATAAGAAAAGCAGGAGTAGCAATCCTAATCTCAGACAAAGAAAAGTAGAAATAGATTTAATCAAAAGAGATAATGATGGAAACTATATCCTGCTAAAAGGCACCATAGACAATGAAGCAATATCATTACTAAACATGTATGCTCCAAGTGGTATAACATCCAGACTCTTAGAGGAGATGTTGGAGGAGTTGAATGAATAAATTGAAAGCAAAGCTATACTAGTGAGGGACCTCAACTTCCCCCTGTCTGAACTTGATAAATCTAACCTCAAAATAAACAAGAAGGAGGTTAAGGAGGTAAATAAAACTCTGGATAAGGTAGATATGATATATCTTTGGAGAAAATTGAATGGGAATAGAAAGGAATATACCTTTTTCTCAGCAGTACATGGAACATTTACAAAAATTGACCATGTACTAGGTCTTAAAAATCTCACAATCCAGTGCAGAAAGGCAGAGATAATCAATGCATCCTTCTCAGATCATAATGCAATAAAAATTACATTTAATAAAAGGCCATGGAAAGATAAGCCAAAAATCAATTGGAAACTGAATAATCTAATTCTAAAGAAGGAGTGGGTTATAGAAGAAATCATAGAAACAATCAACAAATTCATTCAAGAGAATGACAATAATGAGACAACCTACCAAATCTTATGGTACACTGCAAAAGCAGTTCTTAGGGGAAGTATTATATCTTTGAATGCCTACACAAATAAAATAGAAGAAGAGGAGATAAATGACTTGGGCATGCAGCTGAAAAAGCTAGAAAAAGAACAAATTGATGATCCCCAAGTACATCAGATTAGAAATACTGAAAACCAAAGGAGAGATTAAGAAATTTGAAATTAAGGAAACTATTGAATTAAAAAATAAAAGCTATAGTTGGTTTTATGAAAAAAACTAATAAAATTGATGAACTTTTGGTTAATTTGATTAGAAAAGGAAAGAAGAAAATCAAATTACTAATATCAAATATGAAAGGGGTGAAATCACCTCCAGCGAGGAAGAAATTAAAACAATAATTAGAAATTACTTTACCCAATTTTATGCCCACAAATTTGATAATCCAAACGGGATGGATGAGTATTTAAAAAAAAAAAAAACACAAATTGCCCAGATTAACAGAAGAGGAAGTTGAATACTTAAACAACCCCATCTCAGAAAAAGAAATTGAACAAGGATCAATGAACTCCCTAGGAAAAAAATCTCCTGGGCCAGATGTATTTACAAGTGAATTCTATCAAACATTTAAAGAACAGTTAATTCCAATACTATATAGACAATTTTTGAAAATTGGAGAAGAAAGAGTTCTCCCAAATTCTTTCTATGATACAAATATGGTTTTGATACCTAAAACAGGAAGAGACAAAACAGAGAAAGAAAAGTATAGACCAATTTTTCTAAAGAATATAGATGCAAAAATTTTAAATAAGATTTTAGCGAAAAGAATACATCATCTTATCACGAGAATAATACATTATGATCAGGTAGGATTCATATCAGGAATGCAGGGCTGGTCCAATATTAGGAAGATTATTAATGTTTTCGATCATATCAAAAACAACACTAACAAAAAACCACATGATTATCTCAACAGATGCAGAAAAAGCTTTTGACAAAGTGCAACACCCATTTCTATTAAAAACACTGGAGAACATAGGAATAAAGGGAACTTTACATAAAATAATAAGCAGTATCTACCTAAAGCCTTCAGCAAGCATTATATGCAATGGGGATAAGCTAGATGCATTTCTAATAAGATCAGGGGTGAAACAAGGATGTCCATTATCACCACTATTATTCAATATGGTACTAGAAATGTTAGCTGTAACAATTAGACAAGATAAAGAAATTGAAGGAGTAAGAATAGGCAAAGAAGGTACTAAGTTACCACTCTTTGCAGGTGATATGATGACATACTTAGAGAATCCCAGATATTCAAGTAAAAAACTACTTGAAATAATAAACAACTTTGGCAAAGTTGCAGTTTACAAAATAAGCCTGCACAAATCTTCTGCATTCCTATATATTAGCAATAAAGTCCAACAGCAAGAGATAGAGAAATACCATTTACAGCTAGGGTAGACACTATAAATTACTTGGGAATTTATCTGCCAAAACAAACTCAGGGACCATATGAAAAAAATTACAAGATATTTTTTGCACAAATAAAAACAGATCTAAGTGGTAAAACATCAGTTGCTCATGTGTAGACTGAGCTAATATAATAAAAATGACAATTCTACCTAAATTAATTACTTATTTAGTGCCATACCAATTAAACTACCAGATAATTATTTTCCAGAGCTGGATAAAATAATATCTAAATTCATCTGGAAGAACAAAAGGTCCAGAGTATCAAAGGGACTAATGACAAGAAATACTAGGGAAGGTGGCCTAGCGCTAACGGATCTCAAATTGTAGTATAAAGCAACAATTATCAAAACCACTTGATACTGGCTAATAAACAGAAGGGGAGACAAGTGGAATATACTAGGCACTCAAGACACTTTAGGCAAGGAATATAGCAACCTCCTTTTTGATAAACCCAAGGACTCCAGCTTCTGGAATAAGAACTTAGTGTTCGACAAAAGTTGCTGGGAAACCTGGGTAACAGTGTGACAGAAACTAGGCATAGACCTATGCCTGACCCACTACACAAGAAAAAAGTCCAAATGGGTACATGATCTAGGTATAAAGATTGATACCTTGGACAAACTGGAGGAACAATGACTAGTGTACTTATCAGATTTATGGAGAAGGCAAGAATTTTTAACTAAAGAAGAGATAAAAAGCATTATGAGGTAAGTGCAAGATGGATAATTTTGATTGCATTAAACTGAAAAGCTTTTGCACAACCAAACCCAATGCAACCAAAATTCGAAGGGTTGTAGTAAATTGGTAAAGACTTTTTACATCTAGTCTCAGGGAAAAGGCCTCATTTCTAGAATATATAGAGAACTGACTCAAATGAACAACAATACAAATCAGTCCTCAATTGATAAATGGTCAAAGGATATGAACAGGCAAATTTTAGAGGAAGAAATTAAAGATACTTATAATAATATGAAAAAATGCTCTAAATCCCTTTTGATTAGAGAGATGCAAATCAAAACAACTCTGAAGTACCACATCACAGCTATTAGTTTGGCAAACATGACACAACAGAAAAATGATAAATGTTGGAGAGGATGTGGGAGAGTTGAAACACTAATTCATTGTTGGTGGAGCTGTGAGCTTATCCAATCATTGTGGAGAGTAGTTTGGAACTATGCCCAAAAGGCTACAAGAATGTGCATACCCTTTGACCCAGCAATATCGCTTCTAGGACCGAATCCCCAAGAGATCACAAAAATGGGAAAGGATTCCACATGTACAAAAATGTTTAAAGCAATGCTCTTTGGGGTTGCCAAAAACTGCAAATCAAGGGGCTGCCCATCAATTGGGGAATGGCTGAATAAATTATGGTATATGAATGTAATGGAGTACTATTGTGCCATAAGAAATGATGAACAAGAAGACTTCAGAGAGTCCTGGAAGGACTTACATGATCTGATGGTGAGGGAAAGGAGCAGAACCAGGAGAACTTTGTGCACAGGAACGACCACAGTGTGTGAGAATTTCTTCTGGTAGACTTGGCACTTCCTAACAATGCAAGAACTTAAAAAAAAAGAAAAGAAAAGAAAAAAAAAAAACAATTCCCAGAGGTCTTCTAAGGCAAAATTCCTTCTGCACTCAGAGAAAGAACTAGGAATTCCTTCGCAGAATGCAGCAGATCATTTGTGTGTGTGTGTGTGTGTGTGTGTATTAGTTTTTGATTTTTTTATATGATTTCTTACATTTATTTTAGTTTGCCTACACAGCATGACTATAGTGAAAACATCTTCAATAGGAAAGTATGTATAGATCCTATATAGAATTTTAGGTGATCTTGGGGAGGGAGGGGGTGGTGGGGAGTAGGTAGGGGGAAAGAAATCTAAGTTTTTTGGTAGTGATTGTAGAACATTTAAAAAAAGCACAAGGGGAATTCAAAATGTACATCAATAAGTTTCCAGTTTAACAAAGTCTAAATAATAAATAGTACACATTGTATTCCAAGCTGTCAATATTTTCTTTTCTTCCTTGTAAATGTTCTTTTGGTCCTCCTGTGTACTTTTTGCTTTGTTCCTTTCCCCACCTACCTCATCTCACATGCTCAAAAAAAGTTTACAATTAAACACAGACAGATGTATGCATGCTTGCATGTATATACACATACATGTATACACAGATATACACACAAATATATACATACGTACACATACATATACTTTGATATCTATAATCATACTCACAAAAAGATACATTCATATGCATCTATGTAAGACTATATTATACTTGTTTGTCCTCTGTTTCTCTGAGGGTGGGTAGCATCTTTCTTCATAGGTCCAAGTCTTTCCCTATTTTTCCAAGTCCACCAACTCGTTTCCTATACGACACCAATATTCTGACCTTATACTCTCTAGCTGTTTTAAAGTCTAAAACAATATTGATTAAAATAGCTGACATATAGTGTTGTTCACTATTTTTCTCTTTTGATTAAATCTATTTTAACTTTAATTTTGGGATCATGATTTCTATCCTTGCTTTTATCCTAATAAATTCTAGACCTGATCTTTATTTTGTTTATGTACCTCTAATTTCCTATTCATCTTGGCTACTCTACTTTATTTCTACCCAGTACCTTTCCCTCCTATTACTTAACTTTCCACCCCCATCAGAGATCCTCCCATTATTCTCTCCCTCTCCCCATCCTCTAGACTTTCTATTTCTTTACGAATTTAGAAGACATTTAAGCTCTTCTACATACTATCACTCCCTCTTCCCCTTATTCCCAATGACAGTAGGTTTCCAGAACCACTAGCCTTCCTCCTCCATCTAATTCCTCTGTGTCAATTCTTCCTTTGGCAACTCATTTGTGTAAGATAATTACTCTTTTTATCTTTTCCTCTATGGTTTGCTTTTTAATATAACATCATACTTAACACTACCTCAATCTTCCTTTTGAAATACGCAATTATTAATGACAATTTTAAACATATAATTTACATTTTCTAGTCCAAAAAGTAAACAGTCAGTCCTTACTGTGTCCTTTCTTTAGTTCTCCTCTCTTGCCTGGAACAGAAACCAAGAACTCTGCTTTCTTGTAGTACTCCCATTCAAGTCATACTTGCCACGCTTCTTCTGCACATGCTGGGTGATGTTTATTCCTTCTCACCCATGGCCACCTCTCAGCAGTGTAGCTGGGCCTGGTTTCCCTTATGAGAAGAGGTTCCCTCGATGTTCCCCAGTACATGCCCAACTCCCTATACTTTCATAGGAGTTGAAAATTCCTGTGACTGGGGCCAAGATTACATCCCAACCCAGTTACCCCTAGCATTTGCTGCTTGCTGTTTCTGTGGAATTAAAGCAGAGTGTTTACATGTCACAGGGAACAAATCTAAGTCCTGGGATTTTTCTTCTAGTTCCCCCAAGGAGGACCAGTGTTCTGCTGCAGCTCTTTTTTATTTTACAGCTCTCTATATATTCACCCTATGTGTGTGGTGTCGATGGGGGAAATCTGAAGATTTTGGATTTTTCTGACCTACTCCACTATCTTCCCAGAATCTTCTGTCTTTTCAATGAAATATTTTATGGTATGGTTTCCTTTCTCCTTGCCATCATGTCTATACTTCCTTGGGTGCACTCCATTATGTCAATAACTTTGCTAAAATGTAGAACCTATAGCTAGATATAAGACAAAATGATTGTTCAGTACATTATCAATACCTTAAATTTACCTTATTTTGATTACCAATTCCCTACCCCTCCACCAAAACTATATAAGGGTCATTATTTTAATCCTATAGGGAGCTCTTTGCTGGAACTCCTGCCACTGATGCAGAAAGGCAACTTGTCTGGTGACTATACTTCTATGAATTCAGTTTAAAATGTGCAGGGCTTTTTAGCTTTTGTTTGTTTTTATTACTCTGAGCAATACTCTTGTTTCCTCAAAATAAGATCTTGCACATGGTCCTGATACTGATATAGGTAGTGATAATGACACAATATAAAAGGGAAAGGGAACTGAAGTTTGCATTCCTATAGTGAAATTACATGGGCAGTGGATTCCAATAGGAAAAGGATTACCAGTTTCACATCTTTCTAGGTACATTTCTCTTCTCAGAGATTTCAAGACTTCAGTGTAATACCATATGGGTCTCTGTGGCATTAAGGACTGATTCAGCAGAATGTTAAAGTCATGTCTATTTAGAACTGGCCAGTTCAACTGCATTTTAAGGCAAGTTCAAAGCATGAAGTAACTGAATATGGAAAATCTGAGGACCTTGTAGAAAAGTGGAAACAAATTAAGAGGGAAGAGAATTATAATGGTTATTTAACTATTGTTATGAATCTTTCATATTTCAATTTTTTAGTTCATATATACAGTAGTCTTGAATTGGCGTAATCACTGAAGGACCTATACATGAGCTATAGAGTAACATTTATCTATATTTGAGAAAATCCAGAAAAATTATCTTCTGAGATTTTCCAGAGGAAATATTGATTAAATGAAATATTAACCAGATCTTGTGAAATGTTAAAGGATGATTTTCATCTGTTCTTTGGAAGGGAGGCTTATTCTTTTTAATTCCAAATGGCTCAGTTATGTTTTATAGCTATATATAATTCTATTTTTGTCATCGTTGATTATATTGTTTTGTGAATTGTCTAAGTTCACTAGGTGTCATATTTCCATGTTTCTATGAGTGTTCCATCTTCATCTTTTTTTTTCAAAGTGCTATAATATTATATTACATCCATTTACAACAGTGCTTACCTATTTCCCAAATTATGGACGCTTCATTTTTTAAAAATTTATTAATTGTAAAAATGATGGCATGATTTGTTTAAATATGCAAGAGATTTTATTCTATATTTAAAGTCCTTGTGGTATATGCTTAGCAGTGTAATCCTTGCATCAATGATTATGACATTTTAGGAATTTAAAAATAAAAACAATTTCAAATATCTCCATTACCACCCACTAATGGTTAGATCATTTCAGAGCTTCACAATTAATTTTTAATGTTTCTTTTCCACAGACCTTTCATCATCATTTCCATCTTCCCTCCTTTCCCCCAATTTTCAAGATGAAATGAAAACTGAGGTTTTATTTTAATACACATTTCTCTTAATATTAGTGATTAAGAATTTTATATAGTTGCAGATAATCTGCTTTTCTCCTACAAAAATCTTTCATATGTTTGAACTGCTATATTAGTATAATTGCTATCTTAATTATTTTCATTATTTTTTCCAAGTTTTTGACCATTCATACATCTTTGGCAGAAATCAAACTACCTCATGGTGAATACACACACACACATACACACACACACATACCACATGTACACACAGAACATTTATATTAATACACACATATAATTCACATACATATGTGCACAAATAAAGATGTATTTAGTGATTGTATTCATTGCATATAATTTGAATATACCTGCATCTACATCATCACAGTGCATATGTATATACCTAAATGCATTTATACATAATGTACTGTGCATAGGGCAATAGTTACATATTGAAGTTGTCTGTGTGTATACACACACACATATATGTGTATGCATGTATGTACAAATTTATATAAATATTTTCTGTTTATATAAGTGTAGTTGTATTAATACGATGTATTGGACTTTTTTTAAACTAGAATTTGATTTTTAAATACTGTGTTCTTATTTGTTATTGAAATTCATCAGGTCAAAGTAGATAGAAATTTGACATCAATTGGGAAGATCTGAGTTTAAATACTAACTCTGAAAAAGACTAGTTATGTAATATCCCATAAAAAAAAAAAAACACAACCTTTTGGTGTCCCACGTAATGTCAATTCACATTGGTAGAGGAAATTTTTCCCTGAGATTTCCCTAAATCAATGAAATTAGAGATATGAGAAAAAATAATGTTGATGCAAGCCTCCTGTAAGCAGAGACTATTTCATTCTTTGTATTTTTATGCAGGATGTTTAGTACAGCGTCTGGCCTGTCAGATTCATAAATATATGTTTCCTGATTCATTTATTGCTCCTCTATCCTTTCAGTCCAGATGACCAATGAGTATCAATCTATTTGTCTACTCCCTTTAAGGCAACTTTTGTAAATATCTAGTTGATGGGAAATTTTTTCTTGTACATACACAGAATATATATGTTATGTTAAGTCAAACTTACATCTCTATATCTGTAATTTCCACTGTTTTCTATTCCCATTAGCAGAGACCAAACAGAATTTTATATGACAGGATTTCAAGTATTTAAATATAATAATAATTTCCTTTCTGAGTCTTCTCTGCTCCTTGAAATTGCTTCTTAACTTAAGTCACTTTCTATGTCAATGTCTGACTAGAAAGTGTATCTTTCTGATACTCCAACTGTGCGTTGAAATCTCTTGATGTGACAAACTCTTAAACTGCTCAGTTGGGTGCAGGATACAAGGGAAGTTGACCTGCTGCTATATTGGTGAGTGAATTACTTTGGGAAAGCAATAATTTTGATATAGCTTCATGTTGTGACAGCAATGGTCATGTGCGCTTGCTACTTTTGAGACTTGGCTGACTCATATTGCTTGAGCTTATCCAGATTCAACTGAATTTCCGTTTGCTTGTTTTTTTGTCAGTTAAGTGCTGCATTTTTTGCCATACTCTCCTTTTTCATTATTCTATTTTTCTTTTTTTTAATTTATACACACACAAGTGTTTGTGTATGTGTGTGATTTTTCATCAAGTTTTTATTTTTTTTTTCCTCTTTAACCTTTTCCCATACATATAAAGGGAAGGGAGGATAAGAAGGCTGAAAGATGGACATATGTAATCTTTTTATCATATAAGTGTATTCAAGCAAAATAAATTTTCGCATTAAATCCTCCAAAAACATATTTCTTATTATTAGCTCATATCATATACACTAGTTCATTATCTCTCTTGGATAAGGTGAGAAATGTTCTTCTTTACTAGTTATCTGCAATCATGGTTCATTATTCTACTGGTCAAGTTTTTAAGTCATACAGAATTATTTTTATTTTAGAAGTATTGATGTAGTATAAATTGTTCTTAAGTTTCATTTTACTTCAGTCCTCCCCAAGTCTTGATATGTCTCCTGGAACTGCTTCTTTGTTCATTTCTTACAGCATAATGCACTTCTATAAAATTCATATGCTATAATTTGTCACCTATGTCTGAATTGCTGAGCACTTCCTTAATTTCTTTTTCTTTTGCTCACATAAAAGAGCTACTATAAATATTTTTGCATGCAAAGGACTTTTTTTTTCCCTTTGGCTTTGATCTTTTTTAGGGATAGGCTGAGTAGTAGTATCACTAGGTTCATAGGAATGTGATAACTAGTGTTATTCAGGAGCACAATTCCAATTTACTTTTTCAAATGATTGGAAGGATTCACGACTCTCCCAACACTGTAATAACACATCTGTTTTCCCACAGCATCTGTACAACATTTTACATTTTTAAATATTCATATATTTTGGTTATATTTGCCAATATAATGGATGTACAGTGGAATTCAAGCATTGATTCAATTTCTATTTCTCAATATTTCAGTAGTTTGACTTTTTTTTCATAGGGCTGACTTCCATCAATTGAGAACTGTCGGTTGATATCATTAGAACATTTATCTAATAAGAATATTTATTATTAAAATTTTAACCAATTTTTAGATATCTTAAAAATGAGACTGTTAACAGAGAAACTTAATGCAAAGATTTTTTTCCCCATTAACAATGTGCCTTCTAATCTTAGTGGTGTTGGAGTTGCGAAAAAACTTTTTTTAATGTGAAAAATTATTCGTTTTATCTTCCATCTTCCTTTCTCTGCCTTCTTTGATCATGAGATCTTGTATTTATAGGTCTAAAAACATTAATTTCTTCCTTGTTTTTCTAATTTGTCTATGATATGATAATTTTATCTACATCAAAATTTCTCTTGGGGTTTATGCCAATATAAATGTAAGATATGTTAAAATTATATTCTTTTAAATAATGGATATTACTCCATGCAAACAGTTAATAGCTGCATTTCCTAAAGGTCATACTAGTGATTGTTAAGAGATATTCCTGAAGCTGTTGGTATGGGGAGGTAAAGGGTTTTAAGAATCATTCAAGCCCCAAATAAAATAGTGTTAGCCACACTGAAGTACAAAAAATACGGCAAAAAATAACAACAAAAGATGTCAATATTTGATAAACTACTGCTAAAGTATAATTTTATTAATTTCAGTGGAAATAAAAGCAAAGACTTTCAAAGGGAACTGTCAGTTCAAGGTGTCTTTCTTGATTTATCTAATTTGAAACATGGGCATTTTATAGTTACAAGTAGAGTATTAAGGAAAATTAATATACATACATATATATATATATACATATTTGTGTATATATATATATATGTATATAGCAACAAGTGCATAACTCCTGCTACATATTCCTTGCTATGAAGCAAGATACACTTGCCATTACCAAAGCAACACAAATATTTCAATACTAAAAATTTGAAAAAAATTACATAGTAAATTTTCCTGAGGAAAATAATTGTTCCTCATTATGACTAAACCAAACTATTGTAGGAAGTCCAAGTGATTTTGTAAGATTGTAATAGTTATTTAAATGAAAAGATCTTTCTCATTCATTAATAGGGCCATGTGATCAGCTTAAATCACCTGGAAGCCTAAGTCACATGTGGTGGGAGGAGGTTGATGAACAGGGGGAACAGGAAGAATGGAGCAGAATTGGGATTAAGTGAGTCAGCGTAGTTGAGTCAGAGGAAAGTGGACACAGTCAGGAGGCCATAACTTAGGCTTGGGAGTGTTTACTTGTGAGGATACCTCAGCAAGGCGGGGAGGGGCTTGGGAATTGCTTTGCCCCATGTGATGATCATCTTTATTAACTTCCTGGTCACCCTGACAAATTTAACTTTCTGTTTCTGGGATTTAACTCTCTAGTGTCTGAATAAATGTTTTTCTTCTGCCTTCTACATGGAGGGTCTCTTATATTTTGCAATTAAGAACTATGTTGGCATATTCATAATCACCACCAGTGCTGTGAATATTGCCTTGGTGATGCAAAGATCTAAGCATTTTGATTAGAGCGCAAAATTTCCACTGAAAAAATGTTTTATAAAATTCTTATTTCTTTTTTTAATTTAATTAATTTATTGATTTTCACTTTTAACAATCATTTCCATAAGTCTTAATTTTTCTCCCCCTCTCTCTCCCTTCCCTCTTCCTTCCTGACCTGAGATGCAATTGTATATGGGTTCTACACATACATTCCTATTAAATACCTTTTCACATTAGTGATATTGCATATAAGAATCAAAATGAATGGAAGAAACCACGGGAAGAAAACAAAACAAACAAGATGAATCATAACACAAAAGAGTCTGCTCCCTTCTATGTTTGGATTCCATAGTTCTTTCTCTGAATGTGGATGACATTTTGCCTTAAGTGTCCTTTTGGGATATTTTAGGTCTTTGCATTGCTGTGAAGGGCTTATTCTATCAGAAAGAGTCCTCACACACTGTGACTGTTACTGTGTATAATGTCCTACTGCTTCTGCTCATTTCACTCAGCATCAGCTCATATTAAGTCTTTCCAGGTTTTTTCTGAAGTCTGCCTGTTCATCATTTTCTAATAGCACAATAGTATTCCATTACATGCATATACCACAACTTGTTCAGCCATTCCTCAAGTGATGGGCATTCCCTAGATTTCCAGTCCTTGAGTACCATGAAAAGAGCTGCTATAAATATTAAAATCCTAATTTCTCACAGTCCAGGATGCCTTGAGTTAAACATGAACTATAATCAATATATTAACAATATGAGAAATACAAATTATTTAGAAATACAGAAATTACCAAATGATATGGAATATCAATATAAGTTCACATCATGATACATTTCAAAAATGTTAAGAAATGAATATAAGATGAAAAAATCTACTTTGAAATGACCTAGGAGCTCATTTGATTTGAGTACCATTGAAAAACTATGGGGTATAATCAAGATCTGAATTTTGGAAAAACAAAGCATTATCAATCAAAGGTAAATTTAATCTCAAATGTGATATACATATGGATGCATGGTGACAAAATAAATGTGTCAACATCTCATGAACTTAATGCTTAATTGCATAGAGTAATTGATTGAAGATAAAGGAAGACATATTATATGTTAATGCTTTTATAACTATGTACAAAATTATAAATAGGTGGGTGGCATAGTGAGTAGAGTGTTAGGTATAGAATCAAGAAGACTCATCTTCATGAGTTCAAATATGACCTCAAACACTTCCAAGCTTTGCCACTTAACACTATTTACCTCAGGTTTTCATCTGTAAAATGATCTGGAGAAGGAAATGGCAAACCATTCCCATATCTTTGCCAAGAAAATCACAAATGAGATCACAAAGAATCAGACATGACTGGAGATAACTGAACAATAACAAAATTTATGTTTCCTTGCATATCAATTAATGTAATTATTTGAATTTGTCTTAGTTAATTTACCACTCCAATTTAATTTTATACTTATATGTCTTATACTTATATGCTTCTCAGTTTCTTCTGTCCCTTTTCTATCAATCTAACAAAATCATTGTGGAAATACAGAGAAACTACACAGTTTCATGAACTCTTACATTGATGGTTCTGGCCTGAGGATCCATTATAGAGAGACTGACTTATTTAAAATGGGTCACTAAGTGGTCCTCACTGCTCCTAGGTTGGCCCTCAGGTACACCATGTAGTTGTTGACCAGAATAACCCTCATAGCCTTGCTAGCCACAGCTTGTGTTCTACTGGCATAGGATTCCATAACTGAGGATCACTTTCACACATCAAGGAAACATTAGTAGAGAACTGTTTGGAGATCTTAATTTCATTTTAAATATTTTAATGGATATTAATATGTATTTTGTTTTTGATTGTCATTCACATAAATAGTTCATTGAAACTATGACTGTAGAGAAATATATTTGGTGTGTCAACAAGCATACCAAAACTTGTATAACCAAATGAGGATTGTCCTTATTTGATCACTTTAGGAAGCAATATTTTCATTGAATGATGCTACCCAAAGCACTTTTAGAACCATCTCTTATCCAGTGTTTAATAATTATCTTTTAAGTTTATGGTGCTTTGAAAATATATGCTTCATATGTATTCTGGTTATTATATTTTTGAAGAAAGAATCTAGTTTTGGAGGCAATCAAAAATGGGGATGATCAGGATGAATATTTCCATTGGTGGGGTCAAATATAAACTATTGGTCAAATATATGAACAGTTTTTCAAGGAAGCAGTTCAAACTATCAGTAAACATGGATAAATGTTCCATATCATTAATAATTAGAAAAATAAGAGTTAAAGCATCTTTGAGTTTCTGCCTAATCCGTTAATGACAAATTTGATTTTTTAAGAAAAGGAAAATGATACCTGTGTAAGTGGCTATCAGTTAAGAGATACATTAATGAACTGTTGGTGGTGTGATTTGGCACTTGCTATTCTGAAAATCAGTTAGGAAAAACACACAAATATTTACTAATCTGTGACCCTTTGACTCCGCAATACCATTAATAACTCTGCATCTTCAAAGAGATCAAAGAAAGAATAAAATTGCCTGTACACAAGCATAATTATCGCAGAGTATAGATGGTGTATTGTTTTTGTTTTGGTTTTTTTGGTGGCACTAAACTGAAAACTAAGGGGCTGTCATTTATTTGAGGGATGAAAGAATATATTAAGGTATATGGATGTTACGAGATACTGTTTTGCTGTACAAAATTCTCAACTGGTAACTTTTCAAAATCAATGCAGTTTGGCAACTGTTCTGTATCTTACAGTATGAGCAGAGTTACTGGGGGAACTGATAAGTTACACGCTACATAGTTTCTATGGTTTAGAAGCAGTACTTCAAACCATGTTCACACTAGCTAAGATGAGGTCTTTGTTCTAACTCCCTTCAAATTTACACATATAAATAATTGGTGATCTTCAAGTCTCAGGTTGTTACACTTATTCTAATAATCATAGACCTATATTTGGAATAAGAAGGACTTTAAGGGTCGTGTGATACAGTCTATCATTTTACATATGAGGAAACTCAGGCCCAGAGAAGTTGACTGTAGTCCCACAGTCAGTGAATGTTAGAAACAATGTGGCCTCATGGTCTGTGACTCCAAGTTCAGCTCTTTCCAACATACCCCACTATTTCAAGCAGCTGTGGACCTTCTCTTTTGGAATATGTCTCAGATTTCATTTATAAACCACAAAAGAAAAATGATCTTGTGACATGGCAGTCCCAGGTATGGATGGTTTTGTATCAGTAAAACTGAAATTAAAAAAAAAAAACCTTTTTAAAGTAATATTTGATTTTCACTTACCTAATTACATGTGAACTCCAGCAGTATGGGAAACTTTGAAATTGGGGGTTAGGGATTAATTGGTTCTAATTGCTAGTTTAAACTGCAAAGAACACTTGCTATTCATCCTATTTTGAAAGACTTAGTAAATGAGACTTCATTTAGTTTCTCTAAGTGAGGGAATAGTCACAGTCATTTTATAGTGGTTGTATCAAATTCCCTGCAGAGAAACTGTCCAAGAAACACAGATTCAGAATTAAAATCTTGCTTTGTGCATTGTTTTGACTCCTCTCTCCTTTTGCTTTGAAAGACCACATGATAAGGGTACTTTGGGGCAACAAAAAAGCAACAAGTAAATGTTATAACCTAGATGAGATTTTGGTGTGTAATTACACTCTTTTTACAGCCTTTTTTCCTTGACATTGTCAATGGAGAATATTTTATTTCTTGTACTTTCCTCAACATGAGAAGTCTACCACTTCCTCCTGCTGCCTCATAGACATGTGAAAAACCTCAAAACAGTTTGTCTTCTGAGTGCAGCGTGTTCCTTGTGGAAAGGTTGCAAGATGAAAGGGAGTACCCTAAACCAATCATTTCCATCTGTACCAGTACAAAATAACCTCCTACTGCCAGCCCCATCTATCAACTGGGATATTGAGAACCTACTGTGTAAATACGGGCAAACTTCCCTTAGATTTTAGCCCTTTCACCTCTTATTCTGGTTTCTGAGGAAAAAGGAATAGGAAAATTGGTGGGAAATGAGCTTTTTCTCCTGCTGTGCAAGTTTGACTTCCATCCCAAGATGTTCCCTTTTCATACCTAATTTCCAGTCTTTGGTGAAATGAGATGTTGTGAATTGCATCTCCCCTCTGACCATCTGACTCTATGCCTTCTGTTTCATTTTTCCTCCATTTTATGATGGAGTGGTGCTCTCCCCACAAGGATGAAAATTCTTATACCTAGAATGACTCTGAACTCCATGACCATTGCAAACCCTTTCACACCTTCTCTATCTCATTTTCTGACACCTCAACCATCCCACAATGAATTTTTGACTTAACTCTACCCAGTCCTTCCACTGCACCCTGCAGAATACTTGCTCTACACTTATCTTCATCTTGAATCTTTTCTTCTACTAATTCTTCCATCTACTAGCTCTTACTCAAATCTGGTTCTCCCCCACACCAGTGACAAATCTTTTCTGACCACGCTTTCCAGTTTTGTCTGACCTTTCATTCATTCTTCTCAGCTCATTGATCAAGGTGAGAGAGTTGGCATACCCATTGCTTCTCAAAGCCAATTTCATGTTCTCCCCCTCCTTCCATCCCTTAGTAATCTCTGTCTCTTCGATATTCTTGCCCCTCACATCTACCATTCAACCAAAATTCTAGTAGCCATTGCTTACAGAGCCTCAAGTCATACACATTACTTCCTCAAAGAGTTTGGAAATTATAAACATATTTTCTCTCTTCCTCAACTCCTGCCTTTTTACTACGAGACTTCAGATACATATTAACTCTCCTTTCAACTCATTAACTACTCAGTTCCTCAACCTGCATTCTTCCTATTATTTACTCATCCACCTTACCTCAGCCACAACATAAATATAGTTGTATCCTTGATCTTGTCATCAGTCATAAATGCACCATCTTCATAGTTAAAAAAAAACCAGATCTTTTTATCTAATCCTAACTTATTGACTTTCTATCTTTCCCTCTACCTTTGAAAATCTTCTTCCTCATACATACCATGACAACTGATCCTTTGATGACTCAATTTTCTTCCAGGTCATCTCTGCACTAGCTACTCTGTCCTCTTGTCTCTATCTTGATCATTTGGTGAAGCAACTCAACTCTAAAGTATACTCCTCTCATGAATCCCTAGTCATTTCATCATATCACTGATTACATCCAGCCAAGACTCAACCTTGGATCATTTTCATGATTCTCTGTCTTCATTCTTGTACATATACTGCTAAATGACAATGGGAAAAAAATCACACAATTGTTCTGATTGAGTCCACTATAAATTTATGGTAGATATCTTCAACTGGGCCCTCACTATTGCTAGGTAATCTTAATATATTCCCTTAATAAACTCATCATCTTACTTTTTGTAGCATCTCTTACAAACCATTTTAACCCTCTTCAAAACTTCCAAAGCTCTGTCTTTCTTCACTGTCTCAGATGAGAACTTTACCTCATATTTTACAGGAAAAAAATGGGCCCATTGACTATAAACAGCTTTTCATTCCCTCTTTCTTATCTCCTACCACTCATATCCATTAACTCCTCATTCAACCCTATCTCAAATTATGAAGTCTCTTTACTTCCCACCAAGACTAATTCCTCTAATCTTTAAACAATCCTATTCTATCCCATCTCCTCCAACATATTACCCTCTTTCATCCCACTCTTTTATTTTTTGATCTCTTCTTATCTATTCACCCATTGCTTACTGTCTTCATACATGCCAATATCACCCATATCCTGAAAAGAAGTCTCACTTGTTCCTGTCATTCCCACAAACTATTGTCCTATATCTCTTCTTATCTTTCTGAGGAGGTGCACCTGTACCTATACCAAAGCCCTTATGGCAGAGGAAGGATTTTTAAATATGAAAATCACAAGAAGGTTGAACCCAACACAATCTTGAGTAAACAGTTCCCACAGGTATTTCTTGGGACTACATAAGTATTATGGAGTCCTGTGGGAACAGGTTATTAAAATCAATGAGCCTTGTGATTGTTTCACATTATTAGGATTATTGAGGCTTGTGATCATTCAGCAGAGTACAGAGTATGGGACAAGAGTTAGTGTGGCAAGAACAGGAGTGAAGTACCTGGTTCTGTTCACTTAATAGCTATGAGCACAGGAATTAAGGAATTATTAGCATGTCAGGAGATTTTGATTAATCAGTTTCTGCTACAGTATATAAGTTGCAGTAGCAGCTCTCCTGGGATCCCCTGGGAAACAGGGAGCAAAAGAATACAAAATCACATGATTTTGTCAAAGGGTGAGATCATTCAGAGGGTAAGCACAAGGTATTATTGTTATGCCAATCTCAGGACACAACTTGCTTGTTGGGCCTTAGCTCTAGAAAATAAGGTATTGTCTAATATCCTGATACATTAGAAGAAATCTGAAAAGGCACTCCCACCTCATCCCTTTGCACAGATAAGAGATACAGAAGTATGACACATTGCATATATTTTCAGACTTTTTATTTATTGGTTGATTATTATGATTTCCCTTTTAAAGATATGTTTTTTGCCTTTAAATGCTTCAATTTTGACTATATCCATCTTGTGTCATTGTTGTCAATTAGGAGGGTGCAAGCTTTGATTTGCATTTATCTAATTAGTGGTTTGGTATATTCTTTCATATGGTTATTAATACTATCCAATTTTTTTTGAGATCTGTTAGTTGATATCATTAGGTCACTCTTCCATGAGGGAATAATTTCTGTTTCTATACACCTGTGCATAAATACATGTTTGTTGATATACATGTTAATTGTATATCTTTGATATTAAACCTTCATATGATAAAATGGATATAAATCTCTCCCCATCTGACTGCTTCCCTATTTCCCCTAAGTATATTACTTTTGTTTGTATAATAACTTCACTTTCATGCAAGGTTATCAATTATATATTTCATAATTTCCTACATCCATTGTTTGATTAAAAACATGTCCCCAATCTAGTTGTAAAAATTATATTATCCTCACCTTATATGAATTTGTATAATGTGATCCTTAAAATTAAAGTTATATTTTCATTTAGAATATATTGTGGAATATGTTGTGTTATTGCTCTCAATCTAATTTCTGCATAATGCTTTCCAGTTTTCCCTGTATGTTACATGCATATCTCATTCTATGTTCTTAGTGTCACACTTCTTCCCCTAATCTGTTGCCCTTGAATTTTTGGGTGGAGCTTTCTTCCTCAAAGGCATTAGAACTCCTAAAACACAGTTTTCTCGAATGCCATTAAGTGTCTAATACAAGTATTCACTGTATCCCAAGAACACCTTAAAAGTTTGTGAGGCTGGATATTAGTAACCCAAGGCTACAATTTAAATGTACAACATACCACAAAGAAAGTATTTATCCTTTATGGAAATGGGCAGATAGATTAATATTTTAAAGTTAAATATGAAGATTAAAATTCTGCTTTTCTGAAGCTGGGAAAGGTTTTGGAATGGAGAAGAGAGGAGTATGGAATATAGGTGTATAAAAAAGGTTCATATTTCCTTAATATTTCAAAAAATTACCTTTAACAAGAAATAGCTATTCCATAAAAATTTCCCCTCTACTGAGGCTTTCCAATAGAACACTCAATCAGATTTAACATTATGATGTCCTTGGCAGAAATCTGAGATGTAATACCTGAAATGCAATATTGACGTTAAAAATCATGTAGAATTTTTAATGCTGGATAACTGAATGTGATGTGAAATGACCTTGATAGGCATGCAAATGGAAAAATGTGCCATTCCATAGAAATCTAGTCATCAGGTAGAAACTACTCTTTAGAACAATGGGAATCTCACTTTGAGAATTATGAGTATACAAAAAGTTATTTTAAATACCTAAAAACAAAGATGCATTAGCATAATTTGTGGAAATATTTTATGCCAATCAATGACATACCAAGGACTATATACTCCTTGAAGATTGGGGCTATTTTCTTTCTTCCTTTTTTTCCAGTATTCCCAGGACTCAGCATATGCATATACAAACACACATGCACAAAGTTTGTTCCATAAGAATTAATTCAGTTTATCTGAAGAATTGGTGGAAATTACATTTCACTGCCATTGGGCTTTGTTTACAATAACATAAAACTCTCTTTCATGTGGAGAGATATATGTATCACAAAAGACAGAATTATACTGGCCTTACAAATGTGGTGCACCCTGTGAACATTTCCAGGGAGAAACATTATACATTCGGGAATGAAAGAAGAAAAGAAACTAATTGTATTGAATGTTGATAATTAGCATACAGCTCTGCTTCCATGTGATTTCTACAAACATATTTGGAATTTTTTGTAGCTCATGTGAATAATCGTGAAATACAACAGAAACACTTTAGTCTTCACACTGACACCATTTACGAACCCCATGGATTCACCTGCTGTGATAATGTTTCCCTGTGAATTATTAGAAATGGCTTTAGCATGTAGTGAGTGTGATAAATTCCTTAGCTGAAATGGTAGAATTCGTCCTCTGACTAACTTTCACTGGTGCTATTTTATTCTTTTTACTTCATTTTGAGATAAAGTAAGATATTACTCTTCTATCACAAATACTTCAAAACCCCCCATGAAATCTATTTTCTTTCTTATACAGGTCATATTGAAAGGCTCACACATTTATAAACTTTGGAAATACAGCTGAATCCCAAGATGAAATGCAAAAAGAAAAATTCAATTTGAGCTGCTTAGTGAAATAACATTGTGATCACAGTACTCCAAGAATACTTAAACAGACAGTTCATACTTTACCCTTATTACTTCCCCACATAAACACACACACACACACACATATACACACTTGTTCGGTTTTTGTTTTCAAGATAATAAGAAATCTTAATGAAGTGGCTATGATAGTGGCAAAAAAAGATTTTAATTAAAGGTTTCATGATTTTAAAAGTAGAATAAAGAGTCATAATGATATTGCCTTTTGAATCTGCAACTCTTCACAAAACAGTTTGAGGTTGAAGCTCAGTCAACTATAGCATATTTTCTATACATTGCCACTGGTGAAATGTTTCATATCACAAAATATAAGCTAAATACAGCAGAAAGTAGTATTAGAATTGTGACATGGTAATTTCAACACAAACACAATCTATTCATTTGTTTGCAGTTTAGCTCTGCTGTAATAATCTTTAAACACATAATACCTTCCTTCAGTTATTATGTCAGATAAATGTAACTCTGTTGTCATTTCCCACAATTTGAAATCTTCTCCCCCCCCCCCATTTCCTGTTAATGAAGTTAAGAGAACAGGTATAGTTACCTCCTCCAATCTGGAATCTTTTATCATTCCAGTGGTGAAAATCAAAACATTTCCAGACGTTATACACGTGATATTTTTATCAGTTTGCATTATAAATAGTTCTTTAGGCCACACCCACATTCTATGTCACTTGACACCGTGTAAAAGAAAACATAAAGACTGAGCATTCTTCTCTCACTCCTACTGCGTGAAAAATGTACTCAGCTAGGAGGTGAGTGTGCAGAACACAGCTCCTAAAGTCAAGAGAACTGAGTTAAAATCTCATCCTAAATACTTACAATCTGTGTGATTTTGTTCAATTCCCTTAACTCTGCTTGGTTCCTCAATTGAAAAATGGGGATAATAATAGCAACTAACTCTCAAGTCTGTTTTTGGAATAAAATCAGATGTTTGTAAAGTGTCACTTCTTGGTACATAGTAGGTATTGCATAAATATTTTTTTTTCTTTTTCTCTGTTTATACCATACATCCTTTTAATAACAAAGATGTATTTTTCACTATTTATCATGTGTATTTTTTTGTTCATAATTATTTGCACCTCATTCATGCCAGTCAGTAAATTTCAATTTGTTCTTAGTATGACCTAACACCTTAATTTCTTCTAGACTAATTTATTACATGCTGCACAAATATATGGCACCATGGGAAAATTATTGGCATTAAAAATGAAACTTTTTTTGAGAAAAAAATTTAAATATTTCCTAAATGATATCTTTCATACTCTTTTCTTGTTAAATCTTGCTTCTAGATAATTTTTTTTCCCTTTTAATTAAGATTTCTTTTTCCCAGTGGAAGATAACAACTTTTTTAGCATTCATTTTTTTTTTAATTTTAAGTTGCAAATTATCTCACTTCCTCTTTCCCTTCCTTCTTCTCAGAGACTGTAAGCATGTTGATACACGTTATACATGTATAATTATGCAAAACATATTTCAATACGAATCATGTTTTGAAAGAAGACACAAAAATTATAAAAAAATAAAGAAATAGCAAGTTGTACATATTATGGATTTATATTCAGAGGAAGACAGTGAAGCTAAAAAAATTACTCCTATCCCAAAGAATAATATGAAATAAGTCACAAACTCCAAAAGAGTTTTTGAAATAAATTAAAACTCAAAATCAAATAAGAGAGATCAAGGAAAAATTAGGAGGAAAAACAATACAAGAAGATTATAAATGAAAAAGTTGACCAATGAGCAAAAGGGGTCCAACATTTTATGGAAGAGAATATGTTCAGGGCGATTCCCCGACCTCGAATGCACGGGGCTATTCCCCCGCCTTGGCTTGATTGGTCTTAACCCCAACCGACCCCACCAGGCTACCTCAGCTACCTCAGCCCGGTCTTCTCTTGCTCACCTGTTCCCGGTCTTTGGACGTCTCCGGCCCCTGCCGTGCAGCCGGCGCGATAGGGCTATCCCCTCCTCCACGGAGGGAACAATGACTACACACGCACCCGAGGTTGTCGGTGCACTTCACTTTATTGATGGCGTCCTCTACATCTCTCTCTTTCTTACATCTCTCCCCGATCCCTCCCCGACTGCTCCTTATATCCCCAGCCAAAGCTCCGCCTATGTTCCTCCCTGAGGGGAGAGCCAGCTCCCTGAGGGTGGAGCCAGCTCCTGAAGGCTGGTCCAGAGCTTGGCCCCTAACAAGAATAATTCCTCTAAAATTAAAAATGTGTGAGAAAATCAAATGACATTTTAAGACAACAAAAAATAATAAAATTAGAGAAAAAGAAAATCTGAAACATCTCATTACAAAAACAAGTGAACTGGAGAACAGAGAGAGGAAAGACAATATAAAAAATTGTTTGGCTACCTAAAGTTTATAATCCAAAAAGGAATCTTGATAAAATATTACAAGGTATTACTAAGTAAAAGTGCCCCAAAGTTCTAAAACAAGAGGGTAAACAGAAACAGAAAAAAATGAACAAATAAAAAAAACCTCATTGTTTACCATATGAAAGAGATCCCAGGAGGAAAATTTATGGGAATGTCATGGACAAGTTGTACAACTCCCAAGTAACAGAGAAAAAATTGCAGGCAATAAGGAGAAGAAAAAAAAAATACTGTGAAATACAATCAAGATTTCACAAGACCTGACATCCTTTACACCAGAAGACTGTGGATCTTGGAACATTATCTCTTGAAGTGCAAAAGAGCTGAAATTGTGACCAGGAATAATTTAACTTATCCAACAAAAATGAGTGAAATCCTGAATGAAAAGAAAAAGAGTCATTTGACAAACTGAAAGACTTTCAGTATTTTTGTGACAAAAACACCAAAACTCAATGGAAATTCAATATAAATGATCCAGAAGACACATAATGAACACATTAAATACCAATTATAAGGAACTCATTAAGGTCAAATGGTTTACTTCTTATACATAAAAAAGTTATCAGTAGAACTTGAAACTCCCATCTGCTTCTAGGGTAATTTGAAAAAAAAAAAAAGTTGGAGGTGAGTTTTATATGGTGGGATGATTCTTTAAAAAACAAAATTAATTATTAAAAGGTAAAAAGTAGCAATCATCTCATAAAAATGAAATGTTAAAGAAAGAACTGATAAAAAGTATTAACAAAAGACTCCCCAGGCCTATAAAGGGACCTAAAAATGAAAATGAGAATGATAGACAAATTAAATGTGTTTATTACTTGATGAAAATACTTGTAGGGTGAAAAGATCCTAGAAAGGGCAGAGAGATAGAGAGGTTCTCACCTCAAAATTAGGAGGGAAAGGTGGTGATGTAGTATAATTTCTTTTTATGTTATTTTTTACTTATGGAACAAAGCAAGCTTTTCCATAACATAGTAGAATAAAAAAACATAATTGCATGTGCAATTACAAATCTACTATGCACAACTTGCTATTCCTTGCAATTATACAACAAAGCTAAGATATAAATTTTTTTCTTCTTTTTTCTCCCCCTCACCAGATGGCTACCATTGGACTCATATATACACACAGAAATAGATGCACACACATGCATGTGTGTATGTGTATATATGAATATATGTACACAAATATATACTTATTACCCTGTTTTAATCTTTGCTTAATATTTACAACCAAGAACAGGAATACATTTCTCAGATACAGAATTGCAGATGATTAATCACCATATGAATGATTACTCCAACCACACACATCTCACATACTTCTTAAAGCAATATTGTCATTACTGTATTCAGTGTTCCCTTGGTTTTGCTCATCCTGATCTTCATTATTTCATGCAAGTGTGTTGATGTTTTTCTAAGATCATCAAGCTCATCATTTCATATAGCACAGTAATATTTCATCACAATCATATATCACAACTTGTTCAGCCATTCCCCAATTGACAGATATCCCTGCAATTTCTAGTTGTTTGTCAACACAAGGAGAACTGCTATAAATATTTTAGAACACATGGGTTCTTTTCCTTTTCCCAAATCATCTCTGGAAATAGAGCAAATAGTGGAGTTGCTGCTTAAAAGGATATATGATATTTAATAATTTGGGGGGCTTAAATCCAGATTGCTTTCTAAAATTGTAGAATCAGTTCACAGTTGCATCAACAGTGAATTAGTGTTCCAATTTTCTACATCCCCTTGGACATTTGTAGCCTTCCTATTTAATTTTATTAGTGAAACTGGTAGATGTAAAATGGTGTCTTAAGGTTGCTTTAATTTGAATTTCTCTAATCAGTAATGATTTGGAGAATTTTTTGTATGAATATAAATTTTTTATTTATTCATCTAAAAACTGCTTGTTTTTTTTTTTTTTTTAAGTTGCCTGTTCATATACTTTGGCCATTTATCAACTGTAGAATGACACATTCTTATTGATTTGACAAACTTCTTTATATGTGTGAGATATGACACCATTAGCTGAGAATCTATAAACTTCCCTCTCACATTTCTACTTTCCTTCTAATCTTGACTACATTTGTCTCATTTGCACAAAATTTTATTTTAATTTTGTGTAATCAAAATTGTCCATTCTACACTTCATTTGGTTCTCTATCTCTAGTTTATGCATAACTTGTTAACCTATCCAAAGGTTTAATTGGTAATATATTCCACTTCCTTCAACTGATTTTTTTGTAACAACTTTTTTCATCCCAGATCATATATTCATTTTGATTTTATACTGATATATGCCCAATTTTTTCTCAGATTGTTTTCCAGTTTTCCCAACAGTGTTTTTCAAATAATTAATTCTTTTCTACCAAACTATAATCTTTACATTTATCCAGTACAATATTACTACATGTATTTGCTGTTCTAAATTATTTATCTACTCTGTTTCGATGATCCATATTTCCACTTCTTAACCACTATTGGATAGTTTTGATAATTACAGCTTTATAATATGATTAAAATCTGGTACTGCTAAAATTCCTTCCTTGACATTTTAATTACTTCTTAGATGATTTTTTATTGGTAGCTCTTTCAAGATAAAATCTATTGATAAAGCAGTTCTCTGGATTGTCCATTGAATTTTTTTATCATAATTTGGACAGCAGATATACTGTAACCTCCTAGATTTTCCCAGGAGGAAAGCTTTATCTGAAGTTTTTAAAATAGTTTTCATATATTTTTTTAAATAAAAATTTATTTATTTAACTTTTTACATTCATTTTCACAAAATTTTGGGTTCCAAATTTTCTCCCTTTTATCCCATCCCCCACCCCAATACACCGAGCAATCTAATTTTCCCTATCACCAAACTGCCCTCTCTTCTATCATCCCTCCCTTCTCTTGTACCCATCTTCTCTTTTGTCCTGTAGGGTCAGATGACTTTCTATTCCCCATTAACTGTATGTCTTCTTTCCTAGTAACAACAACAATACTAAACAGTTGTTCCTAAAACTTTGAGTTCCAAATTCTCCCCATCCCTCCCTCCCCACCCATTCGCTTTGGGAAGGCAGGCAATTCAATATAGGCCCTATCTCTGTAGTTTTGCAAATGACTTCCATAAGAGTCATGTTGTGCAAGACGAACTGAATTACCCTCCATCCTATCCTGCCCCTCATTGTTTCTATTCTGTCTTCTGATCCTGTCCCGCCCTGAGTGTTGACTTCAAATTTCTCCCTCCTCCCATTACACTCCCTTCCATCATCCCCCCCTTGTTTATTTCCTTCTCCCCCACTTCCCTGTATTGTAAGATAGGTTTTCATACCAAAATGAGTGTGCATTTTATTCCTTCCTTTAGTCGAATGTCATGAGGGTAAACTTCTTGTTTTTTTTCTCAACTCTCCTCTTTTCCCCTCCAGTAAAAAGTCTCCTGCTTGTCTCTTGAATGACATACAATTTACCCCATTTCATTTCACCCTCTTTCCTCCCCCTACCTTTCTCTCTCACCATTTACCTTAATTTCTTTTAAGATATGATTCCATCCTATTCAATTCACTCTGTGCTCTCTGTCTCGGTAGGTGCGTGCATGTGCGTATGTGTGTGTGCGTGCATGCATGTACGTGTGTGTGTGTGATCCCACCAACTACCCAGATACTGAAAAGTTTTAAGAGTTACAAGTATTGTCTTTCCATGTAGGAATGTAAACAGTTCACTTTTGGTAAGTCCCTTATGACCTCTCTTTGCTGTTTACTTTTTCATGCTTCTTCTCATTCTTGTGTTTGAAAGTCACATTTTCTTTTCAGCTCTGGTCTTTTCATCAAGAATGCTTGAAAGTCCCCTGTTTCATTGAAAGACCATATTTTCCCCTGAAGTATTATACTCAGTTTTGCTGGGTAGGTGATTCTTGGTTTCAGTCCTAGTTCCTTTGACTTCTGGAATATCCTATTCCATGCCCTTCGATCCCTTAATGTAGAAGCTGCTAGGTCTTGAGTTATCCTGATTGTATTTCTACAATACTGGAATTGTTTCTTTCTAGCTGCTTGCAAGATTTTCTCCTTGACTTGGGAGTTCTGGAATTTGGACACAATATTCCTAGGAGTTTCTCTTTTTGGATCTCTTTCAGGCAGTGATCGATGGATTTTTTCAATACTTATTTTGCCCTCTGGTTGTAGAATGTCAAGGCAGTTTTCCTCGATAATTTCATTGAAAATGAGGTCTAAGCTCTTTTTTGATCATGACTTTCATGTAGTCCCATAATTTTTAAATTGTCTCTCCTGGATCTATTTCAAGGTCAGTTGTTTTTCCCATGAGATATTTCACATTCTCTTCCATTTTTTTCATTCTTTTGGTTTTGTTTGGTGATTTCTTGGTTTCTCAGAAAGTCATTAGCCTCCATCTGTTCCATTCTAATTTTGAGAGAACTATTCTCTTCAGTGAGGTTTTGAACCTCTTTTTCCATTTGGATAATTCTGCTTTTGAAAGCATTCTTCTCCTCATTGGCTTTTTGAACCTCTTTTGCCAATTGAGTGAGCCTATTTTTCAAGGTGTTATTTTCTTCAGCATTTTTTTGAGTCTCTTTTACCAAGGTATTGACCCGTTTTTCATACTTTTCTTGCATCTCTCTCATTTTTCTTCCCAGTTTTTCCTCCACCTGTCTAACTTGCTTTTCAAAATCCTTTTTGAGCTCTTCCAAGGCCTGAGCCCACCTGACATCCCCCTGGGATGTCTGGGATACAGAGGCCCCGCCCTCCACGTCTTTCCCTGATGGTAAGAATATTTCCTCATCATCAGAATTGAAAGGCGGGAACATTTGCACCCGCTCAAAGAAGCTCTCTATATTCTTATTTTTCTTCCCTTTTCTGGGCATTTTCCCGGCCAGTTACTTGACTTCTGAGATTCCTGTCCACCTCTGCATAGATCCGCCCAGCTAGTGCTTGGGGTCTGAGATTCAAATGGGCTTTCCGTGGCAGGTGCAGCTGCTATTCAATGTCAGCTTAAGTTCTGGTGCTGAGGTGGGATCAGGGCCACCTCCCAGGCTCAGTTCCCTCAGGGGCTTTATGCAGAGACCTTCAGTAATGGAGCGGGCGGGGGCAGAGCTGTCTCCCAAGCTCAGCTTCCTCAGGGGGTTTATGCAGAGACCTGAGCTTCTGCCTGCTGCGCGGGGAGTTCTGGGCTGCCGCTGCTGCCTCTGCCACTTCCCCCCTAGGGGGCCTGAGTCATGGAGAAACCTCGCTCCCCTCTTGGCCAGCCTAGATGTCTCTCTCACTGACATGTAGTGTCTCTGGGTGGAGGGACCTTCCCGGCCACGGGAGGTTCTGTCCCTGAAGCCTGCTCGGATCTGTTCCTCTCGGCAGCCCGGCCAGGGCAGCACAGGGGTGGACTCCACTTTCTGGGGCGCGATGGACCCTGGGGATGGCTCTCCAGGGCTCTCTGGAACGGAAATCTTTTCCACTGTGTTTCTGTACACTTTGCAGTGATCCAGAATTTGTGGGAAGTTCTTCTTACAGGAAATTTATGGGCTATGGTTTTGGAGCTAGCATATGTGAGTCTTTCTACTCCGCCATCTTGACTCCTGTTTTCATATATTTTTGAAAACTCTTCAGTTTTATAGAGTATGCAGGAATCCATTTATTTCACCAATTATTTCAGGTATCTGTAAAATCTTACCCCCATTAAAAAATCTATTTTGTGTTGAGACATTGCTATGGATATCCTCTACAACAGTGCTGAACATTTGATCAATGCACTTTTCTGTTTTAATCTTTGCTTAATATTTACAGACAAGGATATGAATAATGAGTTCTCAAATAAAGAATTGCAAATGACTGATCACCATATGAAGAATTACTCTAAAAAATGAGTACAAACAGAAACAGAAATCTAAATCTGAGGTCTCACCTTATTCTTATAAAATTAGCAAATATGATAATAGATGCCACTAGATAAAGCAGGAAGGGCTGCAGAAAATGGTACACTAATATTCCATTGTGAAACTGTGATTTGATCTAGCCAATAATTTGGATATATTGGAAAGTAGTTTAGAATAATCCAAGGAAAGTGACAAAAATGTCTATGTTCTTTGATCCAGAGCTCTGACTGCTAGAAATATTGCCCACAGATGCCAATGTGAAATGGAAAACTCCATGGAAACAAAGATATTTACAGTAGAACATCTTGATAATAGCAAATTGGAGACAGCATAGGTGCTCATCAAATGGAGAGAGGCTAAACTAGTCATGGCTGATGATTTTAATGAAAAATTACTACACTGTAAGAAATTCTGAATTTGTTGATGCAGAAGAGCATAGGGAGACATGTAAACTGAAGAAAAATTAGGTAGAATGAACAGAAAGTACAACCAGAATTGCAATAGCAATGATAACAGCAACAAAAGAATTGTAATTCAATGCTATGAAATTATAGTGCCCAAGCTTGGCCCCAAAGAAAAGTTATATGAATATATTTACCTCCCCACTTTGTAAAGTTAGGTGGCTATGAAAAAGAAACGCTAAATAAAAGGTTAGACTTGGGTGATCTATTGGGGAGTTTTGCTTTCTATTTTTTCTTCATTTTTCTCAAAACCAATACTTACAAAGAATAACTTGTTTTGTAATATATGTTGGGAATATTAATGATTTAAAAACAAATGTCAATAAATAGTCTTTAAAATATATAGTTATATATATGCAGTTACAGGATAGTCATGAAGATGTTAAATATTTTATGACATCTTTTTTTTTAAAAGATTTGTATGTATGACTTAGAGATATCTTATTAGATTTCAACATAGAAAAGCAGAATTTTCTTTATCCTGTCAAATATTTTGCTATACTTTCTCAATAACAACAATAACAAAACCACTGTGAGAAGTTATATTCCCTTTACCTTTGCATCACTTCTTTAAAGTAAGAATGTGGTCTGATCTATACTCATTTGTAAAACAACCACAACTAACTTCATTTCTCATATCCTTCTAAGAAGGCATACTTCTTATTCATATTGTTGTGGCCCATAGATATAATTTAGGCAGGAAATGTCAAGCAAAAGTTTGAGTGTGGGCAGTGATGCCCTCAATTGCCTCCACTCCAGGGACACTCATGGCAGTTAGCTTTTTGTTATCTATGTATTTTCATGGGAGAGAAAAAATATGCTGGAGGTGCTAAAAACTGGAGATGTGAATGAAGAATACATACATTGGGAGCACAGATAGCTAGGGTAGATGCATGAAGGAGCAAATCGTTTCTAACATACAAGGCCACCAATATATTCTGGTTATGTTTTTTATATACTATCTATATTAGTCATGTATTAGTTCAGTTTGAATGCTACCAGTCTCACATGGTGTACACTCTTTGCCAGGTCTCTGTGCTTCTCTCTTTTGGATACTGCTAAATTGTCCTCTCATGCACCCAGGATTGAGTAAGTTTGCAGCCAGGCATAGCTCTGCTGGATAAAAGTTGCGGAGCTTCTGCTTCTGGATTCTCAATTCAGGTGGAGTCATTATAGTATCTTTAAAATCTCTTCAAGAAACTTCCTTCTCTTCTACTTCTCCTACTTACTACTTCATTCTAGGGCTCATAGTCAATGCAGCGAAAAGCACACAAATACATTTTTGTGTTTATATTTCTATACGTCTGCATACAAACATATACATACATAGATATCTATGTGTGTATATAAATATATATGTAGAAAGTGGGGCACATATTAGAAAGTCTTATATTGGCAAAAAAAATTTGCACAACATTTTTTCATGTATTATTCTATTTAAATTCCTGTAGGAAAAGGGGGGAAGAAGTAGAGAAAATTCTTAAAAGTACAAGCTTCTTCTTAAATAGCTCGATAATTTTGTTAAGTAGGGATGAATGTTGACTCTTTACCCAGACATGTTGACACCATGAGTGTGTATCTTTATTCAGAACGCAGTTTAAGGAGTAAGAAGACAGCCCAGAAAATTTAACTACAGATAAGACTTCTCAAAGGTCTTTTACTCCCATATGCAAAAATGCCTAAAGTGGAAAGAGAAAGACAACATGGAAAAACAAGAAAAAAATGATAAAATGCGGGATGTTAACAGTAAACCATCAAATTCAGGTGCAGGGGAACAAAAAAAAATAACTGTTGGATACAAACTGTAGAGAGAAAGTTAATTTGGACTACTGTTCAGAAGTTTGGGTTTAAATATGTAATTCATCCAATATCCCTTATTAAATAATGCCTCACATGAAGGGTATACATGAGTAAAAACAAGTATACATATGTGGTTTTCTGCATCAAAATAGAGGACAAATTAAGAAAGGACACAAATGTTTTTCATAAGATATTCCGAAGTTTGTTGTGCTACATTACTTTTGATCTCCTGCCCTGTTAAACTTATAAACTAGCCTTTTGAAACAGCCTTTTCCCACTCACAGGGAGGTATTCCTAGGATTTCTCCCCTGACTCTTTCTATAAACATGGGAAAACTAATACCTATGGAAGAGAAATGAACCATATTATAGATCAAATCCCATAATAAGAGCATATGTATTTTTGTTTTGCTACTTTGTCCTTTACATGCCTGACTATCAATTTTATACAGTGTTTTATTTTCTCTTTCTGCCAGACTGTGAATTCTAATGTTTATTCTTGGTCACTGCTAACAATAGAAATCCATATTTATTTAATCTTTATACTTGTTGACTTCTAGTCTGGCAGATCTTCATGAGAAATGGTTGCACTATTATATTTTATATCAGACTTCCTTGGAATCAATGTTCCTGTGTTATATTATTGTCCTTTAGCAAATGTTTAACTAACAGATTTTTGTTCTGAGTCCACACCTCTGGCTGCCTCTCACGTTGACTAAATTTTGGAGAAAGGAACTATGTGTGTGCTAGTGAAGAATAATAAATTAATTTGCAGTATATATTTAGCAAATATGGTATCTATTGTTATTTTTGTCATTAAAAATTAGAATTACAAAATCTAAATGACTATTAAAAATCCAAATACATTGTTTTACACCTGAAGCAAATACAACCCAGAGAGACTGTATCTTGAAAAAAAAAATTCACATTCTAGTCTATATCTTGACTGATGAAAATTAAAATATTTTACATAGTTATGACCTTCATAGAAGTAGAATTCTACAGTCTCCTAATTTTCTCTAAAGCTTGTTTTTGTGATGAAAGAAAAATGTGATCCTCAGAAGTGCCTAAAAGTGCAACTGTTGTATTTCAGAGAAACCAATGGTGATAATGATGATGATGATGATGATGATGATGACAATGATAATGATGCTGATGATCATGGTAGTGGTGGTGGTGGGGGCAGTGATGACAATAATATGTAATGTTTTAAGGTTTGCAAAGAATTTCATAGATATTTCATTTAGATATAGATATTTCATTGTTGTGGTAATTGAGGGAGGTAGATGCTATTAATATTCTCATTTTACAGATGAGAAAAAAAAGATTAATGACTTTCCCAGTATCACACAGATGAGTGTCTGAGGCCAGATTTCAATTCAGGTCTTCTTAACTCCAGATAAAAAATCCTTTCAACAGTGACACCAAGCTGTCACTGAATGTGAGTGCAGTTTTCATGTCGAAGTCAGATTCTTAGTGTATCTCTCTTTATTAATCAAAATTTTAAAGTTTCCATAAAATAGAAAATGTTTCTATCTGCTGACAACTCTAGGCTTAGTATCATTCTTTTTTTTAATACAAATTTGTTTGTTTAACATTTTGCATTCATTTTCACAAAATTTTGGGTTCCAAATTTTCTCCCCATTTGACCCACTCCCACCCCAATACACCAAGCATTTTAATTTCCCCTATCACCAATCTGCCCTCTCTTCTATCATCCCTCCCTTCCCTTGTCCCCATCTTCTCTTTTTTCCTGTAGGGCCAGATAACATTCTATACCCCATTAACTGTATTTCTTGTTTCCTAGTGGCAACAACAATATTCAACAGCTGTTATGAAAACTTTGAGTTCCAAATTCTCCCCATCCCTACCTCCCCACCCATTCCCTTTGGGAAGGCAGGCAATTCAATATGGGCCATATCTATGTACTTTTGCAAATGCCTTCTATAATAGTTGTGTTGTGTAAGACTAACTATATTTCCCGCCATCCTATCCTGCCCCACATTGTTTCTGTTCTCTCTTTTGATCCTGTCCCTCCCCGAGTGTTGACTTCATATTTCTCCCTCCTCCCATTGCCTTCCCTTCCATCATCCCCCCCCACTCTGCTTATCTCCTTCTCCCCCACTTTCCTGTATTGTAAGACAGGTTTTCATACGCAAAAGAGTGTTCATTTTATTCCTTTCTTTAGTCGAACATGACGAGAGTAAAGTTCATGTTTTTTTCTCAGCTCTCCTCTTTTTCCCTCCACTAAAAAGTCTTCTGCTTGCCTATTCTATGAGAGATAATTTGCTCTATTCCATTTCACCCTCTCTTCTCCAAATACATTTCTCTTATACATTTACCTTAATTTTTTTAAATATATGATCCCATCCTATTCAATTCACTCTGTGCTCTCTCTCTCTGTGTGCATGCATGTGTATGTGTGTGTACATGTTTGTGCATGTGTGTGTGTATGTGTGTAATCCCACAAACTACCCAGATACTGAAAAGTTTCAAGAGTTATGTATATTGTCTTTCCATGTAGGAATGTAAACATTTCAACTTTGGTAAGTCCCTTCTGACTTCTCTTTGCTGTTTACTTTTTCATCCTTCTTCTCATTCTTGTGTTTGAAAGTCAAATTTTCTTTTCAGCTCTGGTCTTTTCATCATGAATGCTTGAAAGTCGTCTCTTTCATTGAAAGACCATATTTTCCCCTGAAGTATTATACCCAGTTTTGCTGGGTAGGTGACTCTTGGTTTTAGTTCTTGTTCCTTTTACTTCTGGAATATCCTATTCCACGCCCTTCGATCCCTTAACGTAGAAGCTGTTAGATCTTGTGTTATCCTGATTGTATTTCCTCAATACTGGAATTGTTTCTTTCTAGTTGCTTGCAATATTTTCTCCTTGACCTGGGAATTCTGGAATTTTGCCGCAATGTTCCTAGGAGTTTCTCTTTTTGGATCTCTTTCAGGCAGTTATCAGTGGATTCCTTGAATACTTATTTTGCCCTCTGGTTCTAGAATCTCAGGGCAGTTTTCCTTGATAAGTGATGTCTAGACTCTTTTTTTGATCATGGCTTTCAGGTAGTCCCATAATTTTTAAATTGTCTCTCCTGGATCTATTTCAAGGTCAGTTGTTTTTCCAATGAGATATTTCACATTCTCTCCCATTTTTTCATTCTTTTGGTTTTGTTTTATGATTACTTGGTTTCTCAGAAAGTCATTAGCCTCCATCTGTTCCATTCTAATTTTGAGAGAACTATTTTTGAGTTTTTGAACCTCTTTTTCCATTTGGCTAATTCTGCTTTTGAAAGCATTCTTCTCCTCATTGGCTTTTGGAACCTCTTTTGCCAATTGAGTGAGCCTATTTTTTAAGGTGTTATTTTCTTCAGCCTTTTTTTGGGTCTCCTTTACCAAGGTCTTGACTGGTTTTTCATGCTTTTCTTGCATCTCTCTCCTTTCTCTTCCCAGTTTTTCCTCCACCTGTCTAGCTTGCTTTTCAAAATCCTTTTTGAGCTCTTCCATGGCCTGAGCCCATTGGGTATCTATGTCAGATGTTTGGGATATAGAGGCCTTGACTTCTATATCTTTCCCTGATGGTAAGCATTGTTCTTCCTCATCAGAAAGGAAAGGAGGAAATATCTCTTCACCAAGAAAGTAACCTTCTATGGTCTTATTTTTTTTTCCCTTTTCTGGGCATTTTCCCAGCCAATTACTTGACTTCTGAGATTCCTCTCCACCCCCACCTCACTAGTGCTTGGGGTCTGAGACTCAAATGCAGCTTCCCAGCCTCATGGCTTTCAGTGGTGGGCATGGCTGCTATTCAGGGTAAGATTAAATGCAAGTTCTCAGGTGGGGGCAGGGCCAACTCCCAGGCTCAGTTCCCTCGGGGGTTTATGCAGAGACCTTCAGTAATAGATCTGAGCTCCTGTCTGCTTTATGAGCCCGGGTCTACTGCTGCCTCCCGAGGGTCCTGAGTTATAGACACCCTACTCCCCTCTCAGCCACCCAGATAGGTTTTCTCACTGACCTGTAGTGCCTGTGGGTGGAGGGACCTTCGCAGGTGATGGAGATTCTGTCCCTGAAGCCTGCTTGGATCTCCTCCTCTTGGTATCACATGGCCAGGGCAGGACTGGACTCTGCTCCCGGTCTGGTGCTTGACGGACCTTTGGGGTCGGTTTTTCAGGGCTCTCTGGAACAGAAATCTCCTCTACTCCATTGTTGTGAGGCTTCCACTGCTCCAGAATTTGTTGGGAGTTCCTCTTTACAGGTAATTATGGGCTGTGGGTTCAGAGCTAGCATATGTGAATCTTTCTACCTCACCATCTTGGCTCCTCCCCCACTTTGTATCAATCTTAAGGGAATACTTTGGAAACATTTTTACAATTGACACCAAGGAAGATTCATACAAAATATAAATACAGAAAAAATCCACTTGAAAGATGAATCTGAGAATTCCAAGGTAGAAGAAAACACATAGAATCAGAAATTAGAATAGATTTTAGAGTCTATTTGGTTCATTCCCTTCATTCAATAGATGAATATGCTAATGCCTAAAAAGATGACATCAAGCAGTTAGGTAACATATGTGAGTTAAGACTCTGAGTTTCTTCAAGACCTGAGAATGAATCTGGCCTCTGATACCTAATAACTGTATGACCCTATATGTCTCTTAATCTCTCAAAGCCTGAGTTTTCTAATTTGTAAAACAACAAAAAAAAATGGGGATAATAATAGTATTTCCCTTTTTAGGCATTTAGTAAAGACCAATGGAGATAGTATATGCATAGTAATTTACATACCTTAAAGCTTCATATAAGAAGTGATTATTATTATTGCTCATGATCACAAAGTTTGTCTGTGTGAGAATCAGAATTAACTTTAGACCACAGGACCAGGGAAGATTTGTAGAGGCTGTAAGATTTGAGTAATCTCTTGAAGGATAGCTAGGATGCCAACTAATGATAACAAGAGGTAAGTATTCCAGAGAAGAATGATGTTGTCTCCTTCCATTAAAATGCAAGCTTTTTCTTTTTTACATCTGACAAGTTGCACATAATAAACAATAAATGCTTGTTGACTGACCAAGTTATGGAAGTAAAAAAGTGAGATTCATATTTCAAATATTAGAGTCAGTCTAGTGTAATTGTCTCATAGAGGTTATCAGAATGGCATTATGGAATAAATACAAGCTAGATTTTGCAATACATGAATAAGAACATAGTTCATTGTTTCAAAGTATTTCTGATTTTTCTACTGTGGATACTTTCTCTACTACCTGAGTTCCCAATCCCACAGTATTGTTTCTTTTTTTTTTAATTTTTTGTTTTTTTCATAAATGTCTCTTGGGTAGTGATAAAAAGTAAACAAGGAAGGAAGCAGGCAAGAAAGGAAGGAAGAAGGAAAATGAGCATTTATTAAGTGCTTATTATATGCCAGACACAGTGCTAAGTACTTACCAAATATTATCTCATGTGATCCTCACAACCATTCCAGGAAGTATGTGCTATTATTGTCCCCTTTGTATGGTTGAGGAAACTGAAACAAACAAAATTTAAGTGATTTTTATCAGGATCACACAGCTAATAAGTATCTGAGATCAGTTCCTCTCAAATCGATTTCCTGCCTAGACCAGAAGTCTTTGTCATTTGGTAAGTCTTCCCAGTATGTGTGGTCTATCCTTATAACCTAATAGAATTTAAGGTTACCCCCACACATGCCAAGATGATCCATCTCAATAGAACTTTCATAAAGATTTTAGGATAATAGCATGTGAAAACTATCATGTCATTCATTCATTATAATAAACAATGATCAGATGCTTACCAGCATATAATAACACATTTCAGTAATTGAATACTTATAAGTGCCACAAATTAAGAAGACATGAGGAATTAGAAAGGCACATAGAAGAACACTAATAAAACATAAATACACTCAACTGAGTGTATAATAAAAAAAGTATTTTCACAGGCACACTCACTATTCTTGGTTTTAAATTGCTAATTCAGTTTTCCTTGAAAGGTAAGTATATGTGCAAAATTTTAGAGGTGGAAGGGTTCTTGTCACTGGACTTTGATGATTCTGGAGAAGAGAGTGAGGCTGACATGTATGTGCAGTTCTGTCTCACATATCCAATTCACACAAGTCAAGACATCACCTAATGTTGTTATGATCCTCTTTGAGAATGAAGGACAAACATCAACTGCAACAACAGGGATCCTGCATGAAGTCTCTACACAGAAAGGACTTCTGAGCAGGAGTTGTGAGTGAAACCTATTCACACATGTTTTTACACATGCTCCTTGCTGCTATTATAGTAGTCTAAGCTGAAGTTTACTTTTTTTTATTTTTAGTGGATGACATGTGTATTTGCAGGAAATAGTGAACCAGCTGTTTGAGTATTTGTATTTACTATATTTAGCAAGCTTTCTTAGTAGTAATAATTGCCCTTGGAGGAACCAACCTGTCATTTTTAGCAGAAGTTGAAGAATGCTGATATTTCTACTTCTTGTTTTTATTCTTCCTGTTTTTTCTCATTCTTCATTTATTTTTGTTATTTTCTTTTTTTCCAAATATTGGAGTAAATTACTTTTTGTCCTATAGAGTTTTTGTTTTTGATTCCTTGAAATACAGTTCTGAAAATACAGGCTTTAAAAAAAGTTCATTTCTTTTAAATGGAGTTACTTGAGTATATCTTCAAACCCAAATCATTATAGCTTTAATTGAATGGCAAATAATAGCTCCTACTCAAGCCTCAGTGGCTCATTGTTTAGCTTTTAATTATGTAAAAGATTGTTAATAGCAATTGTTTTCTGGAAAACAAAGAAACTTTGACGGAATTCCCCTCCCAAATTGATGTCTTTGTCATGGTAAATTAAATGATCATTTTTCTCATCTCCTATCTACTGTCCCTTAGTTACTGAATGGAGATTATATCAGACAAAGTGAGATCTGGAAAAGATTTCAATTTAGAAAGACCAAGGTCACCAGCTACATCTTGAGTCATCTCCAGTCATCTTGACCTTTGTCTTCTCACTGGACTTAAATGATGCTGGAGGAAAAAGGGATGGCTTTGTGCAGTTCTGCTTCTTTTGTAACCAATTTGAATCCAAGTCAAGACATCACTATTCTGATGTCATTGGTCTTCTTTGAGAACAAAGGATGAATAACAAAGAGCAAGAGCTGGAAGGTAGCTAGCCGTTTTAGTTCATTCCCTCTCGGTTTATAAATGAGACAATACAGGCCTGAAGTGGCAAAATTAGAAAAAGGTAGTAAGAAGAATGAAAGAGGATTGAAGATTTGACTTTGTGAAAGTGTAGACATTAAGGAAAAATCCATGTTAACCTGAATAGCGTGTATTAATGTTCATTTTCTGCCAGTAATTTTTTTTTGTCTGTGCTTAAAGTGTGCAATGATGTCTTTCCGCAAAAAGGGTACATATGGAGAGATACCTTATCTTATTCAACGTCATGAAAGTGACATTAGAGACAAAACTGGATCCTCTGATCCTATTTGTAAAAACCCTACTTTATTCCTTAGCCTTATATCTTCTGACCCATATCAACCCTGGAGCTGCTTGGTCTCAAACTGAAGTTTCAACTATTAAGCAAAATTAGGTATAAATCCTGGAACTAGACCAAAGTAATATAAGGAATTTGAAATCAGGAAAACATTACATTGAGTCATTCTTGACCTCGGACCTGTTTCAATTTTGCTATCTTAATTCATCAATATCTGAACTTTTATTTCAATTCTGATTTCCCTGGAGTATTTTGCCTAAATCTATGTCTAATCTCCTATTTCCGCTAAGGACTATTTTTTTTTTCCTCTTATATTCTACCTCCCTTGACTGAGTCCTAAACCCAATTGGAATCTTCACTTGAATCTTCCCTTTATTCCTGCATGTACACCACTTGAATATTTGCCAATTAATAGTTCCAATGGTGTTTGGATAGCAATTTGGTCATTTTGTGAAAGAATCTTCATTTACTACTGTACTTTTCATCCAAAGAAAGATATTTCAGATGTGAATCTATCTTTGGGTTCTTATTCCTCTGTGGATATCTCTCAAAGAGTAACCTATTTAAGATTTTCCCTCAGTCACTTGGATGAAAGCATAGGATAGTTAAGACAGTTAAGAAAGAAACAGAATCCAAAAGGGTTTAACAGTTTTGAATATCCACTTAAGAAAATAAAATTTAATAGCGATGAATACAAAACTGTATAAATGAATTTTAAAAAAAAAATAAAAAAACAGCTTTACAAATACATTGTACGAGAGGCCTGGCTATGGGACAGTTTATTAAAAAAAAAAAAAAACCAAAAAACCAAAAAAACAAAAAAGAAACGTTCCTTCGCTTTTATTGGACAGCAATCTCAATATGAACAATATGAATCAATGGTATAGTTAAAAACAAATTAAAAAATAAAATGAATGCAATATATTTTTTTAAGCATTTAGTATTTATATCAGCATTTTAAGCACTTTTGTAAGCTCTGATAAGTTCTTTTCTCTATAAAGAAAAATTGAGACAGTGCTTCTCAATAAATTAACTTTTGTCCTGAGGTGGCAACAAATATAGGAGAGTTCAGTTAGGGTCAGTGGTAATGTCTGGGTGTCCTTAGGTTGGAGAAGCAAGGAAAATGTTAATGTGGTAATGATTGGGCCTGTGAAGGACAGAGTGCTAGAGGAGATGATGAAGTCCAATAGACCTTAGACAGGCAAATGGCAGGATAGATGTTCAGGCCAAGTTCTTATCCATCTTCCTAGACAGGGCAGGACTAGCTGTGACCGTTGAGAAGGCAATTTTAAAATTTCTGGGACTGTTAAAACTGGGATTTCGTAAGGCTCCTTTCATTTTCCTGTACTTCGAGTTTCATTTTTTCACTATTCATTTGACACTACCTCAGTCCCGTTTCTGATACACAGTGTGAATAGGAAAAAAAATGACATTCCTGTGAAAGAAATTGATATCATAGAATTTTAAAGAGTATAGAAACTTAAGATATAGTCTTTCATTTTATAGATGAGAAAAATGAAACCAACTTAACTGAGGTCAGAAAAGCAGCATCATGGTCAAGATTTGATCCAAAGTTCACTGAAACTAAATCAGTGCTCTTTCTATTGCAATAGTGTCTTCATATAAATGACTAAGTAATTCAAAGAAAGGAAGAAAAATAATAATATTTGGCTATCACATCACAAGGTTGGCTTGTGTACACTTAAGTGTACTTTTCACTAAAATATCCTAGTCTCCTTCACATGATTTATTGCCTAGCAATTTCTTCCCCACCCTTTGTAAATGGATAATTTATGAAATTTGTAAATAGGTTGTTTGAAATCTGAATGCATTTTCCTATAGAAATAATGTTATAAATGGTATCTGGGTTCTTAGGCTATTTCAACAGAAATTTGCTTAACATATCATATAGCTGGAATATAATGCTAGTAGTACTGTAGAACTGGATGATTCATTTTAATATTACTTGTATATATGCCTTTCAGAGTACCACTTCAAAAACTGGATATGTATCTCCTCTTGTCTCTAGTAATGAAAGACAGTACTATTGAAATCCTTGTTTTACAAGCAAACCTGGTTGAAAAAACTATCATAGTGGCAAAAAATGTCTTAGAAATAGGTGGATAATAGGGAATATCTGAGTGAAAGCTGCTACATAGGTGAAGTAGAATGGCATAAAGTTGTAATAGTAAGAACCTCAACATACACAGGAGCACCTGCTATCACAGGTTCTTAGATCTGCATTCATGAAAGAAAAGGCAACTTTCGGGGGTTAACAATAACTTTAATCAAGGAGATGTATCATTACATTAACCAAGCACACATATCTTTCACCTAGTTCAGGGGAGTCAGCATTCTGAACTTCAAAGAAAATACAGAGAAATCAAAAGTCAGCAGACAGGTCCAAATGTCTGACCATAGTTACCAGAGAAGGAAGCACCTATATCAGGGTTCTCCAAGCTTCAGTCTCCTTAGCAGCTTCCCAGAGTCCTCCTCTGGCCAAACACTATTAGTCAGTAAGCTCCAAAGTAAAACCTCAACTCAGAGTATTTATACACTTTTCAGAGCCAGAGGGCATAACCCTCTGACCCACTGCCTCAATAGAAAAAAAAAAAAGCACTCGGGACCCTCCTACAAAACAGCACCTCAATCAAACTTTCCTTAATGGGCAGGCCAGCCAGTGGGTGGGGAAGGTCTTTCTTTAATCATGTCATTCAATCAGAGGAATTTTAATAAAACAAAAACATCAAAAGATCCTAATTTGATTATCATCACATGGGGGGAGTTATGTGGAAGGGCTTCAAGGAGCTGTTGAGACAAAAAGGTTATGTATAAGATGTTGACTGTACAAATATTCTGGCTCCTCTTCCTTCCATTATACTATTTTCCTAATTCTCTTGATTTGTTCTGTTTCTGAACTCTTTGCACAGGTGATTCCATTTCATTTCTTTCTATAACATCAACTCATTTCTGTCCACTTAGACTATAGTTATTTAGCGGATGGTGGACTGGATTTGGTGTCAGAAAGACGTGGTTCAAATACTGTCATCTACATTTAATAACTTTATGGAGCTAGACAAGCTATTAAACTTACTTCAGTTTCCCTTTTCTTATCTGTAAAATGACTATATTAATAGCTCTTGCCTTAAGAGTTGTGAGGATCTACTGACATAAAAATTGTTCACCACTCTTTAAAACTTGAAATAAAATATAAACATCAGCTATTATCTTTATTATGTAGTTTCTTTTTTACCTTCCATGAGTCCACTGCTTCAATTCACCAACAATTTGATGAATTTCTGTATAGAGCACCAAGATATGTCTTACTCATATACTCAGTCATATTTTTTACTTAAATAAAGTTGACTCCTCAGTCATTCATAATCTGAAATAACTATACAGCATAATATTGCACTTTTTTTTTCTCTCCAGGTTCTAGTCAATATGGGCTACTTGACAGGTACTTTATAGGTATTGTACTCTTCCACATTGGTCTCTTTTTCTCTTGCTATTTCCTAGGGCTGAAATACACCTACTCTAGCTTCATGTTTTGAAATGCTAACCATCTTTAAAAGTAATCATCTCAAAAAGTTGGGCACGTTAACTTCCAGGGGCATGGCATTACTTGAGGGTATGAGTTAAACCAACTAGAAGGTTAAAAATAGATATCTCATCTTCTGCAGATTCCCTACATTTTCATTGGATGCCCCTACAAGTAGAACTTTTTCTTTCTTTAGCTCTGTCTTATGGCTTCCCTACCATCTTTCAAGTTGCAGTTGAAATCCTACTAGCTATACAAAGCCTTTCTTAGTACTCTTAAATCTTAGCGCTTTCTATTAGAAATTACTTCCAACTACTCCAACTCCAACTACCTCTTCATGCATATATTTTGATTTACATAGTTGTTTGCATATTGTCTCCTCTATAAAACTATGAACTACTTGTGAGCATAAACATTTTTTGTCTTTTCTATTATCTCCAGAACTTTTCTGAGTCCCTCACACATTGCAACTGCTTAATAAATGCTTATTTACTAACATTTTAACATATTAACTTTTCTATAATAAGACTATTTGGACCATATCAAAATTTCTAAGCACAAGTTAAAATAAATAAGTTGACTTTACAAGATGATTAAGGTAAAGAAGAACAAAGAAAGTATATTTTTAAAAATGGAATAGGAAAATTGCCAGGAATATTGTTTAAACAAAAGAAGAACTTAAAGGGAATCAAATCAAAGGAAAAAGGAATATAAGATAAAAATGGAAGATTAGATGCAAGAGTAAAGTTCAAAGGTTTTAAAAAACACTTTGTAAAATCCATTTGCAAATTTGAAAATTTTTGCCACCAATATATGGTTCTAACCAGGAACATTTGTGTAATCCCCACCCAATTTTATTTTACTTTTTAAAATTTTATTTATTTTTAGATTTCAAAATTCATTTCCACAAAGTTTTGAGTTCCAATTTTTCTCCCCATCTCTCCGCTCCCCCCAATCCATAACACTTTGCATTCCAATTACCCCTTCCCTCAACGTGTCCTCCCTTCCATAACACCCCACCCTTCCCTTATCCCCATCTTCTCTCTTTTCTTGTAGAGCAAGATAGATTACAATACCCCATTACCTGTATTTCTTATTTCCCATTTATATGCAATGAGAATTTTCAACATTCATTTCTAATGCTTTGAATTCAAACTTCTCTCCCTTCCTCCCTCCCCACCCATGCCCAGTGACAAAACAAGCAATTCAGTACAGGCTATATATGTGCCATTTTGCAAAAGACTTCCATAATAGTCATGTTGTATAAGACTTGCTATATTTCCCTCCATCCTACCCTTGCCCCAATTTATTTTACTCTCTCATTTGACTTTGTCCCTTCCCAAAAAGGTTTACTTCTAATTACTCCCTTTTCCTATTCCCCTTCATTCTATCATCCCCCTCACCCCACTTTTCCCATTCTCCCCAATTTCTTGTAGTATAAAATAGATTTTCACACCAAATTGAGTTGGCAAATTATTCCCTCTCTTATCCATATGTGAAGAGAATAGGCTTCAATTTTCCCCTTTCACCCTCTCCTTTTTCTCCTCCATTGAAGATATTTCTTTTCTCATTTATGAGTGATAATTTGCTGCATTCCATTTCTCCCTTTCTCTTCCCAATATACTCCTCTCTAGCCCCTTAATTTTTATTTTTTCTAGATATCATCCCTTCTGATCCAAGTAAATCTATGCTCTCTCTCTCTCTCTCTCTCTCTCTCTCTCTCTCTCTCTCTCTCTCTCTCTCTCTCTCTCTCTCTCTCTCTGTCTCTCTGTGTGTGTGTGTGTCCCTCCACCTACACAAATACTGAGAAAAATCTCAAGAGTTAATAATATTATCTTTCTATGTAGGAATATAAACAGGTCAAATTTAGAAAGTCCTTTATGATTTCTTTTTCCTATTTACCTTTTCATGTTCTCTTTATTCTGGCGTTTGAAAGTCAAATTTTTTCTTCAGTTCTGGACTTTTCATCTAGAATGTTTGAAAGTCCTCTATATCATTGAATGACCATTTTTCCCCTGAAGTATTGTACTCAATTTGCTGGGTAGGTGATTCTTGGTTTAAATCCCAGTAACTTTGATGTCTTTAATATCAAATTACAAGTCCTTTGATCCCTTAATGTAGAAGCTGCCAGATTCTGTGTTATCCTGATTGTATTTCCACAATGCTTGAATTCTTCCTTTCCAGTTGTTTGCAATATTTTCTCCTTGACCTGGGAACTCTTAAATTTGGCTACCATATCCCTAGGAGTTTCTCTTTTGGGGGACTCTTTTAGAAGGTGGTCAGTGGATTCTTTCAATATTGATTTTACCCACTGGTTCTAGAATATGAGAGTATTTTTCCTTTATAATTTCATGAAAGATGATGTCTAGCCTCGTTTTTTGATCATTGCTTTCAGGTAGTCCCATGATTTTTAAATAGTCTCTCCTGGATCTATTTTCCAGGTCAGTTGTTTTTCCAATGAGATATTTCACATTCTCTTCTATTTTTTTCTTTTGGTTTGGTTTTGTAATTTATTACTTTCTCATAAAGTCAATAGCTTCCATCTACTCCCCTCTCATTTTTAAAGATCTATTTTCTTCAATGAGCTTTTTAAACTTCTATTTCACTAAGCTAATTCTGCTTTTTAAAGCCTTCTTCTCCTCATTGGCTTTTTGGATCTCTTTTTCCAATTAAGTTAGCCTATTTTTAAAAGTATTATTTACTTTAGCACTTTTTTTGAGTCTCCTTTAGCAAATTGTTAACTCACTTTTCAAGCTCTTCCATGGCCTGAGACCACTGCATATTTATTTTGAACGTACTAGATACAGAAGTCTTGATTTCCTCTGAGAGCATGAGTATGCATTGTTTTTCCTGATCTGAAAGGATGGAAGTAAATACCTGTTCACCAAGAAAGTAACCTTCTATAGTCTTATTTTTCCCCTTTTTGGGGCATTTTCCCAGTCAGTTACTTGACTTCTGAATCCTTTGTCAAGAGGAGGATCCTAGTACTCATCCTCACCCAAGGACACTGCTCAGGGCTGAGATGCAGATCAGCTGCTCAATTCCTCCAGAGGCTGTAGGCAGAGTACTTAACAAATGGACACTGAAGGTGCAGCCACCATTGCTGCTGTGGCCACTGCCTCAGGTGGGTGCTAGAGGGGTACTCTGCTCCCCTCTCACACAGTTGGGTAAGCCCTATCACTGACCTTTGAAGCAATCTTCGGTGCTTGTGGGTTGAGGGATCTGAGACCTTTCACTGCTATTGGCAATTCTGCCATGGAATCCTGTTCTGGTCCTGTTCCTCCCCATGCTGTTGGCAGGAGGCCAAGGCTAGGCTCCACTCTGCTCTGCTTCCTGTGCAATAGACCTTTCTGGTCAGCCTTCCAGGTTACCTTTGGCTGGAAATCTCTTTCACTCTGTCATTCTGTGACTTCTGCTGCTCTAGAATTTGTTGAGAGTTATCTTTACAGGTATTTTATGGGCTGGGGGGGAAGAGATAGTGTATGTGAATCTTTCTACTCCACCATCTTGGCTGCATCCCACCAGTAATTTTATTTCAGATGAAAATTATTTTTTAAAAACGTTTTTTCTATGTCTGTGGATTCATGTTTCATTGAACCTGAATTTCCAACTCACTCAAATGCAAATGTGCTTTGACCAAAGATTTTTAGACCAAAGTTTTCATTTTATCTTGTTTTTATATTATGGAAATTTTAGCAATTACATTCTTTATGATTTCTATTCTGTTTTTAAGAAGTTGGGAATTCATCTTATGTTAATCTCATACTGAAACCAAAATAAATCTTCCAGATATTATTGGAACTAACCCAGTTCCTAGGGACGCAAGGAAAGGCTCTGTATCAGGATGGTCTTTTAGAGGAAGCAAAACTTAAATTATTTGATGTATAATATAAATTTCAAGATAAAATGGAAAATATAATTGAGAAAATTATATAGAAAGTTTAGCACAGTTAGTCTTAGTTTCTGGCTTCATCAATACTATTAGAATGCTAAAGAGGCAGCATGGTGTAGTAAGTAGACAAACTGAGCTTGGAATCAGGAAGAGTTGGTGCCTCTGAATGTATTAGACCTGTGATAACAGGCAAATCCCTTAAATTCTCACTACCACAAGCAACTGTCTAACACTACAGGTTACTAGGAAATTATCACTTTCCAAGAACTTGAGACAGTTTAAGCCACTGGTGAGAAACCTCTGGCTTTGAGGTCACTCAAGTGCAACCTTTGTCCAAATCCAAACTTCATTGAAAAAAATCCTTTTATTAAGGGAATTTGTTCTGTGAAGATTGGATTCAGTCAAAAGGCCACATCTGAGGACCTAGAGAACCATGTGTGACCTCAAGACCACAGGATCCCCTGCCCCCACCCCCTGCAATTAACAAAGACAAAATTACAGGTTACAATCTCAAAACAAAGTAGAAGATTTCAGATTTGAAGATATAGGTCTTCACCAACAGTTCTGGGTGAATTATTTTATATTTTCAATTTCAATTAAAACTAATGCCTGATTTGGATGGGAAAGTACTGACTTTTGACACTTTTAACACTTTTTCATTGGACTATTAAAATCATGTCCTATGAAGCCGAGAAAATGTCAGTAAGGATGTTAAACACAAACAACAAAAATCTGAGTTCTTTGTACCTTTGCTTTATAAGTAGATTTTCTTAGCTGATACTGACTGAATGCAACACAGTTGATGAGATGTTGTTTTAATTCAATATCCTAATGGACAAATCAATTCCATCATCTATATATTGATGAATGAAATGATTAATTTAGAGAATAGAAGACATAGGAATGAAATAATAGCTATTTGCTAATATTCCACAGAATCTCAGCATTCAAGGAATCTAATACTTCATCTTGTGTAACATGATTCTAAACAAAAAATCTCCTTTACAAACTGCCCAAGAGGTAGTTTAGAGGAGTTTGCTTGAATATTGTCTGCTGAAGTAGTTCTTTGTCCCTTTACATAACTTTTGTTGTTAGGAAAATATTTTTTCTCACAAAAAAAGCTTAATTTGATGTCTTACACTTCCCAAATATTGCTCTTTCCTAATTTTACTTTAAGTGGCAAAGCAAACCAAATATCATTTCTGTTCCATGTAAAAGACTTTCAGATACTTGAAAATTTACTCTCTCCCCCAGGCCTTCCTTTTTCCCAGTCAAACCTTCATATTTCTTTGAAATGATCCTTTCATGGCATGAAATAAAGGTCCTACTCCATCGCTTGGCCCTTATAGACACTCTCTAGAGAATGAATGTGTTTCTTAAAAAGAAACAAAAACAAAACAATTTGACTTCTAGAAATGAACAGAATGTTCCAAATATATTCAGAACAGGCAGAGTAAATGGAGACTATAATCACATTATTCTTGGTCTGTCTGATTATACCAATTTGGCATAAATTTATATTAGCCTTCTGGGGGTATGCTTATTATATTGATTCTATGTATTGAGCTTGAAGATAACTGAAACCCTCTAAAATTCTTCAAATAAACTCTCTGATCTTACACATTCCAAGTTGGAAGTGGTTCCATTGTTTTGTTTGAGATTAGCTTTTCTTATTTCAATGATGTGTTAAGTGAAAGTTCTCAAGGCATAAGAATAAGAGTATTCAAAGTAGGAGCATATACTCTCTCCTTTCCCCAAATACTCGCAAGAAAACATTCAATCATTCAAATGGATCAATATAAATGTAAATTTTCCTGTTCCATTTAGCTGTGTTCCTTATAATTTGTCTTCCTTCTAATACTGAACAATTATGTCATGATCAGAAATAACAATGTGAAGTTAATATGGCCTACTTTCAAGTGGAACTTGACCAATCATCATATTTTTTATTTATTGATAAAAACGGTGAGAGAAGTTGTTCCAGTTTATGAATTTAATGATGTCATACTACTGTAATTAATGCTAAATATACCTGGTTATCTTAAATAAAAAAAAAATTGTTCAAGATTATCTGGTCTCAGATCCCAAGCACTAGCTGGTCAGATGTGGAGGCAAGGCAGGGGTGGAAAGGAATCTTAGAAGTCAAGTAACTGGCTGGGAAAATGCCCAGAAAAAGGAAAAAAATAAGACCATAGAAGGTTACTTTCTTGGTGAACAGATATTTCCTCCTTTCCTTTCTGATGAGGAAGAACAATGTTTACCATCAGGGAAAGATATAGAAGTCAAGGCTTCTGTATCCCAAACATGCGAAAAAAATATTCAGTGAGCTCAGGCCATGGAGGAGCTCAAAAAAGATTTTGAAAATCAAGTGAGAGAGGTGGAGGAAAAAGTGGGAAGAGAAATGAGAGAGATGCAAGAACAGCATGAAAAACAGGTCAATACCTTCCTAAAGGAGACCCAAAAAAATGCTGAAGAAAATAACACCTTGAAAAATATGGTAACTCAATTGGCAAAAGAGGATCCAAAAGCCAATGAGGAGAAGAATGCTTTCAAAAGCAGAATTAGCCATATGAAAAAGGAGATTCAAAAGCTCACTGAAGAAAATAGTTCTTTCAAAATTAGAATGGAACAAATGGAGACTAATGATTTTCTGAGAAACCAAGAAATCATAAAACAAAACCAAAAGAATGAAAAAAATGGAAGATAATGTAAAAAATTTCATTGGAAAAACAACTGACCTGGAAAATAGATCCAGGAGAGACAATTTAAAAATTATGGGACTACCTGAAAGTCATGATTAAAAAAAGAGCCTAGATGAAAGCCTATTTCATCTTTTATGAAAAAATCAAGCAAAACTTCCCTGAAATTCTAGAACCAGAGGGCAAAATAAGTACTCAAGGAATCCACCGATCACAGCCTGAAAGAGACCCAAAAAGAGAAACACTGAGGAACATTGTGGCCAAATTCCAGAATTCCCAGGTCAAGGAGAAAATCTTGCAAGCAGCTAGAAAGAAACAATTCAAGTATTGTGGAAATACAATCAGGATAACTCAAGATCTAGCAGCTTCTACATTAAGGGATTGAAGGGCGTGGAATATGATATTCCAGAAGTCAAAGGAACTAGGATTAAAGCCAAGAATCACCTACCCAGCAAAACTGAGTATAGTACTTCAGGGGAAAAACTGGTCTTTCAATGAAATCGAGAACTTTCAAGCTTTCTTGATGAAAAGACCACAGCTGAAAAGAAAATTTGACTTCCAAACACAAGAATTTAAAGAAGCATGAAATGGTAAACAGCAAACAATTTCATAAGGGACTTACTAAAGTTGAACTGTTTACATTCGTACATGGAAAGACAATATTTGTAACTCTTGAAAATTTTCAGTATCTGGGTAGTTGGGGGGGATTACACACACCACACCACACACACACACACACACACACACACACACATACACATACACACATTCAAGCACGCACAGAGACAGAGAGCACAGAGTGAATTGAATAGGATGGGATCATATCTTAAACAAATGAAGTTAAGCAGTGAGAGAGAAGAGTATTGGGAGCAGAGAGGGAGAAATGCAATGGGGCAAATTATCCCTCATAGAAGAGGCAGGCAGGAGACTTTTTAGTGGAGGAAAAAAGAGGGGAGCTGAGAGAAAAACAAGACGTTTACTCTCAACACATCCAACCAAAGGAAGGAATAAAATGCACACTCATTTTGGTATGAAAACCTGTCTTACAATACAGGAAAGAGGGGGAGAAGGGGATAAGCAGGGTAGGAGGGATGCTGGAAGGGAGAGCAATGGGAGGAGAGCACAATTTAAAATCAACACTCTTGGGGAGGGAGAGGATCTAAACAAAGAATAGAAGCAATGTGGGGCAGGATAGGATGGAAGGAAATATAGTTAGTCTTACTCAACACGACTATTATGGAAGTCATATGCAAAACTACACAGATATGGCCTGTATTGAATTGCCTGCCTTTGGTACCAAAGGAAATGTGTGGGGAGGGAAGGATGGGGAGAAGTTGGAACTCAAAATTTTAAGAACAGCTGTTGAGTATTGTTCTTGCTACCAGGAAATAAAAAATACATGTAATAAGGAATCGAAAGTTATCTGGCCCTACAGGGCAAAAGGGAAGATGGGGACAAGGGAAGGGAGGGATGATAGAAGAGAGGGCAGATTGGTGATAGGAAAAATTAGAATGCTCAGTGTACTGGGGTGGGGAGAGGGGACAAATGGGGAGAAAATTTGGAACCCAAAATTTCCCCTGTCACCAATATTCAAATTTTCTTTTCAGCTCTGGTCTTTTCATCAAAAATGCTTGAAAGTCCTCTATTTCATTGAATGACCATTTTTCCCCTGAAGTTTTATACTCAGTTTTGCTGGCTAGGTGATTCCTGGTTTGAGTCCTAGTTCCTTTGACTTCTGGAATATCATATTCCATTCCCTTCAATGCCTTATTGTAGAGGCTGCTAGATCTTGTATTTGGCCATAATGTTCCTAGGAGTTTGTCTTTTTGGATCTCTTTCCAGTGGTGATCGGTGGAATCTTTCAATATTTACTTTGTGTTCTGGTTCTAGAATATCAGGGCAGTTTTCCTTGATAATTTTATGAAAGATGCTGTTTAGGCTCTTTTTTTTGATCATGGCTTTCAGCATCGAGGCAGAAATTTTTTGGTTGCTCCCAGAAGAGAGCACAGGCCAGGAAAGGAGTTAAATCCTCTCCTTTGATTGTGCCAACTTGGAGGAACTGAGAACTTACAGGTCCCCAGAGAATATTCCCCCTCTTGACAAAAGACTCAAAAGTCAAGTTATTGGCTGGGAAAAATGCCCAAAAAGAATTTTAAAAAAAGATTATAGAAGGTTAGTTTCTTGGTGAACATGTATTTCCTTCCATCCTTTCAGATGAGGAAAAACAATGCAGGCTCTCAGAAGAAGTCAAGGTTACTGCATCTAATACCTTCAAAATAAATATGACGTGGGCTCATGCCATGGAAGAGTTTGAAAAGCAGATCAACAGCTTGCTAAATGAGACCAAAAATGCTGAAGAAAATAACATCTTTAAAAATAGGCTAACTCAATTGGCAAAAGAGGTCCAAAATGTCAATGAGAAGAAGAATGTTCTAAAAAGTAGAATTAGCCAAATGGAAAATTAGATTCTAAAACTCACTGAAGAAACAGTTCTTTAAAAATGCGAATGGAGCAGATGGACGCTAATGACTATGAGAAACCAAGAAATTACAAAACAAAAAACGAAGAGAATGTGAAATATCTCATTGGAAAAACAACTGACCTGGGAAATAGATCCAGGTGAGACAATTTAAATCTATGGGACTACCTGCAAACCCTTAATCAAAAATAGAGCATAGGCATCATCTTTCATGAAATTATCAAGGAAACCTGTCCTTATATTCTAGAACAAAAGGCTAAATAAATATTGAAAGACTCCACTGATCTCCTCCTGAAAGAGACCTGAAAAACAAAAATCCTGGGGATATTGTAGCCATATTCCAGAATTCCCAGATCAAGGAGAAAATATTGCAGAAAGCTAGAAAGAATCAATTCGAGTATTGTGGAAATACAATCAGAATAACACAGGATCTCAGTGTTTCTACCTTTAGAGATCAAAGGGTTTGGAATATGATATTCCAGAAGTCAAAGGAACTCGAATTAAAACCAATAGTCACCTACCAGCAAAACTCAGTATAATACTTCAGGGGAAAAATGGTCTTTCAATGATATGGAAGACTTTCAAGCTTTCTTGATGAAAAAACTGGAACTGAATAGAAAATTTAACTTTGAAACACAAGAATAAAGAGAAACATGAAAGGGTAAATGCAAAAGAGAAATCATAATGGACTTTCTAAACTTGAACTGTTTACATTCCAAATGGAAAGATAATATTTATAACTCTTGAGGCTTTTCTCAGTATTTGGATATTTGGAGGGATTTTACACACACACACACACACACACACACACACACACACACACACATACACACACAGCAGAGATTGAGTTGAATAAGGAGGGATAATATCTAAAAAAATAAAATTAAGAGGTGAGAGAGGAATATATTGGGAGGAGAAAGGGAGAAATGCAATGGGGCAAATTATCACTCATAAAAAAGGTAAGAAACATCTTTCTCAATGGAGGAGAAAAGGGAGGAGGTGGGAGGGAAAAGTGAAGCTTACTCTCCTCAGTTTTTGCTTAAGAAGGGAATAACACGCTCACTCAATTTGTCATGAAAATCTATCTTACATTACAGGATAGTAGGGGCAAAGTGGACAAGTGGGATGAGGAGGATGATAGAAGGGAAGGCAAATGGGAGAAGAGAGTAATTAGAAGTAAATACTTTTGGGGAGGAGCAAGGTCAAATGAGAGAATAGAAATAATGGGGTACAGGATAGGATGGAGGGAAATATACTTCGTCTTACACAACATGACTATTACGGATGTCTTTTGCAAAACTACACATGTATAGCCTATGTTGAATTGCTTGCCATCTCAGTGGGGATAGGTGGGGAGGGAGGAAGGGAGAGACATTGGAATTTAAAGTATTAGAAACAAATGTTGAGGATTATTTTTGCATAAAACTGGGAAATAAGAAATACAGGTAATAAGGTATAGAAATCTATCTTGCCCTATAAGAAAAGAGAGAAGATGAGGATAAGGGTAGGTGGAGTGTGATAGAATGGAAGGCATACTGAGGGAATGGGTAATCAGAATGCAAGGTGTTATGTTGTAGGGGGAGGGGAGGGATGGATAGAAAATTTGGAACTCAAAATTTTGTGGAAATGAATTTTGAAAACGAAAAATAAATAAACATTAAAAAGATAATTAAAACAGTCCTTGCTGTCATAGCGTGTGTGGATTATTATGTAATCATTTTGCTATGGAATAATACACAGAGTTACAACATAAAACAGTGCAAAATATGAAGTAAAACAGAATTATTTCTAAGAGGATTTTTAGGTAAAGCTTGTCAGAAAAGTTGAAATTTAAACTCTGGTTTCCCTTGTACAGGACATTTAGGTGATAGAGTGGACAGAGTGTCAGTTCTGACTTTAATGCAAGCTGTTCCCAGACACTTACTAGCTGCATGGCCCTGGGCAAGTCACTTACCACTGTTTGTCTCAGTTTTTCTTTTATACAATGAATTTGAGAAGGAAATGTTAAACCACTCCAGTATCTTTGCCAAATAAAATCCAACTTGTTCAAGAACAGTAAGATATGACTCAACTGAGCAAAAACACAATAACAACAAAACATTTGCATTGTACATGACATAGAGTACTTGACTTAGATTCAGGAAGACCTGAACTTCTGAGGTATTACTCCTTAACTGTCTAACTGTAGGACAAAAGAGATAGAAGCTTTTCCCAAAGTTAGATACTATTTAACAGGAGTGGCAGTCGTAGACAGTGAACTGAATCCTATAAGACAAAGAATTGATGGTGGTTGCCACTGTCTCTAATTACCCATATAGTCCAGTCATCCAGCAATATAGAAAGATATTCAGGCCAATCTCAGTTCCTCAGGCCACTCTGGCTTCAAACTTACATATAATCTTAGACAGAGTTGATAAGCACTGATACAAAACTTCTCTTTAATAAAAGTAATACATTGGATTAGTATGGAAAAGAGAGTATTCTATGAATTAAATATTCTTATTCTAGAGGATATGACCATGTTTATATTACTTTGGTTTTTTGTTTTTGTTTTTAAAGCAAGGCGATTGGTTTTAATTGACTTTCCCAAAGTCACACAGCTAATAAGTGTCTAGTATCTGAGGCTGGATTTGAACTCAAGTCCTACTGATTCCATGGCTGCTGCTTTATCCACTGGTCCATCTACTAGATGCTCATGTTTGAATTAACTTCTGATTGTTTTATCATTTTGTAGGCAAAAGCACAATGATATCTGTATCAAAGACTGGGCCTCTTGTTTTTCTAATATCAATTCCTCTATGAATACATAAAGAGAACAAAAAGAAAACCCATTTATCCAAATAATACCTAAAGAGAAATTAAATAACTTATCTATCAGAGAATATATACCAAACAATACAGAGTGAAGGAGCTATCCTAATAGGAGTGAGGTAATTCATATCAACCAAGAGTGACTGTCCTGGTTCTCACTTAAGGTGAAACTAAGGATACAATAAAGACCACCCACTCCTTTCACGTCTTCCAAGAGTTTTTCCTGTATCAACTTGAAGTGAGATCTCTTCCATTTTCTGTATGGAATGTGGAAGTCAGGTGCACCGGAAGTGTTTAGATGTAGCAAAGGAGACTCTCACTTGAAGAGTTTCCAAAGGATTTTTACAGAAGACTGAAGTTCTCACCTCTCAACAACTCTGTCTCACTCTGTATGCAGCCTAGTACCTTCACTTCCACCAATAAACGGATAATTCTAAACCAATGGACATTGGGAAAGGAGTTACATAAAGAATAAAAGGAAGACACTAAAGATACACAATTGTCACTTTCTCAGAGAAAGGAAGGAGCTGGGGAAAAAGTCAATGCCCTGTCTCTGACCTTCCATGTGTGCATCTTAGGGGTTTGGAGTCAATGACTCACAGTGATTCAAAAACTTACTGACGCTTGCTAGTTTCTGGCTCTGAATCTGTAAAATGGTGGTAGATGTAGCTATAGTGGCTACTCAACAGGGTAATTATGAGGTCTTAATGAGCTATGTATGGATCTTTGATAACTTTAAAACACTATGTAATAACTCTTGATATTTCAAAAGGCGTATTCCAAAAGATTATATAATTAGATATGAAAGGGACAGGAATCCAATTCTCCCCTTTCACAATTGGAACAGTAAATGAGTTGCCAAAGGACACAAGTATATATAAGTGGAATAACTGTCTTTTGAACTCAGGGCTTCTGACTTCAAATCATGCACTTTCTGCACTATGATAAGATAATGAGGATGAGAATTCTAAATACAGGTAATAGCATGAAGAGTTTCAAGAGTGGAACAGGCACTGAATATGTGCAGAAGCAGCCCAATTTTATATTCAGAAGGACACCATTATTTATAGATTAAAATTATGAGTTGATATTTTGGGGCAAAAAATATGACTCACTACACCATGGTACTCATCTTTCTTTCTCCTGAAAGCATTTGGAATTATCTAGCAATAGAATTATAACCAACTATCCTATTGGTTCATATTGAACTTATAGCTAACCAATCTCTCAATATGTTTTTTGGATGACGAATCTTACTGACCCTCCTCCATCTTTATCACTTGTTAGATGAGTATTTTGAATTGAAGTGTAAAAAAAGTATATTTGTCCCTATTTCATTGTACCTTCTTAGGTTCCAACCAATATTACAGTTCCTTGAGGTTATTTTCCTCCTGACTTTGGCATTCACTGTGTTACCTATTCCCTATATTTTTTTCTCCAGAATTTGATAAACACAGTCTCTATGGTTATATTGAAGAATGCTTTTCCAGCCCAAACTGTTAAATGACACAGTACTAAACACATATACCTGAGGCACTCATTACATAATTCCTTCTAAACTAGCATTGATCCATTAATGATTAATCTTTAAATCCAACCAGATAAATCCAATTCTCGAGGTTATCTTCTGAGACAACTGTTCACATTTCATATCCTCCTTTCCCTTTTGTATAACCTACTTTCCATCAACAATATTGATTAAAATACTACTTATACCCTAGGGCATTCAAAATTCTCCCCCCTCTAACACCTACCCCTTCCTATGAGCACACACACATACACACACACAGACACACACACACACACACACACACACCAGACAAGGTCTCTCCAGCTGTTTTATTTGAAATTTATGTAACTTCTGATAATGAAATTTAATATTTGTAATGTGAGCTAGAGCATGTTTCCTTCAGCACTTAGTGACCCAGTGAAATCTCAGCTTTATGAGAAAGAGAGGCATAGAGAGGGAGTGAGAGTAAGAGAGGGAGAGACAAACAGAAACAGAGAGGCAAGCGACAGAAAGACAAAGAGAAACAAAGAGACAGAGAGGAAAATGAGAGAATGAGGGAAGGAGAGAGAGTAAACTAAATCTGTGATCTTTATTCGTATAGTGAATTCCAGGTGAGGAATTTTTTATTTCAATGAAGATTAGCACTTTTTAAGGAATGTAAAGTCTTGGAAAATTGCCTAGAGGAGAATGATCAAATGTACATGGCCCACATTACTGCTCTATGCTGCCCAAATCAGAATAAAATGCAATTGGGTGATACTTACCATAATAAATTAAATAGACTAAAATATAAGTAATATTACTACATTGCATTCTAAATCAATCCATGGCCCACAGGGATCCTTACGTAAGCTTTAATGACACAAATTTCTTACTTTCTCCCACTCCAGTCTCTTTTGTGACCAGCCCAGTTCTTTTATGTTCTTGCTATTTATTATATCAATTCTGAAAAAGAATCAATCTAATCATATTCCTAAGCAGAAATTTATGCCTACTACATCTACCAACATTGACTAGTATTTTTTGACATTATTTTATCCCTCTACAACTTATATTTTTGCCCCATTCTGTTTAAAAAAAAGTAAAAGAGGAAGAGCTAATTTGAGTATTACTATTATTTCTGTATTACCAAAATAGTAATTATTCTAAAGACAATTATTATCAGTGCTAGTGTTGACTATCCCCTAGAACAAGACATTCTTGTAACTGCTCCCTGAATTACTATAACACTATCTACAATATTATATTTCCATAGAAATATGGAGGCTATATTCCTATGTAGTCATGATGCACTCAATACTGCATTAATCTTTTCTCAAGTCCCTGACATTTCCCCCCATATGTTAAGTACCATTAAAAGGAGAGTACTGACCAACTGTTCTCCATCTCTAAAGAGCAAAGAGCTAGAGGCAATGAGTTAAATATCAGGAACACAGAGTTAATAGATATAAAGGAAAATAATTACTAAAGGTTTGATTAGATATAGAAAATGACTATTGAATGAGAATTTCACATCTTAATTCTTGGATGTGGACAAGCAATCAGATAACTTAAGTTAAATACTTGGCTGAAAAGAATAATTAAAAAGATGATATATTGATTTTCTTCGTTGTGTGGATTCTCCAAACTATATAACACCGATTTTTTGGTATCATTTTCCAAGCTCTAAACTATAAATATTGTTCCAATAAAAGTTTGGTCAATGCTAAAACTATATGAAAGATGGTTTAAATGTTGAATTATTATTCAAGCTTTAAAAAATGAATGAAATTTGTTCCCTTTTTTAGAGGATGAGGTTAAGAATAGTTCTTACAAAATTGCAAGTTATTAAACTACATGAAAGTTTGGAGAACTCTCTAATGTAAAGAAAAATGAGAACAAATCTGAGGTTTTACTTTATGATCCATAAATTGTGAAAATTGGAATTGGATGGAGTGGTATATCATGTGTTTAACTTGATCTATTGATCCCAAGGAATTCATGGATAGATTTCATGTGGTCTCTGAATTTGGGAGATAGATAGATAGATAGATAGATAGATAGATAGATAGATAGATAGATAGATAGATAGATAGATAGATAGATAGAAAGATATAGATACAGATATATATGTAGATAGAGATAGATAGAGATGTATGTATATAGTTTTCCACTTAACTCTAACAGAAATGTATCATTGCTTTTAATTAAGACTTTAAAAATAAGATGCTTTAGGCCTCAACATATCTCCAAAAGAGTCCATGACAAACAAAAAGGTAAAAAAAAAATTGGACTAGAGGAAAGCAAGTACATACACTGTAGGTAGGACTAGAATTTTGCCCAACAATGTTAGCAATTAATTTAGATTTTTTTTTAATTTAACTAAAATGCTCATAGTTATTAAATTGAATTTGATAACCTGTGTTGTATCTCTCTATACATGTTGTTTGGTTATATAAAAAGGGATTGATATTCCAGCAATTGTAAGTATAAGTAAAAGCATATAGATATCACTGTAACTAAACAGCCCAATTTTATATTTTAGTCTTAGCTTCATTGATTGCATGTTTAAGTCTTTCACCATTGAAAATTTCTGTGAAGAAGGATAAAGCTACAGTTCATGTCCATCTAACATGGTATTTAAATCACTTGGAAGGTACATTATCACAAAAGAAAGAGAGAGATCAATACCTCCAAAAAAGCAAATAATCATTTAATTTTTGTGAGCAATCGATAAGTAGTACAATAACCATAAAAACAAAAACAAATATATTTTTCTTTTTTTTATCAAAACTGGTTATGGAAATTGCAGTTTTTCTTTCTCTTTCCAAACTATTTTTACTAACATTATAATAGAAGGATCAATAAATTGTTTCCCAGGCTTAACCAATAAGGAGAAAAATATATTTCAAACTAAAATCTTAAGGTTGCCCAGACTATATGTACACAGGACAGACATGTTGACTATTTTATTGCAATCTCTTGTCAATTGATTGCTTTATCTATCAATAAGACAGATAGTCTAATTGATTTATTTCAATGAATAAAGCATTTGTTTAATTGAATAGCCTAAATCAACGTTTGTTTTAATGGAATATAGACATGTTGAATTAATCATATAGCCATGATGCTCAGAGCTAAAGAAACCTTAAAAATCATATTGTTCCTGAAAGTCTCTAACTTTGAGACAGAGAGAGGAGGGACAGAGACAGAGAAAAAGAGAGAGAGAGAGAGAAAGAGAGAGAGAGAGAGAGGAGAGAGAGAGAGAGAGAGAGAGAGAGAGAGAGAGAGAGAGAGAGAGAGAGAGAGAAGTAGAGAAACAAGACAGACACTGCCCTCAAGGTTCACATGTTCTAAGGGGGAAGAGCAAATTAAAATAGTCATAAAGAGGGTGGGCCATAGTTTTGCTTAGGAAAATGAGTGGAGGCCTGGTGAAAGCAAGATAAGCTCACTAATCAGATTCTAATGTTTCATTGGAGGAAAGGCCCTTGTATAACATGTAAAAGTATTGACATGACTGAAAAGTAACTTTTAGTATAGTGACTTTCCCAAGGACACACAATGAATTATTGGCAGAATTGTGACATGAACTCAGTTCAAGACTTGCTAAATCTCTAGGCATCTTTAGGTGCCAGCACGCTCTCAAAATATAAGAAAAAATTGCCAAGAGCAGAGGGATGTGAAACAGAATCTTACTTCAGCCAAGCAAGGGAAAGATATTATTTATAAAGTAATCATAGCAAGAAAATAAACACATTTAAAGAGACAGAAACTATAATATTTGCTTAGCCTATGGTCTCTTATTTCCTGAAGAAATCTAAATATAATGTAGGCATTGGATTGAGGAGAGGAGGATGTTTTCTCTTACACAAATGAACCTAAGAAAGTACAGACTTCCACAATATCCATTAACACTTTTCCTTCAGGTGATGTCCTAGCACAGTTTAATGTAAGGGTAAGACTGAGAATAGTTCAGTGAGAAAAGCATTAAAGACAATAGATAGTGCTGTGGGAGGAAATCAGGAAACAGTGTAGTAGCCAAGAAAGAAATCAAATTGCAAAATTATAATTAAGATGAGGTAGAGTCAAGTCATCTAGCAGAAGAGCTATTAGGATATGCTGGAGAAAAAGCCAAAAACCACATAAGGGGGAAAAACGAAGTAAGAGAGAACAGTACAGAATTATAGCATAAGTGTAAAGAGAAACATGTGAAGAAGACATATGGATATTTGATTTTCTTCCCAAAGAAATTCTTTTAAAATGAACAATGTTTAATATAAGCAGTGGTATAAGATCCCTTTTTTTTAAGATTTTCATGATGAAAATTTTTGTTGTCTCATTTTTTATCTTTTCTTATTTCTCTAGGGTGGAAGGAGTAAGAAAGATGACATGGAAATAGGCATCCAGAAAAGAATCAAGGATTCCAGCGGAGTACAATTTGGCAGACAGGTTTGTTTTGTTACAACTTCATTCCAAGTTGATGGTGCCAGAAACAGATATCACTCAGGCAAGTTGCCCTGTCAAGCTGATCAGAAATATTCTGTCATTTATGGGGTCCCTGGTTTAATAAAGGCCTCAAAGCAGTCCAACAGCATGACTTCAGTTATTTTTGAGGTGATTCTGTTAAGTTTAATATTCTGAGAGAAGTTATTTTCATTCAAACTATTTGCAATCCACTATCATGTCAAAAAAAAATGAGCATTTGTCAATAGGACATGGGAAGTACTTCAATCAAAGTGAGATTTCCTTATTATTTCCTTATTATTTATTATTTAATAATTTATTTATTATTTTGATTAATTGATTGAGAAATATTTAAACTTGTCTTATTTAAATCTAACTTCCTCAACTCATTAATATGATCACTTAGGCAACATGTTTAGACACAAGTATTTGTAATTTAATTAGCTGTAGAAAAGTGAAAATAAGGTTGACCTGTATAAGATTTTATCAGGAGATCCGATTTCATTTCCAAAGTAAATATCAAATTAAAAGATACATGTTTGTAAGAAATTGCTATGCTATCACGTAGTGATATATTTTTCAATGAAATAATAATGTGCATAGAATTGCAAATGCCATTGTTCTAAATAATTGGATATGTTCAAATGAAATGAAAAGGTACACTTCTCCAAAATGTTCAACAGAAATAAACAGAAATTTAGAAAGTTTAGAAACCAAAATAACTGTGTGTGTGCGTGTGGTGTGTGTATGTGTGTGCAAGTCTGTGTGTGTGATACTATAAATATTAGGAAGCCAAGCCATTCTGAACTGATGATAGAAAGATGTTTTATTCATTTTTTAAGAATGCAACAAGATTTTCCTATATCCTGATGTTGATGATTTGACATGAATATCATTTGATTGCTCCATTTTATTTTATTTTTATTACTTAAGTAGTTTCTTTGTTGGCTAAAAGTAGTCATATATAGGATGGATTAGTTCAATGTGGACCCTAAAAGTTTTCGGCTTCAAATCATAATGAAATTTTCAATTGTACATTTCATGGTAGGTCATAGAAAACATTTTTCTTTTTGAGAGTACTGTTAAAACTCTACAGGGTTGGAGTCAAGATGGGCACAGTGATCAATCATTGCTATTTCCCTTTCCTTGAAGAGCCCAGAGAATATTTCCCCAGGGAAAACCCTGGAAAAGTGGGAGCTGCAGAAGGGGTAAACAGTCTGTTAGCCTGTGAGACTATGAAAATCTCTAAGGAGGGGCTCTCCTGCTGTGGCTGAAGGGGACCACTGCAGGGCCAGAGATGTTCAAGCCAGCCCCTACCTCAGCAAACCAGAATAATATCCTGAGCCCAGAGGGGTAGGGGGGATGAAACTTGCAACCTCCAACACCAGGAACCCAGGCGTGCCTCAGGACTCCAGGGCAATAGGAAAGACACTAGTACAGACAGGATCACCAACCACTGAGCTTCCCTATGCTCTAACTTAGCAGAGGAAACCTTCTGTGGCCAGATCACCCACCCCCACACTGAACTATACTAGCCCTAGGGGAGCTCCAGGGAAACCCAAAAGATCTCACCTGGCCTCAGCCAGTTCAGCACCAGGAGATCTGTAGAATTTTAGCTTCTAGCTGAAAGAACCAGAGGCCACAACACACAATTCCTGAAGTTTTAGGCAGAAGAAATTTTGGACAGAGTCCCCTGTTCCTCAGATGCAGAGATCTACTATAAACACCAGAAAAGGGGGGGGGGGGGTTATCATGAGTAAGAAGCAAAGCAGAAAAGAATAGACCATAGAATCTTTCTCTGGGGACAAGGACCAAAACGCAAATATGAAAGAGGTCAACATTGACACTGTACTCCCATCTGAAACTTCAGAAGGGAATATGAACTGGTATGAAGCACAAAGAGCATTCTAGGAAGAGTTCTGGAAGTATTGTAAAAGTCAAGTTAGAGAAAAATAAGAAAAACTGAAAACGTAATCTTAAAAATATGAACTAAGAAATCACAGAAGAATTTAAAAGGAAAATTGGACAAATGGAAAAGAAGTACAAAACCTAATTGGGGAAAATAACTCCTTCAAAGGAACAGATGGCAAAGGAAATGCAAAAGTTAACTGAAGAAAGCAATTTGATAAAAATTAGAATCAGGCAAGTAGAAGCTAATGACGCTGTGAGACATGAAGAATTAGTCAAAGAGAATATAAAGAATGAAAAGATAGAAGAAAATGTAAAATATTTAATTGGAAAAACAACTGACATAGAAAACAGATCCAGGAGAGAAAAAAAAAAAAATTAAGGATTACTGGTCGGATTACTGGTCTACCAGAAAGCCATAATGAAAGAAAAAGAATAGACAATATCATCCAAGAAATCATCAAGGAAAATTGTCCAGAAGGCCTAGGTACAAAATAGTCATTGAAAGAATCCACCTTTCCCTTCCTGAAAGGGATTCCAAACTAAAAACATCAAGGAATATACTTGCCAAATTACAGTACTACCAAGTGAAGGAGAAAGAAACAATTCAAATATTCAGGAGCTACAGTCAGAATCACACAAGATGTTGCAGCTTCTACATTAAAAGACTAAAGGACTTGGAACATGGTGTTTTATGAGGCAAAGGAGCTGGGACTAAAACCAAAAATCAATTACCCAGCAAAGTTCAGCATAACATTTCAGGCAAGGAGAAGGACATTCAATGAAATAAGGGATTTCCAGACACTTCTGATAAAAAAAAGCCAGAACTCTATAGAAATTTCAATCTTCAAACACAAGTTTCAAGAGAGAAATAACAAGATAAAAAAGGGGAATAAAATTGTTACTCAATATGGGCAAACTGTTTACATTCTTATAAGGGAAGATAATACTTGTTAATCTTGAGAATAATATATTTATTATTATAAATAAAAGGGATATACAAAGATAGAGGGAGTGGTATAAAGTAAATGATGTCATGATAAAAATGTGATTTAAGAGTGTGAAGGGATTGTAATCAGAGATGAGGCAAGGAGGAATCAGAAAAAAGTAAATCACATCACAGGAAGAGGAACAAAAATATAAGACAGCAGAGGGAAAGAGGAGAAGGAGATGAGCATTGTTTGAGAGTTACTCTCATCTGACTGGGTTAAAGGAGAGCAAAAAAAAACCTCAGTTAAGTATAGAAATGTAACTAGGTCTGTAGTCAGTAGGAGAGGAAATTGAAAAGAAAACAGAAGGGAGTCTAAAAGGGAGGGAAAAAGTAATACGATAAAAGGGGATTAAAAGGCAGGGGGTGCTGAAAGAAGGAAGGGAAGACTGAGGGATGTGGTGGTCAAAAATTAAAGGTCTATTGTAGCAGGGAGAAGGGAGAACTAAAAGCAGAGACGGGGGGAAAGGGGATGGAGGCAAAGAGACAAATAGTAACCATAATTGTGAATGTGATTGGGATGAACTCTCTAATAAAACAGAGATGGTTGTCAGAATGAATTAAAAATCATAATCCAACAATATGTTGTTTACAAGAAACACATTTTAAACAGGGACATACATACAAGGTAAAGGGAAAAGGTTGGAGAAGAATATATTGCACTTCATCTGATGTAAAAAAAGCAGGGGTAGCAATCCTAATCTCAGACAAAGCAGAAGCATAAATAGATCTCATCAAGAGAGATAAGAAAGAAAACTATACCCTGCTAAAAGGCACCATAGACAGGAAGCAATTTCATTATTAAACATATATGCTTGAAGTTGTGTAGGGTCCAAATTCTTAGAAAAAAAGGTCAAGAGGTTACAGGAAGAAATAGGCATCAAAACTAATCTAGTGGGGGACCTCAACCTCCCCCTCTCTGAACTTGAAAAATCTAACCTCAAAATAAACAATAAAAAGTTAAGGAGGTGAATAAAACTCTGGATAAGGTAGATATGACAAATCTCTGGAGAAAATTGAAAGAGGATAGGAAGGAATACATCTTTTTCTCAGTGGCACATGGCACATATACAAAAATTAACCATGTACTAGGCCTCAAAACTTCACAGACCAGTGCAAAAAGGCAAAGATAGTCAATAAATAGTTTTCAGAACATAATGAAATAAAAATTATATATGTAATCAAATACCATGGAAATATACACCAAAAATTAATTTGAAGCTAAAATATGTAATCCTAAAGAATGAGTGGGTAAAACAACAAATTATAGAAACAATCAACAATTCAGTCAAGAGAATGACAATAATGAGATAATCTACAAAATTTTTATGGGATACTGCTAAAGCAGTTATTAGGGGAAGTTTTATATCTTTGAATGCCTACATGAATAAAATAAAGAGGAGATCAATAAATTGAGGATGCAGCTGGAATAGCTACAAAAAGAAAAATTGAAAATCCCTAAGTAAATACCAAACTAAAAATATAGAAACCAAAGGAGAGATTAAGAAAACTATTGAACTAGTAAATAAAAGTAAGTGTTGGTTTTATGAAAAAAAAAAAACAAAATTGATAAATCTTTGGCCAATTTGATTTAAAAAAAGATAGAAGAAAACTGAACTACCAATATGAGAAACTAAAAGAGTGAAATAGCTTCCAATGAAGAGGAAACTAAAACAATAATTAGCAATTACTTTGCCCAACTACATGAGCATAAATTCAACAATCTATTTTATTTTAAGAAATAGACATTGCCCAGTTTAACAGCAGAGAAATTTGCATACTTAAATAACTCCATCTCAGGAACAGAAATTGAACAAGCTATCAGTGAACTCCCTAGGAGAAAATCTCTAGAACCAGATGGATTTACAAGTGAATTCTATCAAACATTTGAAAAACAGTTAATTCCAATACTATATATTCTATCTGGGAAAATTGCTGAAGAAGGAGTCCTACCAATTTTTTTTTTTTATGATACAAATATAGTTCTGATATCTAAACTAGGAAGAGCCAAAAAAGAAAATTTCTCCAATGAATATGGTTGCAAAAATTTTAAATAAGATATTAGCAAAAAGAATATGGCAAATTGTCATGAGAATAATACATTATGATCAGGTAAGATTTATTCCAGTAATGCAGGACTGGATCAATATTAGAAAAACCATTAGCATTACTGATCATGTCAATAACAAAACTAACGTAAACCACATGATTATCTCAATAGATGTAGAAAAAGCTTTAGACAAAATACAACATCACTCCTATTGAAAGCACTGGAAAGCATTGGAATAAATGGAACTTTCTGTAAAATAATAAGCAGTATCTACTTAAAACCATTAGTAAACATTATATGTAATGGCAACAAGATAAATGCATTTCCCATAAGATCAGGGGTGAAACAAGGATGTCTATTCTCACTATTGATATTCAATATGGTATTAGAAATGCTAGTTGTAGCAACAAGAAGAGAAAAAAGAAACTGAAGGAATTAGAATAGGCAAAGAATAAGCTAATATATCACTCTTTGCATATGAGGTGATAACATAGTAAGAAAACTCCAGAGAATCAAATGAAAAACTACTTGAAATAATAAACAACGTTGCAACGTTGCAGGTTACAAAAGAAACCCAGATAAATCATTTGCATTTCTGTATATTACTAAAAAAGTCCAACAGCAAGAGATAGAAAGAGAAATCCCATTTAAATTTACAGTAGACACTACAAAATATCTGAGAGTCTACCTGCCAAAACAAACCCAGGGACTATATGAGCACAATTACAAAACACATTTCTCACAAAGGAAGTCAGATCTAAGTAAGTGGAAAAACATCAGTTGATCATGGGGAGACCAAGTTAATATAATAAAAGTGACAAGCCTACCTAAAGTAATTTATTTATTTGATCCCATACCAATCAAACTCCCAAACAGTTATTTTCTAGAGCTAGAAAAATGTATCAAAATTCATCTGGAAGAACAAAAGTTCCATAATATCAAGGGAAATAATGAAAAGAAAGGCTAGAGAAGGTGGCCTAACCCTAAGAGATCTCAAATTGTATCATAAAGCAGCAATCAGTAAAATCATTTGGTACTAGTCAAGAAGTAGTGGGGTAGACCAAGGGAATAGATTAGGTACTCAATACACAGTAGTTAATGAATATAGTAATCTACTGTTTGATAAAGGCAAGGACCTAAGCATCAGTGATAAGAACTAAATGTTCAGAAAAAATTTTTTAGGAAAACTGGATAATAGTGTGGCAGAAACTGGGCATAGACTGATAACTGACACTTCACACAAGAATAAAGTTCAAATGGACACATTATCTAGTTATAAAGACTGAATGGAGCAATTTTTGACCAAACAAGAAAAGAGAACATTATGAACTGCAAAATGGATAATTTTGATTACATTAAATTGAAAAGTTTTACACAAACAAACCCAATGTAACCAAGATTAGGAGGGAAGCAGAAAAGTGGGAAGGAATTTTTTGCAACTAGTGTCTGTGATGATAAAGTCCTCATTTCTTAAATATATACAGTACTGAGTCAAAAGTAAAAGAATGCAAGGCATTCCCCAATTGATAAATGGTCAAAGCATATGAACAGGGAATTTACAGAGGAAGAAATTAAAGTTTCCTATAATCGTATGATTATAATCATATCAACACATTATCTGTTATTATAATCATGTATTATAACCTTAATAATAATAAGAATTATTATTATTACTATATAATTATTTTTATAATTATAATCATATTATAATCATATCAACATTTCAAGGGATATCCATCAGTTGTGGAATGGCTTAACAAGTTGTTATATATAAATGTAGTAGAATACTGTTGTGTTATGAAAGTCAAAGACCAGGAAGACTTCAGAGAAGCCTGGAAAGGCTTATATGAACTGATGATGAGTGAAAGGTACAGAACCAGGCGACCCTTGTACACAGCAAGAACCACAATGTGAGAGAAATTTTTCTGGTAGACTTAGTACTTCCCTGGAATGCATGGACTTTATAATAATTTCCAATGGACTCGAGGCAAAATGCCTTCCACATCCAGAGAAAGAACTGTGGAATTGGAAAGAACTGTGGAGATAGAAATACACCATTTTCTTTTGCATTATGTTTTGTTTTATTTTTTGGTTTCTCCCATTCATTTTAATTCTTCTATGCAAGATGTATTTAATAGGAATGCATGTGTAGAATCTATATAAAATTGTACCCTGTCTCATAGAGGAACTGGGGAGTGAGGGGGAGGTGAGGGAAAATTCTAAGTTGTTTGGAAGTGATTATCAAACACTGAAAAAAAATAGAATAATTTAAATTAAAAAAACCACAACAACTCTACAGGTTCAAGGTTCTTTGTTTGGACTATTCCTGAGTATTTGTATAAAAGAAAAATATAGAGGATGCAGAAAGGTAGAAATCATACCAGGTTCAGTTCTAATATAAGAGCAAAGATGTGGAAGTTGAAGGGAACTAAGGAGTCAGTTTACTTAACCTCCTTTATTGCTGATGTGTGAACTGTGAAGTTTAATAAATTAAGAGATGTGTAGAAATAATTGACAGAGAGAATACATGAATCCAGGTCACCTGACTCCAAACATTCCTTGCTTTTTATAAATACACTATATGTATGTGTATATATATATATATATATATATATGTGTGTGTGTGTGTGTGTGTGTGTGTGTGTGTGTGTGTATTTTGTGAATGGGTAGAAGACTTTAATTTATTTCTGAATATACTTCATGGATGTGTGTATATATATATATATATATATATATATATATATATATATATATACATTCAGAAATATTCAGAAATAAATTAAAGTCTTCTACCCATTCACAAAAAATATTCATGTCAACTGTCTGCCATTCCTAAAATTCCTTTAACAGACAAGATGATTAATTACAATGTCAATATACCTGTAAGAACTGAAACAGTGATTTAGATTCACACTTTTAAATGAGAGATTATCATAGGCTTTTCTGAGAATAGACTTCAATCATAAGAGAGAAAAAGGCATAGGAAGAATACACTATATACATGGAAAAGGAGAGGAGTTCTTTGGACAAAGTAAGAGAACAGACAACAAAGAAGGTGTAAGTAAGAATGTCATCAAAAAATTTTACATATTTCAGCTTTTCCCTCTCTTCAGTTATCTCTGACCATGTTGGCCTGGTTCAATTTATCTTAGCCAAGTAACTTATTTTTGAAAAGTGACTAGGAGCCTAGAAAATACCTAAACTAGAAAGGAGCCAAGAGAGCGGAGTAGAAACATACACATATGGTAGGTCATAACCCATAGCCCATAAAATACCTACAAAGAGGAGCTCCCAATGAATTCTGGGGCAGTAGAAGCCACACAACAATGGAGTGGAGGAGATTTCTGTTCCAGAGAGTCCTGAAAAACCGACACCAAAGGTTCATCATGCACCAGACCCAGAGCAGAGCCCAGACCTGCTTTGGCCACACAGCACCAAGAGGACCAGATCCAAGCAGCCTTCAGAGATGGAATCTCCAGACTCTGCACAGGTCGATCCACCCACAGGTGCCAGAGGTTAGTGATAGAGCCTGTTTGGCTGGCCAAGAGGGGAGTGGGGTGTCCCAATAACTCAGGACCTCTTGGGAGGAAGCAGTAGACAGGGGTTCCCAAGGTAAGTAGGGGCTCGGGTCCATTACCAAAGGACTCCACCTAAACCCCCTGAGTGAACTGACCTCTGAGAGGTGGCCCTGCCCCCCACCTGAGCAGCTGAACTTAATCTCACACTAAATAGCAGGCCTGCCCCTGCTGAAAGCCCTGAGGCTGGGAAGCAGCATTTGAATCTCAGACCCCAAGCACTAGGTGGTCGGATCTGGAGGCAAGGTGGGTGTGGAAAGAAATCTCAGAAGTCAAGTAACTGGCTGGGAAAATGCCCAGAAAAGGGGGAAAAAATAAGAGCATAAAAGGTTATTTCTGGGTGAACAGATATTTCCTCCTTTCCTTTCTGATAAGGAAGAACAATGGTTACCATCAGGGAAAGACATAGAAGTCAAGGAATCTATATCCTGAACATCTGAAATAAATGATCAATGGGTTCAGGCCATAGAACAGCTCAAAAAGGATTTTGGAAATCAAGTTAGAGAGGTGGAGGAAAAACTGGGAAGAGAAATGAGAGAGATGCAAAAAAAAGCATGAAAAACAGGTCAACACCTTGCTAAAGGAGACTCAAAAAAATGCTGAAGAAAATAACACCTTGAAAAATTTTGCCCAATTGGCAAAAGAGGTTCAAAAGGCCAATTAGGAGAAGAATGTTTTAAAAGGCATAATAAGCCAAATGGAAAAGGAGGTTCAAAATCTCACTGAAGAAAATAGTTCTTTCAAAATTAGAATGGAACAGATGGAGTCTAATGACTTTATGAGAAACCAAGAAATCACAAAACAAAATCAAAAGAATGAAAAAATGGAAGATAATGTGAACTATCTCATTGGAAAAACAACTGACCTGGAAAATAGATCCAGGAGAGACAATTTAAAAATTATGGAACTACCTGAAAGCCATGGTCAAAAAAAGAGCCTAGACTTCATCTTTCATGAAATTATCAAGGGAAATTGCCCTGATATTCTAGAACCAGAGGGCAAAATAAGTATTCAAGGAATCCACCAATCACAGCCTGAAAGAGACCCAAAAAGAGAAACTCCTAGGAACATTATGACCAAATTCCAGAATTCCCAGATCAAGGAGAAAATATTGCAAGGAGCTAGAAAGAAACAATTTCAGTATTGTGGAAATACAATCAGGATAACACAAGATCTAGCAGCTTCTACATTAAGGGATGGAAGGGCATGTAATAGGATACTCCAGAAGTCAAAGGAACTAGGACTAAAACCAAGAATCACCTACCCAGCAAAACTGAGTATAATACTTCAGGGGAAAAAATGGTCTTTCAATGAAACAGAGGACTTTCCAGCATTCTTGATGAAAAGACCAGAGCTGAAAAGAAAATTTGACTTTCAAACACAAGAATGAAGAGAAGCATGAAAAGCTACACATCAAAGAGAATTCATAAGCAATTTACTAAAGTTGAACAGTTTACATTCCTACATGGAAAGACAATACTTGTGACTCTTCAAACTTTTCAGTATCTGGGTAGTTGGTGGGATTACACACACACACACACATGCACACACAGAGACAGAGAGTGAATTGAATAGGATGGGATCATATCTTAAAAAAAATGAAGCAGGGAGAGAGAAATGTATTGGAAGGAGAGAGGGAGAAATGGAATGGGGCAAATTATCTCTCATAGAAGAGGCAGGCAGGAGACATTTTAGTGGAGGGAAAAAGAGGAGAGCTGAGAGAAAAACATGAAGTTTACTGTCATCACATTCTACTAAAGGAAGGAATAAAATGCACTCTCATTTTGGGATGAAAACCTATCTTACAATATGGGAAAGTGGGGGAGAAGGGGATAAGCAGGGTTGGAGTAATGATGGAAGGGAGGATAATGGGATGAAGGAGCCATTTGAAATCAACACTCTTGGGGAGGGACAGGATCAAAAGAGAGAATAGAAGCAATGGTGGGCAGGATAGGATGGAGGGAAATATAGTTAGTCTTACACAACATGATTACTGTGGAGGTCATTTGCAAAACTACACAGATATGGCCTATGTTGAATTACCTGCCTTCCCAAAGGGAATGGGTGGGGAGGGTGGGATAGGGAGAAGTAGGAACTCAAAATTTTAGGAACAACTGTATAGTATTTTTCTTGCTACTAGGAAATAAGGAATAAAGCTAATAGAGAATAGAAAGTTATCTGGCCCTACAGGACAAAACAGAGGATGGGGACAAGGGAAGGGAGGGATGATAGAAGAGAGGGCAGATTGGTGACAGGGGCAATTAGAATGCTCGAGTATTGTGTTGGGGGGAGGGGACAAATGGGAAGAAAATTTGGAACCCAAAATTTTGAGATAATGAATGTAAAAAAGTTAAATTAATAAATTAATTAAAGAAAAAAAGAAAAAAAAAAGAAAATATCCAAACTATGAAACTGGACTCAAAAATGGGTTATGATCTTCCTTGCATTGTACTGGAATTATCATGAAGTTTGTTCTATTAAGACTCCCCTTCTGAACTTCACAGGACTTGCTCATGCAGATATAAACATATGTATCTATATATTCATGTATATCTACATATTTATATAGATATACAAACATACACATACATTTAAACACACCCATATACATATATATGCATATATATATACTCACACATATGCATGTGCATATATATATGTTTGTATATATATATATATATATGTGTGTATGTGTGTGTGTGTGTGTGTGTGTGTGTGCGCGTGTGAGACAAAAGGCTAACAGTTTGAAGGGTAATGTGGTCAAGCATAGCGTTTATTAGGATAGATAAGACCTAGGTGTATTTTTAGTTTGAGATGAAGAAACCAATTTCAAAGAAAAGAATTTAAAACAAATGAGACAAGTAATTTGTTTGACATTTAACTATTTTTCTATTTTTATTGTGTCAAAAAATTAATCACCTTTTCATTTATTTTTACTAAATTCATGATTTTCTAACCCAATAAAATTTCATTTGGAAGGTTTAGTTGGAAAGTAATGAATATTTAATTATGTTGAAAACATTTATCCTACAAAAAAGAAAAAAAAATCAAACTGGTTGCAGTACCTTTAGATTCAAATTCTCTGAACTCCCTCCTTTTGTGTTCTGAGTAATTACTTCTGTGATCCAAACCTCTGAATAAAGATCAGTTTGGTTTTTGTATTGTCATAATTTATATTAAAACTTTCATTACTACTAAATCGTAATCTATATTTCAGACACAATAAACAATTTTAATCCTAAATAATTTTATGTTTGTGAAGAAATTGAGATCTCATTTAATGTAGTATAAAACTTCAGTATTTATACTTTGAGAATAAACTGGAATGTAGTATAATTTTGTAATAAAATTAGAAGTTTATTTTATGTGGATACAGATAAGTATATAAAGATGAGTAAAGGTAGCCAATTTTCTTTAAATATATAGCAGTCAAAGATATTAATGTGTTTGAGATTTGCTAGGTGATGCTACAGGATATTTGTGTATTTCAACTATATACTGGAGACTTAGAACGTTGCCCTCTTCTTCTTGTTCTGGTAGAAATTTAACCTTTAGTTAGTGAGTCATTGTTTTGTTAAACTGATTGAGATTAACACAAGAAAGACTGTTTTCACCTTTCATTGCCCATGGCATTTTACTCTTCTGCTTTTGGTGCCTATGACACCTTGCCCTCCTCACTTTGAGTTGACATCCTTGCTATATGGATGTGAAAATGACCATTAATAGCATTATTTACTGAACTAGGGGATGTACTTTTCAGATCATACAAGGAAGGAAATGTAGAGGGCCAGTACTGATGGAGTCCAGAATGTGAGGTACTGTCCAGGTTTTACTTGAAAATTGTACCAGCATAAAGGGTGACGTTCTCAGAATCATCCCACTCCTGATATGCAAGGATAAGAACAGGGAGGCCAAAAATAATGCTTCCATAACTTCACATGCCAGAACTCCTCAGGGTTGATGACCCTGAGGGACCACTTCTAACTAATCCAAGGTAGAAAGGCACAGGTGACAATTTAGTTTTCTTGGGGAGCTGTCAGTTTGTAAACATCATTTTGAAAATTCTCTAAAATACAGTAAATAAGGTTTCTGATTTTATCTTTTAAGAGTTTATAATTACAACCACTTTAATTTCATGAGAGCTGGTTTTTTTTCACATTAGAGAAATACATAAGAAAAAGAATGACATCTACTAATAAGACTTCACCAAACACATTTAACTGCCTCTTGCATTTATATCCCCCAAACAATACCACTTTACTTCTTATTACAAATTATTTTGATTTATAGTTGCCATTAATATGAATTGAAAATAAAATAATTTTTTAAAATTATTTCATTTATCTTTAGAAGCAGAAACAATTTTAAAGACTTGGAGTCATAAGAAAAAAGAATCATAGATTTGGAGCTATAAAGTACTTTGCAGGTCATCTACCCTAATCCCCTCATTTGACAGTTGTAGAAATTGAGGACCTAGACTTTCCTAAGGTCACAAGGAAAATAATGGGCAAATATTGAATTTAGACCAATGGTCTCTAATTCTAAGCATGACATCATATTGATCACACTACACTCTCACTTTATTAACTTTTAACTACCTATATCTCAGGCTTTGAATGTTCTTCCTCAACTTCACTCCTCACTTCCCTGTCTATCTTCAAGCTCCACACAAATTCCCACTATGTACAGGAATCCATTGAAAATCTTCTTTAACTATGTTGCCTTCCTTCCATTTATTGTTTTCAACTGATCCTGTATTTCGGCTATTTGCACATGATTCTTGGTACATTGTCTACCCCATTAAACTGAGCTCCTTGAAAGCAGAAATTGGTTTTCATTTTCTTGTGCTTAGTATAGTAGTGCTTAGTATAGTAGTACCTCACATTTCATGAATTAATAAATTAATTAGAAATTCAGAAAATAATAATAATTTCACATTCTTCCTAGATTCTAATATATATAATATATATTATATATATATATATATCTTCTATACATCTTTATTTACATTGTATCATTAGAATTTAAGGTCTTCAAACAAACAAATGTTTCCCATTTTTCTTTGTATTTCCTAATTCATACTACACAATATTTGGCATATAATGGGCACCTAATAAATGTTCATTAATTAATTAATTGCTAGATGTTTATGAAATAGTTTTTTAATACTAAAACGATTTTAAAACTGAAAAATTATATGTGCACATGTATCATTACTATTTTTGTATTTGTGAATACCTGTTATGCATATTTACTACAAATGAAATTATAACATTTATTCAAAGTAATCTACAAGTGATATTATTCATCCATTGTTTCGAAATACTTAACATTGTGCTGTCTCCATTAATGTGGATAAGAGAACACTTCCAGACAGATAACAAATGTAACTGGCATCATATGCAATAGATCAATGATGAAATGTATCTAAGAGATGTTGTCCTATAACAAAATAGGGTGAAGGATTCATATGTATATCTATATCCAGAGATATAGATATACATATACATATATGTATATAAAATATTCCTAACACACCTACGCATGCATATAAATACATATATGCATGTTTTGCTATAATTGTATTGATGAATGTAAATATATGTGCATTATCCTATTATGGGATCTTGTTATTTTTATTCTATAACTAATTAAGAATTTATTAATGGAAAATGTGTTCTGAACATTGAGATATTTGTTTCTTTGGATTCCTAGGCATAAAATCAGAAGAAAGGCCAGAAATTACATATATATTTTTTCAAACTAAAACTGTCATCGCCGGCACCATGATGGTGACTAAGCTGACCCTAACAGCTGAAGTTCTGAAAGTAGATATTCTGCAAGCAGAATATTTCATGTAAATTTCCCCAGACAAAAATATTCAAAAATAACTAGGATGTCTGTTTAACATTTGAGTAACCTCAAAGGAAACCAGCACATTGCCTCCTTCCTCTCCAAAGTGGTACTTTACAGAAATTCTATTCTCACAATTTCTATAATTCCTTAGGAAAAGTGAAGTAAAGTGCAATTCATATTATATTTTTAAAAGTCAGTGAAATAAGGTTCTATTTAGTGGCTCAAATTTAGTAGCTTAAAGCTCTTTGTAAATTAGCCACTTTCTATTTTTCCAGGCTCCTTAAACATTACTCTCCAACTCATACTCTATGACACAGCTACTCTGTTGTTTTTATAGTTTTTTCAAGACAACTCTCCATCTATCATCTCCAAGCCTTTGAACTGACTGCTCCCTTAGCCTGAAAATGCTCCACCCCTTACTTTTGCCTTTTATTTCCATAACTTCCTTCAAAATTCAGTTCAAAGTGTATCTTGTGTGAAAAGCATTTTCTGCCCCATCTTCCCCTGCTTGTCTTTTATTTCAGATTACCTTGCAAATACTCAGAATTCAACTTGCATGTATCAGTTTTATTGTGTCTAGTAGGAAATGGCTGAACAAGTTGTGCTATATAATTTTGCTAGAATACTATTGTGCTATAAGGAATTGCAAGCAATTGACTGGTGAAACAAGGATGTCCATTATCACCATCATTATTCAAAATGGTATAAAAAATATTAGCTTCAGCAATAAGAGAAGAAAAAGAAATTGAATGAATTAGAAAAGGCAAATAAGAAACTAAGTTATCACTCATTGAAGATGATATGATGATATAATTAGAGAATCCTACAGAATCAAGCAAAAATCTACTTGAAATAATAAACAACTTTAGCAAAGTTGCAAAATATAAAATAAATGCAAATCAATTATCAGCATTTCTACATATAGGTAACAAAACCCTATTGAATACTATTGTGCAATTTAAAATCTTATGGAGGTGAATGTTAAAAACTAAAATCAATAAATTAAAAAGGAAAACAAAAAATTATAAGCAGGATGCTTTCATAAAAATCTGAGAGGACTTATATGAACTTATGCAAAGTGAAGTGAACAGAAGCAGGATAACACTGTACATAGTAACAGCAATGCTGTATGATGATCAACTGTGAAAGACTTAGCTATACTTATCAATACAATTATTCAAGACAATTCCAAAGGACTTAGGTTGAAAAAAGCTACCCATCTCGAGAAAGAAATGATGGAATCTGAATGCAGATCAAAGAATGCTTTTTTATTTTATTTTAGTTTGCTATTTTTTTGCCTTTTGTTTTTTTGCAACATGGTTAACATGAAATAGGGGCACATGAGGTATTTCAGAAGGACTAACACTTTGGTATGAGGGCTTGTTGAACTCTTTTCAGGGCTTTTCATTGCATTTCATTTCATTTGCATTTCAAGCAAAGGGAACAGTTAGTTCAAAGGCTTTGGTGCTCACCTGATTCAACCAACTCTCATATGCAGCTCCAAAAAGCTGTAGCATCAGCAGCAGCTACACTCCAATAAAATCATTTTTATGGACAGGCTAAAGCTGGTTCAGAGTAGCCAACATGCCTTTAGCCTGTTAGTGAACTGGGTGGATATCTAAGACTCACTCCAACAGAATGGATGGATAAGAATAAATGGGTCTAATGGCCATGAAGGCAGCTGAACTAGAGACTGGAGCACTAAGAACTTGATCAGACATTGAAGAAGCCAAAGTCATCTACTGCATCCTAAAGCGATTGCCAGACAACTTGACTTTTGTCTTCCCCACTGGATTTCAATGATTCAGGTAGAGTGTATGAGGCTGACAACTTTTTGTAAATTTACCTCCCTTAAATCCAATTCACACACAAGTGAAGACATCACATTGTGATATCATTGGCCTTCTTTGAAATGAAGGAAAAAAAATCATCATTTTGTCTTCCTCACTTCTTGTATGCAGTAATTGTTATTATTCATTTGTTTGTTTTGTTTTGTTTGTATCCCCAATACTTAACACAGTGTCTAACATAAATATTTGTTAAATTTTTGACTGACTACCTACCATGTGCAAGACACTGTGTTAGGTACTTGGCATTTATGCATGTGTACATGTATGTGTGTATGTATAAGTGCATATATGTGTGTATATATGTGTGCATATGAGTATATGTTTATGTATCTATATATACATATGTATATTTAGAGGAAACAGGGAGCAAACCTTTGTTTTCAAAATTTGGAGTACTTTTGGTGTAGAGTTTTTTGGGATTTTTATACTTTATTTTTTATAGTTTGAGTGAGTTTTCTAAGGATTTAGATGCGAACAAACAAAAAAAGATCTTAAATTCTATGCAAGTATAAAATGTGAACATTGATAAGTAAATAGAAGATAATTGCATTTTTGGACAACGGCATGCTTGGACAATTATGGATTTTGTACCATTGCTTTTTAAGAATGACTCTGAAAGCTTACTACAGTAAAAAATAAGACCCTTGAGGGAACAAGACTTTTATCTCTTTTCAGACTTAGTGACTAGCCCACAGTAGTGTGTAATTATCATTCTTTGATTGAGTCATTTAATTTTAAAAGCAGATGAGTGCATCAAAAATCCATCTCAAAATGAGAAATTATTTTTATATGGAAAATCTATATGGCTAAATAGTAAGACTAATTATGTGAATAAGATAACAGTCACTGTATATATGTGTATGTATTTCTCTACAAAAGTAGAGTATGGGCATATTAATATCAGCCTCACAGTCTTTCTACTAAACACTGTATGATAGTGTATATGCACACATGCATGTGTGTATGTCTATATTCATACACATATAAAACCCAAATTTTTGATCATTTCATTTATCTAGAAAATACACAATCTAATCCAATCTTATAAACATTTCTGAAGTCCAAAGTTAATTCAAGGTACAGAAAATAGAAAGCATTTAAGTTATCCAGAATCATATAACTATTGAATGCCTGAGACTGATTTGAAATATGATCATGGTGAGTCTTTATCCAGTACTTGTTGCCTATAATTAACAATCAGAAATTACCTTTGGAAGTAAGTAATGAAAGAGAAATTAGAGAATATTTATTTCTCGTTTATAACTTGATTCAAAACTGGTTGAGGGATTAGAATAATAAAATGGTCATAAATGAATTGATATCTATGTGTAAGAATTTTATTTTAATATTATCAGTTATGAATCTGAAGTCAAAAAGGAAATATATGTCAAATATAAAGCTGTCAATGGGCTATGAGTGTTAATGAAAACATTGGATAAGTGTAAGGGCCCAAAATTATAAAAACAAGAGAATAATTTCTGGGGGCAGAACCAAGATTGTAGAGTAAATAAAGCTGGGTTATCCCAACATTTTCCACTAAAACAATTTAAAATAATGCTTTGAATCAAGTTCTTGTTTGGCAAAGCCAATAAAAAATTAAAGTGACAAATTCCTCCTTCCAAAGACAACATATGAGGTCGTAAAGAGACACCTGTGATGTGAGGAAGTAGGCTAACCTGATGTGGTCCTGATGGATAAACCAGTAGAAGTAGAACTAAAGGGTGGTGATAGAAGCACACTTTGATACATGGAAGTGATAGTAGCTTTTAAGACTTCTGAAGCCAGAGTTGATAAAAGGATCTGGCAACTGGTTAGAAAATGATAACAGGGTAATGTATTAACACTTGATGTAGGACAATATGCTGCTTGGTTACTTCATTACTCATACCCATTTCTGGCTTCAAGGGCAGAGAATATCCAAGAGAAAGCCTGAAGAGGCAGTAATACATCCAAGCATCAAAAGCTCTCTGCCCACAGACCCCACATAGTGGGGTCAGATGTCTGATGAAAAAGAGATTACAAGGGACATTTTTCAGCAACTGGTTTCAAGACCATGTTGCATTGTCTACTGAAAGTACTGGGGTACAGTCCAAGGGCAAAGATAAACACTAGCCCTTGTGGACACAAGGGTGCAGAGATCTGGGTCACAATTCTAGGAGAGAAAGGAGCTCCAGCAATTGGAACCTCAGGAAGGAGAGGTCTGAGTCATACTTCCAAGGCAAAAAGGAATTGTAGCCCTTATGATCACAAAGAAACACAAGTCCAAGTCACAGTTCCAGGGTAGAGAAGAATGCTTGTGATCACTCACAAGGGACTAGGAACCTAGTTACAGTTCCAGGAACAACAGGAGCACAAGCAAGTGTACCTACAGTGAACAAGGTCCCTTTCTGACTAAAGTCCAGAATACAATCTAGGAAAACAGCGACCATACCTCTCCTTAGATTAGAACACTTTTGAAGCACCAGAAACTCACAGAGCCCCACAACTCGTTCTCAAAACAACAACAGAAACAACTAAATTATGGGACCAAGATTGTGACTGTAATTAATTTATCAATAAAATGGAAGCAAATAGCAAAATGGCCTAAAAATCAAAATGTAGCAGTATGCTATTTATATGAAACACACTTGAAAAAGAGTGACACACAGAGATTAAAAACAAGGGACCAGAGCAGAATTTGTTTTCTTTCAATTGAGGGAGAAAAACAGCAGGAGTAGCAATAATGGGCACTGTACTGTTAAGGAGATAAATGTAGTTGTAGGTACCTCTCAGGATCGGATTGCATAGGGTAATAAGCACTCTTCACAATAAGATTGGTGTAACATTTACTCTATACACAAGGACAATATACAGCAACATAGAAAGATAAAGACAAAGTTTAACAGAGTAATAGAAATATTTGCATAAATCACAAAGACAAGGAAGTACCAACATCTGGGTTCACAGATTGGGTGGCCACTTGATAACAACTCCCCAGAGTCTCAGCTGGGGAAATCAAAAATACCTCAGGCAAAGCAGCCTTCTCATGGGTGAGCCCCAAGGAAAAATAGCAATTTCTCAGAATCCATACAGTTTCAAACAAAAGAAAAATTGTTGCAGTGTATTTTAGCACCAGATTGGCTCAATGCCAGAGCCTACTTGATTGACACATGACACAGCACAGGGTGCATTGCAGTTGTGGTTTGAACCAAAGTTCAAAGGAGAAATACATCCATGACTGATAGGGCAAAATATCTGTGTTTAAAAAGGACACACGATTGATTCTATACATTCCTAGAAGGATGACCAAATCTTCCAGGAAGAGGAGTCATCCAGGTACAATATTCTAACCATTACTCCTGGGAACACAGCCCCTTCCCAAGGAGAAAAGACAACATATGCAGCCACAAAGTCCTATAAATGTACAAAGAAGTTTTTTATATCTCATATGTTTATATCTTCAAACCCCAAACAAAGCAAAAGTAAAAATCCATGCAAAAATTCCTAATTAGAAAACAGCGGGGCAGAGCCAAGATCGTGGAGTAAAAGGACAGACCTGTAGAAGCTCTGCCCCTACAACCCATAAAATACTTGTAAAAAAATGACTCTATGCAACTTCCAGAGCAATAGAAGCCACAAAACAACAGAGTGAGAGAGATTTCCAGCTGAAGACAGTCTGGAAGGCAGACAGGAAAGTTTGATCGCACTAGGTGCAGAGCAGAGTGCAGCCCAGCCTTGTCTGTGCAGCAATGGCAGAGAAAGGATTGGATTAAATAGAGTCCTGGGCAGTAGCTGCAGTTCTGAGATTCCTCATCCCACAAATGCCAAAGAAAGCTTCAAAGGGCAGTGAAAAAGCTCTTTTACCTGACTGAGGAGGTATCCCAGTCTGGTTATGGCTACAGGCAGTGACAGAGTCCATTTTAGGAGCCTTAAACCTAAACACCCTGGGGAAGCAGCTGATTTGGATCTCATCCTCAAGTGGCGGTGCTGGGTTGAGGAGGATTGCAGGTTGGTGGAGCTTGTGAAGGTTCTGGAGAGTGAATTCTACTTGCAGATCCTGAGCAGAAAAGCTTCTGATTGCTCCCAGAACAGAGTGCAGGACAGGAGAGGAGTAAATTCCTCTCTCTTGATTGTGTCACCTTGGAGTAAGTGAGAACTTACAGGTCCTAAGAATATACCCTCCTTTTGACAAAGGACTCAAAAGTCAAGTAACTGGCTAGGAATATGTCCAAAAAAGGGAAAAAAAAATAAGACTGCAGAGGGTTACTTATTTGGTCAACAGATATTTTCTTCCATGTTTTCTGATGAGGAAGAACAAGGTATACCATCAGAGGAAGACATAAAAATCAAGGCTTCTGCATCCAAAACCTCTAAAATAAATATGCAGTGTTCTCAGGCCATGGAAGAGTTCGAAATGGATTGTGAAAATCAAGGAAGATCACTGGAATAAAAATAGGAAGTGAAATGAAAGCAATGCAAGAAAATCTTGAAAAACGATTCAACAGTTTGCTAAAGGAGACCCCAAAAATACTGAAAAGAATAACAAGTTTAAAAACAGGCTAACTCAAATGGCAAAAGAAGCCCAAAAAGCCAATGAGGGGAAGAATACTGAAGGTCCATGCAATCTGAAGCTGCAGATGCATTGCAAATTCTCAAACATAACAGCTTAGTATGGGAATCCATTGTAACTGAGGGAGAAAGAAGTGCAGAACCCTAGCTAATTGCAAAGAAGCTCCTGATACTACCAGCCTGCAGATTAAATGTCTGTTAAGTCACCGACTTCAATTTCTGGGAGCCAAGAAGACAGTGTTCGGTAATTTCTATTTTCCTCCCCTTGTTGACATTGAAGAGTCCAGAGGATATTTACCCAAGAAAAATCCTGGTACTGTGGGATCAGCTGAAAGGGTAAACATTCTCTTAGCCCATGAAGGTAGAAAAAAATCTCTAAGGAGGGTCCCTTTTGCTGTGGCTGAAGCGGACCAATGCAGGACCACAGCTGTCCCAGACAACCTCACCTCAGCAAACCAAGAGGAGATCTTGAGCCCCAGGGAACTGAAGTCCCCAATCTCAAACACCAGGACCCCAGGCATGCCTCAGCACCTCAGGGGAATCAGGATGACACTAGCAGAGATGGGATCACCAACCACTGAGACAGCCTATGTTCTAGCTCAGCAGAAGAGTCTTCCAGTGATCAGACCACACCTCCCTAACATTTAATGCAGCTGGTTCCAGGGAAACTCCAGGGAAACCCATAAAAACTTCACCTGCCCTCGGTTTTCCAATACCAGTCAGTTCAACAGCAGGTAAACTGCAGCATTTTAGCTTTTAACTGAAAGAACTAGAGACAACAACAAACAAAACGTCAAGTTCTAGGCTAAAGAACCGTGGGACAGAGCCCCTTGTGGCCCAGAAGAAGAGATCTACTTTAAAAACTGGGGAAAGGGTGATCATCATCAACATGAGTAAGAAGTAAAACAGAAAAGGAGAGGCCATAGAATATTTCTACAGGGACAAGGACCAAAAGACAAATATAAAAGAGGTCAGCATTAAGACTGTACTCCCATCTGAAACTTTAGGAGGGAATATGAACTGGTCTGGTGCACAAAGAGTATTTCTGGAAGAGCCGAGGAAGGATTTTAAAAGTCAAATTAGAGAAATAGAAGCAAAACTGGATTTTAAACAAAGCAATCATTTTTAAAAATAAGAAAAAAGAAATCACAAAAGCATGTAAAAGGAAAATTGGACAAATGGAAAAGGAAGTGCAAAACCTAACTGGAGAAAAATAACTCCTTAAAAGGAACATTTGGAGAGATAGAAAAGGAGATGCAAAGGTTAACTGAAGAAAACAATTTGATAAAAATTAGAATTGGGCAAGTAGAAGCTAATGACTCTAAGAGACCTCAAGAATCAGTCAAACAGAATCTAAAAAATGAAACAGTAAGGAAGTGTAAAATATGTAATTGGAAAAAACAACTGACCTGGAAAATACATCAAGGAGATGAAATATAAAGATGATTAGTCTACCAGAAAGTCATGATAGAAAAAAGAGCCTGGACAATGTCTTCCAAGAAATCATCAAGAAAACAGTCCTAGATCCAGGGGGCCAAATAGTCATTGAAAAAAATGCACTGTTCACCTCCTGAAAGGGATCCAAAACTAAAAACACCAAGGAATATCGTTGCCAAATTTCAGAACTACCAAGTGAAGGAAAAAATTATTCAGATAGTCAGAGAGAAACAATTCAAATATCCAGAAACTACAGTTGGGATCACACAGGAACTTGTAGCTAATACTTTAAAAGTATGAAGTTATTTGAATATGATATTCCCTAAGTGAAAGGAGCTGGAACTATAACCAACAATCAATTACACAACAAAGGTGAGCATAAAATTTCAGTCAAGGTAATGGGCAGTCAATGAAATAATAGACTTGCAGACATTTCTGATGAGAAGACCAGAGCTTAATAGAAAATTGGATCTTCAAATACAGGTCTTAAGAGAGGCATCAAAAGGTAACCGGGGAAAATTTTGTTACTCAATATGGCCAAACTGTATCCCTATAAGGGAGGAGGATAATTGTTAATCTTGACAACAGTATACTTATTATGAGATATAAAAATGATTTACATAGATAGAGGGAACAGGTGTAAAGTAAGTGATGTCATGAAAAAATGTAATATAAGGGTGTGTAGGTATTGTCACTGGAGATACTAAAACTAAGAGATAGAAAAAGGTTAAATTACATCACAGAAAGAGGCACAAAAATATATTACAGTAGAGGGAAAGAGTGGAGGGAGATGAACATTGTTTGAGAGTTGCTCTCATCTGATTGGGCTCAAGAAGGGAACAACAAACTTAGTTAAGCATAGAAATCTAACTAGCTCCATAGGAAGGAGGAGAGGAAGGGGGAAAGAAAAGGGAGGGGAGGCTATTAGGAGGGAAGAAGTAGTAAGGCAAAAGTGGAGTAAAAGGGAGGGTGACTGAAAGAAGGGTGGAAAGACTGAGGGAGACAGTAGTCAAAAATTAAAACTTTTGTGGAGGGGAATGGAGAAGGGAAAATTAAAAGGATAAATGAGGGAAAGGGGGCTAGAGGGAAAGACACAAATAGTAATAATAACTGTGAATGTGAATGGGATTAACTCTCACATAAAACAGAGAGAGAGAGAGATAGCAGAATGGATTACAAACCATAATCCAACAACATGTTGTTTACAAGAAAGACATTTGAAATGGGGGCATACACACAGGGTAAAGGTAAAAGGTGGAGAAGAATATATTGTACTTAAGCTGATGTAAAAAAGCAGGCATAGCAATACTAATCTCAAACAAAGCAAAAGCAGAAATAAATCTAATTAAAAGAGATAAGGAATGAAACTATATCCTGCATCATGGAAAACAAGGCGATTTAATTAATAATTTAATTAATTAATTTAATTAATAAGCAAGTGGAATAGCATCCGAATTTTTATTTTTCTTCATTTTTTAAAATTTATTTTCAGTGCTCTACAATCACTTCCATATCACTCAGATTTTCCCCTCTTCCCTACCTCCCCCTCCATGCCCCCTCCCTCCTTCCTTCCTTTCTCCCCGAGATGGCATACAATTTATATAGGTTCTACACATGCATCCCTATTAAATACATTTTCACTTTAGGCATGTTGCATAAAAAAATGAAAATGAATGGGAGAAATCATAAAAAAACAATAAAAAGTAATGTAAAAAAAATGATCTTCTACATTCTGTGATCAAATTCCATAGTTCTTTCTCTGAATGTGGAAGGCATTGTACCTTAAGAAATCATTGGAAATTTTTTAAGTCCTTGCAATGCAATGGATTTCTAAGTCTACCAGAAAAAAAATCCTCACACACTCTGGTTGTTGCTATATATAAAGTTCTCTAACAACATATTGTTGGATTATGATTTTTAATGCATTCTGCTATTCGTCTCTGTTTTATGGGAGAGTTCATCTCATTCACATCCACAGTTATGGTTGCTGTTTAGGTCTTTCCCTCCGTCTCCTTTCCCTTTGTTTATGCTTTGGAATAAGCAAAGAGGAAACTAAATTATCTTTCTTTGCTGATGATATGATGATACACTTAGAGAATCACAGAGATTCAAGTGAAAAACAACTTGAGAGGCAGAGTATTTGGGAAAATTGAGGAAGAAAGAGTACTCCCAAATTCTTTCTATGATAGAAATATGATTTTGAGACCTAGACCAGGAAGAGATAAAGCAGAGAAAGAAAATTATAGACCAATTTCTCTAATGAATATAGATGCAAAATTTTAAATAAAATTTTGGCAAAAAGAATACAGCAATTTATCATGAGAATACTACATTACGACCAAGTTGGATTCATACCAGGAATGCAGGGCTGATTCAATATTAGAAAAACCTTTAGCATTATCAATCATATCAATAAGAAAGTTAACAGAAATCACCTGATTATCTCAGTAGATGCAGAAAAAGCTTTTGACAAAATACAACACCCATTCCTTTTGAAATCATTGGAGAACATATGAATAAAGGGAACTTTCCACAAAATAATAAGCAGTATCTACTTAAAACCTTCAGCAAGCATTATATGCAATGAAGACTAGCTAGATGCATTTCCCATAACATCAAGGGTGAAACAAGGATGTCAGTTATCACCACTATTTTTCAATATGATACTGGAAACGTTAGCTACAGTAATTAGACAAGAAAAAGAAATTGAAGGAATTAGAAGAGGCAAAGAATAAATTAAGTTATCACTCTTTTTAGATATGATGATATACTTAGAGAATCCCAGAGATTCAAGCAAAAAAATACTTGAAGTAATAAACAATTTGGCAAAGTTGCAGGTTATGCAATAAACTCACACAAATCATATGCATTTCTAAATACTAGTAACAAAGCCCAACAGCAAGAGATAGAAAGAGAAATTCCACCTAAAGTTAGTATAGACACCACAAAATATTTGGGAATGTACCTGCCAAAACACATCCAGGGACTACATGAACACAAGTTCAAGATAGTTTTCACAGAAATAAAATAATATCTAAGTAAGTGGAAAAACATTAGTTGCTCGTGGGTAGGCTGAGATAATACAAGAAAAGTGACAATTCGACCTAAATTAATTTACTTATTTAATTCCATACCAATTAAACTATTAGATAATTATTTTCTAGAGCTGGAAAAAAGAGCATCAAAATTCATCTGGAAACACAAAATGTCCAGAATATCAAGGGGACTAATGAAAAGGAATGCTAGAAAAGGTATCATAGCACTACTAGATCTCAAATTTTATTATAAAGCAGGAATTATCACAACCACTTGTTAATAGCTAAGAAACAGAAGGGTAGATAATAGGTTAGGTACTCAAGACTCAATGGACAATGAATATAGCAATCTACTGTCTGATAAACCCAACGACCCCAGCTTCTGGGATAAGAACTCACTGTTCGACAAAAATTGTTGGGAAAACTGGATAAAAGTGTGGTGGAAACTAGGCATGGATCAATGGCTGACACTGTACACAAGACAAAAATCCAAATGTGTACATTATCTAGGTATAAAGACTGATACTATAGACAAATTGGTAGAGGAAGAAAAAATGCATTTATCAGATTTATGGAAAAGGGAAGAATTTTTGACTAAAGAAGAGATAGAAAGCATTATGATGTACAAGATGGATAATTTTGATTACATTAAACTGAAAAGTTTTCGCACAACCAAACCCATTTTAACCAAAATTTGGAGGAATGTAGAAAACTGTAAAAGAATTGTTACAGCTAATGTCAATGATAAAAGCCTCATTTGTAAAGTATATAGAGAATTAAGTCAAATGTACAAGAATACAAGTCATTCCCCAACTGATAAACGGTCAAAGGGTAAGAACAGGCACTTTTCAGAGGAAGGAACTAAAGACATCTATAGTCACATGAAAAATGCTCTAAATCACTATTGATCAAAGAGATGTAAATCAAAACAACTCTGAGGTACCACAACACACCTATCAGATTGAGTAACATGACAAAACAGGAAGATGATAAATATTGGAAAAGATTTGTGAGAGTTGGAACACTAATTCATTGTTGGTGGAGTTGTGAGCTGTTCCAACCATTCTGGGGAACAATTTGGAAGTATGCCCAAAGGGCTACAAAAATATGCATACCCTTTGACCTAGCAATACCACTTCTAGGACTGTATCCTCAAAAGATCATAAAAATGGGAAAGGGTCCCACATGGACAAATTATTTATAGTAGCACTCTTTGTTTTGACCAAAAAATGGAAATCAAGGGGATGTCCCTCAGTTGGGGAATGGCTGAATAAACTATTGTAAGTGAATGTAATGCAATACTAGTGTGGTGTAAGAAATGATGAACAGGAAGACTTTAGAGAGGCCTGGAAAGACTTATATGATCTGATGCTAAGTGAAAGGAGCAGAACCAGGAGAACATAGCAACAGCCACAGCATGTGAGGATTTTTTCTGGTAGACTTAGAACTTCATTGCAATGCAAGGACTTAAAAAATTCCCAATGGTCTTTTAAGGTAAAATGCCTTCCACATCCAGAGAAAGAACTACATAATTCAGTCACAGAATGTATCAAAATATTTTCTTTTATATTTCATTTTGGCTTGTTATATGATTTCTCCCATTCATTTTAGTTCTTCTATGCAACATGACTAGGGTGAAAATGTATTTAATAGGAATGTATGTGTTGAACCTATATAAAATTCTGTCTCATCTCAGGGAGGGACTGGGGAGGGACAGGGAAAGGAAGGATAGGAGGGAAAAAATATAAGTGATATGGTAGTGACTGTAAAAAAAAAACTGAAAATTAAAAAAACATTTTCCAATGAACTCTTGAGACAAAATGCTTTCCACATTCAGAGAAAGAACTATTGAAATGGATCACAGATAGAAACAGACCATTTTGTTAAATATTATGTTTTGTTTTGTGGTTTTTCCCATTCATTTTAATTCTATGCAACATACATTTAATAGGAATGTACATGTAGAACCTATATAATAGACAATTTTCAAAACTTGGGGCAAATAATTTAACATTTCTGAGTCTGTTTCCTCATTTGTAAAACAGAAGGATTGGATACATGCTGTATGTTCCCTTCCACTCTATACCTAGGATTCATCCCGTGAATACCATATTCATTCATCAAACCACAAAGATCAATACTGCTCTTATCTGAGGCAAACAGGTAGGTGGTGTAGCAACTGTAGTGCCAGGGCTTAAGTATAATTTCAAATCTGATCTCACACATCAACTCTGTGATGCTAGGCAAGTCATCTAACTCAGTTTTCCTCAATTACCTCATCTGTCAAATGAGTTGAAGAAGGAAATGGCAAACCACTCCACTCTTTTTGCTAAGAAAACCTGAAATGGGATCAGTACGACTGAAAAAGAACAAATTCTTCTCCACTCTTTTATCCTCCAAATAAACTCTTTGATGGCAGGGACCTGTGCAATGAATGTACCTGCCCAATGATCATAAAATTAAAATTTGTTTTGCTCATTTTTCTTTAGTAACTTTGAAAAATAAGACTTAGTGAAAAAAAAATCTCTACATATTTCAGCAGCAAGAACAACAAAATAGAGTTCACTTGAAGCCAAGTTAGTACTTTCTCATAATAACCCTGTATGTCTTCTGCACTGCTTATATTCTTCTATATACTCTAGTTACTTGTCTTCTTCCAAAAATGGTCAAAGCACTATTATGTTCACATTGGCAACCCAAAAACACATCAGGGTACGTTAATATTTTCAGAACTACATTTTTTTCTCTCTCTTTCTTTAATGCTTATGTGTTATGTAATCTGTTCCCAGTGGATTTCAAGTACATAATTAGGGATGTATTTTTTGGTTATTTGTTTGTTTTTAAGAGAACTTTAAGAAACTTAAAAGTATGGAACAATGGCGACATTAAAACAAAAAACTTTTGTTTTCATTTCCACTTGGCACTCAGGGAGTACCAAGATCTCCCAGAGTCTTGCTCAATCGTACTACTTTTACTGTAGTTCATTCAACACAACTTCCAAAATTTTGGAGTATATATAGTACAGAAAAAGGCATTACAGATTATCATCCAGACCTTCAATGATCCCTTTGATATAACATTTTGATTCACTGGCCTAAATCCCAGTCCTATATCTCAATGGATATGTGTCTCCTCCTTGCTCTTTCCCCAGTGATTTTTCATCAGAGGAGGGCATCCATTTCCCTTCCAACATGGAAGGCTGGTGCAGTGGGTGCTACTAAATCAAGGAGCTTTAGATGTGTTCACTATATCTTCCTCCTCAGTGGGCACCTTCTAAATATACATATTGAAAGCCTCTTTTGACTTTCTGCTCACCAATGCCTGAACTTATCTTAACACAACTTCCTCCTATCACCACCATGACTGTCCCATTCCAGTGTCCACTTGTACACATGTCAGGCCTTGGAAGATACTCAGGGATCACATAAGCCCATAAGACTGGCTCAGTCTCAGTAGGACAGTGGCATGTCTTGTTAGCTCTCTTTGTCCACTCTTAGCCACCAGTCTTCAACCTCACCTGACCTGTGTCCAGCTCCACCTCTGTCCCAAGTTCACATTCATGTCCAATTCCACCCCCACGGTGTCCTCATGTAGAAAGCTGCACACCTCCACTCTGAATTAAACTGGCAGGGTCCATGGTTGCCCTCCAGGCCCTGAGCACAGGGTCTTCTAGGGCCAAGGCTACTTAACCTTCCTTCCCTCCCTTCCCCCATTCCTCCTCCAGTTCTCATCTTGGGCTTCTCTGCAAGTCTCTTCCAGTTCTTCTTCCTGGAATCCTCCCTCTTGTGACTTTTCAGCACAGCTCCTTCTTCCAGCCTGCAGCCTACACCTCCTTCTGTCTCTAGCAGGCCTGGTACAAGGTGAGGCCAGCCTAGTCCCAGAAGGAGCAGTAGCAGCCAGAGTGTGGCTGTGTCCAGAAAAGTTACCCAGGATGGGTAGCTGTGTGACTCCAGTCCCAGCTCAAGGCCCAGCTGATGCACATCATGTAGAAGCTGGCCAACAGCAGTTTCTGCAGCAGGGTTGAGCCATCCTCAGTCTTCTGGACCAGCATGTCCAGCCAGCTTGACACTGCTTCCAACAGCCCACTGAGGAGAGAAGAATGGAGGAAGGCAAGAGGAGATTGCACTTGGGATCATTACTCAGGTGAGGGCTGCTCCTGGATCCCCCCTATATTTTATATTACACAATTATTTTCAATGCAATTTCTCTTTCTATTTCTTGCTGCTGGGTTTGTTGGTCATATACAGAAATTCTGATGTTTTATGTGGATTTGTCTTATATCTTACAACTATCCAATTATGTCAAGTATATTTTGTTGATTCTCTAGGGTTCCTAAGTATATCATCATACCATCTGCAAAGAGTGATAGTTTTGTTTCCTCATTGCCTGTTCTCATTTCTTTGATTTCTTTTTCTTCTCTTTTTCTATAGCTAACATTTTTAGCACTATGTTGAATAATAGTGGAGATGATGAGCATCTTTGCTTCACTCTTGATCTTAACTAAGAAGGTTTCTAGCTTATCACCATTACAGAAGTGTTTGATGATGGTTTTAGATAGATATCCTTATCATTTTAAGTAACACTCCTTTTACTCTTATGTTCTCTAGTCTTTTTAATAGGAATGGGTACTGAATATGGTCAAAAACTTTCTCAGCATCTATTTAGATAATGATATGGTTTCTCTTGGTTTTGTAATTAATATGATCTATTATATTGATAATTTTTCTAATATTGAGCCAACCCTACATTCCTGGTATAAGTCTCACCTGTTATCATGTGTAATGCTTTGATATATTCTTGTAATTGTGAGTGTTTTGTTAAAAATTTTTCCATCAATATTCATTAGGGAAATTGTCTTTCTCTTTTTTATCTCTTCCAAATTTAGGTATCAGCAAAATTAAAGGAGTTTGGTAGGACTCCTTCACCTGTTTGTCCAAATACTTTATGTAGTATTGGAATTAATTGTTCTTCAAATGTTTGGCAGAATTCACTTCTGAAACCGTTTGACCCTGAGTATCTTTTCCTAGTGAGTTCATTAATGGCTTGCTCATTTTTTATGATTGGTGGGCATTGTATTTCCTGATTTATTAATCTGGGTAGTTTGTATTTTTGTAAATATTCACCAATTTCACTCAGATTTGTTGGCATATAATTGGGCAAGATTTTTCCTGATACCTTTAATTGCTTTTTTGCTTTGGTAGTTATTTCACCCTTCTCATTTTTGGAATTTTATATTTGGCTTTCTTCTTTTTTAAGAAAATAAATTAACCAGTGACTTAACTATATGTTTTTTTTTCCTGTAAAACCAGCTCCTAGTTTTATTATTAGCTCAATTTTTCTTCACTTTCAATTTCATTAATCTCACTTTTGATTTTCAGAATTTCAAATTCTGTGCTCAACTGGGAATTACTAATTTGTTCATTCCTACTTTTTCTAGTATTTTTTGCTTTGACTGCATTCCTAAAAATTTGGGATATTATCTCATTATTGTCATTTTGTGGATTCTTTAAATTTATGTTTTGCCCTCTGGTTCTAGCATATTAGGGTGATTTTCTTTGATAATTTGTTGAAAGATATTATCCAGTTTCTTTTGATTTTGTCTTTCAGGTAGTTCAATGATTCTGACATTGTCTCTCTTGGATCTATTATTCAGATCAGTTGTTTTATTTTGAAGTGTTTCACATTTTATTCTATTTTTCCATTCTTTTGAATTTGTTTGATTGATTCTTGATTCCTCATAGTGTCATTAGCTTTATTGATTCTTTATTTCTCATAGTGTCATTAGCTTTCACTTGCCAAATTCTGTCTTTTAAGGTTATTTTCCTCAGTTAGCTTTTATACTTCCTTTTTTGTTTGATTGATTGCACTTTTTAAGGAATTGTTTTCTTCTTCCACACTTTTGACTTTTTCCCAAAAATTCTCTTGCATTACTATCATTTCTTTTCGTGAGTTTCCTCCTACCTCATTTATCTGATGTTAAGCACATTTTTGAGCTTGTCCATGAGTTTATTCTGGGCATTGCCCATGCCTTTGGGTGTTGATCTTCTTTGTCAAGATAATAATTTTCTACTATCAGATTTTTTGTTTGTTCTTTTTATAATCTTTTGCTTTTTTTTTCTTTCTTTTAAATTTAAACATTTCTCTTCGGATGGAAGGACCACTATCTCAAGCTTGTTGTGCCAGGGGCTGCTGGCTTTGACTGTTTACTGAGTGCTGTACTGATGTTGCTCTAAGGCCTACAGGCAACCCTCATGTCTCCTGGGGCACTGAAGGTGTGCTTTGGAGGGTGGCTGGGACTCCTGGGTATTGTAAGGTTCTTGCAGCTTATCTGCTACTGATCTGGGCCCTGTGACTGGTGTGTGATGTGTGCTGAGGATAGTGGGACAATTGTGTATTTCTTAGCAATTACACTGAAGCATATAGTGATCTGACTGCTGGAGGCTACTTGTTACCTGGGGCTATGCTGAAGCACGTGGTGGATCTCAGACCTGCAGTCTACCCATTCCTCTGGCTGTGCAAAGGAATGTGGAGGTTTCTGGTGTTGCCATTTGCCTACTTCATTATACTGGAGTTTAGGATCTACTGCTGGTTTGCTGGGATGTTTCCTGCCCTAACTTGCACTCCCTTTGTATTCAAGTGATACAGAGCCTTTCTGCCAAGTTTCTTGGGGTAAAAAATTGTTTCACTCAATCTTTTTTCTATTTTTGCTATTTGGGGTGCATTTGTTTGTGGGTGCTATTTTGTGGTTGTTTTCAGATGAACATGGGAGACTTATAGCAATTTACTGCTTGCTCTGCCATCTTGACTCCTGGAAGTTGAGACATTGGTCAGGTTCTTTTTTGATTTTTACTCCTTTTACCAGGTAATTCCTTGATTTTTAACTTGATGGTAACGTTTGGCTCTGCTGCCAGAATGGAAGGACAAATATAAATGCTTCATATATTTTGTGTCACTGTTTTCAGAATGGCATTTACTCATAAAGGAAGCATTTTCCTCTGTAGTCTTAAGTGCTAGCACTTTTTTTGGCCCTGGAACTATAGCCAAGCCCCCCACATTTCTGTAGCTACATTTGATAGTGCTCCCCTCTGGTTTGGAATTGAGACCAATGTTCCTACTCTGCTGTGTGTATCTACAGGCATTCTTTTCTTCCCTGGAAGAGTGACCAGATACCATTATACCCTTGTATCCACAAGTTCTATTCTTTCTTTTGACAGTAAAACCATTACCCAGAAAGTTATATGAGCTTTGTAATGGCATCTTGAACCCAGTGCCAGCAAAGAGTCTCTTGCATCTCTGCTTTCAATAATGAGTATGTTTTTCCATTTTTTTTCATGATATGCCTCTTTTCTCATTATTTTATCTCTCTGTTCCTTCTGTCTCTTTTATCATGCCACTGGGTATAGACTCATGTGGTGTTTTATGTACTCTTTCCTCTAAGCACTGTTATAAAACTGTGATTTTAGTTATCATCTCTAAGCAGATTGCTTCTAGACCTATATTTCTAGCCATCTTGAGCTTCAATTTTGTATTACAAATTTCCTAATCCTGTAGTGTCAATCATAAATAGAAATGTTCACTGTAGGGTGTGTATTTACTTATAAAATAACAGATTAACATTATTTATGTTGTATTATATTTAAAATATGTCCATTTTGTTCTGTTTTGGACTGAACTTTAAATTTATGTCACCCACTTCTGTGTAGTAAGCAGTGACTTTGATAACCTCTGTCCCAATGGACAATTGTCACTTTAACATATCAACTTCAACATGTCCAAAACAGAATTGTCTTTTCTCACCAAATAAATCCCTTTAATAAAGGTTAAATTAGCATTTCTTCTATTCACAAAATTCCTAACATCTGTTATCCTCTATTCCTCATTCTCATTCTTCCCATGTATATTTCCCATTAGCAAATCTTATTTCTATCTTTACAAAATCTATCCATTTCATCCATTCATATCGCCAGCCATAGTTCTTGCACTCATAAGATCTCACATTATTGCGATGGGTCTCTATGTGACCTAATTGTTTCAAGCCTCTCTCACTTCAATCCATCTTTATAATGTTAATGTAAGGTTATTGGTAGGTGGGGAAAGAGTTAAGGATCTTCCCTGCTTATTAATAGGCCTCAGATACCATTTATTAACTTCTAATGGGGTACTGGGTCACTAGGGTCCTGCCTTCTAGCTCTGAAAGGTGTCTTTATACTTTGAAATGAATTTTTACTTTGGGGCTTATTTTTTGGAAGAAGGTTCATGTGACAGATGAGACTCTGGGTAGACACTAAAGAGTCCCAAGCTTTGAAAATTCAGGTGTTGGTGCCTCTCTTTTTGATAATGTTGTATGTACTGTCTATGATCAAATATTTGGAAGCCTGGTCTGTTCGGCTTTCTGTTTCTAATTTTAGCTTGCGATTTCTGTTTTTATTTTCTCTGAAGTTAAGGGTGCTAATTTTTCTCCCTTAACTAAGTGAAAGATATATGAACTTGATTGAAGTAGTTTGCTGACACCTCAAAAGTTGTTTTGCTTTTAGAAACACAGATCTAAGAACCTGCACAGCAGGCCTGCCTGTATATGCAGGAGTAATTCCTGATACAATCTTCTACACTGATGCAAAGTATTTTCCTAAATTCCAGGTCTTGTCATGTTAACTACTACTCAATAAACTGCAATCATTCCTTGTTGCCTCTAGGATCAAATATAAATGACTTTTTTTTTTTGCATTTAAAACTTCACAATTGAATACATAACTAGTTTTTTATTCCTCTTTAATATCTTTCCTCTCCGTACAAAACTATACTGACCTGTTCATTGTTTGCCACATTGAATAGTCTTTTTTCTCCTTGCCTTTGCACTGCAGTTTTTACCATACAGGGAAAGCATTCTCTTTACACCTATACTTGTTTCCTTCGAGATTCTACTGAAATGATATCTTTTATGTGAATCTTTCTTGATTTTCCTCACTGCTAGGGTTTTCTCTCTAAAACTATCTTATACTCACAAAGTATTTATTATGCATTTACATGTACATATGCATCATATGTCCTCCCTCATCTACTCATAATATAAGTTCTGTGAAGGGTCGTTTTATTTGTTGTTTCCCCAGCATAGGAAAGGCTGAATAAATATTGATTATTGGATTGACTGGTTGATCCAAATGTAACATGGTAGAATAACAGTGAAGTGGAGGTCAAGTGAATAAGAATAGTTTTTGTAGTGTTACTAATTAGAGATTTAATATTGGACAATTCATTTATCCATTTGCAACCTTGAGTTTCTCATCTGTAAAACAAAAATTAGTTTTTGGTCACTGCTAAGATTTCTTACTGCTTGAAAAGTCTTTGATTTTATATTGGGTTCTTAATGATATATGAATATATTTTAATCAATAACTCAGCAAGTGTCTGTTAAACAAATATTATGTCTTAGCAGCTATAATAAGCATTAGGAAAACAAAGGCAAAAATTCAACAATTTCTATCCTCAAATGGCTCATATTTTATTGGGTAACATAACATGTGCCTTTTGAAATAAATAGAATATCATTACAAAAAACATTTTGAGTGAAGGTACTAAAAACTGTTGAAATAAAAACAAACAAACACACACACATGTGCACACACACATATATAGACATAGATATGTATATATATATATAGATATGTATAGATATAGATATAGATATGTGTATATATAGATATAGATATAGATATATGTAATGTAAATATAGTGGGATCTGGGACTTTAAAGAAACCATAGCTCCTTAGCATTAATATGAGAATAAATTAGGCACAGAGGAAATGCTATATGAAGAAATAATAATGGTAAATAGATTATCATGTGTGAGGAATAGCAATAAAGACATTTTTGATGGATCATAGATTGTATAAAGAGGGATAATGCACAATACAAGGAAAAAGATATATTTGGTGCACATCAAATTTCAATTCAGTACATGTATTATAGCACTAAAAAAAATAGCAATCATATTCCTCCTCTGATTTTTTTTTTTTTGTGGTGCATATCATCTTTACTGAAAGTTTATGCTCTAGACAATTATCTCCTTATTTAATTCAACTTAAGTGATATATTCAATAGGAGCTAGTGGCGAATCTGGGAAGTTAGGAGACACAGTGAATGGAGCAGCAAGTCTCTACTCAGGAAGACCTGAGTTTAAATATTGTCTTCAGACACTAACTTTGTGACCCTTGGCAAGACACTTTATGTCTGTCTCACGTTTTTTCTATAAAATGGTGATAATAATAACACCTCCTTTTCAAAGTTATACAGATCAAATGAGAGAGTAAGGGTAAAGCCTTAACATCATGTTTAGAATTTAGCAAGCACTATACAAATAATAGATATTCCTATTCTTATTTTCTCCCCGTTGCTAACACCCTTTCATGGAAATCATTTAATAAACTGTATTTAATTTTCTGTTTGTTTTATCTCTCAATACAGTATAAGCTCTTGGAGGGAAGAATGTGTTTATTTTTTTCTTTACTTCTCCAGCACCTGACACATAACAGGTACTTAAAATATTTTAATGAATTATCTTATGTTATAAAGGTATATTATTTCTTGACTCAAAACTTTTGCTCACTAAATATTACATTATTCAAGGTTACGTTACCATTCTGAGGGTCTTTATTCCTTTATGTCTGAAAAATATACCCTACAATCTAATGTCCCTCAAATCAAATTCCTCTTTCTATTTGTATATATAAAAAAGCAATTAATTTAGTATATTCTAATCATCTTCTATGTTCTCTAGTAGAGACTGTATGGTAAATAATTTATCATATTTCAAGTTGAAGGTGAAAGGCAGAATGAATGACCCTTTATAATTAGACTTGAAAGGTGACCTTAGAGGCTTAGAGAGACTTTCCAATTCACCAAGGGTAAGCTAGTTTTAGAAGTCAGTTATGTAAATTTCATTTAGTTATTTCTTTGGATACCAATTCCTTGGAATCTTTAAAAACAAAATATACCTATTTGGTGTTCGTAGAAGAGGGATTGAGCTTGAATAAGTCAAACTTTTTTTTTTTTTGGTCCTGATGTATAATGACAAAAATATTCAGGATTTAATGTTTATTTTAAAAGACTTTTCCCATGCTGCAATAATGAAAATGATATATTTTTATTATTCTACTTTCCACAGTTGAACTTTACATTTATATTTACCACATTTTTACCATTACCACAGCACAATCCTAATCAATTGCTAAAGGACTCCTTGGAGAGGCACTCAGACCAAACTTTGCGATTTCATCCTTTCTGTATTTTGTCCAGTTCAGTGAGGGATGATAGGAAAAGAACTAGGAGTCTAAGTTATGTTCAAAAGGGCATGCTGTTCTGTTTTCTGGTTTTCTCCAGTAACTGTCATCAATCATAGAATGGAAACTACTCCCAGAACAGCTGCCAGACAGAGGCAAACTGCCAATGGCCAGAATCTGGCATGCAAGTGCTGCTCTCTATTTGTACTCTTGGGGTGCCCCAGAGCTTGTCAGATACCTTGAACAGCTGGCAGGTGCTGAGAGCTTTAGCCAAGCACATTTTTGTACTTACATTCCTCTCCCAAATGTCTTCTACTATCCCTCAGCTTACTGACTACTGTGGCTGATACTCAGCCTGGTCCTCTGGCTTTTGTACAGGCTCATTACAAGAAGGATTATGATTTTGCCAAAGCAGTGTACTGAACTCCAGAATGAATGGACATCCTTATATATTTTTTAAATAATATATGAATTTTATGGTGCATATTCAAAGTCTATGCTGCCCTCCAACACATCCCACTTTCCAACAAAACAAGGGAAAACTTGTTCTAAAATATTCAACCTGGCAATTTATGGCTAAATGAAAGTACTCCAATGAAGGGATGTAATGGTTAATATAAGAAGTGCAGAGAATCTCCTTGTCTCCTATGAGATCATGTCTCTCCCATCATGGATGACAACAACAACAACAAAAACAATTTCTAGTCTGGCTTCAACTACAATCCACAATGAAACATTGCTTCTTTTGGTAGAGGTATGGTGGACAATTGATGTGGAATATTACACAGAATATCAAGCTTATTTGCTTTGCTGTCTTATTATGTTCACTCTATTTTTTTTTGTTTTATGACAAAGGGTTCTATGGATGTGATGATGTTATTAAATTCAAATAATGTAAAATATTCACTAAAATATTTAAAGTCAGTTTAAAGTCCATTTTTGCATTTTTCTTTTAAAAAATTATACTGACCATAATAAATGTAAAGAAATATTGTATTTCCATAGTAAAAGAAACAAATAAAGATTTCCTATGATGTCACAAATTCCCATATCTAGCTTGTATCCTTGTTTAAACCATAGGATTATTTTAAAATATTAACTTTAAAGCTATCCTAATCATCCATCTCCCTCTGAACTACCTAATCTTTTATATGCAATCTTGTAAATGCTTCACTGAGGCTTTTACCTCCATATCTTTCTTTTTAGCAGCTGTCAGTAATTCCCCTCTACCCTCAATTCTATATTCCATTATTAATCAATTAATTACCATTTATTAAGGGACTACTATATGCCAGGCACTATGGTAATATGCCAAGGAGAAACAAGATGGCAAAAGACAGTTCCTGCCATCAAAGAACTTACAATCTGAGTGGGGATATAACATTCAAAAACATATAGACAAAGGGAGCTATGGACAGAATAAAAAGGAAATGATTAATATAGAAAAGGCACTGGATTTAAGATGGGCTGGAGAAGCTTCAAGTAGAACCTGAAATTTTAGTTTAAAATTGAAGAAAAGTAGTGAGGATAGTAGTGAGAATGGAATAATAGGGAGAGATGACCAGGTGCAGGCACGACAGTCAAAAAGGATTCCAAAAGTGCTTTGTTCACAGACAAGCTAGAAGAGAAGGTCAGTGATGTCAGCAGTCTAGAAATATAAGAGGCGGCTAGGTGATCAAGGGTATTGAATGACAAACAGAACATGTTGTGTTTGCTCCTGAAGACAATATGGAGCATTGGAGTTCATTGAATAGAAGGTGATATGGTCAGAACAATGTGTTTGAAAATCATTTATGACTTAACAGCATATGGACTGGAATGGTGAGAAAAATGAAGTTGGTAAACCTACCAGAAGTGTATTGGAATAACCAAGGCATGTGATGATAAAGAGGGTGGTGTGAGGTTGCTGACACGGCCAGTAGAGAGGTGACAAGGTCAGAAGAAAGAACAAAATCTATTGGAAATAGGTTAAAAGGTAAAATTGACAGACCCTGGTACCAGATTGGATATGAGGGCTGAGAGATAACTAGGAGATGAAGACAATTCCTATGTTGAAAGTCTGAGGGACTGAGAGCAGGGTTGTCCTTTACAGTAATGAGAAAGATAACTTATTCCTCTTTTAATATACTCAGTTTAAGATGTCTACTGGGCATCCAGTTTGAGATGTCTGAAAGGTAAGGGAAAAAAAAAAAACTTACTGTATAACAAGTGAGCATAGGTCAATTAAACACATCTTCACCTTGGTCACAAACAAAAGTATATGTCTTATTAAAAGAGGTGGAGGAAAAATTGGGAAGAGAAATGAGAGCTATGCAAGCAAATCATTAAAAATGAGTTGTTTGCAAAAGGAGACAAAAAAGGCTGAAGAAAATTACATCTTTAAAAACAGACTAATGCAAATGACAAAAGAAGTCCAAAAAGCCAACGAGGAGAATGCTTTAAGAAGCATAATTGACCTAGTAGAAAAGGAGGTTCAAAATCTAACTGAAGAAAATAGTTCTTTAAAAGTTAAAATGGAGCAGATGGAAGCTAATGATTTTATGAGAAACCAATAAATTATAAAACAAAACCAAACAAATGAAAAAAAATTTGAACACAGTGTGAAATATCTCATTGGAAAACTAACTAATGGGGAGGAGCCAAGATGGCAGAGTAGAAAGACTCACATATGCTAGCTCCGAAAGCACAGCCCATAAATTTCCTGTAAAAAGAACTCCCCACAAATTCTGGAGTATTGGAACCCGGCGCAGAAACACACTGGAAGAGATTTCCATTCCAGGGAGCCCTAGAAAGCCACCCCCAGGGGTCCGGATGGGGAATCTAGCCCTGTGTTGCTCTGGCCGCGTGGCCCCAGAGGAGCAGATCCGAGCAAGCTTCAGGGACAGAACCTCCGATGGCTGGGAAGGTCCCTCCACCCACAGGCACACAGGTCAATGAGAGAGACTACTGGGCTGGCCGAGAGGGGAGCGGGGTGTCTCCGTGACTGGGGACCCCTTGGGAGGCAGGGGCAGAGGCAGCAGCAGAGGCAGCAGTGGCAGCCCGGAACTCCCCAAGCATGCAGGGTCTCAGGGCCATTACAAAGGTCTCTGTATAAACCCCCTGAGGGAACTGAGCCTGGGAGGCGGCCCTGCCCCCACTGAATCACCAGAACTTAAGCTCACATTGAATAGCAGCCGCTCCCACCATGGAAAGGCCTGAGGCTGGGAAGCAGCATTTGAATCTCAGACCCCAAGCACTAGCTGGGTGGATCTAGGCAGGGGTGGAAAGGAATCCAGAAGTCAAGTAACTGGCTGGGAAAATGCCCAGAAAAGGGAAGAAAAATAAGACCATAGAAAGTTATTTTCTTGGGGAACAGATATTCCCGCCTTTCATTTCTGATGACGAGGAACAATTCTTACCATCAGAGAAAGACGTGAAGGTCAGGGCCTCTCTATCCCAGACATCCGAGGTGGATGTCTGGTGGGCTCAGGCCATGGAAGAGCTCAAAAAGGATTTTGAAAATCAAATTAGACAGGTGGAGGAAAAACTGGGAAGAGAAATGAGAGAGATGCAAGAAAAGCATGAAAAACAGGTCAATACCTTGGTAAAGGAGACCCCCAAAAATGCTGAAGAAAATAATACTTTCAAATATAGGCTAACTCAAGTGGCAAAAGAGGTTCAAAAAGCCAATGAGGAAAAGAATGCTTTCAAAAGCAAAATTAGAAAAATGGAAAAAGAGATTCAAAAGCTCACTGAAGAAAATAGTTCTCTCAAGATTAGAATGGAACAGATGGAGTCTAATGACTTTCTGAGAAACCAAGAAATCATCAAACAAAACAAAAAGAATTTAAAAAGGAAGATAATGAGAAATATCTCATTGGAAAAACAACTGACCTGGAAAATAGATCCAGGAGAGACAATTTAAAAATTATGGGACTATCTGAAAGCCATGATCAAAAAAAGAGCCTAGACATCATCTTCCATGAAATTATCAAGGTAAACTGTCCTCAGATTCTAGAACCAGAGGGCAAAATAAGTATACAAGGAATCCATTGATCACCACCTGAAAGAGATCCAAAAAAGAGAAACTCCTAGGAACATTGTGGCCAAATTCCAGAGTTCCCAGGTCAGGGAGAAAATATTTCAAGCAGCTAGAAAGAAACAATTCCAGTATTGTGGAAATACAATCAGGATAACACAAGATCTAGCAGTTTCTCCATTAAGGGATTGAAGGGTGTGGAATAGGATATTCCAGAAGTCAAAGGAACTAGGACTCCAACCAAGAATCATCTACCCAGCAAAACTGAGTATAATACTTCAGAGGGAAATATGGTCTTTCAATGAAACAGAGGACTTTCAAGCATTCTTTATGAAAAGACCAGAGCTGAAAAGAAAATTTGACTTTCAAACACAAGAATGAGAAGATGCATAAAAAAGTAAACAGCAAAGAGAAGTCATGAGGGACTTACCAAAGGTGAACTGTTTACATTCCTATATGGAAAGACAATATTTGTAACTCTTAAAACTTTTCAGTATCTGGGTAGTAGGTGGGACCACACACACACACACACACACACACATGCACACACGCATACATACATGCACACACACACACACAGAGAGACAGAGAGCACAGAGTGAATTGAATAGGATGGGACCATATCTTAAAAGAAATTAAGGTAAATGGTGAGAGAGAAATGTAGTGGGAGGAGAGAGGGTGAAATGGAATGGGGTAAATTATATCTCATTCAAGAGGCAAGCAGGAGATTTTTAGTGGAGGGAAAAAGAGAAGAGTTGAGAAAAAAGCATGAAGTTTACCCGCATCACATTCGACTAAAGGAAGGAGTAAAATGCACACTCATTTTGGTATGAAAACCTATCTCACAGTACAGGGAAGTGGGAGAGAAGGAGATAAGCAGGGAGGAGGGGATGATGGCAGGGAGGGCAATGGGAGAAAGGAGCAATTTGAATTCGCCACTCAGGGAGGGACAGTATCAAAAGACAGAATAGAAACAATGGGGGGCAGAATAGGATGGAAGGAAATAGAGTTAATCTTACACAACACGACGGTTATCGAAGTCATTTGCAAAACTACACAGATATGACCTATATTGAATTACCTGCCTTTGCAAAGGGAATGGGTGGGGAGGGAGGGATAGGGAGAATTTGGAACTCAAAGTTTTAGGAACAGCTGTTGAGTGTTGTTCTTGCTACTAGGAAATAAGAAATACAGTTGATGGGGAATAGAAATTCATCTGGCCCTACAGGACAAAAGAGAAGATGGGGACAAGAGAAGGGAGGGATGATAGAAGAGAGGGCAGATTGGTGATAGGGAAAATTAGAATGCTTGGTGTATTGGGGTGGGGGGAGGGGATAAATGGGGAGAAAATTTGGAACCCAAAATTGTGTGAAAATGAATGTAAAAAGTTAAATAAATAAATTCATATCAAACAAACAAACAAATAAATAAATGGGCAAATAAATAAATAAGTAGAAGAATTAAAATGAATGGGAGAAACCATAAAAGAAAATAAAACTTAGCACAACACGCACAAAAAAAAAAAAAAAAAAAAAAAAAAAAAGAAAAATAACTGATTTGGAAATGAGATCCAGGAAAGATGATTTAAAAATTATTGGTCTGCCTGACAGCCATGATCAAAAAAGTGCATAGACAACGTCTTCCAAGCAATTATCAAGGAAAACTGTGCCGAGAGTTTAGAACCAGTAGGTAAAATAGAAATTGAATTAATTCACTAATCACCCCCTGAAAGAAAGCCCAAAAAGAGAACTCCTAGCAATATTGCACTCAAATTCCAGAGTTTCCCAGTCAAAGAGAAAATATTATAAATAGTCAAAAGAAAAAAAAAACAATTCAAATACTGTGGGAATAAAATTGGGATAACATGGGATTTAGCAATTTCTATACTAAGGGATCTAAGGGCTTGAAATATGATATTCCAGTATCAAAGGAGATAGGATTAAAGCTAAGAATCACCTACCCAGAAAAACCTGAGTGTAATACTTCAGGGGAAAAATGTAATTTTAATGAAATAGAGGACTTCCAAGCATTCCTGTTGAAAAGATCAGAGCTGAATAGAAAAAAATGACTTTCAAATACAAGAATCAAGAAAAGCATGAAAAGGTAAACTGGAAAGGGAAGCTTTGAGGAATTCAGTAAAGTTGAACTGTTTACATTCCTACATGAAAAGATGTTATTTATAACTTTTTCAGTTTTAGAGTAGTTAGAGGGAATATATGTGTAGAGTAGTTAGAGGGAATATACATATATTGAATGTGAACATACATTCACATATATGTGTGTATAGGTATGTATATGTACATGGTTGTATGTGTCTATGTATATATATATATATGTATATGTACATATGTGTGCATGTGTGTGTGTGTGAAGAGAGAGTATAGGCTGAGCTGAATATGAAGGGAGAATATCTGAAAAAATAAAATTTACTCTTGAGAGGAATGTTCTAGGACTGAGAGAAAGAGAGAGGTAGAATGCAGCAAATCATCTCACATAATGTAGGAAAGAAAAACCTTTTACAATGGAGATAAATGGGGGAAGATGAAAGGAAATAAATGAGCCTTATTCTCATGGGACTGATTTAAGGAGGGAATAATAACACACACAATTGGATATGGTATTCTATTTTATTCTGCAGGAAAGCAATGGGGAAGGAGATAGGAGAGGGAAGATAACAGAAGGGATGGCAAATTGGGGAATGTTAAAATCAGAAGCAGACACTATTACTGGAGGACAAGTCAAGGGAGAGAATGGAATAAATGAAGGGTAATGTGGTTAATTTTTTACTACATAACTATTATGCAAGTGCTTTGCATTTTTACATATGTATGACCTTTATTGAATTGTTTGGTTCTCAATGAGGGTGGGTGGGGAAATAGGAAGGTAGAATATATGTAACTCAAAACTTTAATAATGAATGTTAAAAATTGTTTTAGCATGCAATGGGAAATTAAGATATACAGGCAATTGCATATAGAAATCTGGTTTGCCCTACAGGAAAATAGAGGGGAAGGGGGATGGAAAAAGTGTGGTTAATAGAAGGGAGGACAGACTGAAGGAATTGATGGATGTGGTGTATGCTGTCCTGGGGTGGGGGATGGGAGAAATGGGGAGAAATTTTTGAATTCAAATTCTTGTGGAAGTGAAAGTTGAGAAAGGAAAGTAAATAAATTACATAAAATTAAAAGTAAAAACGAAAAAAGAATGACTGAGCAAATAAAGTCACTTTGACTATTATAAATGCACAAATTTAAAAAAAAATAAGGGACATATGAAGGAAGATGCTATCTGCATCTAGAGAAAAGACTGGTAAATGGAAATATGGAGAGAATAATTTAAATAATTATGCATAGAATAATATAATATGTACCTATTTGTTTGTAATGATAGCCATCTTTAGATAGCCTTCTCTTGGGAGAAAAAAAGACAAAGAAATTTACATGATAACTTTGTTGTATACATGAAGGGAATAGCAAGTTATACATGAATTGCAGTGTCATGTGCAGTCATCTTTTTAATTTGTACCCTGTTATGGAAGTTCTTTTGTTGTTCTATGAATTGAATATTAAATTTAAAAAAATGTACATTTTTTATCATTCCCATTACTAGGATTTCTAGCATAAAATGCTAGAGGACAGAACACAAATTCTTCTCAGAGCCTTGCTTTTCAGAGAGCTCAACTCCTATTAACTACAATCATCCCATTCTTTATTAGTCTGTTTGCTTTATTTCCCCTCTATGAATGACTACATAGTATATCAGATGTCATGTATCCTCCATTTTTCTTGTCACTTTTCAACCTTTCTTTGTATATTACCTTCCCCGAATTGCAAGCTTGTATTTAAGGTAAGAGACAAGATGGAGGAGAAAATGCAGGGACTCACCTGAAGTCTCTCTAAATTCTCTCCTAATATCTCTACATGATGCTATAAAACACAGTGTGGAATGGTAGAACCTATAAAATATGAGGTAAAATAATTTTCCTACTCAAGTCAACTTAAAATGTTGGTTGGAAATCTCTGTTACAGAGGGATGAGAAAGGAGTCTATGTTTAGCACACACCTCACCAAGAGAAACGGTGGTAGGTCTTAGGGATGGCTGAATTAGTGGTGGCAATAGTGATTTATATGTCTTTCAGCCCACAGACACTAAAAGAATCATACATATGGTCAGAAGTAGATTATAGGGTCCCTTTACTGGCACTGGGGGCAGGATTGTGTTGAATTGCCTATACTTAGATCTGTATCAAAATCCTGGGTATCAGTCCCAGGGTGAGGAAGACCACTAACACACAAGCAGTAGCTGGTGCAAAGAATCTGGCAGCCTATTCACAGTTCCAGGATGGGAAAAAGTGCTTATGGATGCACACAGACCAGAGTATAGGTTAGGAGAGTACTAAACACACTCTATAGATCCTACAACCTTGGGGAAATGCTACAATTTTGCTGAATTATCTCTGAAAAACAGTTGCAAAAAAAATCTGAAGCTTCAGATGGTGGCAGTTACAACTCCAGAAGCAAAGTCTCACTTTAACATAGATAAAAGTTAAAATGGGCTATTTAATGTGGGGAGAGTCGGGGAGGGACAGAACAAACAGCAAAAAAAGATCCTGACTACAGAAGGTCACTATGGTTATACAGAAGATTAAAAAGATAAGTTCAGAGGAAGACAGTAAAGAGAAAAATGCTACCTCCAAAAGCTGAAAGAAAAATGTGATTTGGTCTCAGACCACGAAATAGCTCAAAAAAGATTTTAAATTAAGAGAGGCAGAGGAAAAATTGGGAATAGAAATGAGAGTGATGGGAGAAAATAATGAAAAAGAATAGCTTATTAAATGGGTCACAAAATATGGAAGCAAATAACACTTTAAAATTCAGAATAATCTAAATGGTAAAATGCATACAAAAATGAATTGATGAGAACTTCTTAAAATGAAAAAGAGATGGAGTAATTTCTGGGAGTCAATAGCAGACTAAGCAGTAAATTACTGCAACTTCCCCAAAACTAATCCTGGAACAGTAAAAGTAGCAAAAACAGCAAAAACTGTGACAGTCTTTTAGCCCAAAAACTTGGAAGATCTGCAGGAAATATCTATTGCTTTCATGTAAATGTGTAGTGCAATTCTAGGACAGGAAGTGTCCCAGCAAACCAGAAGCAACCTAAACCTCAGCAAGTAGCAATACATCCTGAGCTCTAGTGTGGTGGAGCAGGCAAACACCAACACCAGGATCTTCCTGTGCCTTAGTATAACCAGGGAAACCAGCATCTTCCAAGAGTCAGACCTCCATGTGATTAAATGTAACCCGGGAGAAAAGCAGAAACACCATGCCAGGCATCAGCAGAGGATAGAAACAACTGCTAGGACTCTAGCTTAGCAGCAGGTATACTGCCAGTTTCTCGTAGTCTTCAGCACTGCCAGCCAACTCCACCCCACCAGCTCATCACAGAAACAGACAGGAGAGGTCCCTGGGGACTCAGGGAAATAACAGCACAACCTCAGATAAAACAGCCAGGGCCTGAAGACTACCATAAGAAGTCTGAGAGAGTGCAGAGCTCAAAGTTAAAAGAAATGGAAAAGGCCATCCCCCAAAAAAGGATAAGCAAACAACAACAAAAGAATGTAAAAATGGAAAGTTATTATGGTGACAGGGAAGACCGAGATACAAAATGAGAAGAGGACAAAAATGTCAAACTCCTATGTTCAAAACACCAAAGAAAATAGAAAATGGTTTCAAGCCTGAAAAGAACTCTTCCTAGAAGAGTTCAAAAAGGAGCTTTAAAGTCATATAAAAGAGGTAGAAGAAAAAAATAGGAAGAGAAGTGAGAGTGATGCAAGAGAATTATTTTAAAAAAGTCAATAGCTTGGAAAATTGCTTAAAAAGTAAAATTGCCAAATGGAAAAGGAGATATAAAATTCACTGAAGAAAACAACTCTTCAAATAGTACAACTGGCCAAATGAAAAAGAAAATACAAAAGCTCAAAATTAGAATTGGATAAGTAAAAATTAATGATTCTCTTAGACATCAAGAATCAATTTTAAAAAGTCAAAAGAATGAAAAAATGGAAGAAAATAGAAAATATATCATGGGAAAAACAACTGATCTGGAAAACAGATCCAGGAGAGACACTATCGTAATCATGGGGCTCCCTGAAAGCCATAAACAAAAGGAATACCTGGACAGTGTCTTTCAAGAAATTATCAAGGAAAACTGCCCTGGAAGCAGAGGGCAAAGAAGGTATGGAAAGAATCTACTGATCACCTCAAGAAAGAGATCCCAAAATAAGGAATTTAGTAGATATGAAGTATTTACATTCCTAAATGGGAAGATAATACTAGTAGTTCTTGAGAAGATGCATCATTAATAGTACAGTGAAGAAGAATATTCACAAACAGATGGGTAGAAGGTGAATTTGAGGGAATGATATAAAACAGAATTTAAGGGATGAGAAAGAGGACTATAATGGAAGCAAAAGGAAGGGAGAACTGGAATGGGTTAAATTATTTTACATGAAGAGGAGTGAAAGACCTATTAGAGTGGAAGGGGAGATTGGAAGGTAGATGATACACATTGTCTGATCCTTACTCTCATCAGTATTGTCTCAAAGAGGAAATTATATATACGATCACTTGAATATAAATATCTATCTTAATTGACAGGGAAGAGGGAGGGAGATCAAGAGGAGAGAGTGTAATGGTAATTTAAATAGGAAGATCTTCCCCATTCATAGACTTATGTGACCTCCTTGAATCACATGGAAGCCTAAGTCAAATGTGGTGGGAGGAGTTTGCTAAATGGATAGACCAGGAAGGATGGGGTAGAACTGGGAGAAGTTGGTGAGAGCACTTAGAGTGGATAGAGAGGACATAGGCAAGCACACTGCTAGGCTTATGAATATTTGCCTTTTTGTGGGAAGACCCCAACAGGGAGGGGAGGGGAAGTTTTGGAAATGGTTTTGTCCCCTGCAGTGCCAATGTATATTGACTTCTTGGTTGTTATGATGGATTTGACTTTCTGGTTTTGGGATTTGATTTTCTGGCGTTTGAATAAATGTTTTATTTTTTTTCTTCTTCCTTCTATATAGAGTTACACTGTTACACTTTGCAATTCAGAACTACTCCAGCATATTCATATTCATCATTGGCGCTGTGAAAGTTGCCTTGGTGATACAGGGGGGGAGTGGGGACTGACAAAAGAGAGGATAGGTAAGGGGAGATGGTAGACTGAAGAAATAACATTGATGAGGGGAGAAAGAGTGAAAGGAGGAAGAGGGAAGACAGAAGAAAGAATAAGATGGAGGTAAATACATAGGTAGTAATCATAACTGTAATGTGACTGTAATGAACTGTCCCATAAAATGGAGGTGGATAGCAGAACAGATCAAAAACAAGAATCCTACAATATATCATTTACAAGAAACACACTCAGAGCAGAGAGACATGCACTGGTAAAGATAAGGACATGGAACAGAATTTATTATGCTTCAACTGAAGTTAAAAAAAAAAAAAGTAGGGGTAGCAGTCCTGATTTTAAACAAAGTAAAAGCAAAAATAGATTATAAGAGATAAGGAAGGAAACAATGTCTTGCTAAAAAGTTCCATAGGCAATGAAGCAATATTAATACTAAAAATTTATGTACCAAATAGTATAGCATTCAGAATCTTAAAAGAGAAGTTATGTGAGTTACAGGAAGAAATAGACAGTAAAACTATACGTGTGGGCAATCTCAACTGTCCCTTCTCAGAATTCGCTAAATCCAACCAAAAAATAAACAAGAAAGAAACTGAGGGTAAATAGAATATTAGAAAAGTTAGATATGAGAGACTTTCTGGCATAATGTAGAAGCAAATGGAGAAACCACAGGGAATTAAAAGATTAAGGAAGACTCTGCCTTTCAGATCTACATGGAGGGGAAGAATTCATGTCCAAACAAGAGACAGAGCACATTACAAAATGTGAAATAGATAATTTTGATTATATTAAATTAAAAAGCTTCTGTATTAACAAAAGCAATGCATCCAGGATTAGAAAGAAAGCAGAAAGATGGGAAAAATACTTCACAATAAATAACTTTGATAAAGGCATCATTTCTCTAATATGTAGAGAAGTGAGTCAAATTTTCATGAATACAAGCCATCCTGCAGTTGAGAAATGATTAAAGGATATGAACAGTCAGCTTTTAGATGAAGAAATGAAAGAAATCCCTAGGTCTATGAAGTTCTCTAAATCATCTTCAAATAGAAAAATGCAAATTAAAACAGATCTGAGGCACCACCTCATACTGATCAGATTACCTAATATGATAGAAAAGGAAAATGATAAATGCTAGAGAAAACCTGGAAAAATTAGGACACCAGTGCACTGCTGGTAGAGTTATAAATTATCTAACTATTCTGGAGAGCAATTTGTAACAATGCTCAAAGGGCAAACAACCTGTATATACCCTTTGATTTAACGATACCTCTAGGAGGTCTAAATCCCAAAGAGATCCTACAAAAGGGGAAAGGACCTACATGTGCAAAAATATTTATCACAGCTATTTTTGTGGTGGCAAAATCTTGGAAACTGAAGTAGGGGGATGACTGATAAAGCTGTGATATGAAAATATAATTCATTACTATTGTGCAATGTCAAATGATGAAGAGGCAGAACTAAGAAAAACCTGGAACACCTTTTAAGAACTGAAGCAGAGTGAAATGAGCAGAAGCATTAAAACTTTCTACACAGTATCAACAACATCATGTGATGATCAATTATGAATGGCTCAGCTCTGCTCAGGAACACAGTGATCTAAGGTGAGTAAGATGACTTATGAAGGAAAATGCTATCCATATCCAGATAAAGAACTCATAGACTCTAAATGCAGATCAAAGCTTTTTTTTTTCATTATTTTATTATTTCCCAATTTTTTTAAATTTGTTTCTTGTTTCACAACTGCAACCAATATGGAAAAAAAAATTACATGATAGCACATGTATAAACTATATCAAGCTATTTACCATTTTCAGAAGATAGGAGGGGAGACAAGGAGGAAGGGAAAATAATTAGAACTCAAAATCTTATAAAAATGAATGCTAAAATATTCTTTACATATAACTGAGAAGAAAATAAAATACATTTTTTAAAAAGCAGAATTGATTAAATAGAGAGCTACAAAAAAATCACTGAAGAAAAGAACTCTTTAAAGTAAGATAGGCCAAAGGGAAAAGGAAGTGCAAAAGTTCACTGTAGAATATAGACCCTTAAAAATTACAATGGAGCAATAGAAGCTAATGATGCTATAAAAATTCAAGAAAAAATAAAGCATTAACAAAAGAACGAAAAAATAGAAGACAATATGAAATTTCTCCTTGGCAAAACAACTGACCTGGAAATTAAGTCCAGGAAAGATAATTTAATAATTATTATTTAATAATAATAATGGGCTACCTGAAAGCCATGATCAAGAAAATGACTCTAGACATCATCCTTTAAGAATTTATGAAGGAAAACTGTCCCAATATTTTAGAACAAGAGGGTAAATAAAAATTGAAAGAATCCAACGTTCATTTCCTGAAAGAGATCACCAGATTAAAACTCCTGGAAATATAACATCCAAGTTCCCGAACTCCCAGTTCAAGGAGAAACTATTGCAAGCATCCAGACAGAAACAGTTCAAGTATCAAGGAGTCACAATCAATATGACACAAGATTAAGCAGCTTATATATTAAAACATCAGAGGGTTTTGAAATATGATATTCCAGAGGACACAAGAGCTAGGGTTACAAACAAGAAACATCTACCCAGAAACCCTGAACATAATCTTCCAGGGGAAAATGGATCTTCGATGAAATAGAGGACTACAAGCACTCTTGATGAAAAGAACAGAACTGAATAGAAAATTTTCTTTCAAATACATGTCTCAGAAGAAGTACAAAAAGGTAAATAGGAAAAGGAAATCATAAGGGACTAAGTAAGGCTAAACTGTTTGCATTCCTACATGGGAAGATGATACTTATAAATCATAGGAACTTTTTTATTATTAGGGCAGACCTGCATGAGGGGCAAGTAGTACAAGTCTGTGAACTAAAAATGGAGGAAGTTCAGAAGTAAGAAATTTCAATGTCACATGGAAAAAAGTAGCAAAGTGCATTTTCAAATTTTGTTTCTAGCTTAATCAAAAACCTACAGAAGAATAACCAGAATAAGAATCCCAAAGAAAAAGTAAAACCCAAGATTCTGTCATTCTGAACAAACAGAGCTTTCTATATGTTAATAGTGGCTGAGTTCAGTAAGAATTTTCTGTTTCTCAAACCCAAACACAGGTCAGAAACTGTGACAAAATGGGCAATACTCTAGCCTTAAAAAAGTTCAAATCACTTTTGGGACACTGAAAATTAGCAAGTTCTCATATTGAGCTGTTCCTTAGAGCCTGGAAGAACCCAAAACTTTGTACCCCCAACACAGCAGCAACAGGATCAGCCCAGTACTTTTCTCCAGAATTCTGCATAGTCTAATATCAGAATGTAGGCTGAAAGTGTGAGTACACAAATGCTGCACCATTGTGATATTCACAGAGCCTCTGGTGGCCATGAATATCTTGGCAAATTCTGAATTGCAAAATATAACAGACACTCCACATGGAAGACAGAACCAAAATATTTATTCAGACACCAGAAAGTCAAATCTATCTTAGTAGCAAAACTGCATACACAATAATAATGCAGAGGGCAATATCAGCCCCAACCCTTCCCCCTGCTAGATTTCCCACAAATCAACTCCCTTAAACACATCACAAAAAGGCTCCCTTAAAGTCACAGACAAGCTCTTTCACTCACATTACTCAGCTGCCTGCTGGCCTGCATCATTCCTAGCTCTGACTGCTCTCTGACCAAATTTCTTCTCAGCTCTGCTCTAGCTCCATCTCTTTCTGCTCCACCCTTTCTGCCTCACCCATTAAGTAAGCTCTTCCCACTTCACATGCATGTGACTCCGGCTTCCATATGACCCAGGCAGGTCACATGAACCTATTAATGAAAGGGAAAGATCTTTACATAATAAAATTTCCTTAATAAAAAAGCCATTATTGTAATAGGGACATTCAAGAAACACATTCAGAAGACAGATGTACTCCAAATCATCTATTAGGAAAAGTTCAAGTAAAAACAGATTTTGAATACAAATTCAACTATCCAGATTGTTTAAAAAAATTCTAAATGTTTTCTAAATTGAATTAGAGTCCTAAGGGGAAAATATTGGAAAATAAATGAGTTACAGGAGAAAAAAGAATTGGAAAGTTGGAAATTAGGTTAACAGCTCAGCCCAAGATGAGCAAAATGTTGGTCAAACAGCAAACTTCCTAAAAATAGAATGAAACAAATAGAATACAATGATTGCAAGAGGCAACAAGGCATTATCATGCAGTTGAAAGATTCATGAATAGAAGAACATAAATCATATCAGAAAAAAAACATAATCTATAAAACTATATTACCAAGGTGATATCCACAGCAGCAGCAATGAATATACTGGCCTATTTCCTGGTTTGAATCACAATACATAACAAATTCTCCATAATGAAGACAGGTCCAAGACATTAGTTTAAACCCCAAAAAGGCATAGTAACAATGAAATCCATCATAGTAACCAAGAAGCACGTACACATTATCAATTCTCTCAAGCAAAATCACCCCCTCTCACTCACAGCTAGTTGTTTGCTTCCTCTCTTTTTCCTGTCTCTGCCTACTTTGTCTTACATCCTCTCAACTCTGCTCCACTCTTCCTTCTCCCTATAATGTAGACTCATTTGACACAGGCCTCCATTTGACTTAAACAGGTTACAGAGGCCTATTAATGGATTGAAAAGATCTTCCTATTCCATTAACAATGCATTAGTAATACAAAACCAAATAAAATTTTAAAGAATTATTGAACTACCTAAAAGCCAGGGCCATGGCAAAATAGTCTAGACAAAATTATCAAGAAATATTAAAAGAAATCTCCCATACCTTTTACAACCAGTGAGTAAATTGGAAATGAAATCCACTGGTCACCTCCAGAGAGAAACCAAATGAAAACTGCCAAGAAGATTGTAGCCAAAATTCAAAGATTCTAGATAAAAAACAAACAAACAAAAAAACATAGCTGCAAATACCGCCACCTAACCCAAAAAGCAATCAAGTGCCAAAGATAAAGTCAGAACCATAAACCATATATCAAACACCACTATAAAGGAGTACAGATCATGATACACAATATTCCTGAAGGAGATATTGAATTACAACCAAGAATAACCAAGCACAGCAAAATGAATCTAATCTTAATAAGGTAAAAATTTGATCTTTAATATAATGGAGGACTTCCAATTATTCCTGCTGAAAATGCTGAGTTATGTAAAAGCTTAGGTGATGAAATAAAGGAGTTAGGATAAATTTTAAAGATAAACACAAATAATAAATGGTAAGTGATAAATTAAGGATAAAGTGCTTGTGTTCTACTTTGAGGAAATAACTTGTTGTTCTGAGCCCTAACATCCTGAAGGTCATAGTGACCAGTCTAATCAGAGAAAAGGTCTGGGAGTTATTCTGTTATGTCTGTATCTTCTCATTCTGGAAAAGAGCAAACTTTTGGGGAAGGGAAAAGGAAAAGTTAACTTGGGGAAGTTATCTCACATGGTTTGGATGGCAAGTAGAAGTCTATATAAGGGTGAAAATAGAGGCTGACACTTAAACCTCACTTTCATTTTAACTGGTCAAAAGAGGGAAGAATACACACACATACTTGGTGACAAGTGAAAACTATGATTGAAATTAGTAAAAATTATTTAACTATATATAAGATACAGAGTATATTTGAAGGAGCACTTGCCTTAATTTCAGAAGATCTAAGCTTCACATCCTGACTCTGACATTTTCCATTCTCATTTATAAATCAAGTTTAATAGTACTTATTCCACCTATGTTACAGGATTATTTTGAAGAATATACATTTTAAATTATAAATGATGATGTAAGTGTGAACTATAAATATTATCTATAAAATGAACAAATTTGACTAAATAATTTCTGATGTCTCTTCCTACTCCGGAATAATGTGCTTCCACGTTCAAGTATTTTGACACTATTGTCTCAAACTGGTTATTAATATCAGCTCTGTAGTTTCATTTTTACACATATTCATGGGTTGGGGGAGGAAATTTAAGTAAAAATATAATTATTTGCACTTTACGAGCCTGTTTCAAAATCAATAACAAGGGAAAGAAATCATATATAACCATAGGGGAAAGAGGTACACTAGTCTCTTGAGAAAAAAAAAATAGATGTATAATATTGCCATATTATAAAACTAATACTATAACTAAACTATACTATACTAAAACTATACTAAATTGCAATTATTCTAAGAAATTAATTTTATTTTATTAGGGAAAATGTACCATGCAAAGATATTTTGAAATGTGGTTTTATGGAACATGTCATATGTTATAAAACCTGGTAAATATTGGACTATAACAAAATGAAAAATTTTTGGATGAGGACAGATGATAATTTTAGTAATCTAATTTTATCTTCTCAGAAAATATTCTTAATATAAAAAAATAACCTATCTTGCTCTTCATTATTACTATGAAACACTCTAATTACAAAATTCTGCTACTGGGCCATAATTTGGTGCTGGAAAATCTTGCCTGTCACCAGTGCACTTTTTTGTGATTTCTTTTTTTTTCATTATTGAATTGTAATCTAAGCTCCAAGAATTTATGAACTACCATACTAAAGGAATACCAGAATAAACTTTCCTGGAGTGCTGCTTCATCTACCATAATTAGTTTGTCATTGTGAATTTATAGGGCACTGTATGATATTGAAAATTTTCTTGTTGCTGTAAGAGCTATACTGTCTTGAGATTAAATATGCCAACTAAGAAATCCCCTTCCTAAAACACTGTAAAATTGAATTCAGACATTTTTATTGCACTGGAACAGTGAGCACTATTAAGTTAAGATTTATATGCCTGACATAATTGCCCATTAAAATGAGTGGGAGATATTGTTCAGTGTAAGTAAAGGAAGATCACCAAATTTAAACCATAAATGACATATCAAGGAATAATCTCTTGAAGCACATTTTCCTAGAAACAAAAGTCTAAAAAAGAATTACCTTGCAGAGGTCATGTTCCATTTTGTAATTGTGTATCAATGACAGAAAGAAACACAGATGCAATGCTCTGGAATGAACCATTTGCCATTTGATGTTGTTCTGATAAGTGATTTAAAATCCATGTTATTGATTTATTCAACTGACACATGATTAACCATGTATGGTGAGGGAAAGAGAGGCTACATCAACTGCACAGTCAATATATAGAAAGGGATGAAATTATACCATCAGTGTTTAGTAATTACAATTAAGCAAAATTAATTTTAATCTCTTAAGTAAAGAAAAATCATGAACAAAAGTACTTTTATATCATGGACAAATGTTAGATTGGAATATGATGACAAATTCTAGTTCTAACTGTTCCACAAACTAACCATGGTTGGATTTTGGAAAGTTATTGAATCTCTTTAAGTCTCATAATGTTTCTCTATAAAATGAAAATGTTGACTAAATGACCTGTATGGTGGTCTTATAGCATGAGTATTCTGCGATTCTAAATTCCACGAAAATATCAATAGTTTGCATTTGCATAGCAATAAAGTTAGAATTATGGTCCAAAACAGGTTGTCATTTTAATTTTTATTTCAAGGAGGTTTTCTGTTATAAATGACATACATAACTACTGTCAAAAACCATATATCCATAAAAGCTACATTTTTTTTTAAATTTAATAGACATGGGAAATATTTGGGGGGCTTGCAGAAGTTTTACAGTACATAATAATATTACTCAGTGCTACACTCCCTATAACAAGTCATACCCACACTTTTCTCTACTTTCCATGTGGAACATAAACATGTCTCCAACAAGCATCTTCACTTTCCCACACAGAAACTATTTCCAAGGGTTGAAAAGAAGCATAGAATAAAAAAAAAACTCATTTTACTATTTCCTTTAAGGTTCCAAACTGGATTTCTTTTAGAGCCTGTAATATAATTGCTTAAATTACTTAAATTTTCCTTCTCAACCATCTGAAATTGGCTAGATATTTATGAATTTTCCCACCTAGCTTTTCTTTTTTGTTTGAGCATGTAGAAAAAAAATATTATTTGCAAAAATTTTATGATAGAATAACTCAAATATAGCTAAGTAAAAATTTTAAAAAAAATGAAATAACCTCTTTGAAGGGTTCAGCAAAATCTGTAATAACACTATATTTATTTTAGGTAAAAGCTGGAGAATAAAATTCAAGAATAAATCCATTTTCCTCTCAAATGGCTTAAATTTCCAAAGAAAAAAATGCTACTTCTATACATTAAAATGAAGTGTTGTCCTTTTTGATCTTTTATGCCTGAATATATATATATATATATATATATGTGTGTGTGTGTGTGTGTGTGTGTGTGTGTGTGTGTGTGTGTGTGTATCTTTAAAGCATCTCTAATTCTAAACTTAATGGGTTGACTTTTCATGAGTTCTGACTCCTGGACTCTGTGGAACTGAAGATTGGCTATAGGACCCATGATATTGTAAAAACTATAGAATAGTTAAAGACTGGTAGCCAAGACCACAGCTTTTAGATAAAGACTTTAACACCAATTCACTGTGTTAACTTTGATCATGTCACTTCTTATCTCTGAACTCCAGTTACTTAATCTGTAAAATAAATAATTTAGGCTGAATTACCTAACTCTGTATTTCTTTCTAACTTAATGGTTCAATGAATCTCTGAGATGGAAAGATGCAACCCAGATGTTTGTTGTGTAGAAGATCATATATTGTGGTGTATATAGATGCTTCATTTCATAGATATTTCATCTAGTTATTCTAGATGAAGCTAATATTGTGCTACTTGTCCCCACTATGAAGAATGAAGACATTTTTTCAAAGGTAAAAAATGATCTCATTTATTTCTACATTGCAGACATATACTAGAATGCTCAACTGACCCTGAGACTTGGAAATGGTTTAAATGCTTCTCAAAGCAATTTTTATAAATTGACTTGTATCTCTAAGCATTTTTAGGGACAGGTTTTTTTTTAGACTTTTTATACAGGACAGTCTTGAAACAAATCTGTATTTCATCTGACTCCAATCAACACTACATTAATTGTTTACATTATCTAATCTGAATTGGAAAAATTATGAATAATGCTCTTTTAAAGCAGGAAAGACAGGGGGCAGAGAGAAGATGGTGGAGTGAAAGGGACAAACCTGAACTTTACTACATCCTTCAGATGCCTCTAAAAAGTGAATCTGAACAAATTATTGAATGGCTGAGAGTGTGGCAGACTTCCAACCTAGGACAGCCCAGAATATCAATGGGAAGGATTTGTTACAAGGGACTGGAGGGACACAGAACAAACAGGTTGTACCAGCACAGACTCTACCATAGCAGAACAGGAATAACTGGGCAAACTGATTCAGAAGTGACAGTGCTATTCTTAAACATATCAGCACAGGATGGAGTCCAGTGCAACTGAGTGAGAAATAAATTCAAGCCCTCATGTGACAGCAGCAGCCACTTCTGATGCTATCAGCCCACAGACTAAATGTTTGAAAGTCAACTTGAACTTCTGGGAGCCAAGATGGCAGGGTAAACTGTAAGTGCTCTCACCCTCCCCTTGTTGACCTTGAAAAAGAGAAGATTGCCCTTGAAAAAAGCCTGGAATACTGGAATTAGTAGAAGGGGCAAAACAGTCTTTCTGCTCAGGATATCCTCCTGAGATTGTTGACAAGAGTCCCTCTTCCTATGGTTGAATGGGACCATTGCAGGACCAGAGATGTACAGAGAGCCCCACCTCAGCAGGCCAGGAGGAGATCCTGCGTTGCAAGTGGTGGAGCCCTTAAGCAGCACCACCAGGATCACAGTGTGACTTAGCACAGGTAGAGGAATTGGGTAAACATAAATGAAGATAGGAGTTCACCAACCACTGAACCTGCCTGTGATCTAGCTCAGACCTAGGGGAGGAGAATTCCTATGTGCAGACCACTCCTCTCCCACGTCTCATGCTGTGAGCTTCTGTGTAACCACAGGGATACCCAGAAAGACTTCACCTAGCCTCAGCTTTGGCACACACCAGCCATGGCAGCATCAGGTAAGCATTATATAGTTTCTAGCTGAAAGAACCAGATATCACACCAGACCAAGTCATTAACCAGGTCTCAAGTACTCAGCATAAGAAACATGGGACAGAATCCCCGTGCCCAAGAAGCGGAGATCCAATTTAGCAGCCAGGAAAAAGGCAATCATAAGTTTGAAGCAACTCAGAAGAGCAAAGACAATAGAATCTTACTATGGGGATAGAGAAGACCAAAATACCAATTCAGAAGAGGTCAGCACTGACAATACACCCACATCTCAAAACACAAAACAGAATATGAACTTGGTCTCAAGTCCAAAAATCATTCTTGGAAGAGTTCCAGAAATACTTTAAAAGCTAGATTACCGAGGTAGAAGAAAAATTGGCCAATGATTTTAAAAATTCACTTGGCAAAATGAAAAAAAAAGAATTCACTGAAGAGAATGCTACATAAAAGGAAAAATTGCCCAAATGAGTATGGAAACATAAAATCTAATTGGCAAAATTCCACAAAAATAAAAAGGATTAAAAAAACTGAGGAAAATGAATTATTAAAAATTAGAATTGGACAAGTAGAAGCTAATGACTATATGACATCAAAAATCAGTCAAACAAAATCTAAAGAGTGAAAAAAAATTGAAGAAAATGCAAAATATCTCATTGGAAAAACAAGTTACCTGGAAAAATAGATGCAGGAGAGAAAACCTAAGAATTGTGATTCTACTAGAAAGCCATGATGAAAAGAAAAGATTGGCCAATATCTTGCAAGAGATTATCAAGAAAAATTACCCTGAGGTGATAGATCCAGAGGGCAAAACAGTCATTTGAAAGAATCCACTAATTACTTCCTGAAAGAGATTCCCAAATTGAAAATGCAAAGGAATATTGTTAGCAAATTCCAAAACTATCAAGTTAAGGAGATAATACAACAAGCAGCCAGAAAGAAGTAATTCAAATATTGAGGAACTACGGTCAGGATCACATAAGACCTTGCAACTTCTATATTTAAAGATCAGAGTGACTGGAATATGATATTCTGTCAGGTAATGGAGGTTGGACTGCAACCAAGGATCAATTACCCAGCAAAATTGAGCGTGATCTTCCAGGCAAGGAGATGGACATTCAATGAGATAAGGGATTGCCAGACCTTCCTGATGAAAAGGCCAGAGCTCAATAGAAAATTTTACCTTTAAGTACAAGAACCAAGACAGGCATAAAAAGGTAAACGAGGCAAAATTGGGGGGTGGGGGTGGAAAACGTTGTTCAGAATGAGTGAACTTTTCTATACCTATATGGGAGTATGATACTTGTTAATCTTAAGAATTTTAGATTTATTATAACATTTAAAAGGGCTGTACATAGATAGAAAAAGTGCACACAAATTAATTGATGTGATGATGAAAAAGCATAATTAAAGGGTGTGAAGTGATTGTAAAGGGAGAAGAGAAAAGGAGGAGGCAACAAGGTAAATTACATCACAGGAAGAGGTAGAAGAACATACTATAGTAGAGGAAAAGAGGGGAGGTGGATGAGCATAGTCTGAACTTTACTCGCATCAGATTTGATTCAAGGAGGGAACAGCATACTCAGTTAAGTATAGAAATCTAGTTTGTCCTACAGGCAGTAGGAAGGAAAAGGGGAAAGAAAAAGGAAGACGGATTAAAAAGGAGGGAAGGGGGAGGAGCCAAGATGGCAGAGTAGAAACATACACATATGCTAGCTTCTAAAACCCATAGCCCATAAAATACCTGTAAAGAGGAGCTCCCAACTAATTCTGGAGCAGCAGAAGCCCTGAAAAACCGACACCAAAGGTCCGTCACATACCAGACCCAGAGCAGAGTCCAGCCCTCATTTGGTCGCATGGCAGGAGAGGAGCAGGTCCAAGCAGGCTTCGAAGATGGAATCTCCAGCAGCTGCACAGGTCCATTCACCCACAGATGCCAGAAGTTAGTGAGAGAGCCTGTTTGGCTGGCTAAGAGGGGAGCAGGATGTCCTCATAATTCAGGCCCCCGTCAGGAGGCAGCAGCAGAGGCAGCAGCAGACAGGGGCTCCCAAAGCAAGTAGGGGATCGGATTCATTGTTGAAGGTCTCTGCATAAAGCCCCTGAGGGAAAAGAGTCTTGTGAGGTGGCAGTGGCCCCATCCAAGCAGCTGAATTTAATCTCACGCTGAATAACAGAATAACTGAATAACAGCCCTGCTCCCGTTGAAAGCTCTGAAGCTGGGGAGCAGTACTTGAATCTCAGACCCCAAGCACTGACTGGGCATATCTGGAGGCGAGGTGGGTGTTGAAAGTAATCTCAGAAGTCAAGTAACTGGCTGGGAAAATGCCAAGAAAAGGGGAAAAAAAATAAGACCATAGAAGGTTACTTTCTTGGTGAACAGATGTTTCCTCCTTTCCTTTCAGGTGGGGAAGAACGATGTTTACCATCAGGGAAAGACATAGAAGTCAAGGCTTCTGTATCCCAAACATACAAAATAAATATTCAATGGGTTCAGGCCATGGAAGAGCTCAAAAAAAATTTTGAAAAGCAAGTTAGACAGGTGGAGGAAAAACTGGGAAGAGAAATGAGAGAGATGCAAGAAAAGCATGAAAAACGGGTCAACACCTTGCTAAAGGAGACCCAAAAAAATGCTGAAGAAAATAACACCTTGAAAAATAGGCTAATTCAATTGGCAAAAGAGGTTCAGAAAGCCAATGAGAAGAAGAATGCTTTAAAAAGCAGAATAAGCCAAATGGAAAAGGAGCTTCAAAAGCTCACTGAAGGAAATAGTTCTTTCAAAATAAGAATGGAACAGATGGAGGCTAATGACTTTCTGAGAAACCAAGAAATGACAAAACAAATCCAAAAGGATGAAAAAATGGAAGATAATGTGAAATATCTCACTGGAAAAACAACTGACCTGGAAAATAGATCCAGGAGAGATAATTTAAAACTTATGGGACTCCCTGAAAGCCATGATCAAAAAAAAAAAAAGCCTAGACATGATCTTTCATGAAATTACCAAGGAAAACTGCCCTAAGATTCTAGAAACAGAGGGCAAAATACATATTCAAGGAATCCATCCATCATTACCTGAAAGAGATCCAAAAAGAGAAACTCCTAGGAATACTGTGGCAAAATTTCAGAGTTCCCAGATCAAGGAGAAAATATTGCAAACAGCTAGAAAGAAACAATTCAAATACTGTGGAAATACAATCAGGATAACACAAGATCTAGCAGCCTCTACAATAAGGGACTGAAGGGTATGGAATAAGATATTCCAGAAGTCAAAGGAACTAGGACTAAAACCAAGAATCACCTACCCAGCAAAACTGAATATAATACTTCAGGGGAAAAAATGGTCATTCAATGAAATAGAGGACTTTCAAGCATTTTTGATGAAAAGACCAGAGTTGAAAAGGAAATTTGACTTTCAAACACAATAATGAAGAGAAACATGAAAATGTAAACAGCAAAGAGAAGTCATAAGGGACTTACTAAAGTTGAAATGTTTACATTTCTACATGGAAAGACGATATTTGTAACTCTTGAAACTTTTCAGTATCTGGTTAGTTGGTGGGGTTACACACACACATTAACACACACACATGCACACACACACACACACACACACACACACACACCCAGAGAGACAGAGAGCACAGAGTGAATTGAATAGGATAGGATCATATCTTTAAAAAATGAACGTAAACGGTGAGAAAGAAATATATTGGGAGCAGAGAGGGTGAAATGGAATGGGGCAAATTATCTCTCATAGAAGACACAGGGAGGAGACGTTTTAGTGGAGGGAAAAAGAGGGGAGCTGAGAGGAAAACATGGAGTTTACTCTCATCACATTCGACTAAAGGAAGGAATAAAATGCACACTTATTTTGGGATGAAAACCTATCTTACAATACAGGAAAGTGGGGGAGATGGGGATAAGGAGAGTCGGGGGAATGATGGAAGGGAGGGCATTGGGAGGAGGGAGCAATTCGAAATCAACACTCTTGGAGAGGGACCGGATCAAAAGAGAGAATAGAAGCAATGGCGGGGAGGATAGGATTGAGGGAAAAATAATTAGTCTTACACAAAACGACTATTATCGAAGTCACTTGCAAAACTACACAGATGTGGCCTATGTTGAATTGCCTGCCTTCCCAAAGAGAATGGGTGGGTAGGGAGAGATAGGGAGAAGTAGGAACTCAAAGCTTTTGGAAGAACTGTCGAGTATTGTTCTTACTACTAGGAAATAAGAAATACAGGTAATGGAGAATAGAAAGTTATCTGGCCCTACAGGAAAAAAGAGAAGATGGGGACAAGGGAAGGGAGAGATGATACAAGAGAGGGCACATTGGTGATAGGGGCAATTAGAATGCTCTGTGTATTGGGGTGGGGGAGGGGACAAATGGGGAGAAAATTTGGAACCCAAAGTTTTGTGAAAATGAATGTAAAAAAGTTAAATAAATAAATTAATAAAAGAAAAAAAGAATTGGACAGCAACTGAATAAAAGGGAGGGAAGCAGTAGTAAGTGAAAAAGGAAGGAAAGAGAGGGGACTGATAGAAGGAAGGAAAGGCTGATGTAGGTACTTGTCAAAAATAAAACTCTATTGAGGAGGGGAAAGGAGGAGGGAGAACTAAATACATAAATGGGGGGAAATAGGATGGAAAGAAAGACACAGATAGTAACCATAATTGTAAATGTTAATGGAATGAACTCTCCCATAAAACAGGGGAAGATAGCAGAATAGATTAAAAACCATAATCCTATGATATATTGTTTATATGAAACACATTTGAAATAGAGTGATAGATGCAGACAGGGTAAAGGTAAAAGATTGGAGCAGAATATATTGTGCTCCAGCTAATGTTATAAAAAGCAGGAGTAGAAATCCTAATCTCAGACAAAGCAAAAGCAGAAATAGATCTAATCAAAAAAGATAAGGAAGGAAATTATATCTCACTAAAAGTCATCATAGACAATGAAATAATGTCGTTTGTAACTATACATGCACCAAGTGTTATTCTTAAAGAAGTTAAGGGAGTTACAGGAAAAATAAACAGGAAAACTATACTAGTGGGGGACTTCGATCTCCCCCTCCATGAACTTGATGAATCTAACCTCAAAATAAACCAGAACCAAGTTTAAGGAGGTGAATAGAATTCTGGATGAGGTAGATATGGTAGAACTCTGGAGAAAATTGAATGAGGATAGAAAGGAATATATCTTTTGCTCAGTGGTACATGGAACATATACAAAAATTAACCATGTAGTAGGGCATTAAAAACCCCATAAACCAGTGTAAAAAGGCAGAGATATTCAATGCATCATTTTCAAATCATGATGCAACAAAAATCATATGTAATAAAGGGACATGGAAAGATAGACCAAAAATTATTTGGAAATGAAATAATCTAAGCCTAAAGAAGGAGTGGGTCAAACAAGTCGTAGAATTAATAACTTCATTTAGGAAGGGAGTGAGAATAAAGAGACAACCTAACAAAACTTAAGTGATTCAGTGAAAGCTGTTCTTAGGGGAACTTTTATATCATTGAATGCTTACATGAATAAAATAGAGAAAGAAGAGATCAATGAATTGGGCATGTCACTGAAAAAGTTAGAAAAAGATCAAATTGAAAACCCCCAAGTAAATACCAAATGAGAAATACTGAAAACCAAAGGAAAGATTAATAAAACTGAAGTTAAGCAAACTATTGAACTAATGAATAAAACTAAAAGTTGGTTTTAAGAACAAACCAATAAAATCAATAATGACTTAAAATGGTTTAAAAAAAGAAAGAAGGCCAACTTACCAATATCCAAAATCAAAAAAATGAACTCACCTCCAATAAAGAGGAAATTAAAACAATAAATAGAAGTTAATTTGCCCTTCTAAATGCCCACAAATTTGATAATCTATGTGAAAGGGTTATTTTAAAAAATATAAATAAATTGCCCAGATCAGCAGAACAGGAAGTGGCCTACTTAAATAACCCCATCTCAGAGAAAAGAAATAGAACAAGTCATGAATAAACTCCCTAAAAAGAAAAAAATCCAGTGTCAGATTGATGTACAAGCAAATTCTATGAAACATTGCAAGAGCAGTTAATTCCAATACTATGTCAATTATTAGGAAAAATTAGTGAAGGAGCCCTACCAAATTATTTTTATGATATCAATATGGTAAGCATAGACCAATTTCCCTAATGAATATAGTAGCAAAAATTTTAAACAAGATATTAGCAAAAAATATTACATCAATTTCAATTTATCATGAGAATAGTACTCTATTATCAGATATGATTTATACCAGGAATGCATGGCATGATCAATATTAGAAAAACATAAACATCATTTCAAAAATAAAACTAACAGAAACCATATGATTATCTCAATAGATGTAGAAAACCCTTTTGACAAATATGACACTTGTTCCCATTGATAACATTGGAGCATATAGAAATTGAGCCTTCCTTAACATAATAAGTAGTATCTGCCTACAATCATCAGGAAGCATTATGCATAATGGGACAAGCTAGCTGTACTTCCAATAAAATCAAGGGTAAAAAAGGATCTCCGTTATCACCACTATTATTCAATATGGTACTAGAAATGTTAGCTTGAACATTAAGAGAAGAAAGAAATTGAAAGAGTGAGAATAGGCAAAGAAACAAAGCTGTCACTTTTTGCAAAGTATATGACGTATTTACAGAACTCTAGAGTGTAAAGTTAAAAATATTTGAGATAATAAATATCTTTAGCAAAGTTGAAGGATATAAAATAAAGTCGCATGCATCATCAGCATTTCTTATATATAACTAACAAAGCCCAATAGCAAGAGACAGAAAGCAAAATTCCACTTAAAGTTATGGTAGACACTATTAAATATTTTGGAGTCGACCTGCCAAAAGAAACCCAGGAACTATATGGGAACAATTACAAAACACTATTTGCCCAAATAAAGTCAAATTCAAGTAATTGGAGAAATATCAATTGCTTGCGTGTAAGCTGAGTTAATATAGTAAAAAGGACAATTCTACCTAAATCAATTTACTTGTTCAATGCCATACCAATCAACAGAAACATGTTTTCTAGATCTAGAATAAATAACATTAAAATTCATCTGAAAGAAAAAAGATCCATAGTATCAAGGAAATTAATAAAAACGAAATGCTAGGGAAGGTGGTTGAGCCATACCACATCTCAAATTGTGCAATAAAGCAGCAATCATCAAAACCACGTGATACTGATTAAGAAATAGAGTAGTAGGCCAGTGGAAAAGATTAGGTGCACATGACACAGTGGTCAATGATTATAGCAGTCTACTGTTTGATAACCCAAGAACTCCAGCTTCTGGCACAAGAACTCTCTATTTAACAAAAACTGCTGGGAATACTGGATAATAGTGTAGGGGAACTGGGCATAGACCAATGCCTGACAACATACACCAGAATAAAGTTCAAATGGGTACACAATCTAGGTATAAAGACTGGTGCTATAAACAAATTAGAGGGAGAAGGAATAATTTATTTGTCATATTTATGGAGAACGAAGAAATTTATGACCAAATAAAAGAGAGAAAATATTTTAAAATGCAAAATGGATAAATTTGATTATATTAAATTGAAAAGTTTTTGCACAAACAAAGCCTATGCAACCAAGATAAGGAGGAAAGCAGAAAACTGGGAAATAATTTTTATAACTAAAACTTATTGAAGTAATTGGTGAAAACTGAAAACAAGTAAATTAACAAAAATAAAGTAGGAAAGACTGATGACAAAAATGTTTAAAATTAATTTTTGCTCATAAAATGTGAGCTGATCTTAAATTTGTGCCTCAGAAGGTTGAGGATATGCCTGCCAATTATTATATACATAGATCATTGGTATATCACTGGTATTTATCAACATTATTCTCACATTCTTTGAGTAGAGGTTGTTCTAGATCACCTGAAGTCCCTTCTTAGTATGAGATTTTGTGATTATTGAGAAAGACAGATGCAGATAGGTAGACAGTTAAATATAACATATTATACAAAGCTGTCCCCAAACAGAACCTATGGATGTGGAAATAACCAGAAGGTTTGCTTTGTCTCAAAATAATGAACTTCCTAATGATTGAGAGCTACAGACAAGTTGAATAGAAAGCTATCAAAGTGAGTTTCTCAACACTGATGACTGGATATCATTTGTCACTGATATTGCAGAAGTCTTTAGGTAGAGATAGGATTGGACAACTTCTTAAATCCTTTTCTAAATCTGAGCTTCTTGGATTCTAGAAATAACTATCCCTGAGTGAGGGTACAATTAAATTTAATTAGAATAGAAATAAAAACAATAATTCTCATACATGGTTTCTATATTGTTAAGCTATTTCTACTTCTGTAATTCTATATAGCTGAGCTGTTTCTACTTCTGCCCTTCAACTGATCTATGATTTATATTTTCTGCACCAGCTCTATCTCTGGTCATTCACACTTTTTCAGTTCTTGTCCCTGTCTTATTTGCATATATGTGATAGAAAATTGAAATCTGTTCAGTTTTAGGGGTCAACATAATCAACACAACGGTATTTGCATAGAGGAATATCAATCTCTAAACAACCACATTGTCCCTATTAAACAAAGATAGATTTGTCTTTGGCTAGGTTCCTCCCCCTGTTGTTCTGTCTTTTGCTTGAGGGGGAATATTGGAGAATTTTGGATTTCTCATATTTCCACTGATTTACTAATTAGCAGTTGAAGAATGAGGTGGTTAGAGTGCCCATCCTGGAGTCAAAAGGAACTGAGTTTGAATCCAGTCTCAAGACATTTACTAACTGTATGTCACTTACCCTGTTTTCCTCAGTTCCGCATCTGTAAAAAAAATGACCTAGGAAAGGAAATGGCAAACCATTCTAGTATCTTTCCACAAAAAAATTTCAAATGGGGTCACAGAGAATCAGACACAGCAAGAATGATTCAGCAGCATCATTAAACAGCATACACAGATGAGTTGATGGCACTGAATAAATGATTGAGAAACAAGGAAAGGCTGACCAGACTTAAGGCTCTGCAAGAGTCCCATTAGAAACACTACACCATGCCTAGAGGGAACTCCCATTTAAGAAATGGAAGAAAAGGATATCCAGCAATCCCGATCTGTCACTCCATTGATACATATACCCTCTAATGTTCAGCCCATTTCTCTCTGGATTTTACATCTATTAGTGGAAGAATGAGTTATAGACATATGCAGGGGATTACAAGTATGTTTTAAAGATAAATAAGACTGAATAACTAAATGAATGTTGAGAAGAGTGAGAGATGGAAGTCCAGCAGCAACGAATTAAGCTAATATCATTCATAAAGAACATATCACTGTAATGCAGGTATTTCTAGATTTCTGTGTTCAAGACATAACTAAGCAAATTTTAACTCACCTGTGAGAGTGGTGGTTAGGATTAGGATCCCTTGAATTTAATTGGATTACATTAATTTACACTCAAATTTGCTTTATTTTTGAGTTATTCATTGTTTACCATATCCAGAACCTTCTGACTCTCATTTTGAAATAAGTATTCATGAAATTTCAGATTGAGGTGTCTTCAATATACTGAACTAATCTTTAACTTGGGATTTCTTAATCCTCAAACATATTATTCAATAGACCTTATATAACTATCAATCTATGCCCACTTTTACGTGGACTGAACCAAGGTACACTTGCTTTATTGGTTTAAATACATTTACTAGGTTGTTCACATAATTTTTTAGGTTCTTGTTTCTCTGCAGCAGATTTGGCTCATAAGGTGCAAATATCTTTATGGTCCTTTATTTGCTTACTGTTAACATGAACACTTCAAAGGGAAATGCTCAAGTATCCCATGATATGAAGTATCTTGTTTTCTTTGTATAATAAAACTGTATTCACCAAATCCATTATTTTCTACTCTATGAAGAGCCTGTGAATCATCCTTTCATTTAGCTACAACTTCCTTATTTCCTCTCTTTCTCTTTCTAGTGAAAGTGTCAATATTAATATGGTTCATTTGCTGTAGTAGTACATCATATTTCCTCATAAAGTTTTCTGGATATTATCTCACCATTGAGTAAATTCCTTTTTGCTCATCCATTCAATTCAATTATTGATTCATTCACTCAATCAACAGCATTCATTAAGCATCTGTTAGTGCTAGGCACTTGCTTCATTTGTAGGAAACATCAGAGATTTTGTCTGACTTATCCAGAATGACAATTCACACTTAAGAAAAATGTTAGGTAACTATTCAACTTTCCTTTTGTGTAAACACACAAATTTACCATTTGAGTATGCACATTTTAGATGTCTATAAAACGTCTGTATGTAAATTTTAAAATGAACCATTTTTACATTAAGGGTGCTTATGAATTGATGCTTTTTTTTATTTGAAGCTAAAGAAATGTATTTGACATGGACAGGTGGGGGTGCTTGTTTTGTCATGGATGGATGTCATGCTTATCAGACCATAAAAACAAATTAAAAACTACATTTTACAATTTAGTCACTACATTGACTTTGCAAGCTGGCAGCTGGTAACACCCAAAGGAATGCTGCCGGCTCTCTGATGCTCATCCATTTTTTTTCCAGAAAAAAAAAAAAAGCATTGTTTCCATGTCACTAGGTCTGTTCACATTGGTCATACTGCCAAAAGGCATACTGCAAACAAAACAAAATTCAAAATCAGTAGAAATTAAAGGGATTTTAAGAATTAGTCAGCAAAGGCATTTTCTGGGACCCTCTGAAAATGTTTCTTGTAATCAATTACACAGCTTCATGTTGTTCCTGATGGGAGCTAGGTAGCAAAATTTGTCAACAATGATTCATTTAGTTATGGAAAAATCTTAATATTTTTAGTGAAATTCTCAGAGAAATTGAATTTATTCAAAGCTGCTAGAGTTTCGATTTAGTCATATGTGTTGAGTGCTTCGGTTTCAAAATCAATAAAATATAGAAGTCATGAATACAGTCTAATTGAACATTCCCCACTTTCCTATTGTCATATCTGTGCTTATTGGTTTGTATTATCTTCTCAAATTAAGACTCTGGAAGTGTACAGATGACTCTGAATTACAGTATTTACAGTTGTAAAACATGCTCCATTATTGCTAAGCCATCTTAAACATTCATTTTACATTGTTCTCCTAGGCTCAAGGTTCATTTGTAAATACTCCCTCAGGGCCTTTAGAAGCATGTTAGCCCTGCACCTCATAAGGATGTCAATATCTCAACTTTAAATTGGGTTATAATAATTCATAATTGTTGGTCTTTTATTGCCATAGTTTATAAACAATGTGTTGCTCATGTATATTAACATTTCTCAGTGCTTCCAGGGATTGTGGGAAAAACATCTTGCTCTCTTCTCAATTATTTCTATATTCCCTGCCTGCCCCAGGGCAATAAAGCCTGATTGTTTAAATTACTTAATGCTGTTTTCTACAACTTGTAGAAAGTGGAATTATAGTCCCAATGCCTTCCAGCTTAATTACTTAAACACCCAATAGAGATTTGTTGCAATCCTTTCTACATCCATGTTCCACTGTGGTAATCATAAATCTTGATCACTTTCCCCTATCTGAAACCATCGATTCATGGAATCTGCATGAAAGTAATGTGATCTGTGTATTCAGCAGATGAAAAAAAATCATCCAGTTGATCCCAATTTTGAACAATTAAGCATTCAAGAAAGTTTATACAATTACAAAAACTGTCAAATTTTTATAATTTTCACCAACCTCACTACCCAAGTTAGTAGGTATCTTGTTAAACAAACTTAATAAGAGGAGGAGTGGAAACAGTAGTATAAGATTTTTTTTTCTCCCAACTACATGCCTGTGAGATGGCTGGTATTAATAGTATCATTCCATTTTACACATGCAAGGAAATTGAAGTTCATAGCATTTTGGTGACTTGTTCAAGATCTTGTGGCTAATTGGTGTCAGAATCAGGGCCCATGTGGAGGTTTTCTGAACCCAATCCACTGTTCTTTGCACTGAAATGTGAAGAAGATTTTGGTGGACATACATATGATTATAAATATAAGAAGTTTTAAGTGAGGGCAGTGAATTTTATGGCTAATTGCATGGAATTCCATAAAAAACAGTGAGTCAAGAAAACATAATTTGGGGAAATTTCACAAGAAAACATATAAGATCTACACAGAGTTGTTAAACATTTTACTGTATAATGATTATTTAGATATAACTTCCATCTCATACTGGAGTATGATGGCTTCTGCTCAAATTGACTTGTGAGAACTAATTGTTAAATTTTCATTGTTAATGATTATACTTCAGAAACCAGTAAACACTACAAATTAGGGCTTTATTTATTATTGGGTTGAATGTCAGTATAAAACAAGTGATAGAGAAAAAGTGTGTGGGGCACAATTTTTCCCTAGATAGGTGATTTTTCTTCATGTACCAGCACATTCTGGTTCTATATGATACTGCTTCATTTTCCTCATCTGTAAAATAGAGATGATAAAAGCATCTACCTCCTAGCCTCACTTGAGGACAAAATGAAAAAAACAATATTTTTAAAGCACTTTGAAAACCTTAAAATGCTGTACAAATTCTACTTAGGTAATATTACTAATAACAAATTTGTAATTGGCAGTAGTTTGAAGATTCCCAAGAAATAACATGATTTTTCTTTTCAAAATGACAGGAATACATAGTCTTTAGTACCACTTTAGAAATCATGTATTTCTTTCACATTCCAGCTTAATTCTTTTTTCCAGACCAACTTTATGAAAGAGGAAGCCAACACACGAGATAATTTAAGTAGTGTGTCATTTACCCTTATCCTTGGCACAAAGAATCTCATAGACTAGAACAATTCTCATTTCTGCTACTATAGATTCATTCCCCTAAGTTAAGGAATTGTGTTTCCATGAAAAACCTATTAAAATTCAAATAAGCTCATATAAGCTATCTAATTAACACAGGCTATCTTAATATAAACTAGATATTCAGGAAAGCAACTTGTAACTTTAACTTTATAGGGTTTTAAAGCAAGCATTCTTAACCTGCTGTCCACGGATTTTATTTTTAATATTTTGATAACTGTATTTGAGTGTAATTGGTTTTCTTTGAAATCCTATATATTTTATCTTATGCATTTAAAAAAAAAAACATTTTATATTTTCATTATTCTGAGAAGAGACTGCCAAAAGGGAAACATTTTGCTCACGCTTACCCTCGTGCATGTACTGTCTCACCTCCCCCCACACATACCTAATACACACAATGTTAAGAACCCTTGGTTTAAAGGAATATTCCAGGAAAGTGTTAAAAGTGGTAGGGGAGAAAGTTGAGAAGAGTGGTAGAGGAATAGGTCTAGGAGAGTATGAGGCAGAGATTAGATAAAGTTGCCCTATGTGAACTCCAGTAACCATGACCTTTTAACTAATAAATTACAGGAGGATTGACTGAGATGGGCACATATAGATATGATGTGAGAGGATGGTATTACCAAAACCAATTCAAGTTTTTCTGATATTTCCCTGGCAACATTCCTACTTCAATTACAAAAGATTTTTGTTTCCTTCACGTTATTTTGTTTTGCCTACCATATCTTGAAAATAGTGTGGAGTAGGGGTTTATCATTCAGATTAAAGTTTCCAGTTCATGCTCAGAGTTGGGAATTTTTTAATATTCTTCTAAACATCAACTTACTTTATTTCTTAAGGAATCAAAAGGAAAGAGCAAAAGTCTTAATTCTTAAAAAAAACTGCAATATCCTTCATTCCAATGTTTTGTTTTGACATTTTAAATACGTTTTCACATTTAAAAGAGACCTAATCCACGGACTACCGATACTCTAGATGATGAGACTAGAATTTACAATTTACAATTTATATACCAATTGCAGGTGTAAAATATCCACTAACAAAATTCCAGTCAGCTGCAAACTGAAAAGATTCATTCCTTTAGAATAATTCATAAGTAAAGTACCTTTGGCTTCTAAATTTCTGTTTTGGTGTTAGTTTTTTTTTTTTTTTTCTTCTTGGCTAGTCTAAACATTTGTGTTGTCCCTTTAATATTTCTAGCTAGATGGGGCAGCTAGGTGGTAAAGCAGATAGAGTACCAGTGCAGGAGTCAGGAGGACCTGAGTTCAAATATCACCTCAGACACTTGACACTCACTAGCTGTGTGACCTTGCACAAGTCACAACCCCCATTGCCTCATCCTGGGTCATCTCCTGTCATCCTGATGAATATCTGGTCACGATTCAGATGGCTCAGGAGAGATGTGAGGCTGGTGACCTGCACAGCCCTCCCTCACTCAAAATAAAGTCAAGTGCAAGTCACGTCATTATTTCTCTGATGGCATGGTCTTCTTTGGCAATGAAGAATGAACACACACAGACACACACATACACACACACAACTAGGTAGCTCAGAGATTCTAGGTTTTGCACGTTAAAGCACTGTGGGATATAACAGTCTTTAGTAAATTCAACTTGAAACTATGACATATCAGGTATAGAGAATTTCTTTCTCCCTCCTTCCCTCACATATTTTCCTCTCCCTCTTCTTATCCCTCTCCCTATTTCCCCATTCAAAATAAACACCTGTTCTATTATCTTGGCTTAATTACTGGGGAGGGGGCACTGTGGTATTGAACAATTTTTGTTAATAATTTAGATGAGCACAATGAAACCCAAATGAAACATCTTGATGGTAAATTCAAGTAGCTGAAGTGTTAGGGGCCAAGCTCTGGACCGGCCTTGGGAGCTGGCTCCACCCTCAGGGAGCTGGCTCTGCCCTTAGGGAGGAACATGGGTGGGGCTCTGGCTGGGGATATAAGGAGCTGTCGGGGAGGGATCGGGGAGAGAGATGTAACCAAGAAAGAGATGTAGAAGGACGCCATCAATAAAGTGAAGAGCACTGACATCCTCGGGCGAGTGTGTAGTCATTGTTCCCTCCGTGGAGGAGGGGGCAGCCCTGTCGCGCAAGCTAGGCCGTACGGTCGCACGGCAGGGACCGGAGACGTCCGAAGACCTGGGAATAGGTGAGCAAGCGAAGACCAGGCTGAGGGAGCCTGGTAGGGTCAGTTGGGGTTAGGAGATCGGGCTGAGGTAGCCCGCAGGGATCAGTTGGGGTTAAGAAGCCCAACTAGGCCGCGCCGGGGAATAGCCCCGTGCATTGAAACCCAACTAAGCCGAGCCGGGGAATAGCCCCGTGCATAGAGGTCGGGGAAGCGCCCCGAACAGCTGGCGCCCAACGTGGGGCAGCTGAAGAGCCGCTTGACCTCCCTTTAAGGGAGAAGGACTACACAACCTCGCTGTTAAGCAGCGGGAAGCCGGGAAGGGAGTATTATGGGTCAGGGAAGTAGCGTTCCGCTGATCCGGCCCAAGGATAAAGAAGTGCTGGCATGTCACCTGTATAAATTATGTAAAAAGGAGGCGATGCATCCTCATAGTAAGACATGCCGTAGCTTTGTTGAACGCAATTGGGAGATAGTGAGCCAACAGATAGCCTCTTATGTGGATGCCACCCCTGGGTTGCTCGTTGAGACTGACTTTGTCACGTATGGGGTGGAAAAAGCAGCCCTTGTGGGCGCCCCGTGTCCACTTTGCTTGGCCACCGCTTGTGCGATACAAACGGGAGACTCCCTAGTGGAGATTTCTGACGAGGAGTCAAGACCCCCACCTACCGCCCCCTCTTTTTTATCTTTGGAGCGTTGGCGGTCAGGGAGCTCAGGAGACAATCACGACCAGATAGGACAGAGAGGAAAGAGGGAGTTGGCGCAGTCAGAAATTCAACCAGGAAATACATCCAGAGTTGGCCCAGGGCCTGGATTTGTAGCACAGCAAAAAATTTGTCCCAGGGCCTGGATTTGTGGCACAGCAAAAAATTTGCCCAGGATCTGTGGTGCAGTGACGAATTCAGCGGCCGGGATGTTCTTCCAGCCCTGGCACTCGGCACAGATCTATGGTGCAGTAAAAAGTTGCAGGAGTAAGTCTAAAAAAGGAATCTTGTACAGGAGAAAATCTAGACAGGGAATCTTATACAAGGCTTAGTTACACAGTGATAGAAAGTAAACCAGAGTTATAATGTGTACAGAGGATTTCTGACAATTTTTTCTCAGGTTTTGGATTCTTTTATTGTCTGTATATGTGTTCTGTCTTTACATGTTCTGTGTGCGTCTGTTTGTGAGTTATTACGGTCAGCTCCATGGTAGCTGGACCTTGGAATGTTATCTCTTTTCCTCCCCCTCTTCCCTTCTCTCTGATGGCTGCAGCATCGGGGAGAGGCATGGGAGAGAGAAAGAGAGGAACTACTCTTATATTATTTAGTTTATATGACTGCAAAAATGCAGTTTTTGGATAAAAAATGCAAGGGAATATATAAGTGCAGTTTTAAAGGGGCTTTAATCAAAGCCCATTAGGAAGACAACATGGATATGAAATTTAGGGAAAGCATAAAAGTTTTGGAAATTAATGGAAAGTTTTTGGTAAAACTCTCTCTCTCTCTCTTCACTTTCTAATCCTGGCCAGATTGTGAAAGTGGAAAGAAAGACAAGAGGAGATCAGAGGCAGGCTGATTAGCATTTTCCTTATCTCATGCCTCACCTAAAAGAAAAGTTTTTATATAAGGAGAAATAACCAAAACGTAGTTATTCTGGTCATATTTTAAGTGAAACGTGTCACTCCTAATTGGATGCTTAAAACAGATCAGGATTTGTTATATCATTTGGCACTAAGGCAAATTGGAAAAATGCATATTAAAGAGACACCTCAGCTGAGATAAAGCTTTTGAAACTCTGCAGCAGAACGGAACAGACTTGGCGCCACTGGACAGTTGTCCAGAAGTCTCCCCGCTTCGGCTGATGAATTTCAAAAGTCCTCTTGTTCAAAGACCTTCTTAAGGAGTGGACACAGAAGTAAAATCTACTTGAGTAAATGTTAGAACCATTAAGATTTTTGCCCTGCAGTCCCAAATCATCATTCAGCTGGGTCTGCAGTGAATTGTATCTCTTATCATTCCAGATTAGATCTAGGGAAGAGAACTATCATTTTGAAGGTTTTCAACTAAAATTTTTATAAAAGTTTGGTGACTGTTAACAACAGAAAAAATTTTAAAACAGTTTTAAATTTTCCTTTTCAAGGTAATGTATCAATAAGTTAATATGTAACACTCTATAGAGCAGAAAAAAAAAAAAATCTTGCTCTTTTAATCTGAACTTGTACTCATCCCCAGGCCCAATTGCAACTTTTCTACAAAGAACATCAGTATCTGCAGGAACATCAGGTTCCAGGGTCATAGTTCCTGAGTTCCCAGACCCAATTGCAACCTTTCTGCAGAGAACATCACTATCTGCAGGAACATCAGGTTATCACGTTCCTGAAGCTAGTTCCAAGCAAAAGTTAACTTTAGCATTTGAACTTATTAGCAACCTAATTTCTAAAGAATTTTTCTTCCAGAGTATAGGTAATCAGAATAGGAGAAACTAGCCTATGAAACAATGATGTATATCTATTCAGTGGTAAGGTCTAAGTTTGAAATACCCTATCTTAGATTCTACAAAGGTTGCAATTTTAAATGAGAAAAAGAAAGAATCACTGGAGTTTTTCATCAGAAACAAGGAATTATTGAGTGGGTACATTTAGCCCACAGAAAGCACAGAGCCTGTGTGCCTTATCCTGTGCTAGTAGCCCAAGTAATACATGAGGCAGTGGAAAGGGTGAGGATGTTACTAAGACAGGAACCTCACACGATATATACTATGTATACAGGTCAACACATAGAGAACTGCATACAAGACTTTGTGGAATAGCAGATATTGATCAATCACAATATTCAACATGGCCTCCCAATTCCTTTCGGCCAGCAATTTCCCACGTGGCCATGGTCTTGGGCTGAAAAATGCTCTCCCTCACCACTAAAGGAGTTGATGTTTTTACAGATGCAACCAAATTTTGGGGCACCTATGTATATTCCATCCACAAAGGAGATGCATAAATTTAAAACAGCATTTAATTCTACACAGCAACATGAATTACATGCAGTGTTGCAAGCATTATTGTATGTTAAAGAACCTTCCAATATCATCACAGACAACAAGTATACAGCACTATTGCTACCTATATTAAACTCAGCTTATACCCCTGATAAGACAGAAAGTATTAAACAGATAACTATGGAAGTTCGGCAGGCAATAAGGGCCAGAACAACAATATTTTATATTACACACGTTCGGTCGCATTCTAATTTACCTGGACCACTGATCGAGGGTAATGAGATGGCAGACAATGCACTTCAAACATTTCATTCTACTGAATTGGCAAGACAAGCACACTCCAAATTACACTTGTCTGCATGGTCTTTAAGACATCTTTATGGTATTTCCAGACAAGAAGTTAGATCTATAGTTAAGCAGTGTGTACAATGTGTTCCATTTTTACCCCCACCTTCTTGTCACCCTGTAAACCCTAAGGGTGAGGGTCCAAATTCTGTATGGCAAATGGATGTTCCTCATTATCCATCACTTGGAAGAGCAAAATATATTCATGTTACTGTTGACACATTTTCAGGTTTTATAATGGCAACAGCCAAGTGCAGAGAAGCTGTTAAGGATGTGAGAAGCACATCTCTTACATTGCTTCGCAAATCATGGAGTACCAAAGAGCATTAAACCAAACAATGGTCCACCTTATATCAGTAAAGCCATTGAACAGTTCATGGTGGAATTTTCCATTTTACGTGTCACTGGAATCCCCCATAATCCCACTGGTCAAGCTATAGTGGAACGAACAAATTGCTCCCTGGACACCTACTTGCTTAAACAAAAAGGGGGAGTTGGACCAGGAGTTGATGATAAATTACAATTGGCTGTTCGACTGTTTATACTCTAAATTATTTAAAATTGTGTATACTCTAAATTGATGAAAAATTACAATTGGCTGTTTGGCTGTTTATACTCTGCATTATTTAAAATTCGATAATGATGGCTTATTGGCTGCTATGAAATTCTTAACATTTCCTAATAAGGAGTCTGCAAAGAATGAATCAGCAATAACAAGCGCCCTGAGAGCAGCCAGTAAAGTAATGTGGCACGATGAGAATAAAAACTGGTTTGGTCCTCATACAGTGTTAACGTGGGGAAAAGGCTATGTTTGTATTTTAAGATGATAATAAAGAAGTTTGGGTTCCAGTGGAAAGGATAAGAGTGACAGAGGACAACCACCAAGGTGGAGCGGTCACAGGGAGCAAGGAGGCGCTATCAGCGGCGAATGAAAAAACTTCTGGAGAAATTCACTCAACTAGGTCACGATGACTCCTCTCATTCTTCTCGTACTTATCATGACACACAACACCACTGCGTCCTTCAACCCAACGCTAAAGGAACAACAGAGATGGGCATTCATCAGAAATCCACCATGGTTAAGGGCCTGCTTACAATCTATTCACATGGAGGATACATGGGACAATAGTAGTTTGGTCAAACAAGGACTTTGTGGGACTTGCTTGTGGGTTGAAATATAGACCATTTTTTAACTTACAAAAGATGAGAAATGTAACCCTTTGGCATCTGTATATAGGGTTTTTACCATTTGAGAATTGTCACACAAAGATGAGAAATGTAACCCTTTGGCATCTGTATATAGGGTTTTTACCATTTGAGAATTGTCACACACGCACTTGACAGGAGACAGAATTGATTACGGGAAACCACACAGAAATGTTGTATTCATGTCACAATTTTGCATATTTGCCTGATGAAAAATATGCGTCAAATTTTCCTAGACAAATGTATATTAATTACAAGGGATATCCTGAAATTGGAAGGCCTGTTCAGGAAATAGATAAAGTTATCTTAGTAATGGGAGGACAAAGTGCGGGGAATGCCTGCTGTAGCATCACCAAGTAAATCTGACAATGTTACTTTAATGGGCAAAGTATGTCTAGGGAACAAACATATATTTCTATGGGTTAGAGACAAAAGATCTAAATCAGAGGCATATCGGAACATGATGGGAATTTTCAATTTTACATGCCAGAATTGTTCTGCACAAGAATGTATAAGACCAAAGACAGTAGGGAGAGTGTTTATTCTAACAAGACCTTGATATGCCATGACAGTAATTAAGGATAAAGGATGGTACGGAAATAAGTTCTACATATTTTGGACAAGCAATTAACCCCTATAACTACTAAAGTACGTGGATGTGTTTCTTGTGTTAGGAATCATGTTATTAGTAGAAGCTATTTTAACATCCACTGCATTAGCTGTATCTATCTCTAATACACACAACACAATAGTTCAAGCTTCTGAATTGCATTCCCTTATGAAAAATGTATTTGCAGGCTTTAAGCAACAAGCAAAATAGTGAATTTTATGAAGCCATTCATACACTCCAAAAGGTAGCTGAAGTCATTGGTGGAGAAGTGTTTATGTTACAGTTACAACGCAAATTGCAATGTGATTATAGATATAATGCCTTTTGTTTGACTATGGAATTGTATAATGGGTCACAAGTCCAAAGGGAAGAAATTAGAGCTCAATTGAATGGGCTAATTCCAGATCATGTCACTCTGGAAATCCAGAGATTAATTGAATTGGCAGAAGAATTAGATAAGGAAGCAGATGTTGATTTTGCCCCTGAACAAACGGCTTCAAAAATACCTCAGTTCTTCGATAGCTTAAGTTCATGAGGTCGTGTAAAGACCTGTTTTTCACCTTCACAGATAGGTTTTGTAGTAGTATTGTTAGTACTGCTGCTTATGCCACTATGTATCAACCTTGCTTTGCGTAGTGTCCAGGACTCCCTAACATCCGGTAGGCAGAACATCATCGTCCTGAGGGAAAGATTGAGTCAAAACAACAAAGGGGGATTGTAAGGGAATGGCCAATCCCCAGCCTCTTGGACGGCATTCACTGGTCACGGCTCAGGTAAACTGAGGGGAGACTGGTAGGGCATGAACAAGATGGCGTTGGGAGGAAGGATTCCCTTACAATGGAATTGCTAACACCCAGCCTCTTGGACGGCATTCACTGGTCACGGCTCAGGTAAACTGAGGGGAGACCGGTAAGGCATGAACAAGATGGCACTGGGAGGAAGGATTCCGCCCCTGTTTTGCTCAAGGCTATTTTCCCAGGCTTTTCTGAGATCAAGGAAGCCAAATGTTTTTCTTTCTTGGGGCTATGTGTCTGGGGCAGTCCTGATTGAAGGTAGAATTGCTGCCTTTTGTATTCCTTTTTGCCTCCTTCTCACCTGTTGCATTAGATGCCTTTGCGCAGTGGTAAGACAGGCAATACTAGAAGCCAAAGCAGATTTGCGTACCCTCCTGTCCTCCCCCAAACTCCCTACCCCTTATGATACTACTCCTGTTTAAACAAAAAGGGGGAGAAATGCTGTTCGGGGCGCTTCCCCGACCTCTATGCACGGGGCTATTCCCCGGCTCGGCTTAGTTGGGTTTCAATGCACGGGGCTATTCCCCGGCGCGGCCTAGTTGGGCTTCTTAACCCCAACTGATCCCTGCGGGCTACCTCAGCCCGATCTCCTAACCCCAACTGACCCTACCAGGCTCCCTCAGCCTGGTCTTCGCTTGCTCACCTATTCCCAGGTCTTCGGACGTCTCCGGTCCCTGCCGTGCGACCGTACGGCCTAGCTTGCGCGACAGGGCTGCCCCCTCCTCCACGGAGGGAACAATGACTACACACTCGCCCGAGGATGTCAGTGCTCTTCACTTTATTGATGGCGTCCTTCTACATCTCTTTCTTGGTTACATCTCTCTCCCCGATCCCTCCCCGACAGCTCCTTATATCCCCAGCCAGAGCCCCACCCATGTTCCTCCCTAAGGGCAGAGCCAGCTCCCTGAGGGTGGAGCCAGCTCCCAAGGCCGGTCCAGAGCTTGGCCCCTAACACTGAAGCTCTCCAAACTGAAATTTTTCATTACATAAAATGGACATGCTGATTATTGTGCTACTCATTCAACTGGGATGCTCTGGAGAAAAGTATTTTGGAAACCTTATATATAAGTTTGTTAGATTTATGATCATGATTCTTATTCCCTCCCATGTTAATGAGGACCTATATGTCATAATCTAAAGGATTAACTTGCACTGGTGATGTATATATCTACCACCAACTTCCACTACAACTATGTGGTAAAAAATTTCACTTAAATAGACATGTCTTTCAGGAGACACATTATCTGCTACCATGTGAGCAAATTCAGTGCTACTTAAAGTACTTCTCTCTTAGAAGAAATAGAGTATATGAAAGATGGCAATATTATGATATTGAATAAAAAACTTTAAAACACACTTTATTTGAGCTCCATATAAAGAGAAGATTAAGACAAAATACTTATAAAAATGAATCTGATGAGTATTATTCTGTATCAGTAATATTTTTTACCATACACTACATGTATGTTGCTTAAACTTTCCATAAAGACAAGTTATCAAAAGCAATGAGTGTGTTCATACACATACATTTGCATCCACATATATATGAGACAATATATATGATGTTTATATACATATGCATGCACAGAAAATGCATATGATTCTAAGCCCATATGAATGGCTTATTTATATTGTACACTAGTGCCATACGTTATTGCAATTTGGAGCTCTATAGCCTTATTAAGATCAGCTATTCTATAGTAGTATATCTTTAATTTTTACCTCCAGTGTTGTTTCCTTTGTATTTAACTAAGCATATTCTTTTTCTTCCTGATTTTCTTTGCTACTTGCTAATTATTGTTCATTACTTCAACAAAACAATTGTTTTCATCATTGTGAATATGTCACTGGGGATACTTCATATTCAGAGAGAATTACTGTGCCAGAACACTTAATTGACCAGATTTTTCGAACCTAACCATTACATTCCCTAGATCACATCATGTTGAAACACCTTAGGTTCATTTGGAACAAAACTTTTAATATAGAAATCTTTGCTTTGCTGTTTCAGTTTTTCTTGTTTAAATTTATGTATGTTGACCTTGAAAACTGAAATTTAACCCTGTGTTTAGTGACTAAATCGAGAAAACAAAATTACACTTTAGTACCACATAAATACCATGTATACTGTGTGTAAACATACAAAGCAAAAATAAATATTATGTATACATGTAAAACTTAATTTATAACTATTATGATATCAGAAAAGTGAGAGGAAGCTATATTTAGTTACTCATAAGCTGATAACTGTATTAATTCACAATGGATTTTTGTTTTATTAATACCTTGTTTTGTGTCTACAATGTCACAGAAATTTCAGATAGAGTTAAATAATAATACTTATCTTAAAAAATCTAAGTATCTAATTGTATAGTACATTCACTAGATTCACTATTGCTCTACTTGTATGTGTTCTAAAACTGTGCAGTTCAGATACTATCCATTAATTTAACTGATAATTATACTCAAATATCATGAATAATGTTGATGTAAAAGAGAGCAACCCTACTCCCTTTGGGAGTGTTTGTGATCCCTAAAGAATAGCTAGAAAACCATTATCCTAACAGAATATGAGAAGCCAAGGTCCATTAGTTTTGTATTCATCTCATTTTATACCTATTCCTTGATGAATAATGAGATAGATTTAAAAATATTTTTGGTGGCTAAAATACATGAAAGGATTGTAGGGACAGAATGCTTTAGGTCGATAGAAGACAAAGTAGAAAGAAATTTCCCACAGAGTAGAGGCCATATTTGAAAGCAGGTAATCAATTAGTTTTGTTTTGTATGGCTACTCCATGTCCAGAAGGTGTTAAAATGAAAATAACAGTTGATGTTATGGTCTCTCCCTTCAAAATACTATAATCTAATTAAGAAGACACATGAAACAATAATGCAAAAGACCATTTTATACAATTATGTACTAAATCGTCTAACCCAGAATATGTTGCCACTGCTTTTTTTTTTTTTAATTTTTAATTTTTTTGTTCTGAACTTGTGGAATAACAATAAGATTTTGCATAGCATAGTAGAGTAGAAAAATAGTAATTGCACGGGAGACTCCAAATCTGTTATGTTCAACTTCCTACTCCTTTTAAATAAATAATAAAGTTATCATGTAATTTCCTTTCTTTTTCTTCATTCCCAGACACCACCCTATAGATGGCTACTATTAGACAAAAACATGTATATTGATATAGATAGATGCATATACATCCATATATATATATATATGCACACACAATATTTGTGTATATATATACACATATACACACATATACATACATGCACACATATATATAGGTGTATATATATGCATGTATACACACACATCATTCTATGCATATGTCTGTTTATCAGTTCTTTACCTGGATATAGATAGCATCTTCAAAATCATTCTTAAAACAATATTGCTGTTACTGTATCCGATATTCTTTTGGTTCTATTCATTTGGCTCTTCATTATTTTGTGAAAGTCTATTCAGGTTTTTGTAAGATCATAGAACTCATAATTTCTTATAGTGCAGTAGTATCCCAGTGGATTTTTAAAAGTTGAGAGCTAAATTAAAAATTGATTTGTCCAGGGAAAATTGTATGGATTTAGAGCTAGATCTTACTGGATAAGTAGAATGCAGAGACCTAGGGGAGAACAGTTGCTGTTTTGTAAAGGATAAAGGAAGAACAGGATGAGAACTTCTAAAACATCAAAGTGCTATAACTTTAAGAATGTTTTCCCAAAGGCTGTTACATAAAATACGATATTATATGGAAAACTTTGAAAGAAGACAAACACTACAACTTATTTTTGTTTTAGTTTTTCTAAACATTTCAATATATTTAAATAGAAAAATTTACGGTAATATCAAATGCAATTATTTTAGAAAAAAGGAATTTCATCATTTTAAAACAAATCCAGATTTGAAAAATATAAAATATTTTAAATTATAATTATGATTACATATAAGTACACAAGGATATACGTGTATGTGTACACATATGATATACAAAAATCAGAGAAAGATAACTGAATTAAATCTAAAAATGATTCTGTAAAAAATCTGTGGAAACACATTTTTAACAAAGAATATAAGAAAAAATATAAGAAAAATGGCTGAAAATATTGATAAAAATAAGGAATGGGAGAGAAAATCTAAAGAAGAGAAAAAATCATTTATTAAGTAAGTATTATTCTCTGCTTGCAGAATACTTAGCACCTAAACTCATAACACAAATTTTTTTGTACACAATTTCTTTGACTTTAGAATGGCTGGGGTGTTTATGAAATATCAGCAGGTCGTGATGTAGATGCAGATCTATTTCTTTATATTGTTGATATCAATTTCAAACAGTACTAAGTTATCTAAATGCTATAAATACTTCCTACACATCTTTTCATTCTATTTAATTGTCTGAGTATGTAAGAATTGTGATAGAACTAAAGTGCATAAGGATTAAAATGGCATCAGAAAGTCCATGCCAGGAATGTTTCAAGGAAGATGCCATTAAAAAAGGTCAGTATAATTTCAGGGGGTAGTAAAGAAAAGAGGGCATGAGATTGTGCTAATTCCAAGTCAGTAAACACAAAACCTGTCAAGCTTTAATCAATTCATTTCACTCTTTTGGAAATTAATTTGAAAAGGGAGGAGATTGGACTAAATAGTTATTAAGGTATCTTATATGAACTTTGGTTCAGAATCTCATCTCAAGAAATTTCTCAAAAAAGGGGGAAAGAGAGGTTATCATTGCCATCAGCAGAAACAGCAATTTAAATAACAAAAGCAAACGTACTAAATATCTACAATGTGCCTTAGACTAGATTTGGAACTAGAGATACAAAGGAGAAACAAACAAACGAATAACTAACCCTATAAACTTGAGTAATCAAAAATTGTGCCATTGAGCAAGTATAATTTTATGTTAGTGTTGAATGGAAACGAACAGCCTTCAAGGTGCACATGTGATGAAGGAGAGTAGTCTAGGTAGTTTCCACATAATGAAATCAGATCAAGATTGGAGCTGGAGTACTATTTGTAAGAGAAAAGAATGAGACCAGTATGGTTGGAGTGGGGAGAAGTGTAATGCAGGGGAGTAATTTGTGAGAAAGCCATAAAGGAAAATGGGGACAGATTGTGAAGTTCTTCAAATATTAAACATAATAATTTCTATTTGATTTAAGAGGTAATAGGGGAGCCACTTGATTTTATGTATGTGTATTGGAGGGGGAATGATATGGTAAGACCTATACGTCAAGGAAATCTCTTTAGTAGTGGTGTGAATGACAGAATGGAATAGGGAAGAAAAAAGAGTCAATGACAAGGTGACTCAGAAGGAACAGTCTCATAGGTAGGAGGACACTCATGAGAGCACAGTATGAGAAAAATTCAGAGGGGAAAGCATCTCATGGAGGAAAAGGTGAGAGGAGTATCTGTAATGTTAAGGTAATTTTAAGATCTTCTTTGCCTCTTAATAGGCCTATGTCAAGTGACCTGCTTTGGACTCCAGCCCAGCTGATTGTTGTGATGGAGCCTGAGTCACATGACATGGTTGGTGAAGCTTGCCAAACGGGGGGAGCAGGAAGGGCGGAACAGAAAGTGAGAAGCAGAGCTGGAAGAGAGTTAGGCAGAGCATCTACTGTGAGTGAGAAAGGGAGGAATTTTGCCTATGGAAGCTTGTTTGTGGGGAGGCCTAACATAGTAAAGGCTTGCAAATGCTCCCAGGATTGATGATGTATATAAACTTCTTTGTTGCCATGGTGGAATTGGTTTTCTGGTTTTTCAATAAATATTTTGGTTTTGCCTTTGAGGAGGAGAGTTATTCATATTTTGCGAATTTACCCAAGAAATACACACACACACACACATATTCATAGTGGCTGCTATGAGTATCTCATTGGCATTACAGTACCAAATGGTACAAAGTCAAGGATGAGCCATGTACTGAATTTTTTGTGAAGGAAGGGACAATGTCATCTAGAAGCTAATGAGCTGCATTAAGTGATACATTTTGATATAGTGAAATTAAAAAAGAGGAAACATTTATAAGTGGTGATAAAAAAAGAAACAGGATGTGGCAATGATAAGCAAGGAGTGTCTTGATTACGTCTGTAGACAACTGTGTATTTTTTCTATCAGAAAAAAGTTGCTCGTTATTCTGAATTTCAATGTTCAGAACCTTTATCCTTTCTAGGAGAATTATCTATTAGCATGTTAGGCAAAGAAATTATAATTATGCTTCCTTGAAACCTACTTTCCTAAAATTGAGAATGGGCAGCTAGATGGCTCAATGGACCGAGTGGTAGGCCTGGACTCAGGAAGAAGTGAATTCTAATCTGGACTCAGACATTTACTAGCTGTGTGGCTCTGGGCAAGTCACTTGAACTCTGTTTGCTTTAATTCACTAAAGAAGGAAATGGCAAACCACTTGAGTATCTTTGCCAAGAAAGTCCCATAGACAGTATGGTCTTTGTGGTCACAAAAACATCACAGATGATTAAATATTAAACAAAAAATTCGAGGACACATTCAAGACTTGGTGCATCTTTCTTGTGTTGTTGTTTGTCTTTCATTTTCAAAGAGTGATGTCACAGGATTATGACTTGACTCTTGTGAATTTTATTTAAGTGATGCAGAATTGCATAAAGTCATCAACCTCACTCTCTGTTTTACAGTCATCATAGTCCAATGGAAAAACAATATTCAGGATGACTGGTGATGGTCTGGGTTGTAGTGGATGACCTTGGCATTCTCAATATTCTGACCAACTCTAAGGGCTGCACAGTACCTGCTTCAACCACCTTCACAAACATTGGACCAAATTGTTCTCATTCATCTATTCCACCAGGGGAAATCTTCATATGCTTGGGGTAGACATCCTCCTGATTCAATGACAGGTTTATGGGCCATTACTAACATTCAACCTCATTCATCAAGTCTGTGAGAGTATGACTCCTGCATATGCTACAGTTTCTTGGATCCACAGGTAAGGATTAGATGAAAGTAAATTCCAAAGATATATGAGGAGTCCTTTTAGGGCTTAGCAGGCCCGCACATTAGAGGTGCTAATCCTCCTTGAACACCCATATAAACCTTTATTCTACTCTATCAATCATTATACAAGTATTTATAAAATCTTTATTATGTGTGGACCACTGTATAAGGAACTGAGGATACAAAACAAAGAATTAAAAATCAGCTACTCTCAATAAATTTTCATTCTAATGTGTGAAGCAAGAAAGATATACAAAAACACTTAGCATAAACACAAGTACAAATGTATAAAAAGTAGTTAAACACAAGGCAGTTTGAAAGGGGGCACATTAGTAGTTCATTTTTATTAGGATATACGTCATGCACCAGAGAGCATTTGAAGTGCACCTTACAGGAAAAGAAGAGCGATATGAGACTGCAGTAAAACAGAAGTGCATACAATTCGTAAATGATGGCTAATGTCAATGGATGAGGATAAGAAATGGAACATTGGGTATGAAGAATACATGTTTTATCTGGGTCGCAGAATAAAAAATGATGTTGCAGAAGCATGGCTTATTAGGCCAAGTAGGCACGTGTCCCCAAAGTTCCTATGGTTTTTGATTCAGGAAACATTTCTTGTGTTTATTAAAATTTGGTCTTTAGTATCAGTAACGTATGATGAAGCTTCTGCTATCTGAAGAACAAAATTACCATCAAGGAAGCCCAAAATTTGTTGACTGATTTACTTTCAGCAGCATGAGACTCTAGCAGAATTAAAGACAGTTGGAATTACCCATAATACACACACTATGTTTCTATGCCAGGCTTTTGAAGTTTCCTGAACTCCTCAACTATTTCTTACTTTTAACTTTCTGGTCTATAGTATACTCTTGCAACAATGCCACTTCTCCTTTTTCCCTCCTTTGAATAACATCCAATTATTTTCCACCAGTAGTTTCTCTCTGTAGTTTCTGTATTTTCTCCCATGAATATTCAATACTACTCTATCCATCTCATACTTTCTCTGTTTGGTTCATTATTAAATTGTAGTAACACAGCATTTTGGTTATGGAAATAATCAATTTTAGCAATAAATAACCAATTATTTATTTTTTTAAATAATCATTCATTTGATTTTATAAACAACCAGCGAATTTGGGTGAAAAATGTTTCTAATTAATTATTTTGAAAAAATATATCTGTGTATATCTTCATTCATTCAGGTTTGTATTTTAACTATCTGAACACAATCTTCATCCACATCACAGATTAGAACATAGGAGGCATAGGTTCTCTTCTTATGCCCAACCACCAACAGTTAACACTATGATTTTCACTAAATCATTTTACTTTTCTGGGACTCAGTTTTCTCCTCTAAAATATAACAAATTATCTCTTCTGGTATTAAAAATTCTGTGATTTACTGACTGCAAATATAATTCTATTTCTCTGATTCAAATCCAATCAAACATTTAGATTAGTTTAATTGAAAGACCTAGATTATCTGAAAGTTTCCTTCCTTGCTTGCACTTCTGGTATTCTCAGTGAGCTACTAAACAAAATTTTGTTAAGGTTTTTAAAATTTTTATGCTTTTTAGCAGAGAAAATATAGTGTGGAAGAATTTCTATTATCTTTTGTCTTCCTCCTATACTACTTCACTTGGTGATCTCAACAATAGCAATGAATTAATTTATCCATTCTCAAATCTACTTATCACATCTCTAACCTCTCTATTGAAGTCCAGTTTAGTGTTTCCAATCTCACTATTCAAGCTACTCAATCAGCTTAAGTCATTTCTTCTCACCTAGATGACAAAATGCAAAATCCTTCATTTGACATTCAGAGCACTTCTTAACTTAGATTCCTCTCATTTATTTATTTATTTTTTTGAACTGGATGTCCTGTGGACATCTGAAACTATACTCGACGTGTCTGAAAGTGAACTCATTATATATAGCATTAAACTCTCTTCTCCCCCTACTTTCATTTTTACTGTAAAGGGCAACAATATTTTCTCCTCCTTTCGGCTAACAACCTATGTGCCATCTTCATCTCCTCAATATCTATCACACAATCATGTACAATCTGTTGTGAAGGCTTGTTGACTTCATCTTTGTAAGTTCTCTCAAAGTCACCTCCTTCTCTCCTCTGATACTGCCCCTGCTGTGGCTGAGACCATGCATAGCTTCATGCTTGGACTGTTGCAATATCCCATAGGGGCATCTGCTTGACTCATGTATCTCTCCACTTCAGTGCATCCTATTTTCAGCCACAACAGTGAGTTTCATAAAACACAGGTTCAATTATGCTATTACACTACTTAATAAACTTTACTGGCTCCTGTCCCATCTGACATCATATATTGAATCCTTTGTTAATTATTCAAATCCTGTTATAACGCAGACACCTTCAAACCATTTCAATCTTCTTACATCTTACCCCTAACTATGTATCCTTTGATTCAGAAAGAATGATCTTACTCTTTCATGTACTAGGCACTCCATCTCTTAGGTTGAAGCATATTCTCTTGGCATGTTCTCCCTCCTCATCTTTGCTGGCTGGCTTCCTTTAAGTCCCAAATGAAATTTAATCTTCTTTAGGAAGTCTTTCTCACTACCTCTAAATTCTAATACCATCCCTCTCATAAATATTTCCTATTTATCCTGTGTATGGCTTGTTTGTAGATGTTTGATTTATTTTTTCTCATTAGAGTATGAGCTAGAGAAGACAGAGATTGTCTTTTGCCTCTTTTTTGTCTCTTCATGCCTGACACATAGTCTTTAACAGTGACCCTAATAAATATAACAATATAGTAAAATAATGATCTTAATGAATGCTTCATAAATGTGTTTAAGATTATTCATTGACGGATTACAGTATATATATATATATATATATGTATAAAGGTTCCTCTGAATAACATGTCTAATATTTCTTAAGGAAGAAGTTGAAAAATTAAATTAAATTAGGAATCTATAGCATCTATTATCTCATCTCATGTTAGTGTTTCTTGAAATGAATGAAAACCTTGATCACCTATGAAACATAAAACGTACAAGGTCCAAAACTGCAGAATGAAAGAAGAGAGAAAAATGTGTGTTTTTCAACAAAAGTTCTATTTTCAGAAGGCTTTTATAGAGTGATTTAGTTTTCTACTCCTAAATATCCATAATTTTTCTTTAAACATATAATTATAAAGTAGGTCATATTTTGAGTCTAATTAAAGTGCCCTTTTTCATTGCTTCAGTAGACACTCCTATGACTAATTAATACAGTAGTGCATCTCATACTTCACTTGTTCTGTACTGTTAGACAAGTGAAGTACTTGAAATGTAAGACAAGAAATTAGATAAAAAATACTTGAAAGAGTTTGTCAGACCTAACGATTAAAATATTCTTTTCATTAAAATCTATGCTTAATCTTCTTATTTAATTAGAATATTAGCATTTTAAATTCATAAAGTAATTTGCTGTTGTTGAGTGCTATACTCCTATCAGCTGTGGGAAAGGCAAGCATTATCATTATCTTCACCATTGTAAAGTTGGGAAAAGTTACCATCTTGTTACCTCCCAAAGCTCCAGTAATTATTGTTTCTCTCTGTGTTTCTCTCTCTCTCTCTCTCTCTCTCTCTCTCTCTCTCTCTCTCTCTCTCTCTCTCTCTCTCTCTCTCTCCCTCCCTTCCTCCCTCCCTCGCTTCTTCCTTGATTTCTTTTCATACTCCTAGATATGTCTCATTGTCTCTGTAATTGAAAAAAAAAGCATTTTCCCCTAAGTTTTCCACCTCATGAAGCAAGAGCAACCATATAATCTCTCTCTTTCCAACTTCATTGTGAAATTTCTTAATAAGTATGTCCAGAATGATGTTTTCCCTTCTTCACTTCCAATCTCCTACTGTTTCAAATTTAGTAGCTACATCTCTCACTGTAAATTCTCTCAAATATTACCTCTGCTTCCTTTATCTCTTCCTCCCCACTCTCTCCATCTCCTTTTCCTTCCCTTACTTCTCCTCAGAATTGCAGTTTTTCTTATGTAGAGAAATATTTTCTTGATGGGGAATTATTGGTGAAGACAACCCACTAGCAAAATTGCCTGACAATAAGTGGAGTTCGCAGCTTAGATTTCTGATGCTCTGTCTTTGAGATTGGGGCACTGAGATATTAAATCACTTGCCCAGGATGATATAGTTAATATGGGTCAGAAGGACAACCTGAATTCAGGTATTTCTTATTCCTAGAAACTTTTTGTTCACTAAAGCATGCTGCCTATCGCAAAAATTACCTACTTTGACCTTTAGGGAATTCTTGCTATTATTGATGACTCCTTTCTTATATATTTATTTGTCTTTTGCCTTAAATTCTAGGATGCTACATTCTCTTGGTTCTATTCCTCCCTTTCTTTTTTCTTCTGTCTCTTTTTTAAGTTTTATTTTAATTTTTGTTAAATTATTTTATTTGTTTTCAGTGTTCAACAATACTTTCATATATCTTAGATATATTCCCGTCCCTCCTCATCCTTTCCCGTCTCTCCCCACTCCCTCCCTGAGATGACATGAAATTTTATATAGGTACTACACACACATTCCTATTAAATACAAAGCAAAAGAAACCAAAAACAATACAAAAGAAAATGGTCTGCTACATTCTGTGAACCAATTCCATAATTCATTCTCAGGAAGTGGAAGGTGTTTTTTTCCTTAAGAATCCATTGGGAATTTTTTAAGACCTTGCATTGCAATTAAGTACTGATTCTACCAGAAAAATTCCTCACACACTGTGGTTCTTGCTGTGCCCAAATTTCTCCTGATTCTGCTCCTTTCACACAGCATCAGTTCATATAAGTTTTTCCAGGTCTCTCTGAAGTCTTCCTTTTCATCATTTCTTACAGAACAATAGTATTGCATTGCACTCATACACCACAACCTGCTCAGCCATTCTCCAATTGATGGGCATCCCTTTAATTTCCAGGTTTTGGTCAGACAGGAGCTCCTATAAATATTTTTGTACATGTGGAACTCTTTCCCATTTCTAAGATATCTTTAGGCTAGAGTTCCAGAAGCAATATTCCTTGGTCAAAGCATATGCACCTTTTTGCAACCTTTTGGGCATAGTGCAAATTGCTCTTCAGAATGGTTGGATCATCTCACAGCTCCACCAAAATGAATTAGTGTTCCAACTCTCCAACATCTTCTCCAACATTTAGCATCTTCCTGTTTTGTCATGTTAGCCAATCTGACAGCGTAATGTGATAACTCAGAGTTGCTTTGACTTGCATCTCTCTAATAAATAGTGATTTAGAACATTTTTATATGACTATAGATAGCTTTAATTTTGTCCTATGAAAATTGTCTGATCGTATCCTTTGACCATTTATCAACCGAGGAATGACTTGTATTATTGCACATTTGTCTCAGTTCTCTATATATTTGAGAAATGAGGCCTTTATCACATACACTAGTTGCAAAAAATTATTTCCCATTTTTATACTTCCCTCCTAATCTTGGTTGCATGCAGTTAGTTTGTGCAAAAACTTTTCAATTTAATGTAATCAAAATTATACATTTGCACTTCATAATGTTCTCTGCATCTTGTTTGGTCAACAATTTCTCCATTCTTCATAAATCTGACAAATACACTATTCTTTGCTCCCCTAATTTGTTTATAGTATCAATCTTTATACCTAGATCATGGATCTATTTGTACTTTATTCTTGGGTATGGTGTTAGGCATTGGTCTATGCCCAGTTTTCCCCACACTATTATCCAGTTTTTCCTGGCAATTTTTGTCAAACAGTAAGTTCTTATCCAAGAAGTTGGGATCCTTGGCTTGATCAAACTGTAGATTGCTAGATATATTTACTACTGTGTCTTGAGTATCTACATTTCTATTTCTTGCCAGTACCAAGTGGTTTTGATGATTGTTGCCTTATAATACAGAATGAGATCTGGCAGGGCTAGGCTGCCTTTCTTAGCATTGCTTTTCATTAGGTCTCTTAATAATCTGGATCTTTTTTTCTTCCAGATGAATTGTTATTATTTTTTCTATCTCTACAAAATAATTATCTGGTATTTTGATTAGTATGGCACTGAATAAGAATATTAATTGAGATAGAATTGTATTTTTTAATTACATTATCTCTGCCTACCCATGAGCAGCTGATGATTTTTCATTTACTTAGATCTGACTTCATTTGTGTTAAAAGTGTTTTGCAATTTTGTTCATATAGTTCCTAGGTTTCTTCTGGCAGGTAATCACCAAGATATTTTATAGTGTCTGCCTGAGATTTAAAGGGGATTTTGCTTTCTCTCTCTTGCTGTTTGGCTTTGTTAGTAATATATAGAAATGCAAATTTGTATGGGTTTATTTTGCAACCTGCAAGTTTGCCAAAGTTGTTTATTGTTTCAAGGAGTTTTTTACTTGATTCTCTGGAGTTATCTAAATATATCATCATATCATCCGCAAAGAGTAATAACTTAGTTTCTTCTTTGCCTAATAGTCAATTTCTTTTTCTTCTCTTATTGCTACAGCTAACACACAATACTGAATAAGGGTGGTTATAATGGACATCCTTTTTTCATGCCTGCTCTTACTGTAAATGCATCTCATTTATCCCCAATGCATATAATGTTTGCTGAAAGTTTTAGGGAGATATTGCTTATTATTTTATAGAAAGTTCCATTTATTCCTATGCTCTCCAGAGTTTTCAATAGGAATGGGTTTTGCATTTTGTCAAATGGTTTTCTGTATCTATTGAGATAGTCATGTGGGTTCTCTTAGTTTTGTTGTTATGATCAATAATGCAAATAATCTTCCTAATGTTGAACCAGCCCTGCATTCTTAGGATAAATCTTACCTGACCTAATGTGCAATTCTTGTGATAAATTGCTCTATTCTTTTTGTTAAAATTGTATTTAAACTTTTGCATTCATATTCATTAGAGAAATTGGTCTATAATTTTCTTTCTCTGTTTTGGCTCTTCCTGATTTAGGTATCAGAATCATATGTGCATCATAAAAAGAACTTTGGAGGATTCCTCCTTCCCCAATTTTCCCAAATATTTTATATAGTATTGAAATTAACTGTTATTCAGTATTTGATAGGTTTCACATGTAAATCCATCAGGCACTGAAGATTTTTCCAGAGAGTTCATTGATGGGTTTTTCAATTTCTTTTTCTATGAGGGGGCGATTTAAGTGCTCAACTTCCTCTTCTATTAATCTTGGCAATTGGTATTTTTTAAATAATCATCTAACACATTTAGATTGTCAAATGTATGGGTATAGAGTTGGGCAAATAATTTCTAATTATTGTTTTAATTTCCTCCTCTTTGGAGGAGAGCTCACCCTTTTCATTTTTGATATTGGTAACTAGGTTTTCTTCTTTCATTTTTTTAATCAAATTGCACAAATTTTATCAATTTTGTTTTTCTTTCATGAAATCAACTCTTAATTTTACTTATTAGTTCAATAGTTTTCTTAATTTAAATTTTATTAAACTCTCCCTTGGTTTTCAGTATATCTAATTTGGTATTTACTTGAGTATTTTTAATTTGTTTTCTAGCTTTTTCAGCTTCACACCCAACTCATTGATGTCCTCTTTCTCTATTTTATTCATGTAGTTATTCAAAGATATAAAACTTCCCCTATGAAGTTCTTTTGCAGTATCCCATAAAATTTGGTAGGCTGTGTCATTATTTTCATTCTCCTGAAGTTGTCCATGCTTTCTATGATTTGTTGTTTAACCCACTCATTCTTTAGGATTAGATTAATTATTTTCCAATTAAATTTTGGTATATCTTTCCATGGTCTTTTACTACATATAATTTTTATCGTATTATGAACTGAGAAAGATGTATTGACTATCTCTCCTGTTTACCTTTCTATTCCTCTCTTGAGACTTGCATTTGAAGATCAAATTATCTATTGAGTTCTGGCCTTTTCATCAGGAAGACATGGAAATTTCTTATTTCATTGTATGTCTATCTTCTTGTTTGAAATATTATGCTCAGGAGGGGAGGAGAAAAGATGGCAGAGTAAAAAGACTCATGTATGCTAGCTCCAAACACACAGACCATAAATTTTCTGTAAAAAGAACTCCCCACAAATTCGGGAGCAGTGCAAGCCATGCAGCAATGGAGTGGAGGAGATTTCCATTCCAGAGAGCCCTGAAAAACTGGCACCAAAGGTCCATCACGCACCAGACAGCAGATCCCAGCCCTGACGGCACGGACCAGAGAGGAGCAGATTCGAGCAGGCTTCAGGGACAGAATCTCCGGTGGTCACGATGGTCCCTCCACCCACAGGCGCTACAGGTCAGTGAGAGTGACTTCTGGGCTGGCTGAGAGGGGAGTGGGTTGTCTCCATAACTCAGGCTACCTCAGAAGGCAGCGACAGAGGCAGTGGTGGCCAGGGGCTACCAGAGAAGATAGGAGCTCAGATCCATTACTGAAAGTCTCCACGTAAGGCACTAGAGGGAACTGAGCCTGGGAGGCAGTCCTGCCCCAACCTGAGCACCAGAACTTAAGCTCACATTGAATAGCAGCCGGACCCATCGCTGAAAGCCCTGAGGCTGGGAAGCAGCATTTGAATCTCAGACCACAAGCACTAGTGAGGTGGGGGTGGAGAGAAATCTCAGAAGTCAAGTAACTGGCTGGGAAAATGCCCAGAAAAGGGAAGAAAAATAAGACCGTAGAAAGCTACTTTCTTGGGGGACCGAAGTTCCCACCTTTCATTTCTGATGACGAGGAAGAATGTTTACCATCAGGGAAAGACAGAGAAGTCAAGACCTCTGTATCCCAAACATCAAAAAGCGATATCCAATGGGCTCAGACCATGGAAGAGCTCAAAAAGGATTTTGAAAATCAAGTTAGACAGGTGGAGGAAAAACTGGGAAGAGAAATGAGAGAGATGCAAGAAAAGCATGAAAAATGGGTCAATACCCTCCTAATGGAGACTCAAAAAATGCTGAAGAAAATAACACCTTGAAAAATAGGCTCACTCAATTGGCAAAAGAGGTTCAAAAAGCCAATGAGGAGAAGAATACTTTCAAAAGCAGAATTAGCCAAATGGAAAGTGAGGTTCAAAAGCTCACTGAAGAAAATAGTTCTCTCAAAATTAGAATGGAACAGATGGAGGCTAATGACTTTCTGAGAAACCAAGAAATCACAAAACAAAACCAAAAGAATGAAAAAATGGAAGAGAATGTGAAATATCTCATTGGAAAAACAACTGAACTGGAAAATAGATCCAGGAGAGGCAATTTAAAAATTATGGGAATACCTGAAAGTCATGATCAAAAAAACGAGTCTAGACATCATCTTTCATGAAATTATCAGGGAAAAATGCCCTGATATTCTAGAGCCATAGGGCAAAATAAGTGTTGAAGGAATCAACTGATCACCACCTGAAAGGGATCCAAAAAGAGAAACTCCTAGGAACATTGTGGCCAAATTCCAGAATTCCCAGGTCAAGGAGAAAATATTGCAAGCAGCTAGAAGGAAACAATTCCAGTATTGTGGAAATACAATCGGATAACTCAAGATCTAGCAGCTTCTACATTAAGGGATGGAAGGGGATGGAATAGGATATTCCAGAAGTCAAAGGAACTAGGACTCAAACCAAGAATCACCTACCCAGCAAAACTGAGTATAATACTTCAGGGGAAAATATGGTCTTTCAATGAAACAGAGGACTTTCAAGCATTCTTGATGAAAAGACCAGAGCTGAAAAGAAAATTTGACTTTCAAACACAAGAATGAGAAGAAGCATGAAAAAGTAAACAGCAAAGAGAAGTCATAAGGGACTTACCATAAGTGAACTGTTTACATTCCTACATGGAAAGACAATATTTGTAATTCTTAAAACTTTTCAGTATCTGGGTAGTTGGTAGGACCACACACACACACACACACACACACACACACACACACACACACGTACACCCATGCACATACACACATACACACATGCACACACATACAGAGACAGAGAGTACAGAGTGAATTGAATAGGGTGGGACAATATTTTAAAAGAAATTAAGGTAAATGGTGAGAAAGAAATGTAGTGGGAGAAGAGAGGGTGAAATGGAATGGGGTAAATTATATCTCATTCAAGAGGCAAGCAGGAGACATTTTAGTGGAGGGAAAAAGAGAAGAGAAAAAAAACATGAAGTTTACTCTCTTCACATTCAACTAAAGGAAGGAATAAAATGCAAACTCATTTTGGTATTAAAACCTATCTTACAATAGAGGAAAGTGGGGGAGAAGGAGATAAGCAGGGTGAGGGGCATGATGGGAGGGAGGGCAATGAGAGGAGGGAGAAATTCAAAGTCAACATTTGGGGAAGGACAGGATCAAGACAGAATAGAAACAATGGGGGACAGAATAGGATGGAGGGAAATACAGTTAGTCTTACACATCACCACTATTATGGAAGTCATTTGCAAAACTACACAGATATGGTCTATATTGAATTGCCTGCTTTCCCAAAGGGAATGGGTGGGGAGGAATGGATAGGGAAAATTTGGAATTCAAAGTTTTAGGAACAACTGTTTAGTATTGTTCTTACTAATAGGAAATAAGAAATACAGTTAATGGGGAATAGAATGTCATCTGGCCCTACAGGACAAAAGAGAAGATGGGGACAAGAGAAGGGAGGGATGATAGAAGAGAGGGCAGATTGGTGATAGGGAAAATTAGATTGCTCGGTGTATTGGGGTGGGAGAGGGGAGAAATGGGGAGAAAATTTGGAACCCAAAATTTTTTGAAAATGAATATAAAAAGTCAAATAAATTTATATCAAAATAGCAACAAAAAAAAAGAAATATTATGCTCAGATTTGCTGGATAACTGATCTTGGTTGTAGTCCCAGGTCCTTTACCTTACAGAATATCATATTCCAATTCCTTCGATCTTTTAATGTAAAAACTGCAATGTCCTGCGTGATTCTGAGTGCAACTCTTTGATATTTAAATGGTTTCTTTCTGGCTACCTGTAGTATTTTCCCCTTCACTTGATAGTTCTGGAATTAAGCAGTGATATTCTTTGGTGATTTTAGTTTGGGATTTCTTTTGAGAGGTTAATGGTGCATTCTTTCAATGACGATTTTGCCCTCTGACTCTATAACTTTTGGGCAGTTATCCTAGATAATTTACTGGATGATATTTTCCAAGCTCTTTTTATCACCATGTCTTTCTCGTAGACCAATAATTCTTAGATTTTTCTCTCCTGGATCTATTTTCAGGTTAGTTGTTTTTCCAATTAGATATTTTAGATTTTCTTCTATCTTTTCAATCCTTTGTTTCTGTTTGACTGATTCTTGATGTCTCATAGAGTCTTTAGCTTCTATTTGCCCAATTCTAATTTTTATCAAAATGTTTTCTTCAGTTAACTATCATATTTCCTTTTCTACCTGTTCAATTGTTTCTTTTAAGAAGGTATTTTCCCCAGTTAATTTTTTGCTTCCTTTTCCATTTGTATAATTTTCCTTTTTAAGAAGCTGATTTCATCAGTGAATTCTTTCTTCATATTTTTAAAATCACTGACCATTTTTTCTCCCATTTCTCTAATTTGGCTTTAAAAATCCTTCTTCACCTCTTCCAAGAGTGTTCTTCGTGCTTGAAACTAGTTCATATTCCCATCTGAAGCTTCAGATGGTAGTATAGTCTCAATGCTGACCTCTTTGGTATTCGTGTTTTGGTCCTTCCTCCACAGAATGGTTCTATGGTCTACTTTTTTCTACTTTGCTTCTTACTCATTTTGATGATGATGACCTTTTTCCTGGCTTTTAAAGTTGATCTCTGCTCCTTGGGCACAAGGGGCTCTGCCCCACAGTTGTTGTGCCTTGAACTTGAGGATTTGTGTGTTGTGGCTTCTGGTTCTTTTATTTCAGATGCTAAAATGCTGGAGCTTACCTTTTGCTTGGCTGGCTGGTGTGAGAAAGCAGAGGCTAGGTAAAATCTTTCTGGGTTTCCCTGGTGTTGTTCTGGAGCTATTTGTGTTAAGTGTGGGAGTGGGATGGTGATCTCCTCAGCAGATCTCTGCTGAGATACAGCACAGGCAGGCTCAGTGTTTTGTGATCCTGTCCATGCTATTGTCCTCGCAATTCCCCTGTGGTGCTGAGGCATGGCTGGGACCCTGGTGTTGGAGGTTGCATGTTCCACGTACCTGGGGCTCAGGATATCCTTTTGGTTTGCTGAGGTGGGGCTATCTTGGACATCTCTAGTCCTGCACTGGTCCCCTTCAGTCACAGTAAGAGGGACCCTCCCTAGTGATTTTCCTAGCCTCAGGTGCTAAGAGACTATTTGCTCCTTCTGCTGATCCCATTGTTCCAGGATTTTTCTGGGGAAATATTTTATAGGTCTTTCAAGGTCAACAAGGGGAAGGGCTAAGAATTTACTGATCACGCCACTAAATTGGCTCCTGAAAGGTCAAGCAGGTGACCTACAGGCATTTTATCTGAGGTCTGATATGCTAAGGAGCAGCTGTTACAGATACCTGGGGCTCCTCAGATCTCACTAGTTCGGTTCTGCTCTATTTCCATCCTGGGCTGATATGCCAGAGATCTTGCAGTGAGTTCACTGCCTCAGAATGCCTGGGGCTTCCTGCTTGGCCTTGTTGTGTTGGGGATGCACTAGTACTGCCTGTGGGCTGTGGGCTGTATGTTCCTCCAGCCTCGCGGAACGATTCTTTCCCATTGATGTTTCAGTCTATCCTGTGCTATATATATCTGCCACAGTCTGTCTCCTGTTGGATTCCACTACTCCAAAATCTGGTCAGATTCAATTTTTAGAGGTATCTGAAGGAGTTTTTCTGTAAGCTTAGGTCAGTATTTACTCTCATTCTACCATATTGGCTCCACTTTCTATAATATAATTCTTTTAAAACTTTAATATCACTTTCAGTAACACCACCATTTATAGAGTGTTCCATGTTTTGAAACTTGATGTAGTCTGGAACTTCCATTGCCCTCAAGTCATATTGCTTTAATTACCAATAATATTTCTTTTCTATGTTTCTCAAATACAGTTCACTTCTTTATCCCCAATATTTCATTTTGTATAGTCTTCCATTAACGACTTCTTAGTTCACTATAATTACTTCTTTTGTAGAAATGATTTATGTGTAGAAATATGACCACTAATTGATGCCTTTTGTCTTTAGATCACATTCATTACAACTTGCCCACTATCATCCCATGTGACAAAGAGAAGCAAGCAAACACTCTGACCACACTGAGTGCGAATAAACTCTTCTGTCTTACTGGTCACCTATTTCTCTACTATAAAGAAAGAGATATACTTTGATTGCCTCTATTCAAGCAATGAATGAAAAAAAATCTTAATTGAAATTATTTAGATTTAAACTTCTTTTTAATGATCTCTTATAATAGTGTCTTAATGAACATTTCTACTTCTTTATTTCTTCTTCAAAGCATTCTGTATGCTTCTACCAGTATAATCTTTCTTCCTTCATTTTCTCCAAAATACTGTTTCTTTATTACCTGAGCAATGATCAGAGTTTCCATGACATTAAAAATCCTCCAAAGCTGGAATCAAAATATAATGCCAGTCTTTTACTCTTCATACTCTGTATTCCAGCCAATCTGATTTGCAGGTTCTTCCAGCTGCAGACTGCACACTTTCCTATCTCCAATTCATTTCCTCATATTGGTCTTTATTATTAGTATTACCATCTTACTCAAGGTGATTAACTTCTCCAGCACATATATTAAAGTGTTACCTATCTGTTAATACCACACTTGGAAGTTACCTTTTCCAAGTTATCTTTTCTAATCTATACCTTCCCCTCCTTCTCAGTGTAATGATCTTTCTTACCTTTGCCTAAAATAAATCATATATTTCTTTTTTTGAACACTTTGTTAATATATTTTCATTCTACTTATTTACATATCACATTACCTCATTATCTTCTAAAGACTTAAAGGACAAGGGTCATATTTAGTGTCTTAGTTAGATTTTGTTTCTGACCCAGGACCTAGAACAATACACTGAACCATAGTAAGCAACTGGGAAATGTACTCAATTGATTTGATATTTTCTATATATGGCCAATTAAGTGCTATGTGTGTACTGAATAATTTGTCATCTGTGCAGACAAGTTGACTATAAGTAATAATCATCAAAACTAAAAGTTGTAGAAACAATTGTATTTCTCAGGCAACATTCTTGTATTTTTACATATATAAGCAAGATTTGACATTAGCTGTTTTCCTCCAATTCTCATTTATTTTTGCATTTATTTCTCTGATGGTAATAAGTATTAACTTCATATTTCCCAAAATTAAATGAATAATATGTTTTTTACTTTAAACAATTTAAAAAGTCTGTGTTTAATGAATAATTGTACAATGTGTTTTTGTTCTTCTTTCATTTGTAAAAAAGACCAATGACATTACAAACATCTTTCAACTTGACCCTTCTTGTCAAAACAACTTAATTTCACATTGCAACATAGTTATTTACCTTTAAAATGAATAATATCACCAGGCATATTTTATTTGCTGGTGTTAAGAAAGATAAAGAGATATTTCAATATTATAGGAATCTATTCATTCAATAAGCATTTATTAAATGATCACTATGCAACAGTAGTCATTAAATGATTATTGCTATACGCCATACTACATGTAGAAAAGGTGTTTATTTGTAGAATTAAATTGTTTCATAAAAAAATACTTTTGTTTTTCACTGGGAGTACTACTTCCAAAATTAGAAATATATATATACATTACCTTTAAATGAACTGAATTTTAAGGATGATTACTTACTTAGATTATTTGCATAGGATATATTGAATAAAATATATCCTTTGCATTAGGCTGAAATCTTTTTTTTTTCTTTAGTGCCTGATTCATCACACATTGTCTCTTCACTGACTACAATCCACTATCTGAATTATCTAGAATTGACTGACTTTTGAGAAAATGATGAAGGGGAGTTGAGAACAGAAGAGGTAAAATATTTTTTTGAGGACATTGCTATTAATGGATTCATAATCACACTAGTTTGGGTGCTTTTCAAATTTCTATTGATCAATGCCTACACATTCTGCGAATATTTTCATGTTCTTTAATAAATACTCCATATATCACCCACATAATCTCTGCTTTGGAGGTTTTCCACTGGATATTTAATGTGTAGTGGATACCTAGTCTACACTGCTTACTTATTAGTTATCCCTAGGTCTCACTAAATTGCTGGCCTACTTCCTTTTCCAAACATACATTTCATTTGTTATATGTTTCTTATCTTCCAGGCATCATTACTCATATATAAGTATTGAATATGAGATCCAAATGGAGTGGAGTAAGGACTGAAGTGGGGAGATACTCTAAGCAAGGAAGCCAAGTCAAAGTATATTTCAATACAGGCATTAGATAATGAAAATCTGGAATTGTGGCATTGTCAAAGAAAATAAAGTCATGAATTATAAAAGTAAAATGTATAGCACTTAAAAACATATTTGATATGGGGAATGACAAAAATTAATGAGTCAGGATACCACCTAAAGAATAAGCTTCAGTAACTGGAATGATGGTACTACACTGTATTAAACAAGAAGACAGGAATTCTGGATAGTGTATTATTAATATATTTTTGCATAATGGGAAGATCTTTCTTATCCATTAATAGACCCATGTGACCTGTTTGAGTCACATGGAAGCCAGAGTCACATGACTCTGTGGTGGGCAGAGTTTGCCAAATAGGTGGAGCAGGAAGAGGTGGAACAGGAAGGATGGAGCAGAGTTGAGAAGTTGGATACAGCAGTTAGAGTTGAGGGAGAGGGAGAAAGCAGGAAGTGAGCTGTGGGTGTTGATTTGTGGGAAGGCCTTAGGAGGTTGTAACAGTAAGCACCCTGCCATACCCAGAGGAGGCTGTTATCATAGGTCCTTAGATCTTCATTCATAAAAGGAAAAATACTTTCAAAGGGTTAACAATCACTTTCATCAAGCACATGTATCATTTCTTTAACCAAACACATATATCATTTCTGTAATTCAGGAGAATCAGCACCCTGAACTTCAAAGAAAATATAGAGAAATTAAAGATCAACAGATATGCCTTCCTCTGCCTGAATTCAACAAACAGTTGGACCCTAACTATCTGACAATAGTTAACAGCAAGAGAAGCAACAATATTTGGGTTTGCAAAGCCGGGAAGTCCAGATGGCTTTGGAGGAGAAGTGAGGCTAGTGACCTGTACAGCCCTCCCTCCCTCAAAACAAAGTCAAGTGCAAGTCGTATCACCATTTCTCTGATAGCATGGTCTTCTTTGGCAATAAAGGACGAACCCACATATAATATACTATGCAATATTTTTTGTAGAATAGCATAATATAGCATAGTGTAATATACACTATGCTAATATGGAGTACACTATAATATTATGTAATACATTATATATTACCATAAAATAATATAAGATATACCATACTACATGTATGCTATATCCTATCCTGCATATACACATGTTATAAATACTAACATATTATACTATATCATGAATTATATTTGTATTATATAGAATATATATTATATATGTAGCAATTTATACTATTTATACATATATAGAGAGACATGTATATACCATACATAGTATAGCATATACTATAATACATTCTCTAGACTGAAGGATAAAATATATAATATTAACACAGTGTTAAAATATAGTACCTAGTTTGTATATATCTTGGTATAAAACATAGAATACTATATAATATAGTAGTGTAATATATCTACATATATGTATATATCTATACTATACACTATACTATGTAGTATAATATGCTATATAACACTAAAATATTAAATTTTACATATTATAATAAACTTTGTAGTGTACTCTACAAAGAATATAATATAGAAGAAAATATAAAACACATGTTTTATATCATATCAAATCTATATACCATATATAATGTAGTGTATATAAATGTGATATGTATTTAATATGTTATGCTATGTATTGATTTTATGTATATAGTACATGAGATTTTGGGTCTGAGGCCACTGCATCCTGGACCATTGCCAGTCATTCTGACCTTTGTCTTGCCACTGGAGTTGAGAGACTCAGAAAGAGAGAATGAAACTGACAGTTTTGTGCAATTCTGTCTCACTAAAATCCAATTCATGAACCAAATAAGATGTCACTCTGTGATGTCATTGGTCTTCCTAGAAAACTAAGAACAAACAACAGCAACAATTGATGAGATGAAAGGCTTGCCTTTTCTTAATGAAATCCGAGTTGAGATGTTGTAACAAATTCTTGATAGACATAGTCAGCATAGTTTTTAAGTTTTGGGTTTGTTTGTTTGGTTGGTTGGTTTTTTTACTTTGTGTTTTCATTATTTTCCAGCTTTTTTCTATAGCACATGAATAGAAATGAAGAAAAAGGATGGCAAAAGAATTCGAAGCTGGGACTTGGTATGGCAAGATCAGTGTTAAAATGATGGGGTGAAAATGGAGACTATAACCACAGTGTGGTTAATTCTGTGGAAACAACTAAAGAATGAAGGGAGGAGACAACATAAGGAGGATGAAGAACAGATTTTGTTGTTGCAAAGCAGAGGGATCACTGAGATTTTATATCAGATTACAATCTAATAATCAGAGTTCACAAACATGAAAGTGGTACACTTGTGTCTAACAGCATGATCAAAGGTGTGATTTGTTTATGTGTTACTGAAGTGGGAAGGAGTAACAATAGGAAATGAGAAACTTGAGAGTTATGAAGTTCCCCCTAATAACAGGTCTTCAAATAGAGGTTGGTTAACTACCTTATATGTAGATAACATGAGAGATTCCTTTAGTATATGCATTGCAATACATGCCACTGATATCTCTTTGAACTCTTTGTGATTAAGTTTTTTTTTTTTCTTTAAGGACATTTATCTACATTTTCAGTGGGTACAACTTATACCCACTGGAGTATTGGATTGGAGTTTGGATTCTCTTCTATAGGCAATCGGAACTTAACTATGGACCTCTGAGCAGGGAAGTGAAATTGTTACACCTGTATTTTCAGAAAACAATTTTGGCACCCAAATGAAAGTGATAGGTTGATAGAGAGAACATTTAATATGGTAGGGACATGTAAAGGAAAAAAATGGATTTTACATACAATTAAAATGTTAAGAACATTAAAGATATAAATTAAAATTTGTATATTGAATGTCCAAAGTTCACCATGATAGATCATATTATGTAAAGTACAACTGTTATCACTGTTCTTTGCATTCAGTTTCATCCAGGTTCTTCAACTTTCCCCCTTATGAAGTTAGTTGACTTTCTGGAATAATCAAATATTCTAGAGATTTTTAAACTTAATGAAGAGTGGAAACACTCAAAGGAATCTCATTTCCCTGATTTTTGTGATTTCATTTCCACAACTGAAGTGATGACTACTAGTCCCACTTTATCAGAAGTGTTAATGTCATAATTTCTGGCCAAGAAAATGTTACACATCCTGAAATTTTAAAAATTACAATCTGAAAGTCATGTTCCATATTTGCTTTAGAGCAAATTATTTTTGCTTTAGAGGAAATATTTTTCAAGGATGTATACTTTTTCAAGGCTAGCCCAAGCAAATGTCATGTGTCCTGTTATGTCCTATACTTTATTTTGTACTTACGTTGAATTTAAATTAGTCACACATTTCCACATTCATTCAAGGTACGAAATTTCAGTTTCAGAAGGAAACTCAAAGCCTAAGTATCCCTTCAACAACTGCCTCAATGAGGGATCACTTAGCATAAACTTGAAGACCTCCACTGCCTTCCAAGGCAGTCCATTCTTTACTTGGATAGTTCTTTAGTTACAATGCTTTATTTTTCTTTATTTGAAGTCTAAATATTTCCTCTTAAATTTCTTCCAGTCACTCTTAGCTTGCTTTCTTAACACAAGTCAAAAAGATTAATCTCTAATCTACACTAATGAATGGAAAAAAAAATATTAACTACTTACTATGTGTTAGTCTAAAACCTTGGGATATAAATATATAAAGCAAGATATTCCCTATCTTCAAGAAGTCATATTCCAATACACGACAATATAAAGTTAGAAGAATATTTTGCTTTGAGAAATCACAAAAACAAATGAGTAAAGTTATAGCCAACAAGCAAGCATCAAGAACTTACTACATTCTTGGTACTCTGATAAGCACTCAGTATACAACAAAAGACAAAGGCTCCTTGAGTCTGGAAGGAACTTAACCAGATAAGGGGAGGAGAAAGAACATTTCAGGTTTGGGAGACAGTCACTGAAAAGGCCCAAGATTGGTAGATATACCTCCAGACCAAACAACACCAGGAACACTGGTGTGGCTGGAAGATGGTATACATAAAGGGAGTAGAGTTTAAGGAGACTGAGAAAGTAAGAGAGGTTTTTATTTATTTATTTTTCACTTACTCAAATTCTTTACTACTATTGGCTCAAAGCCCTAATTGACTTTAATAACTTACCATGGTGGTTAATTCATTGATGTGAATTTTTGGTTACTTGAGTACTCATTTTGTGATTTTTTTCCTCTCAGCTCTTGGTCATCCTCTTGTTTACGAATACCTCCACTTGATGGAACAGGTGGAAGGTAGTGGATCAGCACATTTTCTGGCATAATCAATTGTTGACTCAAAGTGCTCAGAGGCAATTATTTAATAGAAGTTCAGGTCTTTCAGTTCATCCAACTAGCATTTTGGAGGGACCTTCCTCTTGTTGTTCCTTGAACAGGATATTCCATCTCCAGACTCCATGACTTTTCACTTACTGTCTCCCATTCTTGGAATACTCTCCCTCCTCACCCTTAGTCTTCTGACTTTCTTGGGTTCATGTTCCTTTTTGTTTCCAAGACTTGCTTCATGATTCAGTTCTAATTGTGCCACCTGCAAGAGGTCTCTAAGAGAGGTTTTCAAATGCCAAATAGAGCAGTTTATATTTGATCCTAACCTAAAGGTACTAGAGAGCTATCGGAATAATTGAATAGAAGGGTGAACTGGAAAGACTTTCATGTTAGGAAGATTTGACAGCTGAGTTGAGAATGGATTAGAATGAGGAGAAATGAAACAAGAATATTAACCAAAATCTATACCAGTAGTACAGGTGAGAGGTGATGAGAACATGTGCCAGTGTGTTGACTGTATTGGTATAAAGAAGGATATTTAGGGGAACGAGGTTGTGACAATAGAAACAAAAGTTGTCATCAGAGCAGACGTGAGCAATGTATATGAGAAAGAAGTAAAGGATACCACTGACCTTGCGAATCTGAGTAACTTGGAGAAGGAGAATTCATGGAATATACTAGTGAAGTTCAGAAATAGTGGAGAGGTTCAGAACAGAGAAATGATTGGGTCTAGAGTTCACTAGATGTAATATATCATATCCATTTATTTATTCATACTAAATATTTATTATTATTATTTTCATTCCTTTCTTTGAATGGAATATCTTTCTCTGGATATTATTCTTTTTAAAGTAAAGTTAATATAATATTAGCTCTTTTAAAAATAATATAACATCATTTTAAAATTATAGTATTTTGAAGTTAGGTGGAAAATCAGAGGCAATCATGGTCAACATATGCCGCAAAAGTAAGACTCATGGCATACACATTTCATCGAGGCAATTTAAAGTCTCTGTTTGATGACAGCTATTGTTTTACCTAAGAAACACACCTAAATTGTCTTGTGAAACAAGCAGTCATTGCTCACATTTGACTTGGAAGTTCACAGAAAATCCTGAATTCTTTTAATGAAACTACTGTCTAATCACCCATCCCACTGATTGTGTTTGCAAATCTTATTTTTTTTAACCTAGGCTTAAGACATCTGGGTTTTTGCCTATACAATTTCATCTAATTAAAATCTTCTTGATATTTTAAACTATCCACGACATTCTGAATTTTTACTCACTTTGTCATCCATCATATTAAGCATCCTCCTCTCTTTATGTCATCTTTAAATCTTTGAAGTCATTGATATTAAATGTTAAAAGTATTGGAGAAGCACATATCCTTCAGGAAACTTTACTAGAGGCCTCAGTAAAAGGTTGCACTGATCCAGTCACTTGACCATTTCAAAATTCACCTGACACTACAATCACCTAAATTCTATCTCTTCATCTTTCTCCAAGAAAAGTATGGACAACTTTGTCAAATTTCTTAATGTACCACAAATAAAACTATCCAGATGGCAATCCCGTTATCCACTAGTATAGTTACTCTGTCAAAAAAAAGGAAATAAAGTCAGTCCGGAAGACCTATTCTTGATAAAACTAGGATGACTCTTAAGACTCACTTTGACATTGTGATCTGGAATGACATAGTCAAATGTCAAAACTGCAAACTCCAGGATAAACTAATAAAAGTATCAAGATTAAAATAATTTAAATACAATGGAGCCACAGATAGAATTACACAAGGCCTAGCAGCAGAGACATTGAAGGACCACAGGTCTTGGAACATAATATATGGAAGAGCAAAAAAACTGGGGCTCTGACTGAAAACACCCTTCAAAGTTAAGTATTATCCTGAATGGATAAACTCTTACACTTTCAAGATTTTGTTAAAAAATATCCTGAACTTAATAGGAGATTTGACATATAAGATCCAAGAGAAATATAAGGTCCATAACAAAGACTGATTATAAGGGTTTTGTAAGGACAGACTTTATCTTTTATGTATGTTAAATATACATCTAAGATTCCCATTAATAATTGGGTAACTCATAAGAAAGATTGGAGTAAACCTGACTATGATATGTATTTAAAATGTGAAGTTCTTTAGGAACATCTAAAAACATGAGTTATTTTATACAAAATAGGTTCAAGAGAAAGAATGGATACAGAAAAATCAGACAGGGGAGGAAGGCTGTTAGTTCTCATAATCTACTTTCATCAGCAATGGGTTTAAGTGAGAAAAATACATGTGTATTTAGAAGAGTGTAAAAGTCTTTTCTCTAGTCTGTATTTGTATTTTGACCCTTGAATATAATTTTTTTAAGTGCAAGTTATAGCAGGACCTAAAAAGTTGAAAGACTTATTTTGTCACCAGTTGCTATATAGTTATACCCGGTAAAGGAAATGATTAGAAGTCTTGGAACCAAAGTCATCTCAACTCACTTTCCCCCTACCTCTCAAGAAGACAAGCTTAACAAAGTTAAATGGAAGTCATTTCCATTACCTTTAAAGGTAATACTACTTTTAGCCATAATTCATAAAGATTCACTGCTTAGTCAAACAGGGGTAGTGTCTTACACAACACCTTTTTAGTAATAATTTCACCCTTGTGATATCCTAAGTATCTGAAATATTGAAGTGTCTTATTCCTCACTGGTGACTTGGGATATAGCAACACAGCAGTATTATATACACAGATAAAATGTTGAAATATTTTGAGTTACCAAGGTGCAGATAGTGAATGATCAAAATATATAATATTACTTTTAGTCATTTCATATTTGTAAATGGAACTGAGATCTGCAGTTCTAGGAAAGAATACTATATATATGTATATATATATATACATATACATATATGTATATATATACATATACATATATGTATATATACACACATCCATCCACATGTATATGCATATTTGTGTATATACACATGTGTGTGCATCTAAGCTATTCATAGAGTATTAGAGATAAAGGATTCTTATGAAATCATTTTATCTAGAAATATTTAATCTGGGTCAATGAGGATCAAAAACTGATATTTTGCTTAATTAAAAAGCAAACTTAATTTGCTTCTTTGTAATCATTTGTATTTTATTTTATGCTTTCAAAAAGGTCATTCTGAGAATAGATTTTTAGTCTTCATTTGATAGCCAGTGTATCTAAGACACAAAACATTAAGAACCTCTATTTTGATCCAAATTTCCTTTTTTCAGATGAGTTCAGAGACACCAAATGATTTGCCTAACATGACACAGCTAATATCCTGGCATCACCAAGATATCAATCAGTCAGCAAGTAATTTATTAATTGCCTACTATGGTTTACTCATTGTGCTAGTTGCTGGGGACGACAAAAAATTCAAAAAATAAAAGAAAGTAATCCTTTTTCGTAGTACCATATGTTCTATCAGATGAAATATTTGTACATGTGACTGTATGCAGAATATGTACCACTTAATGCATGTGTGTATTTGTTTTGTTTTTTGGAGGAAGGGAAAAAGTTAAGCTTTCATGTATATACCCAAACTTAAGAGGAAAGTTTAGAAGATGATACATGATAGGAGAAACTGAAAAGTGGCATTCAGATCAGCAAAAACATAATCAAGAGCAAAATCTCAAAAAACTCAAGAGAGCTGAAGATTCAGGAAAGGTCTACCAATAGTTTACATGACATAGAAAAGTAAAGAAGGTAGATAACTCAGAAAGGGTTATTTGGTTTGCCAATTAAAAAGAGATCAATAAATAATTTTAAGAGAACAATTTCAGTTAAATGATAGGAGACCATATTGAATGGGGTTGTTGATGTACTCCTTATTGCCTGAAATGTCTCTACAGAGTGTTATATGGAACCTCAAAAACCATATATTCCTATAATTATAAACTTCCTACCTAGCAAGATATACTTTGCATAACTGTTTTTCCCTAAAGCTACTACAAATATTTAAATATTCATTAATCATGAAGTCATATGTGTATTCACATTTTGTAATACATAACTTTAATTAAGCACTTCATGAATTTTAGTCATTAATTATCATAAGCATTAATATTTAATCAATGGGATCTGTCTTAGCACACATTGAGGCTAATGTTGCTGATTCTTATTTCCCCTAGACATACTAGACAAGTAGGAAGGCTTCAAACCTATTAAACTTGTAATTCTCCTGGCATTTGTAGATATTTTAGGAAAATTAATCAGATGACATAATGATGATAGTGTCAGCCTCAAGACTCAGTATATGATCCATCTATACTACTCATTTGATAAAAAAACAAAATCTCCCTCCCAGGCAACAAACAGACCATGTTCTTTAAGATTATGAAAAAAAGAGTGATCCAAAACATTGTCAGTCAAATAAAATAGAAATCACAAATATTTTTAACCACTCAATTTCATTTAATTCACTTCAACAAATATTAGTGAACAAGTTAAATTCTTTACATTAATGAGAGCTAGCAATTCTGTAGTGCTTTAAGATGCGCAAAGAGCTTAGCATATATTACCTTATTTTATCCTTGAAACCCATCAGAGAAGGTATTGTTGTTATCTTCAGTATGCAGCTTAGGAAATTAAAGCAGGAAAAAGTTAAATGACTTGCCAGGGTCACACAGTTAGATAACGTCTGAGGGAGTATTTGAGCTTAGATCTTCCTGAGCTCAAGTTCAGTATCTTAGAGTACTGAGCAACCTCATTGATCTTGGTAACTAGGACCCTGAAAGATTTTTCAAAAAGACAATTGAAGTAGATACAAAGCCTCTTATAGCACACATATGTATGTGTGTATAGGTGTGTTTGGATCTGTTATTTGTGTTTTCACCCATATTGGGAATTTTCATTTTAGGAAATTTTCTCCATTTATTCAGAATACACATATTAAGCAAAGCATAGTTTTAAAGTAAAAAATATGCTGCCTAGGCCATTACTAAATTCTTTGACTTGTCAATGGCACCATAGTCATAATATGTCTTTGACACGAACCTGGTTCATTCTAAAACCTTGAGAGGTTTTACTGTACTGAAATGTCAGCCACATAAATACAATACATGTGAATAAGGATATTATAACTATAAAACTGAGCACCTGAGTCAAAATTTTCCCCTCTAGGTCTTGACCCCAAGAAGATTTTCTGCATGTATCCCAAAAAATGTTTTGCCTAAAGTAAATTCCTAGACTTTCTTACATTACAAAGGTATATACAGTTTTATAATTCCCGTTATGTTGTAACCTTCTGTTTTCAATACAATATTGGATATATTGTTGCTATTCATAGAAATGAAAGAGTATAATGTTCTAGTTCAGTCTTACCAATTAAAATGAATAAATCAATAACAAAACCAAACCAAAATATGTCCAGAAATTTACTCTAAACTCTCCCAATAACTGAGTGATGTTCTTAAATTTCTTTGGAAATAGATAATAGAAACAAGTTAAGGAGGACATATGGAGAGCCTTTGTCTTCAAGATTTGAAATTTTCCTTTAGTAAGAAAGGCACAAGGGGTGATGATGGTGGCAGGAAGGATGTGAAGGAGTCCAGGGATGAAAACATGTTAAAGAGGATATGTGGAAACAGCAGCGTAAATTTCCCTGTATGCATCCTGTTTTCATCATATAACAGCCTACATAGCAATAGAATAACCTCCAGACCTTGTTGATAAGAAAATTACCAACACAGTGTTAGTGATATATATCTGAAAAATATAGGACAATACATCTTTTCTAGATATATTCTAGGACTCCTACTTGTTCCCAGAAGTGAAAATAATGAAAATTTTCAAATTATGACATGATCAGGAATAATTTCAGCATTTGACTTCTATGTATTCTTTTGTGCCAAATGTTCTACTACATGTTTGTTGATTAGTACAATTAATGTTCCTTAATCTGAATGGACTAGGTTATCTCATATTATCATGAAAGTATCATTGTATGAACTTTCTTAACATCATAATTATAATAACATTATTATTTTTACCAAGAATACATTTATCTTTTTGTCTAAAGATTACCTGTGGGGGAGGGGAGAGAATTATCTATTAATAATTCTCTGGTGAATGGGCTTATTACAGAGATCCTTAGTGAAAAGGAAAACACAATAAAACTTATATACCTGAAGGCTATGTAAGCTTTTGAAAAAGGTAACAGAGGGATATCCGCAAACTATGGAATTTTCCTCATGTGATCTCTTAATTGGTGATTGGTGGATTTTTTTTTCTATTTCTACATATCCCTTTTGTTTTAATGCTTCAGAACAATTTTATTTAATTATTTCTTGCATTATTGTATCAAGATACTTTTTTATCATGTTTCAGTCAGTCCAATTATTTTGATATTTTCTTGTCTTCAACTATGCTCCAAATCTGTTGTTTTTCTTAGAAGATGTTTCACTCTCCTGATTTTGATTATTCATATTTTGTTTAATTATTTCTTGATCTCTTATAACTTCATTGTTTTCACTTTGCCTACTTCTAATTTTCAACGTGTAATTTGCTTTATTAAGATTCTGGGGGAGGAGTCAAGATGGTGGAGTAGCAAGACTCACGTAGGCTAGCTCCAGAGCCCACAGCCCATAAATTTCCTGTAAAACGAACTCCCCACAAATTCTTGAGCAGTGGAACCCACACAGCAACAGAGGGGAAGAGATTTCTGTTCCAGAGAGCCCTGAAAAACCAGCCCCAAAGGTCTATCACGCACCAGACAGCAGAGCAGCAGAGCCCACCCCTGTGCTGCCCTGGCCTCTTGGCCCCAGAGGAACAGATCCAAGCAGGCTTCAGGGACGGAACCTCCAGTGGCCACGAAGGTCCCTCCACCCACAGGCACTACAGGTCAGTGAGAGAGACTTCTGGGCTGGCTGAGAGGGGAGCGAGGTGTCTCCGTGATTCGGGCCCCCTCGGGAGGCAGTGGCAGAGGCAGTGGCAGCCCGGGACTCCTGGAGCAGACAGGAGCTCAGGGCCATTACAGAAGAACTCCGCATAAACCCCCTAAGGGAACTGAGCCTGGGAGGCGGGCCTGCCCCCACCTGAGAACCTAATTTAATCTTACCCTGAACAGCAGCCCAGTGCACCCCTGAAAGCCCCGAGGCTGGGGAGCAGCATTTGAATCTCAGACTCCAAGCACTAGCTGGGCTGATCTAGGCGTGGGTGGAGAGGAATCTCAGAAGTCAAGTAACTGGCTGGGAAAATGCCCAGAAAAGGGAAAAAAAAATAAGACCATAGAAGGGTACTTTCTTGGGAAACAGATGTTCCCGCCTTTCATTTCTGATGAGGAGGAACAATGCCTACCATCAGGGAAAGATGTGGAGGTCGGGCCTCTGTGTCCCAGACATCGAAGGTGGATGTTTGGTGGGATCAGGCCATGGAAGAGCTCAAAAAGGATTTTGAAAATAAAGTTAGACAGGTGGAGGAAAAACTGGGAAGAGAAATGAGAGAGATGCAAGAAAAGCATGAAAAACGGGTCAACACCTTGGTCAAGGAGACCCAAAAAAAAGGCTGAAGAAAACAACACCTTGAAAAATGGGCTCACTCAATTTCCAAAAGATGTTCAAAAGGCCAATGAGGAGAAGAATGCTTTCAAAAGCAGAATTAGCCAACTGGAAAAAGAGATTCAAAAGCCCACTGAAGAAAATATTTCTCTCAAAATTAGAATGGAACAGGTGGAAGCTATTGACTTTATGAGAAACCAAGAAATCATAAAACAAAACCAAAAGAATGAAAAAAATGGAAGAGAATGTGAAATATCTCATGGGAAAAACAACTGACCTGGAAAATAGATCCAGGAGAGACAATTTAAAAATTATGGGACTACCCTGAAAGCCATGATCAAAAAAAAGAGCCTAAACATCATCTTTCTTGAAATTATCAATGGAAACTGCCCTGATATTCTAGAACCAGAGGGCAAAATAAGTATTGAAGGAATTCATCGATTACCACCTGAAAGAGATCCAAAAAGAGAAACTCCTAGGAACATTGTGGCCAAATTCCAGAATTCCCAAATCAAGGAGAAAATATTGCAAGTAGATAGAAAGGAACAATTCTAGTATTGTGGAAATAAATTCAGGATAACACAAGATCTAGCAACTTCTACATTAAGGGATCGAAAGGCGTCGAATAGGATATTCCAGAAGTCAAAGGAACTAAGACACAAACCAAGAATCACTTACCCAGCAAAATTGAGTATAATACTTCAGGGGAAAAACTGGTCTTTCAAAGAAACAGAGGACTTTCAAGCATTCTTGATGAAAAGACCAGAGCTGAAAAGAAAATTTGACTTTCAAACACAAGAACGAGAAGAAGCATGAAAAAGTAAACAGCAAAGAGAAGTCATAAGGGACTTACCAAAGTTGAACTGTTTACATTCCTACATGGAAAGACAATATTTGTAACTATTAAAACTTTTCAGTATCTGTGTAGTTGGTAGGACCACACACACACATACACACACACGTACACATGTGCGCACGCACACACGGAGACACATGCACGCACATACAGAGACAGAGAGCACAGAGTGAATTGAATTGGATGGGACCATATCTTAAAAGAAATTAAGGTAAAAGGTGAGAGAGAAATGTAGTGGGAGGAGAGAGGGTGAAGTGGGATGGGGTAAATTTTATCTCATTCAAGAGGCAAGCAGGAGACCTTTTAGTGTGGAAAAAAAGAGGAGAGCTGAGAAAAAAGAATGAAGTTTACCCTCATCACATTCGAATAAAGGAAGGAGCAAAATGCACCCTCATTTTGGTATGAAAACCTATCTTACAATACAGGAAAATGGGGGAGAAGGAGATAAGCAGGGAGGGGGGGATGATGGAAGGGAAGGCAATGGGTGAGGGGAACAATTTGAAGTCAACACTCAGGGAGAGACAGGATCAAAGGACAGAATAGAAACAATGGGGGGCAGGATAGGATGGAGGGAAATAGAGTTAGTCTTACACAACACGACTATTATCGAAGTCATTTGCAAAAGTCCACAGATACGGCCCATAGTGAATTGCCTGCCTTCCCAAAGGGAATGGGTGGGGAGGGAGGGATAGGAAGAATTTGGAACTCAAAGTTTTAGGAACAACTGTTTAGTATTGTTCTTGCTACTAGGAAATAAGAAATATAGTTAATGGTGAATATAAAGTCATCTGGCCCTACAGGACAAAAGAGAAGATGGGGACAAGAGAAGGGAGGGATGATAGAAGAGAGGGCAGATTGGTCATAGGGAAAATTAGAATGCTTGGTGTATTGGGATGGGGGGAGGGGAAAATTGGGAAGAAAATTTGGAACCCAAAATTTTGTGAAAATGAATGTAAAAAGTTAAATAAATAAATTTATATTTTAAAAAAAAGATTCTGGATCTCCTCTTCTAATTGATTAACTTTCCATTTATAACTTTCTTGTTTTTCTTGTCTTATTCTTATAGATTTTAGGTTTTCTTCCATCCCTGTCATTTGATTTTTAAAGGTTTTATTTTAATATTTCTAAAATTACTTTTTGGCAGGTGATCATTTACTGTTACTCTTTGTGGGTTTCTTTACTTCAATATCCTGCTCTGAAAATGAACCCCATTCATCTCTACTCCTGTAATAGCTTTCTATGATTGAATTCTTTATCCTTTACCTGGGATATTTTTATGGGAATATGTTAATTTATGCAATCACCTCAAGCCCTGGAGTATGGGAAATAGTACCTTTTGCCCCACATCTACAATTCTCCCCTCCAGCCTGGAATCAAAGTCAAACCTCTAAGATTCTGTGACTGTTTTAGCCGGAAGCTTTGTGCCCTACCACTTCTGCTTCTGCACTCATCTGGTGTGGGCTAGTTCCATCCCACCCCCTGCCCTCCCCCCCACCCTCTCCACAGCACCAGCTGCATCTGGTGATCTTTATCAGCAGAGGTTCCATCAAACAAACACCCAATTATCTAATTCACCTCACTATCTCGGTAAAAGTTCCTGTGATTAGGGGCTGAGACAGCCTCTCACCCAACTAATATAGACTTGCAGCTTTTAAAGTAGCTTGCCACATATGGTTAAAAGGAAATCTAGCCTATAGGTGATTACTCCTGTAGGACCAAACCTCCCTTGTCTTGGGATTTTTATTCGGATCTCAAATTGTCCCAGGAAGACCCTGATCAACACCCACACTTCATTTGTCTTACGGTGCTACATTAACTCTTTTGTAGGGGAAAATCTTGGGTGTTTGGAATTTTCTTTCCTTCTACACTATCTTCCCAGAATCCCCTTCATAACTTACACTTTGAAGCATAGTTCTCGAAATCTCAAAATTGCTTTCAAAGTTCAATTAGGTGTTTTAATACTATTGCTCCCTAAGAAAGGATGAACAAGAAGACTTCGGGGAGGCCTGGAAGGACTTATATGATCTGATTTTGAGTGAAAGGGAGCAGAACCAGAAGAACTTTGTGCACAGCAATGACCACAGTGTGTGAGAGTTTTTTCTGGTAGACTTAGAAATTTGTAATAACACAAGAACTTACTGAGAAAAAAAAATCCCAATGTTGGTCTTCCAAGGCAAAATGCCTTCCACACTCAGAGAAAGAAATATGGAAGTCATTCGCAGAATGTAGCAGATCATGTTTGTGTGTGTGAGGGTTTCAGTGTATTATGTTTTGATTTCTTATTTGATTTCTTCCATTTATTTTAGTTCGACTACATAGCATGACTGTAGTGAAAATGTGCTCAATAGGAAAGTACATGTAGAACCTATACAGAATTGTACGGTGTCATGGGGAGGGAAGGGGGTGGGGGGAAAGATGTGGGGGGGGGGGATAAAATCTTAATTTTAAGGAAGTGATTGTAGAACATTAAAAAAATAAAATAAAATAATTAAAAATATCCTTGGATTAAGAAGTTGAAGATAAAACAAAACAGTTAAGTTTTCTCTTTTAATGAATTGTAAACTAAGATTTCTGTATAGAGTATGAAGATCAGAAAAGAAATATACATAGGAAGACTATCACTCAATTAGTTTTGTGTAAATTAATTTTTTTCATTTTTTAGTTATCAAGCTTTTATTTTTGCCCTCTCTCAAATAAAAAACCAAGAAAAACAAAAACTTTATTAAGAATGACTGTTGGTGATTAACTTACTCATGTTTCTTGTCTTAAATATTTTTATTTTGTTGTTGTTTTTACAATGTTGTTACAGTAAAATTTATCACAGTAATATAAACAAGATTTTACAGTGTTGCTATTGAATAAATTGTATTGCTATTCATTTCATCCTGCATGAATTTAAGCAAGGATTTATAGTTTGCTCTACCATAAATCATTTTCATCATTTTTTGGCACAATAATATTGAAGCAAGTTTCTTTGATAAAGATCTCATTCCTGAAACATTGGATTAAAATCTTTAAGAATAAGACACATTCCATAATTGATAAACGGCAGAAGGATTTGAAGAAGCAGTTCTCCTGGGAAGAAATCCAATCTTTCTATTGCCCTATGGAAAAATACTCAAATTACTATTCCAGTTTTCAATTGCAATTTTGTAGTTCCACATTACACCCATCTAATTGTCAAAGTTGACCAAAATAAAACAAAAAAAATGAACAAAAAAACCCCAGAAAATGACAAAAGTCATAAGGGCTGTGGAAAAATCTTATTAGTCCCCGTTGGTGGATTAACGAAATAAGTCCAGTCATTTTGGAAAGTCATTTGAAAGTTTACCCAATAAATGAGCAAAAAATATGAAGAGACAGTTTTCATAAAACTGCTATATTCATATGGAAAGTACATATTCATATTAATAATTTTTATGTTTATTAACTTTTAGTTTTCGACATTCATTTCCACAAAATTTTGATTTCCAAATTTTCTCCCCATCTCTCCCCTACCCCCACCCCAAAGGATGAGCATTCCTGATTATCCCTTCTCAAACTTCCCTCCGTTCTAACACCCTCCATTCCCTTATCCCCATCTCCTTTCTTGTCTTGTAGGGCAAGACAAATTTCTATACCCCATTACCTCTACTTCTTATTTCTGAGTTGTATGTAAAAACAATTCTCAACATTTGTTCCTGAAACTTTGAGTTTCAACTTCTCTTCCTCCCTCCCTCCCCATCCATCCCCACTGAGAAGGCAAGCAATTCAATACAGGATATATATGTATAGTTTTGCAAATGACTTCCATAATAGTCATGTTGTATAAGATTAACTATAATTCTCTCCATCCTATCCCGTCCCCCAATTCTTCTATTCTCTCTTTTGACCTTGTTCCTCCCCAAGAATGAAGAGTGTTTACTTCTAATTTCTACTTTCTCCCATTTGCCCTCCCTTCTGAAATCCCTCCCACCCTGCTTTTCCCCTTCTCTCCTACTTTCCTGTAATTTGAGATAGATTTTCATACAAAATTAAGTGTACATTGAGTCAAATGTATATATGGAGAGAGAGATATGTAGATATATATAGACATATATGTGTGTATGTGTGTGTGTGTGTATAATCCCTCCAACTATCCAAATAGTGAGAAAACTTTTAAGAATTACAAATATTATCTTTCCATGTAGGAATATAAACAGTTCAACTTCATTAAGCCCTTATAATTTCTTTTTCCTGTTTACCTTTTCATGCTTCTCTTGATTCTTGTGTTTGAAAGTCAAATTATCTTTTCAACTCTGGTCTTTTCATCAAGAATGCCTTGAATTGTTTCTTTCAAGTTTCTTGCAGTATTTTCTTCTTGACCTGGGAACTCTGGAATTTGGCTACAGTATCCCAAAAGTTTCTCTTTTTGGATCTCATTCAGCTTGTGATTGGTGGATTCTTTCAATATTTATTTTGCCCTCTGGTTCTGGAATATCAGGGTAGTTTTCTTTAATAATGCTGTTAAAGATGATGTCTATGCTCTTTTTTTGATCATGGCTTTCAGGCAGTCTCATATTTTTAAAATTATCTCTCCTGGGTCTATTTTCCAGGTCAGTTCTTTTTCCAATGAGATATTCCACATAATCCTCTATATTTTTTTTTTATTCTTTTGGTTTTGATTGTAAATTCTTGGTTTCTCATGAAGGCATCAGCTTCCTTCTGATCCATTCACATTTAAAAAAAAAATATTTTCATCAATGAGCTTTTGAACCTCCTTTTGGCAAGTTCTGCTTTTAAAAGCATTCTTCTCCTCATTAGTTTTTTGGATCTCTTTTGCTAATTGGTTTATTCCAATTTTTAAGGTATTATTTTCTTCAGCATTTTTTTGGGTATCCTTTAGCAAACTGTTGGCTTGCTTTTCTTGGTTTTTTGCATCACTTTCATTTTTCTTCCCAATTTTTCCTTCACCTCTCTCACATGATTTTCAAAATCCTTCTTGAGCTCTTCCATGGCCTGAGACTATTGCATATTTATTTTGGAGACCTCTGATGGTAAGCATTGTTTTTCCTCATCTGAAAGGATGGAAGGAAATACCTGTTCACCAAGAAAATAATCTTCTGTAGTCTTATTTTTTCCCCCTTTTTGGACATTTTCCCAGCCAGTTATTGGACTATTGAGTCCCTTGTCAAGAGGAGGGTATACTCTGGGGACCTTTAAGTTCTCAGTTCCTCCAAGGTGGTACTTGTCAGCTAGCAGCCCAAAACTTTTTTGTCCAGAATCTATGAGCAGAAGAATTCTCTCTCCACAACTGCCTCCAACTCTATCAAGTCAGCACTCCTCCTCACTCCTGGACCAGGAGATTCAGATCAGCTGCTCAATTCCCCCATGGGCTTTATTTAGGTGGAAGGCTTTACAAATGAATGCTGCCTCTACTGCCACTGCCACTGCAGATGCCATCACCACCACTACTGCCACTGCCACTGCCTGAGGTCAGAGCTACAGGAGAATCCTGCTCCCTTCTCACCCAGTTGAAAAAGAACTTTCACTGACCTTTACAGTAGTCTTTGGCTTTTGTGGGTTGAGGGATCTGAGAATCACTGCTTATGCTGTGGATTGCACCCCTGAGACCTGTTCCAGTCCTGTTCCTCCCAGTGGTATGCAGCCAAGACCAGACTGGGCTCTGGTCTATGCCCCATGTGATAGACCTTTCCTGTTGGCCTTCCAGGCTACTTTGGCCTGGAAATTTCTTTCACTCTGTTATTCTGTGGCTTCTGCTGCTCTAGAATTTGCTGAGAGTCATTTTTACAGGTATTTTATGGACTGTGAGCTAAGAGCTAGAGTACGTGTGTCTTTCTACTCTGCCATCTTGGCTCCACCACCTAAATAACTGATAATTTAAGAAATATAAATAAAAGCATCTGTGAGGGGACACCTCTTATTCATCAGATAGGCTAACACAACAAAAAAGAAAAATGCAAATGTGGAGGGGTTTTGGGAAAAGAGATACTAATATGCTACTGGTGAATCACTCTACCCAAAATGTTTGTAAATTTTATATAGCCTTTTATTCAGAAATACTACTATTAAATCAGCACAATGTAGAGACCGAAGATGGAGGAAAAGAACACACACACACACATATACACAATACAACATACACACAAGCATAAATTTTTATAGCTCTTCTATGCTGTCAAAGAATTAGAAAATGGAGGGAAGCTTATTAACTGAGGGGATCTCTGAACACACAGTATGGACAATTTTTTCTTTTAGTAAGTAGACTATTTTTCAGACTTCTTTTCATACCATTTTTATGTAATGTGAATTTTCCCCTAATCATCCACTTAATTTAACCTATATAACAAAGGCACACACAGACACACACACACACACACACACACAAATATTTTATTCAAATCACAAAATGTACTAAAAACACAAACATTAAATATTGTACTATATTAATAAACAGAATTAAGAAATGAAAGGTAACATTAATGATAAAGCAGGCATAGAGTAAAGTTAACTCAGGTGTCACCACTTCCCTACAAATTGAACCTAGCCCTATCACTGTTTGTTGGCTGCTCAAAATTTGGTTCTTATGACCCCCTCAAGAGAAGTTTGAACAATGACTCTTTTTTCCTTATATATCTAATGGTACCAAGTAATGTTATTTTCAACTAGTCTTTAAATTATTCAAAATCTTAAACTATTTGGATCAATGTTTTCCATACATGTGGAAAAATACTCATATAATTTGGTGCTTCTGCCAACTTTTCCTTGTGAAACTTTTTGATTCAATTTGGATTCTTAAGCTTCCTTGTAATCTTCTACAATCTTAACACCTCAGGCAGATCCTCATTTCACAGTTCTCCATGAGACTCAATCAACTCCTCCACATCATTCTCATCTACTTTTAGCTCTCATTCTTGTGCTAGTTTTACAATCTTGTTACTCACTGATTCTAAGATTTCATCTTCTCAGATATACAAAAATCCAGAATGAACTCCAGGCACACTTTTTTTCCCCCAAATCAAACGTGTTTCTGTTATATCTTCCCATGCTATACCAATATACCAGATTTCATGGTAAATAATATACGATTTCCAGAAATCTCTCAATGTCGAGTCTTTTTTGAGCTTCAAATGGTGCAATAACTTGGGCAAATATATTACAAAAATAACGATAACCTAAGTCATTATCCAAAATAATTTTAAAATCTTGAAAGGAATGTTATTATTACAAAACTCATCAATTTTGGAAGGAAGCAGGGTAGAAATCCCTGTTCAAGTTCATAAGTGTTATTTATGCCTTTGGTTAGCAGAAAAATGCGTAACTAGATTCACGTTGCTGATTTCTTTAAATTCTCTGAGATTTCCTGAGTGGTACGCAGAACATGTTTTAACTTGCAAGTCACAGATGCATTCCCTCCAAGCAAAAGAGAAACTCTATTTTTTGAAACTTTAACCTCCCACCCAAGTTTGTTCCTCCAGTGAAATATAGGTTCAAAATGGCATTTTTTGATAAAATAGGCTGCTTTTGACTACATTAAAATTTTCACTAGCAAATAGCAACCCTTTGTCCTTTATTTATTGAGGCTTCTTTCAGAACTCTTGGAATTTCTTTGATGTTACAATATCTGTTCTTGTAGCCTGTCCTTACACTTGTGCATTATAAAATCCTGAACAATTTTAAATTTGTGCAACCAAACAAATTGCCCAAATTATCTGTGTTCCTTCAGGCTACTTTGCCTTTAAATAGATTTAGAGCCTTGGCTTGAATTGTCATCAACCATAAAGGAATATTCTTCTGATTCGGGTCCTCTATCCATAGAGTTAATAGTTCCTCTGTCTCTAGGATAATACATTCTCTGCAACATTAAGTTCATTTACTATCAATAATGAATGTTGACCGCTTTTATATTTTCTCATTGTTTTCATTTTTTTCCCAAATATTTTGGCTTATACTTGCAAGTTGGTTTATGTTTCTCCTCAACAGCATGTTTGTCATGAGTCATGGTGAAAATATAAGTATTATGGTTGAACATAAGGACAGGCAGAAAGTGAGTTAGAGATGCTTCTGAGCTTCCCATCAAACACTTTTACTGGTTTCATCATACAGTATCTAATAATACAATATCTGTTTTGTGTAAAGAATTTTTGTAATTTTTATAAATATTTATTTCTTTCACAATTCTTATGCAAAGTTCTTTTTTATAATACGAATTCTCATAAAGTAAGAACTGTTGGTATATGAATGGAATGGAAATCCATTGTGCTACATTAACTTATGAAGGGAATAGTTTCAGAAAGACCTGGGAAGGCTTATTTGAACTAATACAAAGTGAATTGAGCAGAACTAGGTGAACCACTTGCACAGTAACAAGATTATCAACTGTGAAAGATTTAGTAACTCTGATCAACACAATGAACCACCATAATTCCAAAGAGTTCATGATGAAAAATTCTGTCTACTTCCAAATAGAGAATTGATTGATTCAGATTGCAAATTGAAGCCTTTTTTTTATTTTTGTTTTTGATTTTAAAAAAGTTGGGAACATGACTAATGCAACAATTTGTTTTACATGACTTTATATTTTAGCAAATTTTTTTTTTTATTTCTTTCCTTTTTAGTTCATGTAACAAAGGTTTTGGAGGGACAAAATTTGGAAATGTAAATAAAATAGAAAAAGAAAGTTTGCCTCAGAAATTTTATTTTTATTTAACTGTGCACCTTGTACTCCAAAGATATCAAATAAACAACAAAATGACTCATATATACAAAAACATTTATAAAAACCCTCTTTGTGTAAATGTACCCATCATTTTTAGAATGTCTGAAAAAAGTTTCTTGAATAAAACATGTTATTTTTGAAACATTTATTATTCTGAAGTATAAGGTTGAATATCAAATTTTTCTCAGGACTCTAGGGGAAATTAATGCTTTATTTCAGTTCACACAAAATAATCCTTTAGTTTTTCAAAAGTGTGAAATGTTTCTTCTGAAATGGTAAAAAATACAAAAAGCCTACAGTGCATTTTATGTTGTTGCATAAGCAATATTATGGTGCTCACTTCAGCAGCACACATACTAAAATTGGAAGAATAAAGAGAAGATTGGCATGGCTCCTGTGCAAGGATGATAAGCAAATTTTGAAGTATTTTTTATTTTTTAATCTAGGTATAGAGATTGATATTATAAACAAATTAGTGGAGCAAGGATTTATTTATAAGATTTATAAGTGTATTTATAAGATTTATGAAGAAGGGAAGAATTTTTTTTTCTAAATAAGAGATATAAAACATCATGAAGTACAAAATGGGTAATTTTGATTACATTAAACTGAAAAGTTTTGGCACAACCAAACCCAATGAAACCAAGATTGGGAGGAAAACAAAAAACTAGGGAAAAAATTGTTACAACTAGTGTCTGTGATAAAGTCCTTATTTCTAAAATATATAGAGAATTGAGTCAAATGTACAAGAATACAAGTCATTCCCCAATTGATAACATGGTGAAATGATATGAACAAGCAGTTTTCGGAGGAAGAAATTAAAGACATCTATAGTCATATGAAAAAATGCTCTAAAACACTATCTGTTAGAGAGATTGAAATCAAAACAACTCTGAGGCACAGCACCACACCTATCAGATTGACTAACATGACAAAACAGGAAGATGATAAATATTGGAGAAGATGTGGGAGAGTTGGAACACTAATTCATTGATGGTGGAGCTGTGAGCTGGTCAAATCATTCTGGAGAGCAATTTGGAACTATGCACAAAGGGCTGTAAAAATGTGCATAATCTTTGACCTAGCAATACTGCTTCTAGGACTATATCCCCAAGAGTTTCTAATAACGGAAAAGGGTCCCACATGTACAAAAACATTTATTGCAGCACTTCTTGTGGTGGTCAAAAACTGGAAATCAAGGGGATGCCCAGGAATTGGGGAATGACTGAAAAAATTTTTGCATATGCATGTAATGGAATACTATTGTGTTTCAAGAAATGATGAAAAGGAAAACGTCAGACAGGCCAGGAAAGATTTGTACAAACTGATGCTGAGTGAAAGGAGCAGAATCAGGAAAACTTTGTACACAACATCAACCACAGTGTAAGAGGAATTTTTCTGGTAGACAGCACTTCACTGCAATGCAGGAACTGAAATAATTCCCAATGCCGGTTTCTTAAGGCAAAATGCCTTCTACATTCAGGGAAAGAACTATGGAAACCAATAGCAGAATGAAGCAGATAATTTTCTTTTGTATTATATTTTAGTTTGTTTTATTATTTCTCCCATTCATTTTAATTCTTCTGTCCAACATAACTAAAGTGACAATGTATTTAATAGGAATGTTTGTGTAGTACCTATATAAAATTGTATGCAGGATCAGGGAGAGAGTGGGGAGGTAGGTGGAAAGGAGGAGGGTGGGGAAAATTTTAAGATACATGAAAGTGATTGTAGAACATTGAAAACAAATAAAATAATTCACAAAAAAAATTTTAAAAGTAAACACTATTATGCGACATTTTCCTCAGTAAGCCAGAATTCTTTAATTAAATATAAGAATCTGAATATTCCCAAAGCTATTCTCTTAGAGTTTCCAAACACTTGAAATAACAATATTGATAAATAGGTTCAAAAAGTAGAATTTGATCTGAGTTCATCAATATTTCCAGTATATAAAGGTATCTTATTCTTTTCTTGTTTGTAATATGTGTTTGATGTTGCTCTGCTGAATGGTTGATGAATACTGTCAGTTTTTATTTAGTTGCCTCAAATAATTTTGAGCAGAATCTAGAGAGACAGTGAGTCAATAAACATCTATTAAGCTAGAAACTGTTCTAAACATGGAGAGTATAAAAGAGATACAGATAGACCAAAAGGGTACCTGCCTTCAAGGGGCTCATTGAAGAAGCAACAATTAAGTTATTTTTATAGGCAAAATTAAAAAAAAATATTAATAGAAGGAAGACACTTAAGAGAATTTGGGAAAATCTTACTGTAGAGGATGTTTCATTTTGGAATCTGAAGGAAACTGGGGAAGCCAGTAAGGAAAGCTGAGGAAACAGAGCATTCCAGTGAAACAGTGAGTCTGTGAATCTGTATGTATTTCTCATTAAAAGAATCTTTAAAATATTTGGATTGCTTGTGAACATTCAAGGAACATCTAAAATAGTAGGTATTAGCAGGCGAATCCCAAATTGTCACATGTATAACAAAATAATTTCCATTAAAATGCAACTTTGATGGCTTAGACTCTACATCTTCAGTTGAAGAGCAAGAGTACATGGTGCCCTCAGGACTCACGTTATGGAGAAGCAATTCAAAATACCAGCATTATACAACTTATTTCTAACTTCCAGAATTATGAACTCTTTAATCATTATTTTCATTAATTTTGTTAAAAGAGTATCCAACAATTATCTTTCTCCTTTTGCTCCCCACTTTGGGTCATTCAAACATCCCTAAAAGTGAATTTATGCCTCCCTTATCCAGTCATGCCAGTCCTGTTCTGTCTTTTTCCATTTTTCCTCAGTCTCACTATAAGTGAGATAATGCTTCATATACCTAAATTTGTTAAACTCTTTGAAAACTCAACTCTATTTTCCAAAAATTATGAAATGCTCTGCAACTTTCAAACAGCATTCCTTCCATCATCTTGGTTTCATTTTAGCATATTTCTTACAAACACCATATTCCTTCCAAAACTCTCTTCTGATGGCCATTTCTTACACATCCACTGGTTCACAAGTTCAAAAAAATGCGGGATATTCTTCTGCTACTATTAATCTATTTTCCCATCATATCTCTGGCATTATTCCTCCATGATTTTTTTTTATTCTTTAAAGGTCTATCTGTTTTGTTTATATCTCAGTTATATCTTAATCATCTACAAAATTTCTTATTATTCACTCAATTTTTTAAATGCGTTTAATGCACAAGTGTTTTTTCTCTCCACATATTGGTCATAAATCTCTCCTATTTCCATATTCATGTTGATGAGTCCTCTACAAAACTTATCTTTCAATTCTATAACTTTCTGAACTGCAATAAAAATATCTTCCTGTTCTCAGGCATGCTTGTATGGGGTATACCTTGGAAATCACTATGTTTCTGCAATTCACAAACTTCAAGGTCTAGAAATTTGAAATTCCTTTTTAACCATTTTGTTACCAAAATAAAACCTACCATTTACCATTATAGAGACCTTAAATACAATGAATAATCATTAATGTCTTAATCTAGCTCCTTTCAACTACACATTTATTGCTTCCATACTAAATTAAACCTTGACTTGTCCATCAATCTCACCCAAACTACAAAACTCTCATTCCTGAGTGAATACTGCCATGCACTTTTTCCTACTTTTGCTCTAAAATTGTTGAGTGATAATGAATTTTTTAAACGACAAATTCTACTATATTTCATCCAGTACAAGCCTGCAGTATATATCTGTAGTCATGCCTCTACTACAACTCAATATTGAGTCATGTCTATCTTTATTTTAAAACTTTATATTCAAGATGGCGGGGTGAGAGCAACTACTCACCTAAGCTCTTGAATAAACTCCTTCATGTACCTCTGAAAGGAGAATCTGACCAAATTTTGGAGGTGCAGAATCCAGTGGGAGAGACTGCGATGGATTCGGAGCTCATGTCGGACTGGAAGGTCCACGGGAAGGATCTGTTCCACAGGGGTGATCGCACAGCACACAGCGCAGCGTGGCCAGTGCAGCTGAGCATAAGGGACCCAAGAAACCCGAGTGGTGGGCAGAACCAGAGGAGCAGCACCCAGGTTGGGCGACAAGCCAAACCGACCCAGTGAGAGCCACCAAACGTCAGATATCAGCGCAGCAGCTCCTAAGACCTACAGCCTGAAGATCAAACTTTGCTAAGTCACCTACTTGAACTTCCAGGAGCCAGGATGGCAGAGTGATCAGTAAATGCTCTCTCCTCCCCCCTTGTTGACCGTGAAAGAACCATAAAATATTTCCCCAGAAAAATCCTAGATCAGCAGGAATAGCAGAAGGAAGCCAATAGCCTCATAACACCTGAGTCAAGGAAAATAGCTAAGGGGGACTCCTCCTACAGTGGCAGAGGCAAACTGGAAGGACAGAGGACCCAGGGCCGAGAAAACTTGCACTAGGACACAGGCAAGATTCATTGGCAGGAGAGAAGCCCCAGGAGGGGTGGGAACACGCATTAGCATCTAGGCTTGCCTCAGCTGTCCAGCGGAATCAGAAGGACAATAGGGCAGCTGGGATTGCCAGTCCCTGAGCTTGCCTTTGCATCAGTTCAGCTGCGGAGATCTTCTGTGACCAGACCACCCCTCCCCCACACTTAACAAGATAAACTCAGGGCTGATCAGGGAAACACCAAACAAAAAACTGTTTTTGGCTTGTTCACACATCAGCTCAGCAAAAAGTTGTCTAGCTTCTGACTGAAAGAACCAGAAGCCACAACACTCAGTCAACATAATGAACAGGAAATAGCAGAGGGCCAAAAGAACCATAGAAACTTTCTATGGGGATAAGAACCAAAACACAAACACCAGAGAGGTCAGAGCTGAGACTGTACTTCCATCTGAAACTTCAGAAGGAACTATGAACTGTTTTCAAGCACAACCAGCTCTCCTGGAACAGCTGAAGAAGGAAATAAAAGATAAACTGGCCAATGAGTTTAAAATTATTAAGAAAGAATTCACTGATGAGAACACCTCTTTGAAAAGGAAAATTGAACAAGTGGAAAAGGAAGTTCAAAAGTTAAGTGGAGAAAATAGGACTCAATGAGACAACAACAATCCATCAAACAAAATGAAATGAAATGAAAGAATGAAAAGACAGAAGAAAATGCAAAATATCCAATTGGAAAAACAACTGACCTAGAAAATAGATCCAGAATAGAAAACTTAAGAATTATTGGCCTGCCAGAAACCCATGACAGAGAAAAGAGCATGGACAATATCTTCCAGGAAATCATCAAGGAAAACTGCCCAGAAGTACTAGAATCAGAGGGCAAAATAGTCATCGAAAGAAGCCACCGTTCCCCTCATGAAAGGTATCTCAAACTCAAAACCCCAAGAAATATAGTTGCCAAATTCCAGAGCTATCAAGTGAAAGAGAAAATATTACAAGCAGCCAGAAAGAAACAATTTAAATATCAAGGAGATACAGTCAGGATTACACAGGACCTTGCAGTTTCTACATTAAAAGATCAAAAGAATTGGAACCCAATATTCCATAAGGCAAACGAGTTGGGACTATAACCAAGGATCATCTACCCAGCAAAGTTCAGCTTAACATTCCAGGCAATGAGAAAGTCATCAAACAAAGTAAGAGATTTCCAGAGTTTCCTGACCAAAACGCCAGAACTAATAGACAATTCGATCTTCAAATGCAGGTCTCAAGAGAATCATAAAAAGGTAAACAGGGAGGAGGAAAAAAAACAACTTGTTACTCAATTAGGGCAAACTGTTTACCTCCCTATAAAGGAAGATGATACGTGTCAATCTAGAGAATTTTGTGGCTATTATGAAATATAAAAGGGATATGCATAGGGGGAACGGGTATAAAGTAAATGATATCATGAAAAAAATACAATTTAAGTATGAGAAGGGATTGTAATAGGAGATGTAAAAAGGAGGAAGCAGAAAATGGCAAATTACATCACAAAAAGAAGTACAAAATCATAGTAGAAGGAAAGAAAGGAGGCAGATGAGCATTGTATGAGAGGTACTCTCAGAGGATTTTTTTCAAGGAGGGAACAATAAACTTAAGTAGATAATCCTAACCAGCTAGAAGAAAGGGGAGGGAGGCTAAAAGGGAGGGAAGAAGCAATAAGAGTAAAGGGGGGGTAAAAGGGAGCAGGGCTAAAAGAAGGAGGGAAAGGCAGCAAGAGGAGGTGGTAAAAAGTGAATACTATTGAGGAGGGGAAGGGAGACAGGAGAGCTAAAAGCACAAATGGTGGAAAAGAAGATGGAGGGAAATACACAGATTGTAATCATAACTGTGAATGTGAATGGAATGAATTCTCCCATAAAATGGAGACGGATAGCAGAATGGATTAAAAGCCATAATCCAACAATATGCTGCTTACAAGAAACACATTTGAAATGGGGGGATACACATAGGATAAAGATCAAAGGATGGAGCAGAATATAGTGTATATAGAATATAGCTCCAGCTGATGTAAGAAAGGCAGGAGTAGCAATCCTAATCTCAGTCAAAGTAAAAGCAAAAATAGATCTAATCAAAAGGGATAGGGATTGAAACCATATCCTGCTAAGAGGCACCATAGACAATGAAGCAATATCATTGCTAAACATGTATGCTCCAAGTGGTATAACATCCAGATTCTTAGAAGAGAGTTTCGGGGAGTTGAAGGAAGAAATTGACAGCAAAACCATACCAGTGGGTGGACCTCAACCTCCCTCTTTCTGAACTTGATAAATCTAACCTCAAAATAAACAAGAAAGAGGTTAAGGAGGTAAATAAAACTCTAGATAAGGTAGATATGATAGATCTTTGGAGAAAATTGAATGGGAATAGAAAGGAATATACCTTTTTCTCAGCGGTACATGCAACATTTACAAAAATTGACCATGTACTAGGACATAAAAATCTCACAATCCAGTACAGAAAGGCAGAGAAAATCAATGCATCCTTCTCAGATCATAATGCAATAAAAATTATATTTAATAAAAGGCCATGGAAAGATAAAGCAAAAATCAATTGGAAACTAAACAATCTAATCCTAAAGAAGGAATGGGTTAAAGAAGAAATCATAGAAACAATCAACAACGTCATCCAAGAGAATGACAATAATGAAACAGCCTACCAAATCTTATGGGATACTGCAAAAGCAGTTCTTAGGGATAGTTTTACATCTTTGAATGCCTACATGAATAAAATAGGGAAAGAAGAGATCAATGACTTGCGCATGTAGCTGGAAAAGCTAGAAGAAGAACAAATTGAAAATCCCCAAGAAAATAGCAAATTAGAAATACTGAAAATCAAAGGAGAGATTAATAAAATTGAAATGAAGAAAACTATTGAATTAATAAATAAAATCAATAGTTGGTTTTATGAAAAAAACTAATAAAATTGATAAATCTTTGGTCAATTTGATTAAAAAAAATAAAGAAGAATATCATATTACTTATATTAAAAATGAAAGGGGTGAACTCATCTCCAATGAGGAGGAAATTAAAACAATAATTAGAAATTACTCTGCCCTACTTTGTGCCCACAAATTCGATAATCTAAACGAGATGGATGGGTATTTTAAAAAATACAAATTGCCCAGAATAAGAGAAGAGGAATTTGAATACTTAAACAACCCCATCTCAGAAAAAAGAAATTGAACAAGCCATCAATGAACTCCCTAGGAAAAAAATCTCCAGGACCAGATGGATTCACAAGTGAATTCTATCAAACCTTTAAAGAACAGTTAATTTCAATACTATATAGACTATTTTTAAAAATTGGGGAAGAAGGAGTCCTCCCAAATTCTTTCTATGATACAAATATGGTTTTGATACCCAAACCAGGAAGAGACAAAACAGAGGAAGAAAATTATAGACCAATTTCTCTAATAAATATAGATACAAAAGTTTTAAATAAGATTTTAGCAAAACGAATACAGCATCTTATCAGGAAAATAACATACTATGATCAGGTAGTTTTCATACCAGGAATGCAGGGCTGGTTCAATATTAGGAAAACTGTTAGCATTATTGATCATATCAACAACAAAACTAACATAAACCACATGATTATCTCAATAGATGCAGAAAAAGCTTTCGACAAAATACAACACCCATTCCTATTAAAAATACTGGAGAACATAGGAATAAAGGGAACTTTCCATAGAATGATAAGCAGTATCTATCTAAAACCTTTGGCAAGCATTATATGCCTTGGGGATAAGCTAGATGCATTTCCAATAAGATCAGGGGTGAAACAAGGATGTCCATTATCACCACTATTATTCAATAAGGCACCAGAAATGTTAGCTGTAGCAATTAGACAAGATAAAGAAATTCAAGGAATAAAAATAGCCAAAAAAGAAACTAAGTTATCACTCTTTGCAGATGATATGGTGATGTACTTAGAGAATCCTGGAAATTCAAGTAAAAACTACTTGAAATAAGAAACGACTTCGGCAAAGTTACAGGTTACAAAATAAACCCACACAAATCTTCTGCATTCCCATATATTAGCAACAAAGTCCAACACCAAAAGATAAAAAGAGAAATCCCATTTAAAGCTAGGGTAGATACTATAAAATACTTAGGAGTTTACCTGCCAAAACAAACCCAGGAATTATATGAACTCAATTACAAGACACTTTTTGCACAAATAAAGTCAGATTTAAGTAAGTGGAAAAACATCAGTTGTTCATGGGTAGGCCGAGCTAATATAATACAAAAGACAATTTTAACCCAAATTAATTTAATTATTTAGTGCTATACCAATTAAACTATCAGATAATTATTTTCTGGAGCTAGATAAAATAATATCAAAATTCATTTGGAAGAACAAAAGGTCCAGAATATCAAAGGGATTAATGAAAAGAAATGCCTGGGAAGGTGGCCTAACACTACCAAACCTCAAATTGTATTATAAAGCAGCAATTATCAAAACCACTTTATATTGGCTAAGAAATAGAGGGGTAGACAAATGGAATAGACTTGGCACTCAAGACACAGTAGGCAAGGAATATAGCAACCTCCTGTTTGATAAACCCAAGGACCCCAGTTTCTGGGATAAGAACTCACTGTTCGACAAAAACTGCTGGGAAAACTGGTTAACAGTGTGGCGGAAATTAGATATAGACCCATGCCTGACACCATACACAAGAATAAAGTCCAAACGGGTACATGATTTAGGTATAAAGATTGATACCATGAATAAACTGGAGAAGCAAGGAATAGTGTATTTATCAGATTTATGGAGAGGGGAAGAATTTTTCACTAAAGAAGAGGTAGAAAGCATTATGAAATGCAAGATGGATAATTTTGATTACATTAAACTGAAAAGTTTTTGTGCAACCAAATCCAATGCAACCAAAATTCGGAGGGATGTTGTAAATTGGAAAAAAAATTACGACTATGCTCGGGAATAAAGGCCTCCTTTCTAGAATATATAGAGAACTGACTCAAATGTACAACCATACAAGTCATTCTCCAATTGATAAATGGTCAAAGCATATGAACAGGCAATTTTCAGGGGAATAAATTAAAGATATCTATAATCATATGAAAAAGTGCTCTCAATCACTACTGATTAGAGAGATGCAAATCAAAACAACTCTGGGGTACCACATCACACCTATAAGATTGGCAATCTTGACAGAACAAGAAAGTGATAAATGCTGGAGAGGATGTGGGAAAGTTGGAACACTAATTCATTGTTGGTGGAATTGTACTCAATAGGAAAGTGTATGTAGAACCTATACCGAATTGTATGCTGTCGTGGGGAGGGAGAGGTGTAGTGGGGGAAAGGTGGGAGGGTTGGAGGGGTTAAAATCTTAATTTTAAGGAAGTGATTGTAGAACACTAAAAAAATAAAAATAAATAAACAAAACAAAAAAAAAACTTTATATTTTTAATCTTATTGGTGTAGGTATACCCTCCAAAGTCACAAACTACAAATTATCTGTGCCTTTGTATCCTATCCCATAATCTTTAACGAAGTATTTGTTTTTGCCCTAGGAACTTTATTTTCGTTATTTCATTATTTCTATATAGCTTTGCCTCTTCTTGTTCTGATCATACATTTTCTATATTTTTTACTTCTTGCAGTTATGCCATCATTGGTAATATGCCATAGCCTACATAAATTCACCAAGCATGTCTTGATTGTCCATTGGATCACCTGAAATATTGATTCTTTGTAGACTATCTTTTTTTGAAATTATGATCACGGCAAATCGGCTCTTGTTTTCTCCTTACCTTATTCCACACAGATCCTTCCAAATCTTTTCCCTTCACTTCACTTTCCATGCTAATGAATTAGCTTCCTACTTCATTAATAAGACTGGCATAATCTGCTGTGATCTTTCTAAGCTCCTCTCTCCCGTTTCTGAAATGTGTGTGTGTGTGTGTGTGTGTTCAATCACACTCTCATTATCTCTACACAAATCACACTATTCTCTAAGGTTAATGCCCCACTTCAGTCCTTGACTCATGTCCTCTTGTCCATTTCATTATTTTTTTCTACCTTTGAAAAATATATACTCTCTTATGGGTCATCTCATCTTGCTTATGCTAATTTTTGACTTTAAACTATGAAAAGTAAAATTTGCAGCTTCTCAGGCACATTGGCAAGGATATTACAAATATACCAATCATAAGAAAATCATGTGAAAATTCACACCTGGTTTGGAACAATTTCTTTGATGACTAGTGTTTTTACCTTCTCCTTTCATTATTCATTTCAACTGTTTTACTTAATATTGTCTCCAGAGAAGCTATTTTCTCTTCACATTCACCATCCTAATGTAATTTCTAAGTGTGATCTCATTATCATAATATGTCATAATTACTATATTTAACTTCTAGAGATAAAATAAGCCATGTGAGTCATCTTTAATATTTCACTTTTAAAATAAAATGGTATTAACTATGTTTCCTCCATAACACTGAATGGGAAAAATTCAATCACAACTCTCATCACCTATTTCTTTTCTTCTCAGTTCTCCTTACTGAAATCTCATGGTAAAATTTATTTGCAAAGATTTACTATGCAGTCAATCAGTACATGACACACTTCAGATTTCTTTTTAGGCATCATTTAAATCAAATTTTCAGTACCCATGGATGTCTCAGGTAAAAAGTGCATTGCTGTGATTTATTCATTTTCTGTGACATATTTACCATGAAAAATTCTTGGTAGAATTTGATAAGAAGGTTCTCAGTCCTTCTATGATGTTGCTCCATACTACATTATGCAAAGTTGTTGAGAGAAACTCAGTTTTACACATCATTTTATACTCAAACATGCATACACACATTTATATTTGTGTATTTATGTATGTACACACACAGACACATACACACACACACATCTTCCCAGTCATTTTTCCTCCAAAGTTACAATACTTTCCATGGACAAGAGACTAGATCATTCACATAGAAAAGCTAGTCAATACCGATGACTTCAAATTTCACAGTCCTTGCTATATATAGTCATAAATCTCCCCCAGAGTGACATCAAATTTAATGTGTACCATTACTGCAGAAATGCGTCTCTAATTCTCTATTAATGATAATTTAACATGCCATTTTGAGCAGTTCCACACCTATAAGTTATAAAATGAGTTAAATTACAATTATATCCTAACTTAATTATCTGTAATTAGAATTCTCAACCCACCAAACATGTAATGAATAATTTTTTTTTGTCTTTAAAAGAAATTCTACTAATATATTCATAAGATCATAGATTTTTGAGTTGGAAGGGACCTTCCATATGATCTAGACTATCAACACACTAATTTTGCTAGTAAGGAACTAAGGTGCAGGTTATTGAAGTGATTTTCCCTTAATGATTTAGGTAGCAAGTGGTACTGCTAATATTAGAATCAAGTTTATGTGACTCCCAAACTAATGCTCTTTCCAATGCACCTTTCTCATTCTTGCCAACAAATACACATCATTCATGTAATTATTTGACACAATCAATTTAGGTACTAAATCTAATCACCATATGTTGTTTATTCATAATAATTTAAATCAACGGAAATATAATCAGAAAATCAATTAAAAATTGATTTCTAAATTTTGGTGAAGGCCAAATAATTTATAGGGTCATTCCTTGTTGCTGCTTTTTGACCAAATGAACTAGAATTTCAGGAAGACTTCCCCTTTGCTTTCATTGAAAAATGATGCTTTTGAAACTGGCCACTTTTTAAGGCACATAGAGTTAGAGGTCTAATAAGGATTTTTAACTTCCCATATTCTTCTCAGAAAACATAATAGCTCTGCTATATTATGCCATATACATTTAAACATAACTCTCAGAAAGATGTATGTCGATACAGATGTACAAATAAAATGATATTGAACTACTAAAGCTGTTAAAATGAACTGACTGGAAGTTGGTGCCAGGTCTCTCACAAAAAAAAACAAACAAACAAACAAACAAAAAATAAAGTAAATTGAACATGGAAATCTCTTTGGAGTCTGTGTCATATATATTTTTTTTCAAAACACTGTGAATATAATTTCATTCTCCATAAGACAGTTTTCCATCACCTAACAATCATCTGGACTTTGGACCATGTCCTGCTGCCAATGCTATATACTTCCTTGTCCCAAATACACATTTCCTTGCTTGTATACCCTTCTACTTATTTCTTTTGTGCTCTATTACATCTAAATGATATCTGAATTTTGAGATTTTTTTCATATTTTTTCCTATTTCTAAATCATATTTTCAATAGTTATTATAAGACCGTTTCTTTCAGTAGTAATATCCTTTGTCCTCCTTTTGAGTAGTATTTTTTTTCAATGTTAATAACATAAGTTCAAACCATATCTCCTCTACAGGCAGAGTACTAAAGATCAAGTAGAGGAACTTTATTTCCCTTCAAAAGAATAGTAAATTTCTTTCTTAGTCATAAATGATAACCAAAAAAGGGAATGTTACAAAGTTTCAACTTTTGATTCTATCCCAATTTGCCTTGAGAATATATACTCACATAATAGTTTAGGACCTGCTTCATATAATATGCTCTCTCTGCAATGAAACTGCATATAAAACCTACCAAAGTGTTTTATTCCTAATAAGTAAAAGGAAGAATAGACAATGTGGTATGAGGACAGATCCTCATGAAAACAATAGATTTCATTTCCTTATAAAATCTCCATTTTGAAAAGGGAAATTAAGTTTACATATTTATATTGTCCCTATAGATTAAACTAATGCATCACCCCATACTATTTTCCCTAGACATTATTTTTGACAAATGTCCTGAACAAATACAAAATAAAATAAATAATTGGCTTGGTGCTGAGCTATGTAATAAAGATACAAGGCAATGTGATTGAAATACCAAAAACAATGCATTATAAAATAAGAAAATTTAATTGAAAGGTGTGAGTCTTCATAACAAAAGTGTTTATGAATGAAACTAGAAGAAAAAAAAAGAAATGGGAAATGATGAGTACTTCTACCATATTTTTTGCTCATCTAGAATGTTAGAACCACACATTTGATTTACTCACCTCATTTACTAATGTACATTTATGGTGAAGCACAAATATAATTTAAGGTAAAAGAAGTCAAATGCATCTGGAAAAGAACAAACAGACATGGGAGAAATTCATGTTAAAGTAGCAAAATCTGGAAGCATTGAACTGAATTTTTACAATATCTAAGATAAAAAGAGAAGGAAGACAATACTGTGGAAAATGGTTGTACTCCGAATTAAAAATATCTGAGATCAAATCGTACCTGTGACAGTTAATATTTTTGTGACCTTGAGAAAATTGTTCAATCTCTCTGGGCCATATTTTTATCATTTGCAAAATAGTGGAGTTGATTTAGATGGCATCCATTAAATGTCCTTTCTAGGTCTGGATCTATATTACTAAATTTCTTAAGGTGAAAAGGGGTATCACAAACAGTATTGTCACAAAAACATTAAGAATAGGAACAATTCAAAATATTGATGTTTTTCACCTTTAGAAAATCCTTAAGAAGTATCTCCATATAGTAAGCCAGCATCCCAAGTAAAAAATATGAAAAAGGCTTTTGCAAATATTTTTCTATAGTACACTATACTTTCACAGGACAATGAAATATTTAGAAAATATGACTTCTATACATTTTTTTATTGTGGTGTTGATTTTTACATGACATTTAATCTAATATACCTGAAATAAACCCTTCATGATTTGCTTAAAACATGGAATCTCCTATGCATTTAATAAAATTGTATAGATTTCCTTAATAGATGTAAATATAGTGATACCTTCGTTCAACGATTTTTTACTCATTCATATAAATGAAGTATAATCTAGGGAAATACATTGTTGTGCTTAGTGTTCAAAAGTGGGATGATGGAAGAATAGTGTCTAAGTAAAGATAAATTTGTTACAGACAGTACAGTAGACATTTGTGTGGATTATATCAAACCCCAGAATACATTAAGAACTCCTCAACTGTATTCATAATCTATAAAATAAGATCAGTCTAACCGTTATGAAGACAAGAAATATCCATTGCCTAGGTATGTGGTTCAAAAGTCAATTAATTAGTCCATCAGTGATGCAAAATGAATAGAAGTAAAAGAGTGGGGTGCATTATTATATATGGAAATGTTCAGCATTTTTTCTCAAGATAATTTTGGTTGTACAAATAACAACACACTTTTTAATGTCAATATTGTCCTGATCATTCTTTATGTCTGTAAATCATGAAACCACAAAGAATTACAACTTTGGTTCCCAAGTTATAGTAGACGTAAGTAGGCTGTAACATTTTTAAGCAATTAATCAATAAGCTTTTTCTTTTTTTAATTAATTGATATATTTTAATTTTCAGCGTTCACTTCCATAAGATTTTGAGTTTTAAATTTTCTCCCCCTCCTTCTGCTCTTCCCTCCCAACACAGCTTGCAATGTCATATAAAATCTACATATACATTCTTATTAAACATATTTTGCCATTAGTCATGTTGTAAAGAAGAACCAGTGAGAGAAACCACGAGAAAGAAGAAATAACAACAACCCAACAACAACAAAAGAGAGGAAATAGTATGCTTTCATTTCCATTCAGACTCCATAGTTCTTTCTCTGGATGAGAATAGCATTTTCCATTGTGAGTCTCTTGGTGTTGTCTTAGATGCTTTCATTGCTGAGAAGAGCTAACTCTATCAAAGTTAGTCATTACACAATGTGGCTGTTATTACCTATTATATTCTCTTAGTTCTGCTCATATCACTCAGCAACAGTTCATATAATTTTTTCCAGGTTTTTCTGAAGTCAGCCTGTTCATCATTTCTTATTGAACAACAGTATTCCATTATATTCAGGTATCAGAACTTGTTCAGACATTTCCCAAATTAAGGGAATCCCCTCAATTTCCAATTTTTGGTCAACACAAAAAACAATTTTATATATGGGATCCTTCCTCCATTTTTACTATCTCTTTGGAATACAGACTTATAGGTGGTATTGCTGGGTCAAATGATATGCACAGTTTTAAAGCCCTTTGTTCATACTTTCAAATTATTCTCCAGAATGTGTGGATCAGTTTATAACTCCACCAACAGTGCATTAGTGTTTCAATTTTCCCACATCTTCTCCAACATTTATCAATTTCCTTCTTTGTCATGCTAGCCAATCTGATAGGTGTGATGTGGTTCCTCAGAGTTGTTTTGATTTGCATTTCTGTAATCCGTAGTGATTTAGAATATATTTTTCCTATGATTATAGATAGCTCTAATTTCTTCATCTTAAAAGTGTCTGTTCATATCTTTTGGCCATTTATCAATTGGAGAATAATATGTATTCTTATAAATTTAGTTCTTTTCTCTATGTATTTTAGAGATGAAGACTTTGTCAGAAACACTGGGGGTAAAAAAAAATTGCTTCCCAGCTTTCTGCTTCCTTTCTAATCTTGGTTGCATTGACTTTGTTGAGCAAAATCTCTTCAATTTAATGTAATGAAAATCATCTATTTTTACTTCATAATGTTCTTTGTCTCTCTTTAGTCATAAATTCTTCCCTTCTCCATAAATCTGAACGGTAAACTATTCCCTGCTTTCTTAGTTTGCTTATGGTATCAGCCTTAATATGTAAATCATAAACCCACTTTGATTTATCTTGTTATGCAGTATAAGATGTTTATCTATGCCCAGTTTCTTTCATACTATTTTCCAGTTTTCCCAGAAGTTTTTCTCAAATAGTATTTTTTATCCCAGAAGCTGGAGTCTTTGGGTTTAGGAAACACTAGATAACTATAGACATTAACCGTTGCGTGTTGTGTACCTAACCTATTCCACTATCCACTACTCTATTTCTTAGCCAGTACCAAGTACTTTTGAGAATTTCCACTTTATAATACAACTTAAGATCTGACATGGCTAGGACATCTTCCCTTGTATTTCTTTTTATTAATTCCCTTGCCACTATAAATTTTTGTTTTCCCATATGAATTTTGTTGTCTATTTTTAGTTCTATAAAAACATTTTTGGTAACTTGATTGGTATGGCAGTGAATGAGTAAATCATTTTAGGTAGAATTATCACTTTTGTTATATTAGTTTGTGTTCATATTGTTCCTCCATTTTTTTGGCAGGTAGAATGCCAAATATTTTGTAATGTGTAGAGTAACTTTAAATTAAATTTATCTTTTTATCTTTCACTGTTGGACTTTGTTAGTATATATAGAAATGCTAATGATTTACGTGGGTTTATTTTATATCCTGCAACTTTGACAAATTTGTTTATTTTTTCAAGTACTGTTTTCACTCGATTCTCTGAGATTCTCTAAACATACCACTGTATCATCTGCAAAGAACGATAGCTTTGTTTCTTCTTTGCCTATTCTAATTCCTTCATTTCTTTTTTTTCTTATTGCTAAAGTCAATTTTTCTAATACAATGTTGAATAATAGTGGTGATAACAGACATCCTTGTTTCACCCCCGAGTTTATGTGAAATGCTTCTAGCTTGTCTCCATGACATATGATGCTTGCTGATGATTTTTGATGTATGCTTCTTATCATTTTAAGGAAGTCTTCCTTTATTTCTATTTTCTCTGATGTTTTTAATAAGAATGAGTGTTGTATTATTTTTGAAAGCTTTTCCTGCATCTAGTGAAATAGTCATATGATTTCTGTGAGTTTTATTATTTATATGTTCAATTATGCTGATAGTTTTCCTGGTATTAGGCTATAATATTTTGCCAAAGAAGATGACACATAAGAAGTGAGGGAAGTGATATAATCAAGCAACTATGTGACTAGAAAAGGAGGACTCAATATGAGACATTGTGTTGTCATTAAAAGAAAACCTAAGTGTGATATAGAAGACATATTGATGTCCCAACTCTGCTATATAATATTTGTGTGACTATGTAAATGAAAATTCATGGGAACTCAGCATCATTTGTAAAATGAGAGCACTGGATTAGATGGTATATGAACTGCTTTCTATGTCTAAATGTCTGATATTAGATATCAATACTGAGAGGAAATATACGGACAATTCTAAGGATAAAGTGGTATATGCAAAATCATGAGAACTAAGAAAAAGTCTTTTACCGTTCAGATAGATCCACCACGAAGGGATTCAGAAATGGAACTGGCAAAAATTTCCCAGGACTAGAAAGTATGACAAGTTAAGATGGTGGGAGTACTGATACTAACAGGGGATTGTACAAACCAATCATCTATTTAAGTATATATTTTTTAAAGCATTTATTCCTATGCTTTTTCCCGAGACTCACAAATTCTATGAAAGACATTTTCACTAATAAAGATTGCATCATGCTTTTTCTTACAGTAATTCAATATTTTAATAGGTTAGATTTTTTAATTGTAGGTAATTATGACCAAATAAATATGAATATTCTTGCAAAAGACTTCAAAACGTTATATCTTTGGACTTGGTTCATTTTAGTTATTCATTGATTAAATTATGTTATTTTGTAAATTATAAAACCTGAGATTCAATGAAATTGTGCAATTGTCATTCACAACAAAAGCATATTCATCAAGCAAAATTGAAGTTAAGTTGACTTTTAAAAACTCATAATTGCTGATATGAATCACATACTAAAGATGAAGACAAAACTAATGTTAAGTTTTGGAGAACATTTTTTGAAAATTTAAAAGATAATTCATATTATAAAACACTTTTCCCAGAAATAGTTTTTATTGCAATGTGTTTGCATTTAAAGTTAGCAACCTTATGCTTAAAATAGCTAAAACAATTACAGAAACAAATTTTGATTATAATTTATGCTTTTTTATATTGAAAAATATTCTATAATTAACCATAGATGGATTGGATATTGTATTTTTAAAAAATAATTATTGTATAAAAATTTGAATAAATATACTTGATTGGTATTGTGGATCAGGGGAGAGTATCCTGCTATCAGAGATGATTAGACTTTTAATCACGACTGTAGTCAAATTATAGTAGATGGAAGAATGCTTCAACACCCAACTCAACTGAGTCCTGATGAACTTTATTCAATAATGCCATTTAATCAACCAAGTCCATATTAATTAAGGATGTAGATATTTAAGCAATGAATTTTCTGTGATGCACTTACTTTTGCCTCCTACAAGGAAAATGTTCCATCAGCTTATACCATTCAAGGAGTTTGTCAAACATACATGGCAAATATATAAAACATGAACACAAATTTTATAAGATATGTATGTGATAAAAACTGATAGCCATTCATTTAGATCAAATTTGCATTCTAATATATTCGGTTATAAATCTGTAAAAATCAATTAATCATAAGTGACATAACTAATTTATATGCTGAATTTGAAAATGCATCTTAAAATCAGTGGATTCCATGGCCACATATTCATTTCATTCTACATACTATTGAACTCAGGTAAGCATTACCATTATCATCAAAAACAATAATGAAAGGAAAAAGGTCAGAATGTTGCTTCTATTACAGAAGAGTTGACATGTAACATACATGAATCTTCCATTAACAGTTATATTTAAACAAGAATTTTAAGTGCCTACTCTGTGCAAGGATCAATCTAACTTTTCATCTCTGATCTTCCATCTCCAGTTCTATATATCTCTTGAAGGGAAGGGAAGAAGAGGAGGAAAAAAAAATGATGAAGAGGGAAACTGCCATTTCTTGTTTGTCCAGGTTTAACTTCCATCTTCTATTGTACCAGTGCCAGGAGACCATCATCCCAAACCTTTTTATTGCATTATATTCCCACCTCAGAATTTCAGCAAAACTGTTCTCTCTGAAGCTATCAACAGCTTTTGCTCAGTTTTCTTTTTCCTTTATTTCTCTGCAAAAGTTGATAGTGTTGATTATTCCCTTATCCTCTGTATTCCCTTATGTTTAAGTTTTCAGGACAACACTGTCATAATTCTCCTCTTACCTATCAGAGTGCCCATTTTTATCTCTTTTTCTGGATCCTCATCTAAGGTTTAACCATAGGTGACTGTCAAGACTCTGTCTTAGGCCTTATTCTGTTCTTCTATATTACTTTGCTTGGTGATCTAATAAGCTCCTAAAGATTTAATTTTTATTTCTGTACTAATTAATTTCAAATCTAAATATCCTACCCTAACTTCTCTGCTAATTTATGATAACCCATCTCCAACTTAATTTCAGATATCTTGAACTGGATATTTAAAAAATATTTTCAGTTCAACATGTCCAAGGCTAAATTTACTTTCTATCCCCTGAATTCTCACCCCCTTTAAACTTCCCTAATTCTACTGATGGCAACATCATCATTCAATTACCCTCCTGCATTATGATTTTGTCGGGCACTATACTGTCTGCAGGATGCAAAGGAATGCCAATATACACCCTTGACCCTCAAGGAGCTTATCTTTTTATTTTACTTTTAACTTATGGAATAAAACAAGGATTCCCATAACAGCCCAATGAAAAATAAAATTGTACATGAACCTGAAAATCTACTAAGCACAACTTGCTATTCATTTCAAATATACAACAAAATTATCTTGTATTTTTTTTCCTTTTTTTCTTTCCTTCCTTTCTGCGACCTAGAGATAAGTACCATCAGACACAAATAGGCATGTGTGTATGTATGTGTGTATGTGCAGAATTATTCTATACATAATTTTAATTATCAGTTCTTTATCTAGATGCAGATCATGCCTTCCTTCATTCATCCTTTATGACTAATTTGGATATTTAGAATAGACAAAATAACTCATTCTCTCAAAGTCATTCTTAAAGCAATGTTTTTGGGACTATACACAATATTCTCTAGGTTCTGTTCATTTTCCTCTTCATTTTGTCATGCAAGTCATTCCATGTTTTCTTGTATTGTCTATCACCAATCAGTTCTGAAGTTCAGTTGTTTTTATAATGAGATGTTTCAGATGGTTTTGTATTTTTTCTTGTTTTATATCTTGGTGTCATAGTGTCATTCATTTCTACCTGCCCAAATCTAGTTTTCAAGTGTTTACTTTATCCCTTAACATTTTTATCTTCTTTTTTAATGGGCTAACTTTAAAAAATTATCTTTGATTGTTTTATTCTAATTTCTCCTTATGATTTTATATTTTTCTTTTCAAATGGTTAACGTTCTTTTCCAAATTTGCATAAATTGCTTTCAGATTTTTTTTTCTAATTTTTCCTCAGTTCTCTGTTATTTGATTTTTTAATTCCTTTTTAAGTTCTTCCAAGATTTATGTTTGGGCTTTTGACCATTTCACATTACTCAATAGGTAGGAGTAAAGTATTTGTTTTACCCCACTAACTTTCTCTGAATATGAACTCAGATCTTCTTTAACACCAAAGTAGTTATCAATGTTCAGGTTATTTTACCTTTGGTTACCCACTTTTACTTTTTATTTGTCTTATTTTATTTTTAGTAGTTTAATATTATTATCAGATTTTAATCCAAAATTGGGGATAATGTTTCCCTAGGGCTCACATCCTTCTATTGTTTTCTGAATTGTGTCCAGGTGCACAACCTCACAGACTCTTTTCTCCCTCCTCTAAGTCCAAGTCACAATGTTCTTGCTCCCTACTGTAACACTGTCTGGGCTTGTGCTCACTTTTCCTCACTCACAGCCAGGGATCACACCTACCCAGTACTGGTCTGTCAGACTTCTGGAAACAGCAGGGGCTCCTTCAGTGTAGCCTCATTCAACTATCTCTTGTTCTTTACATGAAAGATTGTGAGGTAAAAGTACTGAGGTGAAATTTCTTGAGACCATGAATGATGTGAAAGTTGAGATGAAATTTCTTGAGAAAAAGTGTGCATTCTTTTTTTTTAATTTAGTTTAGTCTTAAATAATAAAACAAATATAAAATAAGAAAGCAAAAAGCTTGTCATATGCACAGTAGATGGTAGAGAGGAATCAAAATATATAGTAATAAATTTCCATCTTAGAAAGTCTATATACTAAATGCTGTACGCTGTATTGAGAGATGTCCATCTTTGTTTTTTGCTTCTTTCTAAGTGTTCTTTTGTTTTCTGCTTTGCAATTTTTACTTTATTCTTTTTTCCTTTTCCCTTCCTCCCCCAGGAAGGCTTCAGATAAGCATGGATATGTTCATATAGTGAAATAGATCTATACATAAACATATACATACATATATAGCTATGCATTCCCTAACAAATTCTCATTTTTCAGCTTGTGCTTATCTCTTATTTCTTATCCCTCCTGACTTCTCTACTTTACTTTTATCCAGTACTTTGTCCTCGTATTACTTAACCTATGCCCCTCCAAGGATTCTTCCCTTATCTTCCCTTCCCATTAATCTAAACAACTTATGCCTCCCCCTTTAAACTATTTCCTCATTATCCTCTCTAGAGATGCATCCATTATCCTCCTCCCTCCCCCTTAACATTCCCTTAACATTATATATATATACACACACACACACACACACACACACACACACACACACACACGTGTGTGTGTGTGTGTATGTATCTTGTTCCCTCCTGAACCCATTCTTGGTGAAAGTAGGTTTCCAGAAATAACAGCCCTCCTCCCCCATCTAATGTCTCTGTGTTGGTTCTTCTTTTTGCACCTCATGTCTACAAGATAATCACTCTTTTTAACTTTTTCTATGTTTAAAGTCATATCATACTCCTGTCTACCCCATTCTTTTTTATGAGCTACCTAATTAGTATAATAGTGTTACACTTATGTTTTTTTTTTCATTTTACATACATAAAAGATAAAGTGTCTGTCCTTATTGGGGCCCCTATAATTAATCATTGATATGCACCTTATATTTCTTTTAGCTCTTGTATATCAGAACTTCTTTTAAGTTAAGGATGTTTTAAAAAATTCCCGAAAGTCTTAAAATTCATTAAATGTCCATTTTAAAAAATTTAATTATGCCTTTAATTGCTAGCCATTTGATTTTTGGCTGGTATCCCAGTTTTTCTGCTCTTTGATATATAGTGTTTCAATAACTACTTCTTTCAATCCACTTCCAGGTCTTGTGTGATACTAATTGTGGAACTACCATGTTTAAGTTATTTTTGTATTTGTCATTGCAAATAATATTTCCTTTCTCATCCCTAATTTTATTAATTTAATCTGAATATTAATATTTTATCCCTGTTCAGGAAGTTTCCAAATTTGATGGAAAAATAGGGAAATAAGAGAGGTAAGTATAGAAAACTTACTCTCATTTGTATTGTCTCAAAAAGGGAATAATATGAATACTCATTTGCATATAGAAATCTCTTATCCTATAGGAACGTAGGAAGGGAGGAGGATGTAAGAAGGAAAGTGGGAGGCTTATAGATGGGATCACAATTTGTGGTAGGCAGAAATCAGAAAGTAAACAATTCTGAAAATGAACTGGGTAAAAGGAGAGAGGGAAACAATACAATAAATGGGGAGAAATAGGATGAAGGGAAATAGATAGTTGATAATTATTACTTACAGTGAGTTTCTCTGATTGAGATGTCATTTCTCAAACATGGAGAAAATTGAATCAAATTTATAGAAACACGAGCCATTCCTCAACTGATGATCAGGGAAATAATGATCAGTGCATATCACCAGATGGTTTTCAGCCAAAATAATCAAAGTCATCTATAGCTACGGGGAAATATGCTCTAAATCACTATTAGTGTGAGAAATGTAAATTAAAACAACTCTGTGCTACTACCTCACACCTGTCAGCTTTGAAAATGTGAGAAGGAACATGCTGAATATTGGAGGGGATGTGAAAAAAATGAAACATTAATGTACTATTCGTGAAGCTGTGTACTGATTCAACCATTCTGGGGAGCAAATTGGAACTACGCTCAAAAAGTTATAAACCACATATAGCCTTTGAGTGCACAATACCACTATTACATGATTAAGTCTGTATCCAAAAGAGATTTAAAAAAGGAAAAAAAAAGCTGCTAACCTAGTTTTTTCCTGATCATAGCTCTGTACATATGTGTACAAAAGTATGTATAGCAGGTTTTTGGGGGTTTTGGGGGTTTTTTTTGGTGGCAGCAAAGAATTACAAACTGAGGGGATATCTGTCAGTTGGGGAATGCCTGAACAAGTTGTTGTACATTATTGTGATACAATACTATTGTGCTCTAAGAAAGAGCTTGATGTCCTCAGAAAAAAAGCTTGAAAAGTCTTCCATGAAGTGATGCAAATGAAATGAACAGAAGTAGAATTATATTGTACAGTTAACAGAAGTATTATGTGATGGATCCACCAAGAATAATTCAGTTATTTTTAGTGATACAATGATCCAAGACAATGTTGTAAAACTTAAGATGAGAGATGCTGCGTATCTGCAGAGAAAGAAATGGTAGTGACTGAATGTACATCAAAGATATATTTTCTTTACTTTTCTTTATTTTTCTTGTTTTTGTGGGTGTTTTCTTTCACAGAATTATTTACATAGAAATATATTTTCCATGATTCTATATGTATAACCAAAGTCAAATAATTTTTCTTTGCAATGGGAGGGGAAGAGAGGAAGGGAAATAATTTGGAACTCAAAATTTGAAGAAAAAGAATGATAAAGTTGTTTTTACATGTAATTGGGGGAAATACTGACTAAGTTAAAAATAGTTGATAAAGAAAAAAAAATGTGAAATACCTCATAAGAAAAAGAAAAACTGACCTGGAAAATATATCAAGGAAAGAAAGTTTAAAATTATTGGGAGAATATAAAAGTCACAATTAAAAAAAAAAAAACCTGGATAGTATATTTCAAGAAAATGTAAAAGGAAACTGCCTTCATATCCTTGAACTAGACTACAAAATAGAAAATGAAAAATTTTGCCAATCATGCCTTGAAAGATATCCCAAAAGCAAAACTCTCAAAAATATCATAGCCTCATTCCCAAGCTTCCAGGTCAAGGAAAAAAATAAAACAAGTCACCAGAAACAATTCAAATAGCATGGACAGCCAGGATTGCACATTATTTCATATATTCTACATTAGATAATTGAAGGGTTTGGACTATGTATTCCAGAAGGAAAAAAAAAATTAACATTACAACAAAGAATCTTGTATCCTGCAAAATTGAGTATAATCCATAGTGGGGGATAGGGGTGAATATTTAATGAAATAAAGGACATTTAAGCATTCCTAATTATGAGATCAGAGCTGAATTTTAAAAATCTTTCAAATAATATAATCAAGAAAAATATGAAAAAGAAATTAAAAAAGAACATGTAAGAGATTAAATAAGATTAAACTGTTTCTATTCCCACATGACAAGAGGATATTTGTAACTCTTAAGAACCTTGTAACTATAAGATCAATTAGAAAAAAAAAAGTATTTTCATAGAGGATAAAAGTGAGTGATGAATGACAATAACAGAATGATATGCAAAGAAACAAAATTAAGAAGCAAGTTGGTGAATTTAACTCGGAGAAGAGGGATTAAGGAGATTGAATGGGACAGATCTCACACAAAAGAAGTACAAAGGAACGATTATTGTTGGGGGAATAAGGGAAGGGAGGGTAGCAAAATTTGAACCTTACTTTCATCAGAACAAACTTAGAAAGGGAATAAAATACACACTAATTTAAGAGGTAGGTGAGGTTGATAGAAGTGAAGGCAGATAGGGGAAGATGGTGATCAGAAAACAAAGAAACTTGCTAGGCATCATAGTATGAGAAGTAAGAGAAAGAGAAGGAAAAATGAGGGAAAAACTGGATGGAGATAACTATACAATTGTCTTGACTGTAAATGTGAATATGATGAACTCACCCATAAAACAGAAGTGGAAAGCAGAATAAATTAAAAGCCAGAATCCTGCAATTTTCTATTTAGATGAAAGACATTTGAAGCATGGAAACACAGAGAGTAAAGGTAAATAGCTAGAGTAGACATTTTTATGATTTGTTTTGAAAGAGAACAGTCTTCAAAACATATGCCAATGAACTTTACATTGATTCCTAGCTGGACTATTAAAATGATGGCTCATGAAAATCTAGCAAGGAAGTAAAGTACGATCACATCTGAGCATGACATTGTCCTGATTTCTGCACACATTAGAATATGTGCAGTATTAATGGGGAAGAGGTAGATAAGGAAAGTTTTGAAAGGTGTTATTCACTTTTCTTTCCTTTTCTCCATTTATTAACATTTTATTTTTCCCAATTACATGTAAAGATACTTTCAACATTCATTTTTGAGAGATTTTTAATTTCAAATTTTTCTCTCTACTCTTTCCCCTCACTAAGAGAGAAAAAATTCTTATATAGGTCACATATGTATCCAAAACAACATATACATAACATGTTAAGTATATTCCATATCAGTCATGTTGTGAAAGAAGAATCAGAGAAAAGCAAAAACCATAAGAGAAAAAAAAATAGTATACTTTGATATACATTCAGACATCAAAATTCTTTCCTGAATGTGGGTAGCATTTTCTATCATGAATCTTTTGGAATTGTCTTAGATCATTGTCAAACTGGGAGGGGAAGACCCTTAGGGTCTCTGGTCAAAGAAGAAACAGTTACTATTTACATTCAATGTGAGTCAGAAAGGCCCCCAAAATAATAATTAAGTGGTATTTGGACAGGGATCTACTGGTGTCCAATCCCTGAGATCCAGAGTGAATTAGGTTTAATGCTTGGTCTTTGAGAAAGGAATCTGGTCAGTAAACCCCCAATTAAATAGGTAGCTTTCAACCTTCAAAATTTCTCTTCCTTTGGGTATAAGACTATGAGATAAGAGGGGGAGGGAAGAAGAGGACAAGGGAGGAGAGGAAAGTAGAGGAGAGGGTCGTGGAAGTGAGGAGAAGGAAGGGGAGGAGAGGGGAGGAGGATGGAGAGGAAGAGAGATGAAAGGAAATGGGAAGGGGGAGAGTGGAGGGAAAAGAAAGAGAGGGGAGAGGAAGGGAAGGGAAGAAAGATGAGGGGAGGCTGAAATCTGCCTGCTCATTATTTCTATAGCACAATAATATTTCATTATATTTATATACCACAACTTAATCATTCATTCTCCAGTTGATGGGCATTCACACACTTCCAATTCTTTGCCAAAACAAAAAAATTCCTATAAGTATTTTTGTTCATGAGTGCTACTTTCTTTTTTCATGATATCTTTGTAATACATAGCTATTAACGGTATTGCTGGATCAAAGAGTATGCAGTTTCACTTCCCTTTTGGCTTAGTTCCAAATTGCTCTCCAGAATGGTTGGATCATTTCACAAGTCCACCAACCATGCACCAGTGTTCTAATTTTCCCACATGTTCTCCAACAGTAATCATTTTCCTTTTCTGTCATACTACCCACTCTGATAGGTGTAATGTGGTACCTCAGAGTTTTAATTTGCATTTCTCTAATCAACAGTGATTTAGAGCACTTCTTCATATGACTGTAGATAGCTTTAATTTCTTCATGTGAAAACTGTTTGTTCATATCCTTTGACCATCTATCAACTGGGGAATGAGTAGTATTCTTATAAATTTGACTCAGCTTTCTTTAAGTTTTAGAAATGAGACCTTTATTAGAAACACTGCCTTAAAAAACTGTTTCCCAGCTTTCTGGTTTCCTTCTAATCTTGGTGGCATTGGCTTTTTTTATGCAAAACCCCCTTTTTTTATTGTAATATAGTCGAAGTGATCTATTTTCCTTCTCTTGTTTGGTCATAAATTCTTCCCTTCTCCATATATCTGAATGAGCTATTGCCTGCTCTCCTAACTTCTTTGTAGAATTACCCTTTATCTGTAAATAATATACCCATTTAAACCTTATCTTGTTATTCAGTGTGAGATGCTGGTCTAAACCTAGATTATGCTTTATTGTTTTCAGTTTTTCTAGCTGTTTTGGTCAAAGAGTGAGTTTTTATCAGAGAAGCTGGAGTCTTGGGATTTATCAAATGCTAGATTATTATAATCATTTATTATTGTTTCTTCTGTACCTAGCATATTCCACTGATCCACCATTCTATTTCTTAGCCAATAGCAAACAATCTTGATGATTATAAAATAGTTTTAGGTCTTAGATGACTAGGACACCATCCTTTGCAATTTTTTTCATTAATTCCCTTGATATCCTTAACCTTTTATTCTTCTGATTGAATTTTGTTATTTTTTCTAACTCTATAGTGTGTTTCTTTCATAGTTGGATTGGTCTGGCATTGAATAAGTAAATTAATTTAGGTAGAATTGTCATTTTTGTCATATTAGCTCATCCTACCCATAAGCAATTGATGTATTTCCAATTATTTAGATCTGGCTCCATTTAGATCTGGCTCCACTGTAAAAAGTGTTTTATAATTGTGTTCATTTAATTCCAGTTTTTATTATTTTTGGCACACTGACTACCAAATATTTTATGTTGTCTACAGGTATTTTATGAAGTTAAATTAAAAATATTATGACTAATTTGATTTCATATTGAAGGCAAAGCAAGTTTGGAACAAAAGATAAGAATTCTGTCTATTTTATTTTATGTTCTTAAATTTAAAAAATGTGGCATCTTGCATGAGTAAGCACCCCAACATACACAGATGGGCCTATTACAACAGGTTGTTAGATCTGCATTCATAAAAGGAAAGGCAACTTTTGAGGGTTTAATAGTTACTTTAATCAAGTACGTGTATCAATCCTTTAGTCAAGCACATTTATCATTTGCCTACTTCAGAGGAGTCAAGCACACTGAATCCCAAAGTAGTCAACAGATATGACTTCCTCTGTCTGATCATAATTAGACAGGTAGAGCTGTCTGACCAGATCGGGAAGTGCAACATATGGGCTCTCAGAGCCAGGGAGTTCTTTTGGGGCTTCCCAAAGTCCCCATCTGGCACTCAAACCTTCTTACAAAAATGAAGCTCCCAAGATAAAACCTCACCCTAGAATATTTATTCCTTTTACAGAGGAAGAGGGCATCCCAACCATTGAGAACCAGTGCCTCATTAACAAAAACTGTGGATGTTCCTATAAATCTTCCCTAATCAAGCTCCCCTTAATGTGCAGGCACATTAATGGTTGGGAAAGATTGTCCCCAATCACATTTTTCAATCAGAGGCACATTTAGTAAAAGAACAACAGCAAAAGATGTTAATTTGATTGCAATTACACATTCCTGTTGGGGAAAAGCCATAATATACAGTAAGAAAGGAAAAGCCAGTAACTTAAATTCTATGAAAAGGGGAACCCCAGACATGATGACTTATTCAAAATAAGGCACTTAGATGCGGAATCATAACTTAGATACTGTGACCAGTAAGTACATGATTGATGCATGATCTGAGTGCCTGGGCATTTGCCCAAAAGTGCTGGGTAACTGCTTAGATATCTGTGAACCGGATTCAAAACTAATTATGAACTAAAATATTAGCCAAGGCATGAAATAAGCAGAGAAACCCAAAACATCCATATTCCATAATAACGCACTCTGTGGCTCCTCCTCCTTTTGTCTGATTTACCTAATTACCATGGGGATTTTGAGGGGGTCTTTGGAGAAATCCAAGCTGTAGTCTGACTGATTTCCCAGATTGATGATTACCTAATTCTTTGCAGGGATACATCATGCTCCCTCAATGGAAATTTCCAATTTGTGAAATTACTACCTATAACCAATCTGCGGCCCTATGGTCTCTTCCTTTGGAATTGAACAATTCTCACTATTTTGAGAGGAAGGTAAAGAGTTTGCTAGTTGGGGGTAATTCTGGACCCTACAATATATTATCCCTCATATCTTATTATAAGCCTTTTTTACTTTCATTAGTCTTAGAAATAAATACAAGCCTGATAATACACCATACCTATTAAAGATATTTGTTATGGTAAATTTATATATTTTCAAAATGATAATCTTACAATTAGGAAAACTGTTTTGTTTTATGTAAAATTCAGAAGTCACAAAGTTAATATGGTAATAGTAGCTGCATTTATGAAAAGGTTGTATGCTATCAGATGGAAAGCTGAATTCACTGAGCTAAGAATAAATACTGATCTGAGGCAAATTTCCTATATGTGTACAAACCATTCTATACTATTCAGGACAGTATTTAACATAGATAAACTTAACATTTGATTGATCATTATTATTTTATAGAAATATCAATTCCTACAGCAAATCTTTTAATAACATATTAATCAATATACATAACATATTAAAGAAATCATAAAACATATATATTACCTTTAACAATTTGATTTTATCTTTGAAAAGGTTAAAAATTTGCTGACCTTCATTTTTCTTCATTTCAACCCCAACTTCAGATAAAAAGTAGCAGAGCAACATGGGTTCCAGAAGGCAAGATAAAGGAGTGATCAGTAATTACTATCTCCTTCCCTTTGTTGACCTTGGTGAGCCCAGAGAATATCTCTTTGGGAAAAACCTTTGAAAAGTGGGAGCAGCTGAAGGGGTAAACAGACTCTTAGCATGTGAAGCAAAGAAGATCACTTAGGAGGGTACCTCTTGCTGTTACTGAAGGGGACCAGTGCAGGAGCAGAGCTGTATCAGATAGCCCCACCTCAACAAATTGGGAGAAGATCCTGAGCCCCAGCGGGGTGAACTGCCAACACCAGGACCCCAGGCATGCCTCAGTTCACCAGGGGAATCCGGAAGACACAAGCATAGATGGTATCACCAACCACTGAGCTTGCTTATGTCATAGCTCATCAGAGGAGATCTCCTGTGGCCAGACCACCCCTCCCTCATATTTAATGTGGTATCTCAAGGGTGACATCATGGAAACCCATAAAAGACCTCACTTGGCCTCTGCTTTCCAACATCAGCCAGCTCATCAGGTAACCTGTAGCATTTTCAGTTCTAGCTGAAAGAACCAGAGGCTTTTGCAGTATCCCATAAGATTTGGTAGGTTGTCTCATTTTTGTCATTCTTTTGAATGAAGTTGTTGATTGTTTGTATAATTTGTTGTTTAACCCACTCATTCTTTAGGATTAGATTGTATAATTTCAAATTAATTTTTGTTTTATAATTCCATGACCCTTGGGATACTGCAAAAGCAGTTCTTAGGGGAAGTTTTATATTTCTGAACGCTCACATGAATAAAATAGAGAAAGAGGAGATAAATGAATGGGGCATGCAGGTGAAAAAGCTTAAAAAGAAAAGATTGAAAATTCCCAAATAATATAAAATTAGAAATACTGAGAACCAAAGGAGAAATTAATAAAACTGAAATTAAAGCAAAAACTATTGAACTAATAAATAAAACTGAGTTGGTTTTATGAAAAAAACAATAAAATTGATAAACCTTTGGTGAATTTGACTAAAATATAGCACAGCAGCTGTTGCTGCAAACAGTATTTTTTTCCAGTTACACATTCTAAAGGAAGATCAACCTGATTTCAGTAACATCATGAAAATTATCTGAAGTGAAATATTAGCACATAGGAGGGAAAGAATGATTGCACGCTGAAAAATATGTTAAAATGAACTAAAACACAACCAATGGATTAATGAAAAATATGAAAGTCCTGGGTGTGGAATGATTTATACTGAAATGCAAGTTACTCTGAATTTTACCAGATATGAGAAGCCTCAAATAGTGCTTAATTTATCTGAGCCTTGGGAAAATATTTAATGCTATAATCATAAAATAACAAACAGTAAATTACTGATGTAAAGCAATACAACTATTTTCCCATATTACATTTTTGCTCGATTTAAAGTAATAATATTTTAATACGTTCTAAAGATTTAATAACAAATCCTGACAACAAAGCTGATATGACAGAAGAGTAACCAAGCAAGTCAAATTCTCCTAATATTGTCCTTCAAAAAATTTTAAAATAATGACTCGAATTATAGAATGGCAGAGCCAACAAAAGGTAAGGATAGCACTTTTTTTTCACATTGAGACAACTTTGGTAGTTACCTGTAGAAATTCATGACACTGTGATTGTGACAGAAGTGGAGTACAGGTTGTGGCAACATGAATGGTGAGCCTTGGAAGTGCCTGCAACAGCAGATTGTGGAGCTCTGATCCTAGAGAGGGTAAGCAGGTTTGACAATTCATCAGAAAGATATTGCAGGGCAATCTTTGTTGCCAATGCATAGAGGATCTGACTCTAACTGGCAACTCTATTAGGCATATGCAATTCTGGGTCACAGTTCCATGACAGAGAAGAACTCCTGTGATTATTCACAAAGGAGCAGAAGGCTTGGTCACTGTACAGGAACACTGCCACTTGGAGCTCCATGGAATGTGGGTCCTTTAGGGGTAAAGAGAAGAGAACTAGGAAACAGTAACCACCCATCTCTCGGAATCACACCAACTTGAAAGCACTAAAAACTTACAGAACCCCAGAGCCAGCTAAGGAAATAGCAGCACAAAAAGGTAGAAATGTGGGGCAGTGTGTCTCCATGTCAAGGTGAGCAAAGCCAAAGTTTAACAGAAAGTTCAAAGTCAAAAACTAGACAGGAAAAGTGAGTAAATAAGAACATAAAAAGTAATTGATCTATGAAAACTACTATGGTGGGAGGGAATATCAAGAGAAAACTCAGAAGACAGCAACATCAAACCAGCTACAAACAAAGTTTCAAAGATAAAATATTAATTGGACACAAGTCCAAAAGAATTTCTGGAAAGATTAAAGAAAGTACTAAGAGTGGTAGAGAACAAAATGAGGGGAAATGAGAGTAATACAAGAAAATTATGAAAAAAGTATAACAGTTTTTTTAAAGGTGCAAGAATATTGAAGAAAATAACATCTTTTGAAATATCTAAGAGGTTAAGACAAGCATAAAAATTCATCAAAGCAAAGAATTTGTTAAAAAGAAGAATAGGCTAAATTGGAAAGTAGGCATAAAAATTCACTAAAGAAAAAAACTATTTTAAAAAGCTGAATTGGCCAAATTGAAAAAAAAAAGTAAAAAAGCTCACTGAAGAAAATAATTCCTAAAATATTAGAATTTTGAAAGTGGAGCCTAGTTGCATCATATACTATCAAGGGGAAAAATTCCCACTAAAATTCAAAAGAATGAAAAAATAGAAGAAAATGTGAAAAGTCTTATTATAAAAACTATAGACATATAAAATGGGTAAAGGAGAAATAATTTAAGAATTATTGCACTGCTTTAAAGTCATAATACAGAAAAAATCTTAGACTTCAAATTTCAAGATATCATAAAGGAAAACTTCATCAATATTCAAATCCAGATGGTAAAATATAAATTGAAAGAATTGTTCTATCACTTCCAGGAAGACACCCCACAATGAAAATTTCAGGAATATTATACCCAAATTTATGAGCTCCCAGGTCAAGGTGAAAACACTTTGAGAAGCCAGAAAGAAGCAATTCAGATACCATGGAATGACCATCAGGATAACAGAATATTTAGTTGTTTCCATATTCAAAGAGAAGATCACACAGGATATAATATTCCAGAAGGTGTAAGAGGTAAAATTGCAACCAAGAATATTATATCTAGGAAGACTGAGTATAATTGTTAAGGAGATTATAGATAGATAGATAGATAGATAGATAGATAGATAGATAGATAGATAGATAGATAGATAGATAGATATAATGCAATAGGGATTTTCAAGCATTCCTCATAAGAGGACAATAGCTGAATGAAAAATTTGATATTCAAATAAAAGACTAAAGAGAAGCATTGAAAATGTAAAAATAAAAGATAAATCATAAGGAACTCTTTAAGGTTAAAATATTTGCATTACAATATGAAGATGAAACATTTATCTGCCAAGAACTTCATCATTATTATGAAACTTAGGATGAGACTATATAGACAGAGGTCATTAACATGAGGTGATTTTGTTGGGATGAACTCAAAAGAATGAAGAAATAAAGAAAGAGGGAAGCACTGGGAGAAAGAGGAAGACAGAATAACAGGAAAATCATCTTACATAAAAGGAAGAGATTGTATCCTGGAGGAGAAAATGAGGGAGAGATTGGCGATGTCTGAATCTCACTCTCAGTGGAACTGTTTCAGAAGTAAGAATATGCATTCACGTTCAGATGTGTATAGAAATCTATCTTACTCAGGGGGTGGAGCCAAGATGGTGGAGTAGAAAGACTCACATAGGCTAGCTCCAAACCCACAGCCCATATATTTCCTGCAAGAACTACCCACAAATTCTGCATCACTGCAACACATGCAGAAACACAGTGGAAAAGATCTTTGTTCCAGAGAGCCCTGGAGAGCAGTCCCCAGGAGTCCATGGCTTCCTCGACAGCAGAGTCCACCCCTGTGCTGCCCTGGCCGGGCGGTCCCAAAGGAACAGATCCGAGCAGGATCCAGGGAGGAAACCTCCGGTGGCCAGGAAGGTCCCTCCACCCACAAACACTACAGGTCAGTGAGAGAGACTTCTGGGCTGATGAAGAAGGGAGCAGGTGTCTCCGTGGCTCGGGCCCCCTTGGGAGGCAGCGGGGGAGGGAGCGGCAGAGGGAGCGGGAGCAGCAGCGGCCCCTGGGACAGCAGGCAGCAGCAGGCAGAAGTTCAGGGCCATTACTGAAGGTTTCTGCATAAACCCCCTGAGGGAACTGAGCCTGGGAGATGGCCCTGCCCCCACCCGCCCCATTACTGAAGGTTTCTGCAAAAAGACACTGAGGGAACTGAGCCTGAGAGGTGGCCCTGCCCCCAGCTGACCACCAGAACTTAAGCTTACATTGAATAGCAGCCACGCCTGCTGTGGAAAGCCCATTTGAATCTCATACCCCAAGCACTAGCTGACTTGATCTAGGTGGGGGTGGACAGGAATCTCAGAAGTCAAATAACTGGCTGGGAAAATGCCCAGAAAAGAGAAGAAAATTAAGACTATAGAAAGCTACTTTGATGGGAGACAGATGTTTCCACCTTTCAATTCTGATGACGAGGAAGGATTCTTACCATCAGGGAAAGACATGGAGGTCGGGCCTCTGTATCCCAGATATCTCAGGGGGATGTCCAGTGGGCTTAGGCCATGGAAGAGCTCAAAAAGGATTTTGAAATTCAAGTTAGACAGGTGGAGGAAAAACTGGGAAGAGAAATGAGAGACATGCAAGAAAAGCATGAAAAACGGGTCAATACCTTGGTAAAGGAAACCCAAAAAAATGCTGAAGAAAATAACACCTTGAAAAATAGGCTAACTCACTTGGCAAAAGAGGTTCAAAAAGCCAATGGGGAGAAGAATGTTTTCAAAAGCAGAATTAGCCAAATGGAAAAAGAGGTTCAAAAGCTCACTGAAGAGAATAGTTCTCTCTAAATTAGAAAGGAACAGTTGGAGGCTAATGACGTTCTGAGAAACCAAGAAATCACAAAACAAAACCAAAAGAATGAAAAAATGGAAGAGAATGTGGAATATCTCGTGGGAAAAACAACTGACCTGGAAAATAGATCCAGGAGAGACAATTTAAAAATTATGGGACTACATGAAAGTTATGATGAAAAAAAGAACCTAGACATCATCTTCCATGAAATTATCGAGGAAAACTGCCCTGATATTCTACAACCAGAGGGCAAAATAAGTATTGAAAGAATCCATCGATCACCGCCTGAAAGAGATTCAAAAAGAGAAACTCCTAGGAACATTGTGGCCAAATTCCAGAATTCCCATGTCAAGGAGAAAATATTGCAAGCAGTTAGAAAGAAACAATTCCAGTATTGTGGAAATACAATCAGAATAACTCAAGATCTAGTAGCTTCTACATTAAGGGATCAAAGGGCGTGGAATAGGATATTCCAGAAGTCAAAGGAACTAGGACTCAAACCAAGAATCACCTACCCAGCAAAACTGAGTATAATACTTCAGGGGAAAATATGGTCTTTCAATGAAACAGAGGACTTTCAAGCATTCTTGATGAAAAGACCAGAGCTGAAAAGAAAATGTGACTTTCAGATACAAGAATGAGAAGAAGCATGAAAAAGTAAACAGCAAAGGGAGATCATGGGGGACTTACCAAAAGTTAACTGTTTACATTCCTACATGGAAAGACAATATTTGTAACTCTTAAAATTTTTTGATATCTGGGCAGTTCGTCGGACCGCACACACACATACACACATGCACACACATACAGAGACAGAGAGCACAGAGTGAATTGAATAGGATGGGACCATATCTTAAAAGAAATTAAGGTAAATGGTGAGAGAGAAATGTAGTGGGAGGAAAGAGGGTGAAATGAAATGGGGTAAATTATATGTCATTCAAGAGGCAAACAGGAGACTTTTTAGTGGAGGGAAAAAGAGGGGAGCTGAGAAAAAAACATCAATTTTACCCCGATCACGTTTGACTAGAGGAAGGAATAAAATGCACACTCATTTTAGTATGAAAACCTATCTTACAATACAGGAAAGTGGGGGAGAAGGAGATAAGCAAGGGGTGGGGGAATGATGGTAGGGAGGGCAATGGGAGGAGGGAGCAATTTGAAGTCAATACTCTTGGGGAGGGACAGGATCAAAAGCCAGAATAGAAACAATGGGAGGCAGGATAGGATGGTGGGAAATACAGTTAGTCTTACACAATACGATTATTATCAAAGTCATTTACAAAACTACACAGATATGGCCTATATTGAATTGCTTGCTTCTCAAAGGGAATGGGTGGGAGGGAAGGATAGGGAGAATTTGGAACTCAAAGTTTTAGGAACAACTGTTTAGTATTGTTGTTGCTGCTAGGAAATAAGAAATACAGTTAATGGGTAATAGAAAGTCATCTGGCCCTACAGGAAAATAGAGAAGATGGGGAGAAGAGAAGGGAGGGATGATAGAAGAGAGGGCAGATTGGTGATAGGGAAAATTAGATTGCTCGGTGTATTGGGGTGGGGGGAGGGGATAAAAGGGGAGAAAATTTGGAACCCCAAATTTTGTGAAAATGAATGTAAAAAGTTAAATAAATAAATTTTTATTAAAAAAAAGCAAGAAAAGAAATCTATCTTACTCAAACTAGAAGAAAGAGGGAAGGGGATGGTAGAATGAGTTGTGATGAAAGAGAGGGAAAAACTAAAGGGTGCAGTGCCCAGAAGCAATGTAGGCTTTCAAGTAGGGACAGAAAGAGGGGGGTAAAAAGAAGAAAATATGGAGGAAGGAAACATATAACTAATAATAATAACTCTGAATATTTTGTGGATGATTTCACCCGTAGTAGAATGGAACTGAAACCAGAATCCAATGATAATAATGATAATATATATACATACATATTAGAGATAAAATAAAGGAATGGAACAGAATGAATGTGCTTCAGCTGAAGTTGGCAGAAGGCAAGGGTAGCAAAGATGATCTCAGACAAAACAAAAGCAAAAATTGACACACTTAAAGAGATAATCAGCAAAACTACATTATTTTTAAAGCTACCACAGACAATGAAGAATTATTTCAAAATTTCATATGGCAAATTTCTCTGATTAAGGCTTCAATTCTCAAATATAGCGATAACTGAATAAAATTTATAAAAATAAATCCATTCCTGCCAAATAATAGCCTGTCAAAGACATGAACATGAAATTTTCAGAAAAACTCAAAGTCATATAGTCATGTAAGAAAATGTTCAAAATTACTACTAATTAGAGAAATGCAAATTAAAACAAACTTAAGATATCACCTCATGTCTATCAAAATTGACAAATGCTTGAGGAAATATGGGAAAATAGATAACACTAATTAACTGTTGGTAGAGTTGTGAATTGGTCCAATAAATTGAACAACCAATTGCTCTGGATAACAATTTATAACTATTCCCAAAGTGCTATAAAATTTTATATACCCTTTAACCCAACAGTACCGATACTAGGCCTATATCCCCAAGAGATGAAAGAAAATGGAAAATGACCTATTTGCACAAAAATAAATATTTAAGACAACTTTCTTCCTGGTGGCAAATAATTGGAAATTGAGGGCATGGTCATTAACTGAGGAATAGATGAACAAGTTACATACAGTATGTTGTTATGATAGAATATTATGTTACAAGAATATAAGCAAGATTGAGGGGTAGTTTCAGGAAAACAAAAAGACCTATATGAACTGATGCAAAGTGAAGGGATTACAACCAGAAGAATATTGCACATAGTGACTGCAACATTGTAATGATGATCAATGTTGAAAGATTTAAGTGCCCCGATCAAAAGAAGGATCCGAGACAATTCTTATGATGGATTTATAACGAAAAAAAAGTAATCGACCCTCAAAGGGAAAACAGATGAGCTGTGAGTGTAAACTCAAAAATAATTTTCTAAACCAAAATAAAATAAAATAAAAAGTAAACTTTGGCAAAGTAGGCTACTAATAATCTAGAAAAATCGATTAGGAAGAGAACAAACACTTATTAAAACACTAAAATATTCCAGGCTCTGTGATTTACTAATATCTCATTTTATCCTTGTGCAACCATGGAGGCAATTCCTTACTTTCTCCCATTTTACAATTGAGGAAACTAGGGCAAATGAATGTTAGTGACTTGTCCAAGTTCTAATATTAGGAAAATTTCTGCTTGGATTTGATTACTAGTTATATATACTTTATCTACTGGCTCACCTAGCTACTTATAAATCAGTGGATTATTAGAAAGAAATAAAAAAAATTAAAAGTTATGGACAATAAGACTAACTCAAAAACAAGTTTCAACAGGAAATAAGAATAATTAGAAATAAACTCTAGTGAGCAAGGAGTGGCTTATTATGTCTTCAATTTCTTTTTAAACCCTTACAAATGAATTATACCTTCAAGAGGAAAAAAAAAACTATATCAAAAGAGATGGCAGCAAGGAATCACTCTGGAAAAGGAGACAGAAAGGAAATTATAGATTCAGGTAGTTCCTTCAGTCTCTAATGATATATGAAAATAGGGAGAAGATATCTGAAGATTAAAGCAGGTCTTTTTAAATAATGGAGGGGGAAGAATCTAATTAATTGGAGTGAGAAACATGTAAGCTCTACTTTCTGAGGGAAAATATAGATATTCATCTTGTAGCTGTCAATATTCAAGCTTTCCATTACTGCAACATGGTGTGAAAGTATAAAAAATAACAGTAAACCATTGTTTTAAAATAGATAAAAAGTGCTGACCTATAAATACCTCTACCTTTCTTCTCATCCTCTGAAGTGTATTAGAAAAACTATCTACATAGTCTGTCAGCTAACTAAAGGAAGCAAAATACAAGATAAATTCTATTTTTAAAATTTTTTGTTTTATAAGACATATTTCTGGATGATTATGCACCTAATAAAAATAAAAGGAAAGGTGTTTTAAAAGTAGTTCTGCTTCATGGTTGTATTTTGAAGATCTATTACCATCAGAGAGCATATTTCAAAGAAAAAATTTAAGTATAAATGGAAATTTCAATATATAAACTATGTGGGAATTCTTCTCTTGTCCAGAAGGCTAGTCAAGTGTGGTCTGGTTAGTGAAGTAGATATTGGACTTCCCTATTGCAAATAGAAATCTGAAATCTCAAGTGGTTCCTGAAATACAGATATGTAAAACCACTCCATCTAATTATATTTTTATTCATAATAGACACGCTATGAAAAAAAGGAAAAAATAAACTCAAGAAAAATAAAGTTAAAAAAAAGTATGCTTCAATCTATTTTCAGATGCCATCACTTCTTTTTATGGGGATGGAGATCATTTTTTCATCATCAGAGTTGTCTTGAAAAATTATATTGCTGACAATAGCTAAATCATTCATGGCTGATCATCTTACAACATTGCTGTTACTTTGTACATAGTACATTTCACTTTGCATCAGCTCATGCAAGCTTTCCAGGTTTTTCCGAAATCTATCTGCTCATCATTTCTTATAGTTCAATAGTATTCCACTATTTTCATATACTCGTGATTTACTCAAATATTTCAAATATTTCATATTTGTTCAGCCTTTCCTTAGTCAATGGCTATCACCTAAATTTCTAATTCTTTACCCCCAGAAAAAAAAAAAACCTACTATAAACATTTCTGTACAGAGACCCTTTTACTTTTTGTTCTTTGTCTCTTTTAGGATACAGATTTAGTAGTGGTATTGTTAGGTCGAAAGGAATATATGATTTTATAGTCATTTTGGCATAGTCCCAGCTTTCTCTACAGAATGGTTGAATGAGTTCACAGTACTACCAAAAGTGCTTTAGAGTTTCCTTTGACCCACATTCCCTTCAACATTGATCACTTTCCTTTTATGTTTTTTAACCAATCTAATAGATATACGGAAATTCTTCAGAATTCCTTTAATTTGCATTTCTGCACTCAATAGTGTTTTTGTATGGTTGTAACTTTGATTACTTCATCTCAAAACTGATCATATATTTTGGTCTTTGGGGAATGGCTCTTATTTTTATAAATTTGACTCAATTCTCTATGTGATTGAGGAATGAAGTCTTTATCAGAGAAACTTATTTCAATTTTTTTTAAAACTGACTATGGCTAACTATATGTCTCTGCATCCTGTTCTCTCATTTATTCTATTTTCTCCTTTCTCCTTGCCCCTTCTGAAAAGTGCTTTGCATTTGACTACTTCCCATCTGCTCTCTCTTTTATCACAACACCTCTCACTCCCTTTCCCTCCTACTTTCCTTTAGATAAGCAAGATAAATGTCTGTACTCAATTGTGTGTGCATTTTATTCCTTCTTTGAGCCAATTCTGATGAATAAGGTTGATTCATTGACCCTCACCTCCACTCTCTTCCTCTCCACTGTAAAAGGTTTTTCTTTTCTCTTTTATGTGAGATAATATACTCCATTCTATCTTTCCCTTTCTCTTTCTCCTGATACACTCCTCTCTCACTCTTTAATTTTATTTGTAGATGTTTTTCCTTCATATTCAACTCACATCTATGCCCTCTGACTATATATTCTCCTTCTACCTACCATAATAATGAAAATAGCCTTATGAGTTAGAAACATCATCTTCCCATGTAGGAATATAAATAGTTCAACCTTAGATGCAGAGCCAAAATGGTGGCTTCTACATTAAGGGATTGCAGGGTTTAGAATATGATATTCCAGAGGTCAAAGGAGCTAGAATTAAAACCAAGAATCAGCAACCTTGCAAAACTAAGTATAATACTTCAGGAGGGGGAAAGGTTATTCAATGAAATAGAGAAATTTGAAGCATTCTTGATGAAAAGACTAGAGCTGAATACAAAATTTGACTTTCAAACACAAGAATCAAGAGAAGCATGGAAAGGTAAACAGGAACAAGAAATCATAAGGGACTTATTAAAGTTGAGCTCTTTACATTCCTACATGGAGACATAATATTTGAAATTCTTGCATTTTTCCTCAGTATTATGGTAGTTGAGAATTTATATATATATATACACACACATGTATATACATATGTATATACACATATATACACATATATGTATACATGTACATATATGAATGTGTATATACACACATAAACATACATGAGTGTACATATTTACATATGTATATATCTATACATACACATACATATATAGAGACAGAGGGTACAAGGTGAGTTGCATATAAAGGGATGATATCCAAAAAATTAAAATTAAGCAATAAGAGAGAAATATATTGGGAGAACTACAGAGGGAGAAATAGAATGAGTAAATTATCTCTCACATAAAATAGGCAAGGAAAAGTTTTTTCAATGCACAGAAAGAGAGGTAGGGTGAGAAGGAATGATTGAACCTTACTCTTATCAGATCTGGCTTAAGGAGAGAATAGCATGCACACTCAATTTGGCATGAAAATCTATCCTCAGTGCAAGGAGAGCAGACAAGACTAGCATGATGAGCAGAGACCAGACCAGTATGATGAGCACAGACCAGCACTGAGAAGCAGGGACAGGACACAGAACAGGATTTAAACACCATTGACAGCAGTTTCCAGATTCTTCAGCCTAAAATCACCACAGACAGCTTCAAATGTCAGTGGGGGGGGGTGCCTCCCAGGAGAGGGAAGCACAGTCTGTATCCCCAGCAGGAGGCACTGCAGCAGCTGCTGCCATTTTCAGATACCTCCAAATAGATACCCTGAAGGAATTGAAGGACTGATAAAAACTTAGCCCTGAGGGTAGCCCTGGGAGATATCAGCCTAAAGTGTCTGGAGGAATTGAGCCACTGATCTGATTCTTAGTGCTGAGTTCCACCCAAGGGTGAGGTGAAGCACTGGCAGTAGAGCTGGTAGAGGGTCTGGAGAGGGAATTCAATTGCAGATACTGGGCAGAAAAGTCTTTGGTTCCTTGAAGACTAGTGTGCAAGTCAGGAGAGGACTAACACCTCACCCTTAATTGTGTCAGCTTGTAGGAATTGAGAACATACTGGTCCCTAGAATATGCCCTCCTCTTGACAAAGGACTCAAAAGCCAAGTAACTCGTTGAAAAAAATTCCCCAAAAGGACAAAAAAAAAATAAGACTCTGGAAATTACTTTCTTGGTGAACAGGTATTTTCTTCCATTTTTTCTGACGAGAAAGAACAAAGCATAACATCAGAGGAAATCAGGACTTATAGGGGCAAAATTTCCAAAAGAAATATGCAATGATCTGAGGCCATGGGAGAGCTCAAAAAGGATTTTGAAAATCGAGTAAGAGAGGTAGAAGAAAAATTGGGAAGAGAAATGAGAAAGTCCAAGAGAATCATGAAAAGAGAGTCAATAACTTGCTAAAGGAGACCCCAAAAAGATGCTGCAGAAAATAACACTTTTAAAAATAAGCTAACTCAATTGACAAAAGTGGTCCAAAAAGTCAATAAGGAGAGGAATTCTTCATAAACCAGAACTGGCCAAATGGAAAAGGAGTTTCAAAAGCTCACTAAAGAAAATAGTTCTTTTCCTACTAGAGCTTCTGGAATCCAGGATCTTGAAATGATCAGTCAATACTCTCTCCTCCCCACCTGTTGACCTTAAAAGAACCATAACATATTTCCCCCAGAAAAATCCTGGATCATCAGGAATAGCAAAGGGAACAAATAGTCTCATAACACCTGAGACTAGGAAAACAGCTAAGGGGGATGTCTCCTACTGTGGCGGGAGCTAAACAGAAGGGGAGGGGACCCAAGGTGGTGGAAACTCTCACTAGGACGCAGGCAAGACTCAGCACAAGGAGAGATGCCCCAGGAGAGGTGGAAACACACACTAGGACCCAAGCAAGCCTCAGCCCTGGAAGGGGAGCACCAGAGGCGTGGAAACTAGTACTTGGATCTAGGCATGCCTTAGCACTCCAAGGGAAACAGGAAGAGGCAGCTGGGATCACTATCCCCTGAGCTTGCTTTTGGCTCAGTTCAGCTGAGGATATGTCCACTGACCATACCACCCCTCCCCCACACTTAACAAACTAACTCCAGTGAAGATTGGGAAAACACAAAACAAAAAGATAAAGAGACTTGCTCTCAGCTTTTTCACAGAAGCCAGCTCAATACCAAGTTCTGCACCTTCTAACTAAAACCACCAGAAGCCACAACACACAATCGCCATCATGCACAGGAAAAAGCAAAACAACCACGAATAAGCCATAGAATATTTCTATGAGGACAAGGACCAAAATACAAATACCAAAGAGGTAAGTAGTGAGACTGTACTTACAACTGAGACTTCAGAAGGGACTGTGCACTGTCCACATGCACTAACAGCTCTCCTGAAATAGCTGAAGAAGGAAATAGGAGAAAAACTGGCTAATGATTTTAAAAGTATAAAAAAAAAAACACTAATGAGATCATTTCTTTAAAAAGGAAAATTGGAAAAATAGAAAGGGAAGTACAAAAATTAACTGGAGAAAATAACTCCTTGAAAGGAAAAACCATAGAGATGGAAATGGATATGTAAAAGTTAACTCAAGAAAACAATTTGATAAAAATTTGAATTGGGCAAGTAGAAACTAATGACTATGAGACAGGAAGAATCAGTCAAATAAACTCTAAAGAATGAAAAGATAGAAGAAAATGTAAAATATTAATTGGAAAAACAACTGAGATGGAAAATAGATCCAGGAGAGAAAACTTAAGAAGTATTGACCTGCCAGAAACCCATGATGGGAAAAAGAGTATGGACAATTTCTACCAGGAAATCATCAAGAAAACTGCTCAGAAGTGCTAGATCCAGAAAGCAAAATAGTCATTGAAAGAAACCCCTGTTCACCTCCTGAAAAAGATTACAAACTCAACACCTCAAGAAATATAATTGCCAAATTCCAGAACTATCCATTGAAGGAGAAAATACTACAGGCAGCAGGAAAGAAACCATTCAAACATGGACGAGCTACAATCAGGATCACACAGAAACTTGAAGCTTCTACATTAAAAGATCGAAGGAACTGGAATCTGATATTCCATAAAGCAAAAGAGTTGGTTGTCCATTATCACCACTATTATTCAATATGGCACTAGAAATGTTAGCTGTAGCAATTAGACAAGATAGAGAAACTCAACGAATAAGAATAGGCAAAGAAGAAAGTAAGTTATCACTCTTTGCAGATTATATGATGACACACTTAGAAAATCCCAGAGATTCAAGTAAAAAAAACTACTTAAAATAATAAACAAGTTTGGCAAAGTTGCAGGTTACAAAATAAACCTGCACAAATCTTCTGCATTCCTACACTTTAATTACAAAGTCCAACAGCAAGAGATAGAAAGAGAAATCCCATGTAATGCTAGGGTAGACACTATAAAATATTTGGGAGTTTACCTGCCAAAACAAACCCAGGGACTATATGAACACAATTACAAGGCACTTTTTGCACAAATAAAGTCAGATCTAAGTAAATGGAAAAACATCATTTGCTCATGGGTAGGCCAAGCCAATATAATAAAAATGACAATTCTACCTAAATGAATTTACTCATTTAGTACCATACCAATTAAATTATCAGATAACTACTTTCTAGAGCTGGATAAAATAATATCAAAATTCATCCAAAACAAAAGGTCCAGAATATCAAAGGGACTAATGAAAAGAAATTCCAGGGAAGCTGGCCTAGCACTAATAGATCTCAAATTGTATTATAAAGCAGCAATTATCAAAACCACTTGGTGCTGGCTAAGAAACAGAAAGGTATAAATTGGAATATGCTAGGTACTCAAAACACACTAGGCAATGATAAACCCAAGGACCCCAGCTTCTGGGATAAGAACTCACTGTTCGACAAAAACTGCTGGGAAAACTGGATAACAGTGTGGCAGAAAATAGGCATAGACCCATGCCTGACACCCTACACAAGAATAAAGTCCAAATGGGTACACGATCTAGGTTTAAAGACTGATATCATGGACAAACTGGAGGAACAAGGATTAGTGTATTTATCAGATTTACGGAGAAGGGAAGAATTTTTGACTAAAGAAGAGATAGAAAGCATTATGAAGTGCAAGATGGATAATTTAGATTACTTTAAACTGAAAAGTTTTTGGACAACCAAACCCAATGCAACCAAAATTCGGAGGGATGTAGTATATTGGGAAAAAAATTTATAGCTAGTCTCAGGGATAAAGGCTTCATTTCTAGAATACATAGAGAACTGAGTCAAATGTACAATAATACAAGTCATTCCTCAATTGATAAATGATCAAGCGATATGAACAGGCAATTTTCAGAGGAAGGACTTAAAGATATCAAAAATTATATGAAAAAATTGCTCTAAATGACTTTTGATTAGGGAGATGCAAATCAAAACAGCTCTGAGATGCTACATCACACTGATTAGATTGACAAACATGACAGACCAGGAAAATGATAAATGTTGGAGAAGATGTGGGAAAGTTGGAACACTAATTTATTTTTGGTGGAACTGTGAGCTCATCCAACCAATCCGGAGAGTGGTTTGGAACTATGCCCAAAGGGCTACAAAATGTGCACACTCTTTGACCCAACAATATCACCTCTAGTACTGTATCCCCAAGAGATCATAAAAATTGGAGTCTCACATGTGCAAAAATATTTACAGCAGTACTCTTTGTAGTGACCAAAAACTGGAAATCAAGGGGTTGCCCATCAATTGGGGAACAGTTGAATAAATTATTGTACATAAATGTAATGGAATAATATTATGCCATAAGAAATGATGAACAAGAAGAACTCAGAGAAGCTTGTAAAGACTTATATGATCTGATGTTGAGCAAAAGGAGCAGAACCATGAGAACTTTGTGTACAGCAATGACTACAGTGTGGGAGAGTTTTTGCTGGTAGACTTGGATCTTCATAGCAATGCAAGGACATTAAAAAAAATTTCCCTGTGGCCTTCTAAGGCAAAATGCCTTCCACATTCAGAGAAAGAACTATAGAATTCAATCACAGAAGGTAGCAGGTCATTTCTTTGTGTGTGTGTGTGTGTGTGTGTGTGTGTGTGTGTGTGTGTGTGTAAGTGTATTATGTTCTGTTTCTTTTTCTGGTATATTATTTCTACCATTTATTTTAGTTCTTCTACACAGCCTGACCATAATGAAAATGTATTCAATAGGAATGTATGGGTAGATCCTATATAGAATTGTATGCCATCTTGGTGACAGAATAGTGTGGTGGGGGATAGGTAGGAGGAAAAAAATCTATGTTTTATGGTAGTGATTGTAGAGCATTAAAAATAAATAAAATGAAAAAATAAAGTAGTTCTTTATAAATTAGAATGGAACAGATGGAAGTTAATGACTTAATAAGAAACCAAGAAATTACAAAACAAAACCAAAGAATGAGAAAATGGAAGATAATTTGAAAAATCTTATTGGAGAAACAACTGACCTGAAAAATAAATCTGGGAGGGACAATTTAAAAATTATGACACTACCTGAAAACTATGATCAAAAAGAGAGCCTAGACGTCATCTTCCATGATATTCTAGAACCAGAGGGGAAAAAATAAATACTGAAAGCATCCACACATTACCTCCTGAAAGAGAACTGAAAAGAGAAACTTCTAGGAATATTGTAGCCAAATTTCAGAGTTCCCGGGTCAAGGAGACAATATTGCAAACAACTGGAATGAAACAATTCGAGTACTGTGGAAATACAGTCAGCGTAACACAAGATGTGGCAGTTACTACGTTAAGGGTTCAAAGAGCTTGGAATAGCATATTCCAGAAGTCAAAGGAACTGGGATTAAAACAAAGAATCACCTACCCAGCAAAACTGAGTATAATCCCTCAGGGGAAAAATGGTCATTCAATGCAATAGAGGACTTTCAAACATTCCTGATGAAAAGACTAGAACTCAACAGAAAATGTGACTTTCACACACAAGAATCAAGAGGAACATGGCAAGATAAGCAGGAAAGAGAAAAAGAGAAAACATAAAGACTTTATAAAGTTGAACTGTTTACATTCCTAATTGGAAAGATAATATTTGTAACTCTTGTGACTTTTCTCAATATTTGGGTAGTTGGAGGGATTATAAACATACACACACACACACAGACACACACAACTCAGGGTGAGTTGAATAAAAAAGGATGATACCTAAAAATATAACAAAATTGAGGGGTGAGAGAGGAATATATTGGGAGGAGAAAGGGAGAAATGGAATGGGATAAATTATCACACATCAAGGAGGCACAAGAAAGCTTCTTCAGTGGAGAAGAAAAAGGAGGATGTGAGAGGGGGAAAGGGAGGCTTCCTCTCTTCACATTTGGCTTGAGGAAATGACATGCTCACTTAGCTTGGTATGAAAGTATATCTTGCTCTACAGAAAGTTAGGGGAGAAGGGGGCCTGTGGGGCAAGGGGGATGATAGAAGGGAAGGCAAATGGGAGAAGGGAGTAATCAGAAATAAACACTTTTGGGGAGGGACAAGGTCAAAAGAGAGAACAGAATAAATGGAGGGTAGGATAGGATGGAGGGAGATACAGTTAGTCTTAAACAACATGACGATTATGGAAAACTTTTGCAAAACTACACTTATGCTGCCTATATTGGACTGCCTGCCTTCTCAATGGGGATGAGTGGGGAGGGTGGAAGGGAGAGAAGTTGTAATTCAAAGTATTAGAAATGAAAGTTGAGAATTGTTTTTGCATACAAATGGGAAATAAGAAATGCAAGTGATGGGGTATAGAAACCTATCTTTCCCTACAAGGAAAGAGAGAAGAAGGGGATAAGGTAAAGGAAGGGTGTGGTAGAAGGGAGGGATTATTGAGGGAAATGGTAATCAGAATGCAAGATGTTATGTGGTGGTGGGGGGAGATGGGGAGAAAATTTGGAACTCAAAATTTTGTGGAAATGAATATTGAAAACTAAAAATAAATAAACATTTTTAAAAATCTATCTTATCCTACTTGAAAGCAGAGGGAAACTCCCTACACTTTTGGGCAGGGAAAAGTCAGAAGAGAGAGTAAAGTAAATGGGGGGACAGGATAGGATGGAGGGAAATACAGTCTTTCACAACAGAACTGTTATGGAAGTGTTTTGTGTCATTGCCTATATATAACCTATATTGAACTGTTTGCTTTCTATGTAGGGATGAATGGGAAAGAGCAAGGCAGAGAAGTTGGAACTCAAAGTTTTAAAATGAATGTTAAAAATTGTTTTTCCATGCAACTGGGAAATAAGGCATACAGGCAAAGGAGAATAGAAATCTATGTTGTTCTACAAGAAAATAGAGTGGAAGCAGATAAGAGAAGGGAGGGGTCTGATAGAAGGGAGGACAGTTTGGGGGAAAGGGTAAACAGAATACATGCTCTCTTGGGGTGCATGGATGGGACAGATGGGGAACAAATTTGGAATTCAAAGTCTTGTGGAAGTGAATATTGAAAACTAAACTTTACTTAATTAATTTAAAAGTTTAAACTTTTCAATTCCTTTATGATTTATTTTTCCCATTTATCTTTTTATACTTCTCTTGACTCTTGTATTTGAAAGTCAGATTATCTATTTAGCTTTGATCTTTTCATCATGAATGCTTGAAACTCCTCTATCTCATTGAATGTTGTTTTTTTGTTTTGTTTTGTTTTTGTTATCTCCTGAATGATTGTACTCATTTTTCCTGGGTAAATTTTTATGGTGGTAATTCTAACTTCTGTGCCCTCTGGAATATCATGTGTCAAAGGCTCCAATTCTTTAATGCAGAAGCTGTTAAAAAGAAGCTGGTGTTATCCTGACTGTGTCTCCACCATACTTCAATTGTTTCTTTCTGAATGCTTGCAATATCTTTTCCTTGACCTGGGAACTCAGTAATTTGGCTTCAATATTCATAGTCATTTACATTCTGGGATCCTGATCGTAAAGTGATCAGTAGATTCTATCAATTGCTATTTTAACTTTTCGTTCTAGACTATTAGATCAATTTTCTTTGATTATTTCTTGAAAGATGATTTCTAAGACTCTAATTTATCAAGCATTTCATACAGCTCAACTTTTTAAAATTATCTCTCTCTTTCCAGTGAGACACTTCACACTGTCTTTCATTGTTTCCTTTTTCTTTTATTGTTTCTTGATCATTAGCTTCCATTTGCTCCATTCTAATTTTGAAGGCATTATTTTCTTCAGTGAGCTTTTGGAACTTCTTTTCCATTTGGCTCATTCTAATTTTACAGCATTCTTCTCATTGACTTTTTGGATTTTTTTTTTAACTATTTGGCCTGGTCTGTTTTTTAAAGTGTTAATTTCTTCAATATTTTGGGAGATCTGCTTTAGCAAGCTGTTGACTCATTTTTCATTATTTTGCATCACTCTCATTTCTCTTCCCAATTTTTGCTCTACTTCTCATAGTTGATTATCAAAATCCTTTTTGTGTTCTTTCATGGCCTATGATCAATGCATAATTTTTTTTTTTCTTGGAGGCTTTGGATGTAGGAGCTTTGACTTGGTTGTCTCATTCTGGCTGTATGTTTTGATCTTTCTTGTCACCATAGTAGCTATCAATAGTCAGAGCTTATTTTTTCCATTGTTTCCTCATTTTCCATTTTATTAGTGGAATTTAGGTCTTTGTTAAAAGAGGACTCGGCTTCCAGTGTGGAGGGCATCTTGTCCCAAGTAACATTGGTTTTATGCAGCTATTTTCAGGTACTTCTAGGTTTTCAGTTTTTCCAATGTGGTTGGATGCATGGAAAGGTGTTTACTCCACTCCTGGCCTGTGTTCTGGTCTGTGAGCAACCACAAGCACTCTTGTGGCTTGGAAATTTGAAGAGGTTCCCCCCTCTGTTGTGGCCACAAGTTCTGCTAGTGTTGCTCCTCCACTAAGACTTCCATCCAAGACCTGAACCCTGCTATAAGTAAAGCAATAGAATCCTGCCTTAGTGCTAGCATAAAGATTACTGTAATGTCTTTCTGAGTAGTTGTTTACCATCTTTGGGTTGAAAGCTCCAGAAATACCAGCTGCTGCAGTCACTGCTGCTTCACTCAATTCCAAGATCTGCTTTTAGTTTTCTGGAACCACAGGTTGTGCTGGCTCAACCTGCACTGAACTGTGCTCCACTCTTCCACAGGTGCCAAAGACCTTTCCTCCTGACTTTCTAAGTTGTCTTTGGCATCTGTGGCCTTAGAATTCTGGAAACTGCCTCTGCCACAAGTAATTCTTGTTGTGGGTTTGCCAGGGTTCAGTCTGCCCTGAAGCTGGCTGTTCTGGACTGAGCTCATTTCTCACCTTGGTACCACAGACCTTTCCTGCCAATATTCCCAGGCGTCTTGGGATGAGAATTGGTTTTACTCTATCTTTCATGGGTTCTGCTGTTCTAGAATTTGTTTAGAGTCATTTATAAAACTTATTTGGATGGGGAGAGGGGTGAGCTAAGGGGAGTTTCTGCCTTTACTTCACCATCTTGGCTCTGCCTCCCCTTTTAAATTACTTATAAAGTACTTATCAACTCTCAATATATAAACAGTGATATATTTTCAGTTCAAAGAACAGAACATTCATTTTCTAGGCTCTAATAGACAAATCTAATTGGTTCTGTCCATGGATGGTAGCATGTGTACTTGATGTTATCTGATGCACCTAGTTAATTCTGGATGACCTTATTGCACATATTATTAATGCATAGTACACTTAAAACAAACAAAAAAACCCATTTTCCAAGACATTTACTTTTTGATAGCCATTTGGGACTATAGTTAAAATAAAATAACCATCAAAAATTTCCTTTTGGAAAGTCATCTTATTTTAATGAACTTTTCAGTGCTTGTGAACCATAACTCTAAAAGTAAAGTCTCACAGGCCACTGGTATGGCACTCTTTTGATTTGTGGAGATCATTGGGCCATGGTGAAGGTAATGATAATGAGAGAGGGCCATGATCTTCAAATATTTTCAAATTTCTTTTGTCTCTTCAGTCTCCTCAGGCTTTCTGAATCTCAGGGCTCTGCAGTCTTTATGGAAACTTCCAACTTCTAACTTTAAGAGAGAAGATGGATGATGACAATTCTTTCTTTTCACTCTGGGAAGAAATTGACATGAGGGGAGTTAGTTTCTTTAATATCCCTTTCTATTTTCAATAAAGATTGGGGAATTTCTTCTTTGGTGAGAGGCAAAAGTAACACCCTTGGTTGAGCAGTTACCTTTCTCCCAATGGAAAAGCTTCTTCCATCTGTATTATCCAGTATATATTTTGCTAAACATCACTTAGAAAAATGAGTTTCTTGGCTAAAACTAAAATAATAAATTGTAAAATTAAACAGTCTTTTGGAAATGACCAATAATTTTCATTATTGACAAGTTTTCTCAAAACATGGAATCAATTAAAATCTGATAGCACTTTCTCCTTACATCAACAGAACAAATAAGGTAAAAATGAGTTCTCAGAAGTTGAAAGTTACATTTATACTTCATAGTCAATATATAGAAAAATCAACTCAGACTATAGATTCTTCAAAATTGATTGTATTTCTATCACATCCAAATGAATACAGTTGATTTGAGGAAGAAGCATTCTGGAATATGTCTTAAAGAATAAAATCTACATGAACAAATACAAAATACACTAAAATAGCTGTTTTCATCAATGAAAGACAATTATCCTCATCTTTATTAAATGAAAAATTGAGAGAAAGAGAGCAGCAGAAGATGATGTGCATACTCTCCTTAAAATGAGTTCACAGTTTGGGGAGTGTTAAGCATTGCAATAGTACTTATTACATTTAAAAGTTAAAAAAAAAAACAAAGAAAAGAAATATTTCATCTGTATGCAAGATTTGATTTGTCAGTATAAGATATACCAGTGGACTACATGTGATGGGGTACAGACTATTGGAACCTCCTTGAATTCCTGATTCTTCCCATTTGATCTACCAGGCTGTGGAGGCCCATGGGCTTATCATTATAGTTGTGACCAGGTCTCTATTGAACTGTCCACCCTTGATCCTATCAAAACCCCATTCCCCAGGCTGCTGACCACTCCCATCACAATCCTCCCTAGACTCAATCTGTATACACCCCAGGGTACTGGTCATTCCCATCAAGACCTCCCCTATCAAGACGATTCCTGAGGCCCCAGAATATTGGAAGTACCTGAATTCTTCCCTCAGTCTTTTTCTGTATTTAAGTTCCCCCTCTCCTCCATGAAAGCGCTCAGATTCAATCCAGCTCAGATTCTGTCTAGCTGAGATTGTATCTAGCCTGCTTAATAATACAAGCATTACAAATGCTTAGGCTCCTTAAGAGTCAACCCTATATGGCCAACCTTTAATAAACTTTGTTTTTCTTTGGTTTTAAGAAGGCTTGTATTGAATTCATTTGAGCAGAACTTGGCGTATCAATATTTTGGGGTCCCCCAGCAGCCAAACCTCAACAAATGGAATAGATTGGAATTAATCATGAGACATTTTAGTTGGTAATTAGTTTAAAATTTTGTAATATGTGGGCAACTGTGCCAACTCTAAAACTACAACTTCCTACATAAATTTTCTTTTTTCCTCATGGATAATACTGAAACAAAAAAGGTAAAAGCTTTAGCTTTTTCAAAAGTCTTTACTTAAGACTTGTTGACTAGTCAAAATTTCCTCTTTATGATGGGTTTAAAGAGGCAAAAAAATAACATATTTAAAGTTTTTGTCTTCCCAGCTGTAAGCTGTGTGTGTGTGTGTTTGTGTGTGATTTTATTCTTTTCCGAGTTAGTAAGCCTTAGTTTCAGATCTTGACAGTTTCAGCTAAGGTGAATTCTAATATTAGAATTTTTCAGTTCTGGTCATTGAAATGCAGCCTAGCTTTCTTAACAAAGAAGTGGCAATTCTTGCTCAAGAACATATCAAAAGCAAACTCTACCCTGTAAGGATTTGCCCACATATGGATGGAAAGATTGAGAATGTAACCCACATCTCTTTTATATTTTATAGGAGGCACATTTTGTTTTAAATAGTTTGAGTTTTCCTATTCTATTTTTCCATAAAATGGGACACCTAGGAAGTACAATGGATAGAGGGCTGGGCCTGGAATCAAACAGAACCAAGGTCAAATGTAACCTCATACAACTTACTAGCTATATGACCCTGGGCACATCATTTAACTCTGTTTGCCTCAGTGCCACATCTGTAAAATGAGTTGGAGAAGGAAATGGTAAACCACTTCACTATTTCTGCCATGTAAACCCCAAGTGGGTTTACAAAGATTTGAGCACAACTGATATGTCTGAACAACAATTTAGTGAAATCCAGCAACTCCCATTCAATATCAAACAAAAAAAAATCCTCTGCTTGTTACTCAAGGTCTTCATAACCAGACCTCCTTGTATCTTTCCTGTCTCTAAATCAATATCCTTCTCCACACACATGCCAAAATATACTCTACAATACAGTATATGAGACTCCTTTCTATTCTTTGAACAAGGTATTTCATCTCTCAGCTCTGGGCATCTTCATATATTGTTCCAGTTGCCTAAAATTCTCTGCTTCCTCATCGCCTTCTCCTGGCTTCTGGCAAACGTTATCTAAAATTTTGTTCTGTAAGAAACCTTTCCTGACTCCCTGCCTCATTAATGATAGTGCCTTCTCTCTAGAATTGTCTCCACTTTGTCCTGTATTTAGCTTGTCTGTACAGTCATTTGCATGTTACATTCCCCATTAGCCTGTGAGTTCCTTGAGAGCAGCTTCTGTATTTTTTTTTTTTACTTTTTTAGAATCTCCAGTACTTATCAAAAATCCTGGCACATAGTAGGCCCTTAATAAATATTTTTTGACTGATAACAGACTGGAAGGGTCCTCCACATAATGTGTGTAATAAGCTTTCCTGGGAAATTGGTAGTCTGAAACAATGATCTACTTTGAGAGTATACTTAATCATTTAAGCCATCATTTTCACACAATCGCCTTCACAGAATGCAATTTCATACTGCTTTTAAAATGTCAAATTATTACTTTTATGAAGGACTAATGAGATTTTATAAACTAAGGTGATTTTGAAAAAAACTTGTCTTGAGGCATTTAAAAAACATATTTCCCTCCTTTCATCCTTCTTTCCTTCTCTTTTTTCTTTATCCATTTTTTCCTCTTTTCTTCTTTTCCTTCCTTCCATCTCCTTATCCTCTTTTGCTTTCCTTCCCTTCCCTTTTTTCCTTCCTGTTTCTTTTGTGTGGGACAGACCCCAAATAATGCCAGAGTGAGGATTTGAGTGCAAAAAGTGCTTTTTATTCTTTTTCAAGAAAAAGGATACAGTCCCCAGGTACTCAAGTAGCAGTAGTGGGGAAAGTGTGCTTGCTGGCCATGAGAAGCAAATTTTTGTAGCCCTAGGCAATTCCTCTACTGCCCTCCACCCCTTATCTGTTTCCTCAGTGGTTGAGTACTTGGGATGCACAATCTCACCACCTCACCAGACAGCTACTTTCCAACAGCATCACCCAAGTTGACATGGATTTTGAGAAAGAGAAACTTACCAAGGGCAACTGATACTTAAGATGATGTATAGAAAGTTAACAAAAAGGGGGAAAGTCCTTCTCTTCTTCAACTGAGGAAACTATACCATAGGCCATTTCCCACACCTTCCTTTCTTTTCTTTCTCTTCTCTTTCTTCCTTTCTCATCTTTATTTTCCCTCCACTTCCCTCCTCTTTCCTTCTCTTATTTTGTCTTTTTTCTCCTTCTGTTCCTTCCCATTTTCATTTCTTTCCCTTCCTTCTCTTTCCTTCTCTTTTCTCCTCTCTTTTTCTTTACCTCACTTCCTTTCCTTCCCTTTTTCTGTTCTTCCCTCCTTTTCCACTATCTTATTTTCTCTTCCCTTTCCTTTCTCTTCCCTTCCCTTCTCTTCTGTTCTCTCTCTCAGTATGGTAGCTAAGAAATTTTAGGAGCAATTCCAGATCATCATCAATAGACCAATGCAAAGATCTGTATGTAGTTCAATTAGGTTTACACATGTAGTGATAACCATTAATTATTGAAAGTTTGAATAACAAGAGATAACAATAACGTGGGTCAGTATATATATTTTTGTCATAAAGAAGGTGGAAATAAATAGACTTAGAGGCTATGAGTGAAAGTAAACGCAGAAAAGACAGCAGAAAACTAAGTGGGTGTTCCCTAAGATTTGGGAGAAACAAAAACAACTATCAAGAATATATATGTGTATATATATATATATTGCTATCAACTGCCATATCAGCACTTGAGGCGAACTTTAATTGAATATTGATCCTTATAAAGACTTGACCCATGTGTGAGCTTTAAGGAGAAAGAGAAAAATGTGTCCCCTTTGCTCAGTGTGAAGGGACAATAAGCTTCCTGTACTCTTCATTTGGATAGAGAAGAAACAGAGCAGTATATCACTTAAATGGTTTGTGGACATTGTTATACTCCGTTTATATTTATTGGAGCAATAACCCTAAGCTAGCATATCTGTCTTATTATTTAGGAGAAAGAGGGACCTCAATCAGTGTAAAATGCTTTAGATGAAGACAGTTATTCAGTCTATGTGCAACAGAGGGAGAAATCTGATTATTAAGCTGTGAGAGGGAATGGAACTATATGAACAACACTTAATTTCTTCACTCTGTCCAAGAAGCATATTCTTTAGCTTCATTTCTAAGGCTATTGGAGTTTAGAGAATTAGAAATACTTTGTGTTGATTTGAAAGGAAGAAAATAGTTATATTGGAGATTCTAGAATCACAAAATTTCAAATTTATGAGACCTCAGGATGACCCAACCCATATATATCTGAGCAGATATGGCTTCTACCACATACCTGATAAGGTGTTTTCTTGCCACCACTGAAAGGAAACATTCTATCTGCCCTAAAGAAGAAGGCAACATACAAATAATTATTTGTAAGCGCACTATACACAGCAGTGATACACAAATAGAAACGGTTTTGTTTAGGCAGAATATTGACTATGATTTTAATATATCTGATATTCAGTATAATTTCAAGATCATATCATAGGGAATGCAATAATATCTATGGAGTCCAAAAAGAGCTACTTTAAGAAAGTGGGATTTTGACAATATTTAAATAAAGTCAAGTTAGGGGCAGTACAAAGATGACAAAGTAGAAAGATACACATATTCTAGTCCTTCCACACAGCCCATAAAATACCTGTAAAAAGTGACTCTAAACAAATTGGAGAGCATCAGAAGCCACAAAACAACAGAATGAAAGAGATTTCTACTTTAAGGTAGTCTGAAAAGTTGACAGGAAAAGTCCATTACATAGCTCATTGAGCCCAGCCCAGCCCTGGCTGCTCAGTACCAGTAGGAACAGGATGGAAGAAGGCCTTGGGGGTGGAATCCCTGGCAACAACTGCCGTTCCCGGATCCCTCAATCTACAAACAAAAAAGAAAATTTCAAAAGTCAGTAAGAAAGCTTTGTCATCTGCGTGACAAGGGAACATGATCTGGCCCCACCAGCAGTAGCCACTACAGCAGTAACATCCAGTTTTGGAGCCCTCCACCAAAAGCCCCTGGGGTAACTGAACAGCTCATCTGAATCCTAACCCTGAGTGGCTACCCTGCTTTCCACCTAAATCCCCTGAGGGAATTGAGCAGCTGATGTAAATTTCATCCCTGAGTCCAGCCCTGGGGTAAGAAAGACAAGCTCTTGCAAAACTGGAGGTAACTGTGCAGTGGGAATACTTCTACTCCCAGATTCTGGGCAGAAAAAATCTTTGTTGCTCCCAGACCATTGCACAGGAAGGAAAGGAGTAAACTCCACTCCCTTGATAGTATCACCTTGGAGGAATTGAGAACTTACAAGTCCGCAGAGCATATCCTCCTCTTGATAAAGGATTGAAAAGTCAAGTAAATGACTGAGAATATACACAAAAAATGGGAGGAAAATGAGACAAAAGATGGTTACTTTCTTGGTGAGCAGGTATTTTCTCCCATCAGATGAGGAGGGGCAATGCATGACATCAGAGGACCTAGGGGGTAAGGGCCACTGAATCAAAAACCTCCAAAGTGAATGTGCAGTGGTTTCATCCATGGAAGAGCTTAAAAAATATTTTGAAAATTAAGCAAGAGAGGTGAAGGAAAAATTGGCATGGGAAAATGAGAGAGATGCAAGAAAATCATGAAAAGAGAGTCAATAACTTGCTAAAGGAGACCCCCAAAAAATGCTGAAGAAAATAACAGCTTTAAAAATAGGCTAACTCAATTGGAAAAAGAGGTCCAAAAAGTCAATGAGGAGAAAAATGCTTTAAAAAGCAGAATTAATCAAATGGAAAAGGAGGTTCAAAAGTTCACTGAAGAAAATAGCTCTTTAAAAATTAGAATGGAACAGATGGAAGCTAATAACTTTATTAGAAACCAAGAAATTACAAAACAAAACCAAAAGAATGAAATGGAAGATAATGTGAAATATCTCATTGGAAAAACACCTGACCTGGAAAATACAACCACGAGAGTGGGACTACCTCGAAGCCATAATCGAAAAGCCCAGTTGTCACCTTTCATGAAATTATCAAGTAAAACTACCCTGACATTTAGTTTTCGACATTCATTTCCACAATTTGAGTTCCAAATTTTCTCCCTATCTCTCCCCTTCCCCCAACCTAAGACACTATGCATTCTGATTGCCCCTTCCCTCAATATGCTCTCCCTTGCCTTAGCCACATCTTCTCTATTTTCCTGTAGGGCAAGATAGATTTCTATACCCATTACTTGTATTTCTTATTTCCCAGTTGTGTGCAAAGGCAATACTCAATATTCATTTCTAATATGTTGAATTCGAACTTCTCTCCCTTCTTCCCTCCCCACTCATCCCCATTGAGAAGGCAAGCAATTCAATATAGGCTATATATATGTAGCTTTTTCAAAAGACTCCTATAATAGTAAAGTTGTGGAAGAGTAACTTTATTCCCCTCCATCCAGTGCTGCCCCCCATTTATTTTATTCTCTCTTTTGTGAATCAGAGGGCAAAATAAATATTGAAAGAATCTACCAATGATATGCTGACAGAGACCAGAAGACAGAAACTACTAGGAATATTGCAGCCAAATTTCCAAGTTCCCAGGTCAAGGAGAAAATATTGTAAGCAGCTAGAAAGAAACAATTCCAGTGGGTGGAGCCAAAATGGTGGTGTAGAAAGACTCACCTATGCTAGCTCTGACCCCACAGCCCCATATATTTCCTGCAAGAAGAACTCCCCACAAATTCTGGAGCACTGCAAGGCACACAGAAAAACAGTGGAAAAGATTTCCGTTCCAGAGAGCCCTGCAGAGACGTCCCCAGGGGTCCGTCACGCCCCAGAAAGTGGTACCCACCCCTGAGCTGCCCGGCTGCGCAGCCCCAGAGGAGCAGATCGAAGCAGGCGTCAGGGACGGAACCTCCCGTGGCCGGGAAGGTCCCTCCACCCACAGATGCTACAGGTCAGTGACAGAGACGTATGGGCTGGCCAAGAGGGGAGCAGGGTGTCACTGTGGCTGGGGCCCCGTCGGGAGGAAGTGGCAGAGGGAGAGGCAGAGGCAGCGGTAGAAGCAGCAGCAGGGGCAATGGCTGCGTCTGGGGACTCCCCTCGCAGCAGGAAGAAGTTCAGGGCCATTACTGAAGGTCTCTGCATAAACTCTCTGAGGGAGCTGAGCCTGGGAGGCGGCCTTGCCCCCACCCAAGCACCAGAATGTAAGCTCACATTGAATTGAAGCGGCGCCTGCCATGGAAAGCCCATTTGAATCTCAGACCCCAAGCACTAGCTTGGTTGATCTAGGCGGGGGTGGACAGGAATCTCAGAAGTCAAGTACCTGGCTGGGAAAATGCCCAGAAAAGGGAAGAAAAATAAGACTATAGAAAGCTACTTTGATGGCGGACAGATGTTCCCACCTTTCAATTCTGATGACGAGGAAGGATTCTTACCATCAGGGAAAGATATGGAGGTCGGGCTCTCTGTATCCCAGACATCCCAGGTGGATGTCTGGTGGGCTCAGGCCAAGAGAGAGCTCAAAAGAGATTGTGAAAATCAAGCTAGATAGGTGGAGGAAAAACTGGGAAGAGAAATGAGAGAGATTCAAGAAAAGTATGAAAAACAGGTCAATACCTTGGTAATGGAGACTGAAAAAAATGCTGAAGAAAATAACACATTGAAAAATAGGCTAACTCAATTAGCAAAAGAGGTTAAAAAAGCCAATGAGGAGAAGAATGCTTTCAAAAGCAGAATTAGTCAAATGGAAAAAGAGGTTCAAAAGCTCACTGAAGAGAATAGTTCTCTCAGAATTAGAATGGAAACGATGGAGTCTAATGACTTTCTGAGAAACCAAGAAATCATCAAAGAAAACCAAAAGAATGAAAAAATGGAAGAGAATGTGAAATATCTCATTGGAAAAACGACTTACCTGGAAAATAGATCCAGGAGAGACAATTTAAAAATTATAGGACTACCTGAAAGGCAGGATCAAAAAAGGAGCCTAGACATCCTCTTACATGAAATTATTGAGTTAAACTGCCCTGATATTCTACAAACAGAGGGCAAAATAAGTATTGAAAGAATCCATAGATCACCACCTGAAAGAGATCCAAAAAGAGAAACTCCTAGGAATATTGTGGCCAAATTGTAGAATTCCCAGGTCAAGGAGAAAATATTGCAAGCAGCTAGAAAGAAACAATTCCAGTATTGTGGAAATATAATCAGGATAACTCAAGATCTAGCAGCTTCTACATTAAGGGATCAAAGGGTGTGGAATAGGATATTCCAGAAGTCAAAGGAACTAGGACTCAAACCAAGAATCACCTACCCAGCAAAACTGAGTATAATACTTCAAGGGAAAAAGTGGTCTTTCAATGAAACAGAGCACTTTCAAGCATTCTTGATGAAAAGACCAGATCTGAAAAGAAAATGTGACTTTCAAGCACAAGAATGAGAAGAAGGGGGTGGAGACCAGATGGAGGAGCGAGAGCAATGACTCACCTAAGCTCTTGGACAAACTCCTCCAGGTACCTCTCAAAGAAGAATCTGACCAAATTTTGGATGTGCGGAATAGACAGTGACCGATTCAGAGCTTATGTTGGACTGGAAGGTCCACGGGAGGTGGAGGTGAGCCCACAGCGCACACAGCACTGGGTGGCCAGTGCAGCAGAGCAGAAGGGATCTGAGAAACCTGAGTGGCGGGGGAACCAGAGTAGCGGCACCCGGGGTGGGAGACAAGCCCAACCGAGTCAGTGAGAGCCACAGAGTGCCATATATCAGCACAGCAGCTCCTGAGACTTTCAGGCTGAAGATTAAACTTCGATAAGTCACCCACTTGAACTTCTGGGAGCCAGGATGGTGGAGTGATCAGTAAATGCTCTCTCCTCCCCCCCCCTTGATGACCGTGAAAGAACCATAAAATATCTCCCCAGAAAAATCCCAGATCCATAGTAATAGAAGAAGGAGGCCAATAGTCTCATAACACGTGAGACGAGGAAAATAGCTAAGGGGGATTCCTCCTACCGTGGCAGAGGCAAACCAGAAGGACAGAGGACCCAGGGCAGAGAAAATTTGCACTAGGACCCAGGCAAGACTCAGCGCCAGGAGAGGAGCCCCAGGAGGGGGGGGGGGGGGGACACGCATTAGCATCTAGGCTTGCCTCGGCTGTCCAGGGGAATCAGAAAAAAAAAAGGGCAGCTAGGATTACCAGCCCCTGAGCTTCCCATTGCCTCAGTTCAGCTGAGGAGATTTCCTGTGACCAGACCACCCCTTCTCCACACTTAACAAGCTAAACCCAGGGCTGATCAGGGAAACACCAAACAAAAACCTGCTTTTAGCTTTTTCACACATCAGCTCAGCAAAAAATTGTCTAGCTTCTGACTGAAAGAACCAGAAGCCACAACACTCAATCAAAATCATGAACGGTAAAAAGTAGAGGGCCGAAAGAACCATAGAATCTTTCTATGGGGATAAGGACCAAAACACAAACCCCAAAGAGGTCACAGCTGAGACTATACTTCCATCTGAAACTTCAGAAGGGACTATGAACTACTTGAAAGTACAAGCAGCTCTACTGGAGCAGCTGAAGAAGGAAATAAAAGATAAACTGGCAAATGATTTTAAAATTATTAAGAAAGAATTCACTGATGAGAACATCTCCTTGAAAGGAAAATTGAACAAATGGAAAAAGAAGTTCAAAAATTAACTGGAGAAAAGAACTTCCTAAAAGGACAAATGGAAAAGGAAGTACAAATTTAACTGGAGAAAATAGCTTCCTAAAAGGAAAAATTGGGCAGATGGAAAAGGAGATACAAAAGTTAACAGAAGAAAACAATTTGATGAAGATTAGAATTGGGCAAGTAGAAACTAACGACTCAATGAGACAGCAAGAATCAGTCAAACAAAACCTAAAGAATGAAAAGAGAGAAGAAAATGGAAAATATCTAATTGGAAAAACAACTAACCTGGAAAATAGATCCAGAAGAGAAAACTTAAGAATTATTGGCCTGCCAGAAACCCAGGATGGAGAAAAGAGCCTGGACAATATATGCCAGGAAATCATCAAGGAAAACTGCCCAGAAGTACTAGATTCAGAGGACAAAATAGTCATCGAAAGAATCCACCGTTCCCCTCCTGAAAGGGACCCCAAGCTCAAAATCCCAAGAAATATAGTTGCCAAATTCCAGAGCTATCGAGTGAAGGAGAAAATAGTATAAGCAGCCAGAAAGAAACAATTTAAATATCAAGGAGATACAATCAGGATTACACAGGACCTTGCAGCTTCTACATTAAAAGATTGAAAGAACTGGAACCCAATATTCCGTAAGGCAAAGGAGCTGGGACTACAACCAAGGATCAGCTACCCAGCAAAGTTCAGCATAACGTTTCAGGCAAGGAGAAAGTCATTCAACGAAGTAAAGGATTTCCAGAATTTCCTGACCAAAACGCCAGAACTTAAGAGAGAATTCGATCTTCAAATGCAGGTCTCAAGAGAATCATAAAAAGGAAAGCAGTGCGGGGGGGGACAACTTGCTACTCAATTAGGGCAAATTGTTTACCTCCCTATAAGGGAAAATGATACCTGTTACTCTTGAGAACTGTTTGTCTATTAAGAAACATAAAAGGGATATGCATAGGGGGAACGGGTATAAAGTAAATGATATCATGATAAAAAATATGATTTAAGTATGAGAGGGGATTGTAGTAGGAGGTGTGAAAAGGAGGAAGCAGAAAATGGCAAATTACATCACAAGAAGAAGTACAAAATCATAGTAGAGGGAAAGAGGGGAGGGAGATGGGCATTGTGTGAGAGGTACTCTCATCAGATTTGTTTAAAGAATGAAACAATAAACTTAAGTAGAAAATCCTAACTAGCTCTATAAGCAGTAGGAGAGGAAGGGGGAAGAAAGGGGAGGGAGGCTAAAAGGGAGGGAAGAAGCAAGAAGAGTAAAGGGGAGTTAAAGGGAGGGGGGCTAAAAGAAGGAGGGGAAGGTGGCAAGAGGATGTGGTGAAAAGTGAATATTAGTGAGAAGGGGAAGGGAGACAACAGAGCTAAAAGCACAAATGGTGGGAAAGAAGATGGAGGGAAATACACAGATTGTAATCATAACTGTCAATGTGAATGGAATGAATTCTCCCATAAAACGGAGATGGATAGCAGAATGAATTAAAAGACATAATCCAACAATATGCTGCGTACAAGAAACACATTTGAAATGGGGGGATACACATAGGATAAAGGTCAAAGGATGGAGCAGAATATATTGTGCTTCAGCTGATGTAAGAAAGGCAGGAGTAGCAATCCTAATCTCAGACAAAGAAAAAGCAGAAATAGATCTAATCAAAAGGGATAAGGATGGAAACTATGTCCTGCTAAAAGGCACCATAGACACTGAAGAAATATCATTACTAAACATGTATGCTTCAAGTGGTATAGCATCCAGATTCTTAGAGGAGAGGTTGGGGGAGTTGAAGGAAGAAAATGACAGCAAAACTATACTAGTGGGGGACCTCAAAATCCCTCTTTCTGAACTTGATAAATCTAACCTCAAAATAAACAAGAAAAAGGTTAAAGAGGTAAATAAAACTCTAGATAAGGAAGATATGATAGATCTTTGAGAAAACTGAAAGGGAATAGAAAGGAATATATCTCCAGGACCAGATGGATTCACAAGTGAATTTTATCAAACTTTTAAAGAACAGTTAATTCCAATACTATATGGACTATTTTTGAAAATTGGGGAAGAAGGGGTCCTCCCAAATTCTTTCTATGATGCAAATAAGGTTTTCATACCCAAACCAGGAAGAGACAAAACAGAAAAAGAAAATTATAGACCAATTTCTCTAATGAATATTAGAGTAAATATTAGACAAAACAGCAAAGAGAAGTCATAAGGGACTTGCCAAAAGTGCACTGTTTACATTCCTACATGGAAAGACAATATTTGTAACTCTTAAAATTTTTCAGTATCTGGGTAGTTGGTGGGATTATACACACACACACACACACACACACACACGTACACACGTGCATGCACACACACATACACACATGCATGCACATACAGAGTAAGAGAGCACAGAGTGAATTGAATAGGATAGCACCATATTTTAAAAGAAATTAAGGTAAATGGTGAGAGAGAAATGTAGTGGGAGGAAAGAGGGTGAAATGGAATGGGGTAAATTATATCTCATTCAAGAGGCAAGCAGGAGACTTTTTAGTGGAGGGAAAAAGAGGAGAGCTAAGAAAAAAAAACAAGAAGTTTACCCTCATCACATTCAACTAAAGGAAGGAATAAAATGCACACACATTGAGGTACGAAAACCTATCTTACAATACAGGAAAGTGGGTTAGAAGGAGATAAGCAAGGGGGGTGGGATGATGGTAGGGAGGGCAAGGGGAGGAGGGAGCAATTTGAAGTCAACACTCAGGGAGGGACAGAATCAAAAGACAGAATAGGAGCAATGGAGGACAGGATAGGAGGGAAATACAGTTAGTCTTACACAAAACGACTATTATCGAAGTCATTTGCAAAACTACACAGATAGGGCCTATATTGAAATCCCTGCCTTCAAAAAGGGAACGGGTGGAGAGGGCGGGATGGGGAGAATTTGGAACTCAAAGTTTTAGGAACAACTGTTTAGTATTGTTGTTGCTACTAGGAAATAAGAAATACAGTTAATGGGAAATAGATAGTCATCTGGTCCTACAGGACAAAAGAGAAGATGGGGACAAGAGAAGGGAGGGAGAATAGAAGAGAGGGCAGATTGGTGATAGGGAAAATTAGATTGCTGAGTGTATTGGGGTGGGGGAGGGGATAAAAGGGGAGAAAATTTGGAAGCCAAAATTTTGAGAAAATGAATGTAAAAAGTTAAATAAAAAAATATTGCAAGGAGCTAGAAAGAATCAATTCCAGTACTGTGGAACTACAATCAGGATAACACAAGATCTAGCAGCTTCTACATTAAGGGATCGAAGGGCGTGGAATAGGTTATTCCAGAAGTCAAAGGAACTAGGACTCAAACCAAGAATCACCTACCCAGCAAAACTGAGTGTAATACTTCAGGGGAAAATATGGTCTTTCAATGAAACAAAGGACTGTCAAGCATTTTTGATGAAAAGACCAGCGCTCAAAGAAAATTTGACTTTCAAACACAAGAATGAGAAGAAGCATGAAAAAGTAAACAGCAAAGAGAAGCTATAAGGGACTTACCCAAAGTGAACTGTTTACATTCCTACATGGAAAGACAATATTTGTAACGCTTAAAACTTTTCATTATCTGGGTAATTGGTGGGTCCTTACACATACATGTACATGCATGCATGCACACACACATACACACATGCACACACATACAGAGACAGAGAGCACAGGTTGAATTGAATAGGATGGGACCATATCTTAAAAGAAATTAAGGTAAATGGTGAGAGAGAAATGTAGTGGGAGGAAAGGGGGTGAAATAGAATGGGGTAAATTATATCTCATTCAAGAGGCAAGCAGGAGAATTTTTAGTGGAGGGAAAAAGACAAGAGCTGAGAAAAAAAAAAAACAAGAAATTTACCCTCATCACATTCGACTAAAGGAAGAAATAAAATACACACTCATTTAGGTATGAAAACCTATCTTACAGTACAGGAAAGTGGGGGAGAAGGAGATAAGCAAGAGCGGGGGGGATGATGGAAGGGAGGGAGATGGGAGGAGGGAGCAATCTGAAGTCAACACTCTTGGGGAGGGACAGAATCAAAAGACAGAATAGAAACAATGGGGGGCAGGGTAGGATGGAGGGAAATACAGTTAGTCTTACACAACACAACTATTATCGAAGTCATTTGCAAAACTACACAGATAGGGCCTATATTGAATTGCCTGCCTTCAAAAAGGGAACGGGTGGAGAGGGCGGGATGGGGAGAATTTGGAACTCAAAGTTATAGGAACAACTGTTTAGTATTGTTGTTGCTACTCGGAAATAAGAAATACAGTTAACGGGGAATAGATAGTCATCTGGCCCTACAGGACAAAAGAGAAGATGGGGACAAGAGAAGGGAGAGATAATAGAAGAGAGGGTAGATTGGTGATAGGGAAAATTAAATTGCTCGGTGCATTGGGGTGGGTGGAGTTGATAAAAGGGGAGAAAATTTGGAACCCAAAATTCTGTGAAAATGAATGTAAAAAGTTAAATAAATAAATATTTATTAAAAAAAAAAAAAGAAAGAAAGAAACAATTCCAGTCTTGTGAAAATAGAGTCAGGATAACACAGGATGTGGAAACTTCTACCTTAAGGGATTGAAGGGCTTGGAATAACATATTCCAAAAGTCAAAGAAATTGGGATTAAAACCAAGAATCACCTGCTCAGGAAAACTGAATATAATCCTCCATGGGAAAAAATGTTCATTCAATGATATAGACGACTTTTAAGCATTCTTGAGGAAAAGATCAAAAATGAACAGAAAATGTGACTTTCAAACACAAGAATCAAGAGAAGCATGAAACGGTAAACAGAAAAGAGAAATCTTTCTAAAGTTGAACTCTTTGCATTCCTACATGGAAACACAATATTTGTAACTCTTGTGACTTTTCTCAGTATTTGGGTGGTTGGAGGAATTATACACATACACACACATACACATATGTGTGTGTATATACACACACACATATATGTGTATACATGTGTGTATGTGTATGGAGAGCACAGGGTGAGTTGAATAAGAAGAGATGATATTTAAATAAATAAAATTAAGGAGTGAGAGAAGAATATATTGGGAGGAGAAAAGGAGGAATGGAATGGGGTAAATTGTCACACATAAAAGAGGCAAGAAAAAGCTTTTTCAATGGAACAGAAAAGAGAAGAGATGAGAGGAAAAAAATGAAACTTACTCTCATCACATTTGAATTAAGGAGAGACAAACATACTCACTTTGAATGAAAATCTATATTACTCTGCAGGAAAATAGGGGAGAAGGGATCAAGTGGGATGAGGAGGATGATAGAAGGGAGTGCAAATGGGAGAAGGGAGTAATTAGAAGTAAACACTTTTGGAGAGCAACAAGATCAAAACAGAGAATAGAATAAATGGGGGGCAGGATAGGATGGAGGGGAAGAAAGTTACTCTTCCACAACATTACTATTATATAAGTCTTTTGAAAAGCTACATATATGCAGCCTATGTTGAGTTGCTTGCCTTCTCAATGGGTATGAGTGGGGAGGGAAGAAGGGAGAGAAGTTGAAAATCAACATATTAGAAACGAATGTTGAGTATTGCCTTTGCAAACAACTGGGAAATAAGAAATACAAGTAATGGGGTATAGAAGTCTATCTTGCCCTACAAGAAAAGAGAGAAGATGCGGCTAAGGGAAGGGAGGGCATATTGAGAGAAGGGGCAATCAGAATGCATAGTGTCTTAGGGTGGGGGAAGGGGAGAGATAGGGAGAAAATTTCGGACTCAAATTGTGGAAATGAATGTCAAAAAAATAAACAAACAAAAAGGAAAGAAAGTCAAGTTAAAAAATAACTTCACAGAAGAATTAGAATATAATTATTATTACCACTTTTTATTGACCTTGGTATTGTTATAGCCAGCATTAATATGGTCCAGTAAAATCCAAAAATTCTTCACATGTAACATCTCATTTTATACTCTCAACAGCCCTGGGAAGGTGGTGATAATTACTATGCTCATTTTGAGATTAGGAAACCCAAGGCATAGAGAGTTTAAATGATTTGCCAAATGTCACATAGATAATAATTGTTGGAGGTCAAATTTGATCTTCTTGATTCCAGGTCCAGCATGTTACCTACCATGCTACCATTGTGCCTCAAACTAGGAATTTCTTTGCTGTTTAATTTTTCATACTTCCTCTCATTCTTGTGTTTGAAAGTCAAATTTTCTTTTCAGCTCTGATCTTTTCATCAAGAATGCTTGAAAGTCCTCTATTTCATTGAAAGACCATATTTTCCCCTGATGTATTATATTCACTTTTGATGGGTAGGTGATTTTTAGTTTTAGTCCTAGTTCCTTTGACTTCTGGAATATCCTATCCCATGCCCTTCCATCCCTTAATGTAGAAGCTGCTAGATCTTGTGTTATCCTGATTGTATTTCCACAATACTGGAATTGTTTCTTTCTAGCTGCTTCCAATATTTTCTCCTTGACCTGGGAATTCTGGAATTTGGCCACAATGTTCCTAGGAGTTTCTCTTTTTGGATTTCTTTCAGGTGGTGATTGGCGGATTCCTTGCATACTTATTTTACCCTCTGGTTCTAGGATATCAGGGTAGTTTTCCTTGATAATTTCATGAAAGATGATGTCTAGAATCTATTTTCTATCATGGCTTTCAGGTGATCCCATAATTTTTACATTGTCTCTCCTGGATCTATTTTCCAGGTCAGTTATTTTTCCAATGAGATATTTCACATTCTCTTTCATTTTTTCAATCTTTTGATTTTGTTTTGTGATTTCTTGGTTTCTCAGAAAATCATTGGCCTTCATCTGTTCTATTCTAATTTTGAGAAAACTATTTTCCTCAGTGAGCTTTTGGCCCTCTTTTTTCATTTGGCTAATTCTGCTTTTGAAAGCATTCTTCTTCTCATTGGCTTTTTGAACCGCTTTTGCCAATTGAGTTAGCCTATTTTTCAAGGTGTTATTTTCTTCTGCATGTTTTCGGGTCTCCTCTAGCTAGGTATTGACCCGTTTTTCATGCTTTTCTTGCATCTCTCTCATTTCTCTTCCCAGTTTTTCCTCCACCTGTCTAACTTGATTTTCAAAATTCTTTTTGAGCTCTTCCATGGCCTGAGCCCATTTGATATCTATTTCAGCTGTTCGGGACACAGAGGTTTTGACTTCTATGTCTTTCCCTGATGGTAAGCGTTGTTCTTCCTCATCAGAAAGAAAAGGAGGAAACATCTGTTCACCAAGAAAGTAAACTTCTATGGTCTTATTTTTTTTCACTTTTCTGGGCTTTTTCCCAGCCACTTACTTGATTTCTGAGATTCCTCTCCACCCCCACCTCACTAGGGTTTGTGGTCTGAGATTCAAATGCTGCTTCCCAGCCTCATGGCTTTCAGCGGGGGCAGGGCTGCTCTTCAGTGAGATTAAGTTCAGGTTCTCAGGTAGGGACAGGGCTTCCACCCAGGCTCAGATTCCTCAGGGGGTTTATGTGGAGACTTTCAACCAACAATGGAGCTCCTGCCTGCTTTGGAAACCCCTGGCCGCCTCTTTCTCCCGAGGGGGCCTGAGTTATGGAGACATTCTGCTCCCCTCTCAGTCAACTCAGAAGTCTCTCTCACCAACCTGTAGTGCCTGTGGGTTGAGAGACCTTCACGGCCACTGAAGATTCTGTCCCTGAAGCCTGCTCTGATCTGCTCCTCTCAGGGCCGCATGGTCAGGGCAGGGCTGGGCTCCTCTCTGGGTCCGGTGTGCGATGGACCTTTGGGGTTGGCTTTTCAGGGCTCTCTGGAACATAAATCTCCTCCACTCTGTTGCTGTGTCCCTTCCACTGCTCCAGAAACCGTTGGGAGTTCTTTTTATAGGTATTTTATGGGCTGTGGGTTCGGAGCTAGCATATGTGAATCTTTCTACTCCACCATTTTGGCTCCTTCCCCAAACTAGGAATTTCTTAAAAGAGTAGTTGTTTTTGGATAGGTTTAAAGAAAGATAGTCTCCAAAGCAAAGTCCAAATGGTTTAACTGAAAAATTCCAAGGAAGCAGTAGGAAAGAAAAATGAGCAAAGGCTATCCGCTCCATTGACTATGGCTACCACATCCAAAGTGAGACAACTCATCAATTTCCTTGTGATGTGGAAAAATACTGTCACCACAAATAAATGCAGTTCCTGAATACACTGATATAGAGATTGGAACTAATGTCTCTAAAATTAGAGACTGAAGAGGAACAGATAAAAAGTATAACCAAGAAATTTTTGATGAGCAGCCTCAAGGATAGTAGTGTTAAAACCATGCCAAGATGATAAGGAAAATTGCCTGTTACTCCAGGTTATGCTATTCTAAGTATCACAGTAAATTCAGTTGTCAGGATACCCCAGGTGTTTCTTCAGGGAGGAAGGGTTCCCAATTGGGAAGATTTGATTTATTTTGTACCCTGAGAACATTCACACTCCTCCCATACACAGCTGGATGAGAAGTATTTCTGATGTATATTTTTATATCTATAGAATCAAAGCTAACTTTAAGATTAATTAGGTAGGTTTTATTTGTTCTCTCTCTCTCCCTCTCTCTCTCTCTCTCTCTCTCTCTCTCTCTCTCTCTCTCTCTCTCTCTCTCTCTCTCTCTCTCTCTCTCTCTTTCTCTCTCTCTGTAAGTTTACAAGAACCTTACAAACTTTAAGCTAACATTCTTTCTCCAGTCATGGAAAATTATTGAATTCTGTATCAATGAAATAGTCCACCCTGATTTGAATCACATGCCAAGTTTACTAGGCAAGTGTCAATTTTATTTTAATTTTGTGGAAGTGCCTATTTACTGACCTTCTATAGAGAAAATAGCCATTTGTGTTTTATAGACTGATGAGGATATTGAATATGTGGCAAGATCAAGTTGTATTCATAAAACTAAGTGATCATCAATTCAAAGTGACTGTCCATGATCTCATCCTTCAATATACCACAGATTTGTGTCAGTCAAATTACAGATAAAGGCAATACTATGTTGATATGTGATGTCATAATTAAGTGTTTTAATTACTAAAATCATGAATAACTCAGTCTCACATCTCGCACTAGCAACAATACTCCACTATTGAAGATTTACTGTTTTCTACACATAAGTAAGAGCTGTTTTCTCCACATATGAAGGGTCACTGAAATAACATTAGAAGTAATACACTCCATGACCATTTTCAATTTAACTTAGATCTTGCCAGGTGTGATAGGAGCTCTTATACGTCTACTTTGAATATGGAAGTTATCTCTTTTAGGCTCTGCCTACACTTTGAGTGGTTAGGAAGCACTAACACCTCTGGGTTAGGGCTTGCTGAACACTTTTTCAGGGCTACTCATCCACCGTTGGTTTCTGTCAACTACTCAACTCTTAATGTGTGACTTCAAGGAGCATGTGCCACACCTTGGTAAATCATCTTGGTAGAGAAGTTAAACCAGAATTGAGGGTAATCAATGAGCCAACAAAAGTGAGGTTGAGGGATGCATGTGAAGACTCTCCTAGAGCAAGCCTGTACAAACAGAGGTCTAGAGGTTATTTAAGGACCTTGGAAAGCTTGTGGGCACAAAGCATCTCAGGCAGCCCACAAAAAATGTAGAGGAAAGAATCCTTTTTATGCAGAGGAAATCCTTTGATTTGTGCCAAGTGGCTCAAGACCAAGTTATGCATTCCTTCAAGGAATTGTTGGATAAGAACCATTTGTTCCAATAGCCATGAAGATGGCTGAAACAGGCAATGTGGAGTGCTTGACCTTGGTCAGATATTTAAGAATCCAAGGTCATCCTCAGCATCCCCAGTCATCCCACCAGTCATCCTGACTTTTTGCAGGATTTCAATGACTCAAAGAGAGTGAGGCTGACAACTTTGTGCAACTGTGCCTCAGTTAAATTCAATTTACAGTCAAGTGAAGACATTATCCATGATGTGGTCCTCCTTGAAAATGAAGGATGATAATAACACTTGTTAGTGATATGGTTACAAAACTTACCTTATAGCCACCTATTTAGTGAGCACTTGCTGCTAAATGGTAGAAAATAATGAAATCACTAGTTGAGTCTCTGAAACCAGCCCCTAAAATACAGAAGAGTAATGAATAAATGGAGTTAGGTTCTGAATACATATATTCTGGCTTCAAATTATGGTTCTTTCCACTATCTCATCTGTTTGCTCATGTTCAATAGCACAATTAGTTTGTTGGAAATGACATGATATAGAAATGAGTATATTTAAATCAGAAGACTGTCAGGCATTTGTTTTTGTTTTTTTTTTAAGTTGATACAAATAATGAACAGCTATACTTTGAAGTACTTTTCCTTCTTTAAAAACAAAACATTTGCCTGGAATTTTAATCGCCTGACACTACAAAGGTCTGAACTAACTGAAGATGGTGTTATTTTAATAAATTGTAGAGCAGTTCATGAAAATTTGGAAAATAAATAAAACAAATACCATTAAGCTTCATGTTTTGTAATAATCATGTTATCACAACCATCAGCAATAATTCTAATTAGTAGATAAGCAGAGATGGAGACAGAATCACAGGTGTTTACAAAAATTTAACTAGAAATGAAATCGAACAAGTAATACCAGTATAGTAATAATAGTAATTCTGTAGTAAATTTTTCATTCCCAGTGGATCAAAGAACTTCAGAAACATTAATTAGAATGTGAAGGTATCATAATACATGTTTTGTACATTGGAATGTGAAGCATTTTACCATTGTTACAGAGCAAGTGAAGACACAGGGATGGACAATAGAAGCTTGGAAGTTGCACTTCAATCCCTCCAAGTTAGTCATGTGAAGGACTACCATTCTTTCCCTTACAGCATTTGGTTTGACACCTTTTTTTCCTCACAGACATTTTTAAATGAAAATTCAAAGCTTCTGCCTGCCAGACCTCAACTTCTTTTCCTTCAAATAGTCCCTTTAAGGACACCTTAGCTTACATCTTTGTTTTGTTTTCTTCCTGTTTTTAATCTCTAAATGTAAGGATAACAGAAGGTGCTATCACAATTTATGCTAACTTGAGCTATTTTCTTCTTTGGGGCCATAAAGATCAGTTACGGGGAGTAACCTGTAAAAATCCTTGTTCCCAAAACTACTCCTGAAATAACTTGTCTTTTGAAGTTTCTGCTATTCAATCACGGTAGTAATAAAAAGTACAGATTTCTATTACACAATTTTATAAAGCAATATAAATCTATTCTGTGTAAAATAAGTATAATGCCTTGTCTTTTTTATGTTGTTCTTGAGTTGTAGGTGAGACCATAAAAGTAAAAGAATTAAGGTCAAAAGGAAAATTTTAATCTGAGATTACAATAAATGGTATTCCTGAAACCACAACATTATTACCCTTATTCAGTCTTTAGACATTTGGGCACAGAAAAACAAAAAAAAAACAAAAGATGGGAGCAAAGTAAAAAAAAAAAACAACACTTTAGTTTGAATCAAAATTGAATATCATTTTTACAAGTCAGTAGTTGTAAGAAAAAATAGAAGTGGTTAGTACCTGAAAATATCACTATACATAACTAATTGGAACCCAAACATAAAGACTAATATAAGACTAATATTTGGATTCAAGGTTGGAAATTCATATATATATATATATATATATATATATATATATATATATATATATATAATATGTGTGTGTGTATGCTATGATATGTAACAACTTAATTACATTGGCATAGAGCTTGAAGAATGGCATTCACAAAGTTTTTTTTTTTCCTATTTTTGCTGAAGGAAACATCAAGTTGTGAGCAATGAGAGTATGATAAGGGAGAGAAGATGAAAGGAAGGGGAAGCTAGCTGCCAAGGAAAAATAATAATAATAAAAAAAAAAAAAAACTAGTGCTGCTGAGATTGGTTTGGATGCTTAAAAACGATTCCAGAAAGCATTGTTTCATTTAAAGCAATTCTTCCAATGTTTGAGTATGAAATCATAAATATCTTGCTTATGTATTTTATAATTAATCAAAGGAGATGATTTAAGAATATGTTTTCCTTTAACTATAGTAAATGACGAACATGGTAAAGAATCTAGTTTGTTATCTGCTGATGACAAAAGTTGGAGGAGAAAAGGGTTAGCATAGAAATATGAATCTCAAATTCTATATTACAATAGTGACCAGTATATGTAAGCAAAAGTAAGAACATTTCTTGTTCTAAAGGAACTTATATTTTACCAGTTTAAATTTAGAGGGTTACAAAGGGAATGAAATTCAGTAACAAGATAAGAAAAAATCTGGGGGGTGATGGGAATTGTCAAATTGACTCCAAAAAAGTAATAATACTGGGAACTTTAAATAGGAGAATAGATATGTCCCACCATTCACCATTTAATGCTTCTGTGCTTTACTCTTTTGCTATAAAATTATGTAAGGATTTTTATCACCCTAAAGACATGATTGAAAGTGACACTGTAAATTAGAGTGAAGATTAATGGAAATTGATATTGACTCCCAGTTTCAATTAAATTCAATAACTTTTGATTTCACCTAATGAATACGCACTACGTATTACGTTTAGTAGGTCACTGGACAATTTCACTGCTGCAATGACATTCATAATCTGGTATCATTTTTGAGAAATGTGATCTAAGAGATCTAGGAATATATTATTTATAAAACTGTGGACCTTGTCTAAAGAATTCAGATAGTAAACATTTAATTTAAATAGCATTAAACTTATTTCAGGGCTGTTAGTGTGATAATATTTTCATGAATAAATTGGAATCTGAATGCAGATTGATAAATGTTATTTTTACTGTTATATTTCTATGTTTTAAGAATTTTGGTCTGTGTCTTCTTTCACAAAGTTCCTAATATGGAAATATGTTTTCTATAATTACATAGGTATGATCTATGTCAAACTGCTTAAGCTCTCAGGGAGAGACAAGGGAGGTGAGGAGGGAGAAAATTTTGGGAACTCCATTTTTTTAAATGAATGTTAAAAATTGTCTTTACACGTGAAAGAAGGAAATACATGCATACATTCATATACACATACAAATAGATACACATATACATATATACACCTATATGCATAAACATACATACACATATATGCATATATGGACATATATGCATATATACATGTATATGCATATGGGTGTATATATATGCATATATGTATATGTGTGCATGTATGTATGTGTATATGTATGCATATAAGTGTGTGTGTGTGTGTGATATTCATGGCTTTAGGAAATGGAAAAGCACCATACATTTTTCTAGAGAATTTTGTCTGGTCTCTCTTTTTTCTCCTGTCACATTTCATTATATTTATCCTTTTGCATACACTATCCCCCAACCCTAGACCCACTAAAATGTAAAATTCTTAAAGACAGTGTTGATGTCACTTTATTTTTTCTTTATTTTTTGAAATTGACATTCCTAATCTGTAAATTGTATCTCATCTTTAATGAGCATTTGATAAATCCTTGTTGAATTAGTGGAGGCTGTATTTTTAGTACTGTTAACACCTGGAGATGTTTAAGTGACAGGAAACTTGAAAAGATGTAAGTGCTGGATCATCTTAAAGGATTAAGACAAAAATGATTTCTCCAAAAAGCTTAAGAAGAAGAGTTAAAAAATATAAATGTGTCAATATTTTATGGTTTTACATATATATATACATATATATACATATATACACATATATATGTATATATATATAGTATTAAGTATTGATGAGTTTTTGTAAGAGTATTTATTTCAGGTATGTGATGTTATGCATTACTTGTAGAAGGACCAATAAAAATTTTCAGAATCAGAGAGAAATAAAGACAATTAATACGTATTACTTCAAGGGTTATGACTTCCCAAGTACTGTAGAATTCACTGACGATGCCATTCTTTGAACTATTTTGTCATTTCTTGTGTTTATCACCATTTGAGGCACAATACATATTGTGGTTTATTAGAATATAATCTATGCCTCTGTACCTTGCCTTCATCTGCTCCTCAAATACACTTATATAGAGGGGAAAAAAAAAAAAAACTATTGTTTTTGCTTCACCGTATTCCCCTCATCTTTATCATAACACAATGTCATCAAGCAAAGGGACACACAATCAGTAGGCTTTCAGTAAATATTTGTTTATTAACTGGAATTACTTTTATCTAGAAAAGCCAAAAGCTAATGCATATTTAAGAGTTCATAAATATATGAAAAGATTTTGCCTGAATAATTGTGACCACATTTTTCATTCAAAATTTCAAAGAAAAGAGTGAAGGAAAAAAAGATGGAAAGAAGGGTACTAAATTGTATGACCAGAAGTAATGAATTAGTTTAATTATTAAGAAAAATCACTTGAACATAAAAGTTGAAAGTGTTAAATCAGTCTGTATTATCCAGGAAAGTTCTGTTATCTTAATTTCTAAAGAGATCAGTGAGATAATTCAATCCAATTCTTTTTATTTTTTTAATTTTTTTTTAATTTTTTTTATTTTTTTTTTAATTTTTAAATTTATTTATTTAATTAATTTTTTTTTTTTACATTCATTTTCACAAATTTTTGGGTTCCAGATTTTCTCCCCTTTTATCCCCTCCCCCCACCCCAATACCCCAAGCAATCTAATTTTCCCTATCTCCAATCTGCCCTCTCTTCTGTCATCTCTCCCTTCTCTTGTCTCCATCTTCTCTTTTCTCCTGCAGGGCCAGATGACTTTCTATTCCTCCTTAACTGTATGTCTTCTTTCCTAGTTGCAACAACAATACTAAACAGTTGTTCCTAAAACTTTGAGTTCCAAATTCTTCTCATCCCTCCCTCCCCACCCATTCCCTTTGGGAAGGCAGGCAATTCAATATAGGCCATATCTGTGTAGTTTTGCCAATGATCTCCCTGATAGTCGTGTTGTGTAAGACTAACTGGATTACCATCCCTCCTAACCTGCCCCTCATTGTTTCTCTTCTGTCTTTTGATCCTGTCCCTCCCCTAGTGTTGACTTCAAATTGCTCCCTCCTCCCTTTGCCCTCCCTTCCATCATCCCCCCCCCTTGCAATATCTCTTTCTCCTCCACTTTCTTATACTGTAAGATAGGTTTTCATACCAAAATGAGTGTGCATTTCACTCCTTTGTTTAGTCAAATGTGATGAGGGTAAACTTCTTGTTTTTTTTTTTTTTCTCAGCTCTCCTCTTTCTCCCTCCACCAAGAAAAACTCCTACCTGCCTCTTAAATGACATATAGTTACCCCCTTCCCTTTCCCTTCCCCCACACCTCTCTCTCACCATTTACCCCAGTTTCTTTTATGGTGTGGTCCCATCCCATTCAGTTCAATCCGTGCTCTCCATCTCTGCACGTGTGTGCATGTGTGCATGTGTTTGCATGCGTGCACATGTGTATGTGTGGTCCCACCAACCACCCAGATACTGAAAAGTTTCAAGAGTTACAAATATTGTCTTTCATGTAGGAATGTAAACAGTTCACTCATGGTAAGTCCCTTAAGACTTCTCCCCGCTGTTCACTTCTTCATGCTTCCTCTCATTCCTGTGTTTGAAAGTCAAATTTTCTTTTCAGCTCTGGTTTTTTCATCAAGAATGACTGAAAGTCCTCTGTTTCATTGAAAGACCATATTTTCCCTTGAAGTATTATACTCAGTTTAGCTGGGTAGGTGATTCTTGGTTTGAGTCCTAGTTCCTTTGACTTCTGGAATATCCTATTCCACGCCCTTCGATCCCTTAATGTAGAAGCTGCTAGATCTTGGGTTATCCTGATTGTATTTCCACAGTACTGGAATTGTTTCTTTCTAGCTGCTTGCAAGATTTTTTCCTTGAGCTGGGAGTTCTGGAATTTGGCCACAATGTTCCTAGGAGTTTCTCTTTTTGGATCTCTTTCAGGTGGTGATCGATGGATTCTTTCAATACTTATTTTGCCCTCTGGTTCTAGAATGTCAAGGCAGTTTTCCTTGATAATTTCATGGAAGATGATGTCTAGGCTCTTTTTTTGATCATGACTTTCAGGTAGTCCCATAATTTTTAAATTGTCTCTCCTGGATCTATTTTCCAGGTCAGTTGTTTTTCCCATGAGATATTTCACATTCTCTTCCATTTTTTCATTCTTTTGGTTTTGTTTGGTGATTTCTTGGTTTCTCATAAAGTCATTAGACTCCATCTGTTCCATTCTAATTTTGAGAGAACTATTAAATTCAGTGAGCTTTTGAGCCTCTTTTTCCATTTGGCTCATTCTGCTTTTGAAAGCATTCTTCTCCTCACTGGCTTTTTGAACCTCTTTTGCCAATTGAGTGAGCCTATTTTTCAAGGTGTTAATTTCCTCAGCATTTTTTTTGGTCTCCTTTACCAAGGTATTGACCTGTTTTTCATACTTTTGTTGCATCTCTGACATTTCTCTTCCCAGTTTTTCCTCCACCTGTCTAACTTGCTTTTCAAAATCTTTTTTGAGCTCTTCCAGGGCCTGAGCCCACCCACCACCCCCCCCTGGGGTGTCTGGGGTACAGAGGCCCTGCCCTCCACGTCTTTCCCTGATGGCAAGAATATGTCCTCATCTTCGTCAGATCCGAAGGTCGGGATCATTTGCATTTGTTGGAAAAAACTCTCTAAAGTCTTATTTTTCTTCCCTTTTCTAGGCATTTTCCCAGCCAGCTACTTGATTTCTGAGATTCCTTTCCACCCCCGCCTGGATCTGCCCAGCTAGTGCTTGGCCTCTGAGATTTAAATGGGCTTTCCTCCTGCTGGCTGTCAATCAGTGAGCTTTAGTTCAGGTGCTGGGGTGGGGCCAGTGCTGCCTCTGAGACTCTGATCCCTTGGGGGTTTTATGCAGAGACTTTCAGGAATGGAACGGGTGGGGGCGGGGTGGGGGTCCCGCCTCCCAATCTCAGCTCCCCTGGGGGTCCTGAGCAGAAGCCTTCCGCAACAGAGCGGGGTGGGGGCAGGGCCGTCTCCCAGGCTCAGCTCCGTCAGGTTTTATGCGGGACTCTTCCGTAATGAAGATCCAGCCTGCTGTTGGGGGATTCCTGAGTCTTGGGCCGCTGCCGTCCCAGCCGCCCACCACTCCTCTACCTCCGCCGCTTCCTGCCCCCATCCCTGCCGCCGCTGCTTCCTCCCAAGGGGGCCCGAGTCACGGAGATGCCCCACTTCCCCTCTCCTTCAGCCCGGCTTTCTTTCTCACTGACCTGTAGCTTCTGTGGGTGGAGGGACTTTCCCGGCTCCCGGAGCTCGGATCAGCTTCTCTGCGGCCCCGGCCAGGGCAGCGCTGGGGGTCGGGTTTACTTTCCGGGGTGCTCCGGGCCCTGGGGATGGGTCTTCAGGGCTCCCTGGAACAGAAATCTCTTCCACTCTGCTTCTGCATACCTTGTATTCACCCTGAAGTTATGGGGGACTCTTTTTACATTAATTCTATGGGCTTTGGTTTCGGAGCTCGTAACGTGCGTCCTTCTACTCCGCCATCTTGGCTCCACCCAATCCAATTCTTTTTAAAAAGAAATTTTTAATAGATAAGTCTTTGAAGTGTTATGTTTTGGTAAGTACAATTCCCAATAGGAAATGATTATGTAAGAAGATTAAGACATGATCTCTACCCTTAAGCAATATCTTCATTCACTGGCTGATTTATCCAATGAATTCTTATTAAATGTCACCTTTGATCCTTTGTTGGATAACCGGAAGAATTTTTAAGAAAATGATTGCAATCATTTGTGGCTCCAAGAGAATTTGTGGTTCAAACTTGGTAAAGAGGGAAGAACAAATTTCAAGCATCAGGCACAATTCCTCAGGAATGTCTAGTACATACCATGATGCAATATGCAATTGTCCTGTTAAAAGCTATTTTGTGAAGGGATTTAAGTACTATACTCAGTTTGTATTTTATCCTGTAAGTGGTGCCAAGCCACCTAGTTTTCCTCAAAAGGAGAGTGATGTGGTGATGTCTGTCCACTGGATGTATCCCTTTGGTTGCTTTATAATGAATGGATTGTAGAAGGGAGAAATTAGGAGCAAGAAGGCTTAATTAGGAGAGGATTTTAACAATCCTGACATGAGATTGCAAAGATTGCAATTAAGGTAGCTTTAGTGTAAGTCAAGAGAGGAGGATGGATTGAGTTGTATTATGTGGGTATGTTATGCAGATAAAATTTTGCAACTGTCTGCATGTGAAAAGTGAGAGAAAGTGGAAAAAATTCAAGGATGACTTTGAGATTGCAAACCAAGGTAATTGTAAGAATGTTGGTTCTCTTTAGAGCTATAGGGAAGTTAGAAAGAAATGTGGGTTTATAGGGGAGCATTGTATACAGTAACAACAACATTGTGCAATGACCAGCTTTGAGAGACTTAGCTTCTCTCAGCAATACAATGATCCAAGACTATTCCAAAAAACTGATGGAAAATGCTATCTAAATCCGGAGAAAGGACTATGATGCCTAAATGCAGATTGAAGCATACTGTTTTCTTTTTTTCTTTCTTGTGCTTTTCCTCTTTTTTTCTAATTCTTCTTTCACAACATGAGTAATATGGAAATATGTTTAATATGATTGTACATGAATAGCCTATATCAGATTGCATGCCATCATTGGGAGTGGGGGAGATGAGAAAGGGAGAAAAATTTTGGAACTCAAAATCTTATAAAAATGAAAATAATTTTTAGAAGAATGATGGGCTTAAAAAGAACTTGCAAATTGACTAGGGAAGAAAGAATATTATTGCATAAGTTTAATTTCTGATTAGCTTCAACAAATTAGAGTTCTTCTCTGAGCATGAACAGTTTGAAGACTGTTCTACCTTGGAGAGAAAGTTGAGTCAACACACAGTGGGCAATAGTCGAACACAAAAGGAGTGGGCAGCTTTCAGAGACTTGGTTTACAGAACTGCATTTGCTCAACAGGGTCAGAATACTCATAAACACCAAGACTGGTTTGATGAAAATAATGGAGAAATCCAGAAGCTGCTAAATGAAAAAGGAGAACTCCACAGGATTTACTAGCAGGATAGTCAAATCATCTCAAAGAAGGCAACTTTTAATTCCATCAAAAGTAAAGTGCAGGGAGGAGCCAAGATGGCAGGGTAGAAAGATTCACATATGCTAGCTCCAAACACACAGTCCATAAAATACCTGAAAAGAACTGCTAACAAATTCTGGAGCAGTGAAATCCACACAGCAATGGAGTGGAGGACATTTCTGTTCCAGAGAGCCCTGAAAAACCGGCACTAAAGGTACATCGTGCACCAGATCCAGAGCAGAGCCCAATCCTGCCTTGGCTGTGCAGCATGGAGAAGAGCAGATACAAGCAGTCTTCAGGGACAGAACCTCTGACGGCAGTGAAGGTCCCTCAACCCGCAGGCACTACAGGTCAGTGAGAGAGCCTTCTGGGCTGGCCGATGGAGGAGCGGGGTGTCTCCATAACTCAAGCCCCTTCAAGAGGCAGCAGCAGAAGCAGCAGAGGGCAGAGGCTCCCAAAGCAGACAAGAGCTTGGATCCATTGTTGAAGGCCTCCACATAAACCGCATGAGGGAAATGAGCCTCTTGTGGCTGCCCTGCCCCCATCTGAGCACCTGAACTTAATCTCACACTGAATACCAGCCCTGCCCCCACTGAAAGCCCTGAGGCTGGGAAGCAGCATTTGAATCTCAGACACCAAACACTAGCTGGGGGGATGAGGAGGTGAAGCTGGGGTGGAGAGGAATCTCAGAAGCCAAGTAACTGACTGGGAAAATGACCAGAAAAGGGAAAAAAAATATAAGACAATAGAAGGTTACTTTCTTGGTGAACGGATGTTTCCTCCTTTCCTTTCAGATGAAGAAGATCAATGCTTACCATGAGGTAAACATGTAGAAGTCAAGGCCTCTGTATCCCAAACATTCAAAATAAATATGCAATGGACTCAGGCCATGGAAGAGCTCAAAAAGGATTTTGAAAATCAAGTTAGACAAGTGGAGGAAAAATTGGGAAGAGAAATGAGAGAGATGTAAGAAAAGTAAGAAAAACGTTTCAACACCTTGCTAAAGGAGACCCAAAAAATGTGAAGAAAATAATACCTTGAAATGTAGGCTAACTCAATTGGCAAAAGAGGTTCAAAAAGCCAATGAGGAGAAGAATGCTTTCAAAAGCAGAATTAGCCAAATGGAAAAGGAGGTTCAAAAGTTCACTGAAGAAAATAGTTCTCTCAAAATTAGAATGGAACAGATGGAGGCTAATGACTTTAGGAGAAACCAAGAAATTACCAAACAAAACCAAAAAAATGAAAAAAATGGAAGAGAAAGTGAAATATCTCATTGGAAAAACAACTGACCTGGAAAATAGATCCAGGAGAGACAATTTAAAAATTATGGGACTAACTGAAAGCCATGATCAAAAAAAGAGCCTAGACATCATCTTTCATGAAATTATCGAGGAAAACTGCCCTGAGATTCTAGAACGAGAGGGTAAAATCTGTATTCAAGGAATCCACCTATCACCACCTGAAAGAGATCCAAAAAGAGAAACTCCTAGGAACATTGTGGCCAAATTCCAGATTCCCAGGTCAAGGAGAAAATATTGGAAGCAGCTAGAAAGAAACAATTCCAGTATTGTGGAAATGCAATCAGGATAACACAAGATCTAGAAGCTTCTACTTTGAGGGATGGAAGGGCATGGAATAGGATATTCCAGAAGTCAAAGGAACTGGGACTCAAATCAAGAATCACCTACCCAGCAAAACTGAGTATAAGACTTCAGGGGAAAATTGGTCTTTCAATGAACCAGAGGACTTTCAAGCCTTCTTGATGAAAAGACCAGAGTTGAAAAGAAAATTTGACTTTCAAACACAAGAATAAGAAGAAGCATGAAAAAGTAAACAGCCAAGAGAAGTAGTAAGGGACTTACCAAAGTTGAACTGTTTACATTCCTAAATGGAAAAACAATATTTGTAATTATTGAAACCTTTCAGTATCTGGGTAGTTGGTGGGGTTACAAACACACACACACACACACACACACACACATGTACCCATATGCACACATACACATGCACACATGCACGCACACACAGAGACAGAGAGCACAGAGTTAATTGAATAGGATGGGATCATATCTTTAAAAAATGAAGGTAAACAGTGAGAGAGAAATGTATTGGGAGGAGAGAGGGTGAAATGGAATGGGGCTAATTATCTCTCATAGAAGAGGCAGACAAGAGACTTTTTAGTGGAGGGAAAAGGAGGAGAGCTGAGAGAAAAACATGAAGTTTACTCTCATCACATTCGACTAAAGGAAGAAATAAAATGCACACTCATTTTGGTATGAAAACCTATCTTACAATACAGGAAAGTGGGGGAGAAGGGGATAAGCAGGGTGGGGGGGATGTTGGGAGGGAGGGCAATGGAAGGAGGGAGCAATTTGAAATCAACACTCTTCGGGAGGTCCATGATCAAAAGAGAGAATAGAAGCAATGGGGGGACAGGATAGGATGGAGGGAAATATAGTTAGTCTCACCCAATACGACTATTATGGAAGTCATTTGCAAAACTACACAGATAAGGCCTATATTGAATTGTCTGCCTTCCCAAAGGGAATGGGTGGGGAGGGAGGGGTAGGGAGAAGTAGGAACTCAAAATTTTAGGAACAACTGTCGAGTACTGTTCTTGCTACTAGGAAATAAGAAATACAGGTAATGGGGAATAGAAAGTTATCTGGCCCTACAGGACAAAAGAGAAGATGGGGACAAGGGAAGGGAGCGATGATAGAAGAGAGAGCAGATTGGTGATAGGAGAAATTAGAATGCTCAGTGTACTGGGGTGGGGGGAGAGGAGAAATGGGGAGAAAATTGGGAACCCAACAATTTGTGAAAATGAATGTAAAAAGTTAAATAAATAAATTTGTTTAAAAAAAAAAAAGTAAAGTGCAGGCAAAGTTTAGAGTGATGCAGGATTCCTGAATCAGAAGGCAGATAAAATTCAGTTTTATGCTGATAGTAACAATCCAAAGTGTACACATGTATTTATCTCTAGAACAATAAAAACATAGCCTTTGTGTCATAAGTAAATGAATATTGCTCTACAGATCATAGCGAGACCAACATATATATATATATATATATATATATATCCAAAGTGCTTTTATGATTCCCTAAAATCTATTTATGGACCAAACACTTATGGTGCATTGTAAATATTCATTACTGATGGAGCCACATTGATTAATGATAAGGACATGATCCTAGAGAGATGGGCTGAACACTTCTTACTCCTCTCAACCATCATCAATCAATGCTGAGGCCATTGATTATTTTCCTCAGGTTGAAGTGAATCCCTCTTTAGCTCAACTTCCAACTGAATAACAGGTTTTGAGTGTCATTAGGCTTCTTTCATGTGGCAAAGCACCTGGTGCTGATTCTATTCCAGCTGAGATTCACAAGGTAGAGGGACCATTGCTCATACAAAAACTGACTGAAATTTTCCACTTTATATGGCAAAAGCAGACTATGCCCCAGGATTTCAAGGATGCCTCCATTATCCATCTCTATAATTGTAAGAGAAATAGATTGTCCTGAGACAATCACAGTTGGTTCTCTCTCTTAGTCATTACTGGAAGGATTCTTGCAGGAGTCTTCCTTATAGGCTGGTCCTTCACCTGGAAGATTGTCATATACCTGAGAGCCAGCATGGTTTCAGAAAGAGCCAAGGAACAGTCAGTATGGTGTTGGTTTCCCGACAACTCCAACAGCAATGCCAGGGGCAGAACAGAGGCCTGTACACAGCATTTGTAGATCTGTTGAAGACCTATGACAGTGTTAGTCATGAGAACTCATGGAAAAATATGTCAAAATTTGGTTGCCCAGAGAAGTTCATCAGCATTAGAGGTCAATTTTATGATGGCATGTTTGCTTGTATTCTGGATAGTGGACAATGCTCTCGTGCCATCCCAGTCATGAATGGAGTGAAATAAAGCTGTGTGCTTGCTCCCTTGCTTTTTACCATGATGTTTTCAGCCATGTTGTCAAATGCTCTCAGTGAGGATGAACACGACATCAAGGTCAGCTACTGATGGTAAGTTCTTCAATTTGAAAAGGCTATAAGCCAAGACCAAAGTGGAGGGAGGGCTGGTTCAGATGATTGTGCACTCAATGCAGGCTCTGAAGTTGAGAGGCAACGAAGTATGGATCAATTCTCTGTTGCCTGTACTAATTTTGGCCTAATAATTAACACCAAGGAAGCATAAGTGCTCTGTCAGTCACCACCACACCATCAATATGTGGAACCATTGATTACAGCAAATGGAGGAGTTTTTAATGCTGGGGATAAGTTCACTTACCTTGGTAACATACTTTTCAAGGATGTACACGTTGATAATGAGTTTGACACACATTCCAGAGCTAGTTCAGTATTTGGGAGGCTCTAAGGAAAAGTTTTGGAGAGAAGAGGTATTACACTGACTACCAAGCTGAAGGCCTCCAGAGTCATTGTGTTGGCCTTATTCTTGTATGCTTGCATAAAATGAATAGTCTACCAGTCTAACATGAATAGAGCCATGCCAGGAAACTGAATTTATTCCATTTGAACTGTCTTAAGAAGATTCTGAAAATCACCTGGAAGGCTAAGGTACCAGACATGGAGGACCTTGCTTGAACTAAACTGCCAAGCATTCAAACTGTGCTTCAGAGAGATCAACTCAGATGGACTGGCCATGTTGTTCTTATGCAAAATATATGCTTGCCAAAAAGACTATTTTGTGGAGAACTTACATGGGGCAGTCATCACATGGTGGTCAGAAGAACTGATAAAAATACACTCTCAAGGTTTCTCTTAAAAACTTTGGATTTGATTGTGGTTCATGGGAGACACTGGCACAAGACTCCTCAGTTTGGCATGCCCACATCAGGAAAGGTGCTGTGGTCTATGAGTAAAACAGAATTGAAATAGCACAAAGGAAACATAGGATGCACAAATTTGTAGAAACCACCCCAAATGTTCACTCAAACTATCTATGCCCAATCTATGGTAGAGCATTCTGAGTTTATATTGGTCAGATCAACCACAGTCATACACACTGAGCCTTCACTTTATCACGGTGATATCATTTTGTTCCTCCTCGAGAATGAAGGACAACCACCAGACAATCAATTTCCATTATGGAAAAAGAGGTTTCCTATAATTTTATGTACACATGAAACATGGTTTTGTGGCCTGTAGCCTTTCAAGGAAAAAGTAATTTTGTACTAAATTATGTATTATGTGTATATTTTGCATCATATGGCAAACTGTTGGTCAACAAATAAGATAGAACAGGAAGCTAAGTCATGGAAGAGATTGAATTTTTCGAAAAATTTCTCTATGCATTTTCTTTTACTCATTCTGCAACTAAGAATTTGTAGTTTTTGAAGAAATGTGGTACAGTGCTATGAGCCAAAGTGTATTCTACAGCTGCAGAATCTGTAGAATTTCCGTTGAGTCAATTGACAGTATCAGTACAGTAGGTTAGAGGCATTTGGGTATTTTTCTTACACTGATGATGTCAATTATGACCCCAAACAACATAGCTTCAAAGAAAGTCATGTATAAGCCTATGAAGCTTTTAAAATGAAAACATTTTATAACAAACTTGAATATATGTTGGTCTTGCTATGATCTGTAGAGCAATATTCATTTACTTATGACACAAAGGCTATGTTTTTATTGTTCTAGAGATAAATACTATGTTTATAAAAGTAATAAGTATAAATCAGGCATATGGAACGACTGAATCATTACAGGTTGTATTTCATAAATGCCCTAGGAATCCAAAATAATTTAGTGTTGTCATTCTCTCCCACAAGTGCTTATAATCTGGGTTTCTGTGTTTGCACACACATATCTGTGTGCAAACACATACTCTTTCCAAATTATAATAGAATGATGTACTTTTCGAACAAAATACTTGGAACAAATTATGCTTGTTATTTGTAATCCACTTGTAAAGAAATGCATATTGACATATTTGCTTAGTATATAACAAAGATGTCTAGCCTGAGAAAGAATTATAAGGCTGTGACTTACATTGCAAGAGGAAGCATACATGTAGCAATTATGACAGTAATAATAGTAGTAGTTACTATTCTATTAATTATATCAAGGAAAAATCTGAATTGAATGAACTGTCACCAAGAAATCAACATAAACACTGTAGAATGTTTTGAAATGAAGATGCAATTCACACTTACCTCTTATGGACATAATGCTTTATATATTTTCATTAGAAATGTAAAAGTATGGAAAGAGGAGGTTAATATTCTTGCTTTCAGTTTTATTACCCAAACTAACTCCCCTTCATATGTATTCAATGAGTTCCTGATACTCTTCTACTTGAACATAAAAAAGAAACTTCTTTCAGAGAATGTTTTATAAAAATTGGCAGCAAGATTAGAGATAAAAAGAGAAAGAATTCTATTTAGTAGAAACATTCAGGAGAGTATATTATAGAAAGAGTTACTCTGAGATAGTGTGAAGGGCACAAGGTAATTTCATCGCAGATCAAACAAAGGAAGAACATCATATTTGTAGTCAAAAGACATGTGTTCAAATACTGTCTCTGCCTTTCAGTATTCATTTGACCTCGGCTGCTTCACTTAACTCCCTTTGTCACCATCTCTTTTCTCAAATAGTTTTCTTAAATGAAAAATGAACGAATTTGACCAAATGATCTTTAAGGTCCCTTAAGCTGATGACAAAAAAGAAATATTATATAGGAGAGTATGTTCAGAGGGTCTGAACAGTGGGATTTGATAATTTGGGTATCGTTATTCATTTTACTATGCACTTCACTAGAGTCCTATTTTCTAAATGAATACAATCAGCATTTTGGGAATGTCCTTACATCATTAATTAAATGTGCATATTAGGGGTGGAGCCATGATGGTAGAGGAGCAGCACACATTTTCTAGAGCACTGTCCCCAAAATCAGCCAAAAACCTGTAAAAAATGTCTATAAACAAATTCTGGAACTACAGAACCCACAGAATGATGGAGTGAAGCAAATCTCAAGCCCAAGACAGGCTGGAAAGTCACATGGAAGTGTCTATCATGCAACCCAGGGGGCAGGGCACAGGACACAGAGACAGTGACTGTTTCTGGAGCTCTAGGCCCATAGACTGTGGAGTAATCAATGGGATGACAGAACACCCTTTACCCCCACTGTAGGCAGAGTTACCTTGACAAAGAGCTCAAAAGTCAAGTAAATGACTGGGGAAATGAGAAAAAAAATGAAAAAATAATGAGACTATAGAATGTTGCTTTGGTGACAAGGAAGATCAATACATAAAACCAGAGGGAAAAAAACAAAGTCAAAGCTCCTCCATCGAAAGACTCCAGGAAAACTATAAATTGGTCTCAGTTCATAAAAAAGCTCAAAAATGATTTTGAAAATCAAGTAAGAGAAGTGGAGCAAAAATTGGGAAGAGAAATGAGAGTGATGCAAGAAAACTTTGAAAAATGAGTCAACTGCTTGCTAAAGGAGATCCAAAAAAATGATGAAGAAAATAACAAAAGAGATGCAAAAAGCCAATGAAGAGAAAAAATATCTTAAAAACTTAATTGCCCAAAAAGAAAAGGAGATTCAAAAGCTCACTGAACAAAATAATTCTTTAAATATTAGAATGGAGCAGTTGGAATCTAATGATTTTATGAAAAAAATCAAGAAATTTTAGAATAAAACCAAAGGAATGAAAAAAAACCTAACAGACAATGTGAAATATCTCATTGGAAAAATTGACCTGGAAAATAGATCCAGGAGAGACAATTTTAAAATTATGAGACTACATGAAACCCATGATAAAACAAACAACCTAGACATCCTCTTTCAAGAAATTATTGAGGAAAACTGCCCTGACATTCTGGAACTAGAAGGTAAAATGAATATTGAAAGAATCCACCAATCGCCTCCTGAAAGAAATCCCAAAAGTTAAACTCCTGGGAACATTTTAGTCAAATTGCAGAGTTCCCAGATGAAGGAAGAAATATTGGAACCATCCAGAAACAATTTAAGTATTGTGGAAATACAAACAAGATAACACAAGATCTAGTAGCTTCTACATTAAGAGATCACAGGGCTTGGTATATGATATTCCAGGGGTCAAAGGAGTTAGAATTACAATCAAGAATCACCTATCCAGAAAAAGTACATATAATACTTCAGGAGGAAAAAGTGATCATTCAATAAAATAGAGGACTTCCAAGCATTCTTGATGAAAAGACAAGAGTTAAATAGGAAATTTTATTTTCAAACACAAAAATCAAGACAAGCATGAAAAGGTAAACAGGAAAGAAAAATCATAAGGGACTTTCTAAAGTTGAACTGTTTATATTCATACATGGAAAAATAAGATTTATAACTCTTTAGAGCTTTCTCAGTACTAGGGTAGTTGGAGAGATTTATATTCATAGACAGAGGGTATAGGATGAGTTGAATAGGAAGGGTTGATATCTAAAAAAAATAAATTAAGGGTTTGAGAGAGGAATGTATTGGGAGGAGAAAAGGAAACATACAATGGGGCAAATTATCTCACATAAAAGAGGCAAGAAAAGGCAGGTGAGAGTGAAAAAGTAAACCTTACTTTCATCACGCTTGGCTTAAGGAGAGGATAGCATGTTTACTCAATTTGCTATGAAACTCTAGCTTACACAACAAGAAAGTAGGGGAGAAGGAGATAGGCAGAGGGGGTGGGGAGGTGATAGAAGGGAGGGCAAAATAGGAGGAGGGTGTAATTAGGAATTAGTACTTTTGAGGACGAAGAGGGTTAAAGGACAGAATGGAATAAATGGGAGGCAGGAAAGGATGTAGGGAAATACAGTTAGTCTTCCACAATATGACTTTATGGAATTCTTTTGTATAACTGCACATATATAAAATATATTGAATTGCTTGTCTTCTCAGTGGAGAAGTGTGGGGAGGGAGGAAGGGAGAGAAATTGGAACACGAAGTTTTAAAAATGAATGTTCAAAATTGTTTTTACATGCAACTGGGAAATAAGATATAGAGGCAATTGGTTATAGAAATCTATCTTGCCCTCCAAGAAAACATAGGGGATAGGGATAATAGAAGGGAGGTGTGTGATAGAAAAGATGGCAGATTGGAGGAAGGGATAATCAGAATGCATGCTGTCTTGGGATAGGTGGAGGGGAGAAAAGGGGAAAAAATTGGAACTCAAAATCTTGTGAAAATGAATGTTTAAAACTAAAAATAAATGAATTAGGATTTTTAAAAATTGCACTTTTTCTGGTTCTATTCTCCTTTTATAAAGAAGTGTATAACCAAGGTGGAGGAGTTACAAATGAAAATATAATGCCAAATAATTAACTGAGAAACAACTAAATAAATCAAAATAATCCAGTTCATGAAGAGAAGACCCAATAAATGACTAATATTATACACAGTTGAAATTCTTACCTTAAATTTGACCCTTTGACTTGTAGAATTTACATAATTCTTTCAATTTATAATCAAATTGATCCACTAACTCTTAATCTCATAAAACCCTAAATAAATATTATCAAAACTAGCTTAGCTATTTCTCTATATTCCTCTTCCTTCCTTCTAATTTTGTCATACCATGTAAGTCAAACAATTATATTCTTCAAATGTAACTATTATGTTATTGCAGCATCGAATTATTTCCTTTATTCATAACTTTATGCAATTCAGGGAATTTTACTTTCTATAACATTCCAGAAATAGTAATTTTTTTCTGTTACATATTTTAACCATTTCTCCTAAAATGATTTTCTTTTTTCTTCACTATTCTATAACTTTTATTTTGAAATATAGATGTTAAAAATAATTTGATTCATTTTTTCCTCCTGTGACTTCATATTCTAAAATTAATTAGTTCAATTTTCTCCGTCTCATATTGAGAACTTTTGTCAGTTTTCTTTTGCTTAGTATTTTTTCTGGGCTCTAGAGGGGATACAGATGGGAAAGATAGAATCATAGACTATTAGAGGCTGAAAGTTCCTTGGAAATCATCTCATCTGATTCCTTCATTTCAAAATCAACAATCAACCAGAATTTGTTAAGAATTTGTTAAGGAATGTGCAAAGTCCTGTGCTAAGCACCAGGGATTCAAAAAAAGGAAAAAAAAAATCCCTGTTGTCAAGGAGTTTTGGTCTCCTGAGACAGACAACATGCATCAAACTATGTACAAATAGGATAAATTGGTGGTAGTCCTAGAGATGCCACCCTGCATTAATGAGCATCAGGAAAGACTTCCTGTAGAAGGTTGGCATTTAGTTGACACTTGAAGGATTCCTGGGAAGTCAGTAAGTAGGAATGAGGAGAGAGGGAATTCCAAGCATGGGGGCCAGCCAGTGAATAGACCCAGATTGGGGAGATAGAGTGTTTGGCCAGAGTAACAGCAACAACATGGAGGCAAGAGTCACAACAGACTGTGTTGTAAAGAGGCTCATGTTGTGAAAGGTTTAAGAAGACTAAAAAGGTAAGAAGATGTGAGGTTATGAAGGGTTTTAGAAGTCAAAGAGGACTTTTTATTTGATGTTGGAGGCAATAGGGAAGGAAACAGTGAAGTTGATTGAGTAGAAGGATGACATGGTCAGGTATGCTTATGGAAATGAAGTTAAAACGAGATTGTGACTATCCCAAAGACTAGAACTAAGCGTTATCACTCCTGATAATGTTAAGACTTTACATAAATCACTGCAGCTTCTAACTTTATTCTAGCTAAGATTCTATGATGAGATGAAGTCTTCAGTCTATGCAAAAGCTAGCCACTACTCATTTAAATTACGATCTGCCCACTTCATAAAAGGACTGATAATTATTCATATGTCCAGTTATCTCCTATCTTTGCTTAATTGTATATATAAATGTACTCACCCATTGCGGGCATACTTCTGAAATGTGAAAATTTTGAGAGTGTCAACAAGGATTGTTTCATTCTTTGTACTTTTATCACAAATAATAATCACAGTGCTTGACCCACTGTTGTTCTGTCTTCAGTACTGACTCTTCATGAACCAATAGACAGTAGCATCCTAGTTTCTGTCATTCGTTGTCTCCCAAAGTGTGTCCAGGCTCATTGTTTCCATGACACTATCTATTCATCTCATCCTTTGTCATCCCCTTCTCCTTTTGCCTTTAGTCTTTCCACAGTATCAGCCATTTCCAATGAGTCTTGTTTAATGATTATGTGGGCAAAATATTTTAGCTTCAGCTTCAGTTCTTACAAATAATAGTCAGAGATAGTTTTCTGTAAGCATTAATTGATTTTATTTCCTTGCTATCCAAGTACTCACAAAAGTCTTTTCCAGTACCACAGTTCAAAAGTATCTATTCTCTGCTGCTCAACTTTCTTCATTATCCAAGACTCACGGTCATACATTGCTATTGGGAAAACCATAACTTTGACTATATAGACCTTTGCAGGGAAGGTAGTGTCTTTACTTTTTAGTATGCTGTAGAGATTGCCATAGTTTTCATCCCATGGCTATAGTCACTATCTGCAGTGAGTTTTGAGACTATGACTATAAAATCTGATACTATTTCATTTTTTTCTCCCTCTATTTTCTAAGAAGTCATGGGACTAATCATCAAGATTTAGTTTTTCTTTCTTTTTTTTAGGTTAATCTTTAAGCCAGCTTTTTGTCTCCTGCTTAGCTCTTTTCAAGAGGAATCTTAATCTTTCTTCATTATGTTCCATCAGATTGTTATCTTCTGCTTATCTGAAATTGTTGCTTTTTCTTCCAGCAATCTTAATTCAGATTATTGATTCATCCCTCTCATCATTTCACATAATTTATTCTGCATATGGTAAAAAAGGTGACAATATACAGCCTTGTTGTTCTCCTTTCCCAATCATGAACCAATCAGTTGTTCCACATTCAGATCTAACTAGTGCTTAGTAACCTTCATATAAGTTTCTTTTTTAAGAAATTTATTTTTAATTTTCAACATTCATTTCCCAAGATTTTAGTTCCATATTTCTCCCCATCTCTCCACTGCTCCACCCCAAAACATAGTGTATTCTGATTGCCCTTCCCCCAATCTGCCCTCCCTTCTATCATACCCCTCCCCTCCCTTATCCACATCTTCTCTCTTTTCTTGTAGGCTCAGATATATTTCTGTACCCCATTACCTGTATTTCTTATTTCCCAGTTGTGTGAAAAAATGATACTTAACATTCATTTGTTAAACTTTTGAGTTCCAACTTTTCTCCCTTCCTCTCTACCCACCCATCCTCACTGAGTAGGCATCAATTCAATATAGCCTGTATATGTGTAGTTTTGTTAAAGACTTCCATAATGGTCATTTTGTGAAAGAATAAATATATTTCTCTTCATACTATCCTGCCCCTATTTATTCTATTCTCTCTTTAGACCTTGAGACCTTGTCCCTCCCCTAAAGTGTTTACTTCTAATTACTCCCTCCTCCCATTTGCCCTGTTTTCTGTCATTTGCCCTACCCAACTTATTCACTTCTTCCCTACTTTCCTGTAGTGTAAGATAGATTTTCATACCATATTGAGTGTGCATCTTGTTCCCTCCTTATGCCAAATGTGATGAGAATAAGATTCACTTTTTTCCTCTCACCTCCCCCCTTTTCCCCTCCAGTGAAAAAGTTTTTCTTGTTTCTTTTATGAGATAATTTGCCCCATTCCATTACTCCCTTTCTCCTCCCAATATATTCCTCTCTCACTCCTTATTTTTAGATATCATCCCTTCCTGTTTAACTCATCCTGTTTCCTCTGCCTGTGTGTGTGTGTGTGTGTGTGTGTGTGTGTGTGTGTGTGTGTGTGTGGTCCCTTCGACTATCCAAATACTGAGAAAAGTTTCAAGAGTTATAAATATTATCTTTCCATGTAGGAATGTAAACAGTTTAACTCTAATAAGTCCCTTATGATTTGTCTTTCCTGTTTACCTTTTTCATGCTTCTCTTGATTCTTATGTTTAAAAGTCAAATTTTCTATTCAGCCCTGGTCTCTGCATCAATAATGTTTCAAAGTCCACTATTTCATTGAATGACCATTTTTTCCCCTGAAACAATACACTCAGTTTTGCTGGGTAGGTGATTCTTGGTTCTCATCCTAGTTCCTTTGACTTAAAGAATATCATATCCCAAGCCCTTGGATCTCTTAATGTAGAAGCTGCAAGATCTTATGTTATCCTGATTACATTTTCCCAATACTCAAATTGTTTCTTTCTGGCTGCTTGCAATAATTTCTCTTTGACCAGAGAACTCTAGGATCTGGCTACAGTATTCCTAGGAGTTTTTTCTTTCATATCTCTTTCAGGAGGTAATCAGTGGATTCTTTCAATATTTATTTTGACCTCTGGTTCTAGAATATCAGGGAAGGTTTTATTGATAATTTCAAGAAAGATGATGTTTAGGTTCTTGTTTTGATCATTGCTTTCAGGTAATCCCATAATCTTTAAATTGCCTCTCCTGGATCTATTTTCAGGTCAATGCTTTTTCCAATGAGATATTTCACATTGTTTTCTATTTTTTCACTGTTTCGGTTTTGTTTTGTAATTTCCTGTTTTCTCATAAAGTCATTAACTTCCATTTTCTCCATTCTAATTTTTAAGGAACTGTTTTCTTCAGTGATCTGTTGATTAATTCTGCTTTTTAAAGCATTCTTCTCCTCATTGGATTTTTGGACCTCTTTTGCCAATTGAGTTACCTTATTTTTAAAGCTGTTAATTTCTTCAGCATTTTGGGGGTCTCCTCTAGCAAGTTGTTGACTCATTCTTCATAATTTTCTTGCATTACTTTCCTTTCTCTTCCCAATTTTGTCCCTCACCTCTCTTATATTGATTTTCAAAATCCCTTTTTGAGCTCCTCTATTGCCTAAGACCATTGCATATTTATTTTGGAACTTTTGGATGTACAAGCCTTGACTTTTATATCTTCCTCTGATGTTATGCACTATTCTTCCTCATCTGGAAAGATGAAAGAAAATATCTGTGCACCAATAAAGTAACTTTCTATGGTTTTGTTTTTCATGTATTTATTGTTTTTATTTATTTATTTTTCCCCTTTGGGAGCAATTTTTTCCCTTTTGGGGGCATTTTCACAACCCTTTACCTGACTTTTAAGTTATTTGTCAAGAGGGGTATACTGCAAGGACCTGCAAGTTCTCAGTTCCTCCAAGGTGGAACAGTCAAGGGAGACGAGTTTATTCCTCTCCTGCCATGTGCTCTTCTCTGGCCACTACTGCAAACTTTTCTGCCCAGGATCTGCTAGTAGACTTCCCTGTCCAGAGCCTCCAAAAGCTCCATCAGGCTAGTGCTTCTCCCCACTCCAGAACTGCCACTTAAGGCTGAGACCCAAATCAGCTACTTGATTCCCCCAGGATCTTTACACTGAGGGCTCCAAAAATGGGCACTGCTGCTGCTAACTGGAACCAGGGCAAGGGGAGGACCGTATTCCCTTTTCATCCAGGTGAAAGAGCTTTTTTACTGACCTTTGAAGCTTTCTCTGACATTTGTGGGTTTAGGGATCTAGGAACCGCAGTGGCTGCTGGTGGTGCCCTGAAGCCTGTTCCAGTCCTGTCCTTGTAGCACTAGGAGGCCAAGGCTGGAGTGTACTCCTCTCTGAGCCTGGTGTGATACACCTTTCCTGTCAGCCTTCCAGGCTGTCTTGGGCTGCAAATCTCTTGCACTCTGTCATTTTGTTGCTTCTGCTGATTAAGTATTTACTTAGAGTCTTTTTACAGGTATTTTATGGTCTGTGGGGGGAGAACTTCTGTTGGTTGTCCTACTCCAACATCTTGACTCCACTCCCTTCGTATAAATTTCTTAGGAGATAATAAGATCTGGTAATTCTATCTCGTTTAGGACTTGCCACAATTTGTTGGGGTTCATGCAATTAAAGTCTTTAGTGTAGTCAACAAAGGAAAAGTAAATTTGTTCTTTTAGAATTTCCTTCTTTCTCCGTAATCCCGGGGATGTTGGCAATTTTGTCTCTAGTTTTTCTGCCTCTTTGAAAACCACCTAACACTTCTGGTAATTCTTAGATCACATATTGCTGATGCCTGGCTTATGCAATCTTAAATATGACCTTGCTGGTGTGTAAAATGAGGACAATTATTTAATAGTTTGAACATTTCTTAGTATTACTTTTCTTTAAGATCAGGCTATAAACTGACCTTTTCCAATCCAGTGACCACTACTAACTTTTTCAAATTTGCTGACATATTCAGTGCAACACTAACAGCATCATCTTTTTGGATTTTGAATAGTTGAACTGGAGTTCCATCACCTCCACTAGTCTTGTTGTTACCACTGCTTCCTCTGGCCACTTTTACTTTACTCTCCAGAATGTATGCCTTTATGTCTGTAACCACATCATCTTGGTTATCAATCCTGTTACAATTGTTCTTGCATAGTGTTTTTTTTTTTTTTCTGCAAATTCTTATCAAAAGGGAAAGCTAGGTGGCACAGAAGATAGTGTCAGGCATGGAGTCAGGTAGAGTTATTTTTCTGAGCTCAAATCTGGCCTCAGACACTATTAGTATGAACCTGGGCAAGTCACTTAAACCCGTTTTATTCAGTTTCCTCATCTTCAAAATGAGGAATAGAAATGACATAGCACTCCAATATCTTTGCACAGAAAGTCCCCTATTGGGTCACAAAGTGTTGAAAAGAATTAAACAAAAAGTTTTCTCACCACTTCTTAATGACCTCTATTTCCATTAAGTTCCTACTAATTTTGTCTTTTAAATGCTTATTTTTTTGCATGAAATGTTCAGCTGATACTTCCAATTTTCCTGAGGAAATCTCTTGTCTTTCCGATTCTATTGTTTTCTTCACTTTCTTTGCTTGGCTTATTTAAGGAAACTTTATTTCTCCTTCCTATTGTCTGGAAATCTGCATTCAGTTGGGCATATCTTTCCTGTTCTCCTTTACCTTTCACCTTCCTTCTTTTCTCAGCTATTTGTAAAGCCTTATCACATGATCATTTTACTCTCCTGCACTTTGATTTTTCCCTTTGGAATGTTTTTGTTGCTGTTGTCCATACAATATGACTCACTCTACCCTATCTAATCACCTAAATCTTTTCATTAGCTCTACTACGTATTGACAACGGTTGTTATTTAAGTCATACCTATACGTTCTCATGCTTTTCCCTACTTTCTTCAATTAAGCCTAAATTTTGCAATAAGGAGTTCATGATCTGAACCATGCTATGCTCCAGGTACTGTTTTAAGTGTATAGAGGCTTTCCACTCTTGTCTACAAGCTACATGACTAATCTGATTTCAATGTTGATGATCTCTTAATGTATATGTGTATAGTTGCCTATTGGATTATGGGGAAAAAGGGCTTGTTATAACAATTGAGTCACCAAGGGGGGAGAAACGATGTTATTATTCTCTGCCCTGCTTCATTTTCTACTCCAAGGTGAAACTGACCTGTTATTCCAATTATCTTTTGATTTCTTAATTTAGTATTCCAATTGCTTATAATGAATGTGATTTAAAAAAATTCTAGATGTTGTAGGATTATTCACAGATAGAATTGAGCAACACTGACCTCTTTCACATCAGCGGTTGGTGCATAGACTTATAGTACTGTGATGTCGAAAATCTCCTTTGAATTTGAAAAAACAATAGTATTGTGTCATTTTTTATATTATACTCCAATACTGCTTTTCTAACCCTTGTACTGAGTATGATAGCTATTCTATTTCTTTTAAAGAGTTCTTGAACTACATACACTGCTACATATGCTACACTAACTAAATTCACCCATTCTGGTTCATGAAAGTTCAGTGACACCCAACATGTCTATGTTTATTCTTTCAATCTCCTGTTTGTTCACATCCAGCTTACATCAGTTCATAGGTCCTATATTCTAGGTGCATATGCAATATTGATCTTTATAATATCAGACTTTCCATTCATCACCAGTGACATCCACAGTCCAACATTCTTTCAGGTTTGGCCCAACCACTTCATTCATTATGAAGCTACTTGTAGCACCATCACTTGGTTCATAGTAGGTTCTTAATCAATGAGCACTAATTTATAACTTTTTGACATTAGTCAGCCAGATGACCCAATAAATAGAGCACTGGTCCATGGGTCAGGAAGATCTAAGTTTAAATTTGACCTTAGACTCAATTACTACATGTGTGATGCTGACAAGTCACTTAACCTCTGTTTGCTTAGAGTCAGTTAGGTGATTCAGTGGATAGATCATTGGGCTTAGATTCAGAAAGAACTGAGTTCAAATCAGATCTCAAATGCTCACTACTTGTGTGACTATGGGCAAGTCATTTAATCTGTTGGAGAAAGAAATATCAAACCACTCAATTATCTTTGCCAAGAAAACACTGCTCAGGGCCACAAAAAGTCAGACAGACTGAATGACTGAACAACTACCAAAAAAAAATCCTTTATTATGTTTGCAGTCTTCCACTCCATCTTTCACTAGATTATATTTTGATTACCAATTGTAATCAAACTTTTTTTTCCTATGTCTTTTCTCCCCAAAAGATTATAACTTGCAAGAAAGAGAGAACTAAAATACCCAATGTGATACAATGGGTACTTGTCTACTTAGTGAATACATTATCAATGTATTTGGACAAAACTCATTTGACCTTCTTAGAGATTAACTCTTCTACATACCACTATAGAAGATCTATATGTGGTCAAAATGTGTGCATTTGTCCTTCATTGCCGAAGAAGACCTTGCCATCAGAGAAATAATGACATGACTTGCACTTGACTTTGTTTTGAGTGAGGGAGGGCTGTGCAGGTCACTAGCCTTACTTCTCCTCCAGAGCCGTCTGAACCCAGTGACCTGATATTCCTCAGGATGACTGGAGATAATCCAGGATGAGGCAATTGGGTTTGTGACTTTCCCAAGGACACACAGCTAGTGAGTGTCAGGTGTCTGAGCTGAGATTTGACCTCAGGTCCTCCTGACTCCTGCACTGGTACTCTATCCACCGCACCACCTAAATACCCCATATGGTGAAAATACCATAATATTTATTACCAGAGAAAGCATATGACTTTATTAATTCTTGGCTAACCTAAGCAAAAGACTCATCACTTCCCCAAAATTGTCAGATTTTATCATAAATTCCATGACCAGAAATATGTGAAATAATTGAAGTTAAAATGTTTTCTTTTTCTTAGTCTTCTCAAACAGAAGTGCCCATGTAATAATCTCTGGTTCATTATAAAATATACATGCCAAGCTTATATGGATACATATTTTGTATGACTTCACATGTATGTTCACTATCAGTTTCCCTTATCAAGAGGTGGGAGAGGGACTGATTGAAGGGAAAGAACTTCAACTCAGAATTTTAAAATTTGGATATTAAAATTTTTAATATATTTGGGAAATATTTGACAAAATGGATAAAAACATATTAAGGAAAAAATAAGTAATGGAGCTGAATCTACCAGAGAATCATATGTACAGACACAAGTAGGTATAAAAATAGATCTATATGTATATATAACATACACATATATGCATATATATATATATGCAAATATATATATATATATATATATATATGTATTCCATGATCTATCTAGGGAACACAATCAATTTTATCTACTATTTGTTTTCTCTCTCCCACTAAACTTCCAAACCTAATTCTGTTCTCCAGCTTCCTGACACCAAAATTCCTCTTAACACATATTTTAACAAAATATTGTGGCTCAAGATTTATGAGTTTACTTATCCCCTGAATTAGATAATAACTTCCTTATGAAAATCTCTTTGATTATTTTTCTCACTTTGGAAATAATGCTTTGATTTGTATTTATATTATTCATTAATGAGAAGCAAGAAAATCATTTGAACATGAGAAAGATTGTTACATTCAAACCCAGTTTTTCCCTTTTTTTCTTCTCTTTTCTTCCCTTTCTTCTCTCCTCTTTCCCTCTTCTCTTCTCCTTTCCTTTCTCTACCCCTTCCCTATCCATTCTTTTTTGTTCCTTCCCTTCCCTTGGCATCACACTTCCTTTCCCTCCCCCTTTTCATTTCATTCCTCCTTCTCTTCCATTTTATCTTCCTTTCTATTTTCTCTTTTCATCTGTTGTCCTCTTCTCTCTTCTTCTGTCCTGTGACTTCTTCTTTTCCTCCCTTCCCTATCATCAAATTTCTTTCCACTTTCCCTGTTCCTTTTCCCTTCCCTTTTCTTCTTTTCCCTTTCTTTCCCACTTTTGTTCCTTTCTTTTCTCTATTTTCTTCCCTTTTGACTTTCCTTCCATTTCTTATTTTTCCCTCCCCTTTTCCTTCCTCTTCCTCACCTTTCCTTCCCTCATTTTCTCTTTTGTCCCCTCACTTCCCCTTTCCTCTCCTCTTCCTTTCGATTCTTTTTCCTTCTCTTTCCTCCCCCTTTTCCTCATACTATTCCCTCTCCTCCCTTCTTCTTTCCTCTTGACAAGCAGTTCAAACTTTTGGATTGAAGTGAGATTGTGGTTAACTAAAATCTTCAGATTTCCTTTATTTGAACTTGTACCAAGTCAAGTCTACCCATTCTACAATATTACAATTGATTCTGTAAACTGAAATGCTTTAGATTGGTACCTATAAATTTTCATCTTATTTTTTTCAGCCCGTTGTTCCAGGCTTTCTAGATAATGTTGGCAATAGCTTTGATTTACTTTCTTATTAATTCTCATATTTTTATTAGTTGAAAATGTTATAAACTTGTTTCCTAAGTCTATGTCTCAGTTATTAAAAGAAATGTTGAACAAGATACAGCCAATATTGGATCCCTGTTGTACATCATTGCATACTGCCTTTTGGGATGGCAGATTCTTTTAACACATGCATTGTAGTATAACTAACTGCCCAATCACTTGTTTATTCATTTTTGATGTAGTATCTTCCATTCTGAAGTTCTATCTTGCATGAAAGAAAGAAAAAAGAAGAGAAAGAAGGAAGGAAGGATAGGAAGGAAAAAAAAAAGAAGAAATTACAGCTTAACAGACCTCTGTTATGAGATGTTCCTTCTTGCTAGTGACCTGGGACAATCCAATATTTCTATTAACCTGATAGATCACCAGCATTTGTTGGAATTTGAAACTGACATAGGCTTGGTACTGAAGAGCCCCAAAGTTTTATTACTCGTTCTAATATCTAACTTCTAGACTTCTTGAGAGCTGTGATCTTTCGGACCTTGGGCAGACCACACTTCTCTTCAACAACCCTGTTCTTCAGTAGGGTCAAATTTGGGTCAAGAAGTTAGAGCTTTCAATTGCTGAAGAACTCATTGTCGTTGTGGTGATGTTTGAGATGCTATAACATTTTTTTTTTTTTGTTATTACTTCCCATTTTCTCTAAATGGATTTTAAATGGAGAGGAGAGGAACTGGATTCCTCAACTTTTTATCATTAAGTATTAGTGGAATATATGTGGCATATTTGGACAAAGCAGGAAGTAAAACTCATTAAATAGCAAAATTTTCTCTCAATTGTAACACAAGGGTCATTTCTTAAGTAACATTTTTTTTTTACAAATATACTAATTCTTTGTCTCAAATGTTTTGTATTTTTTAAATGAAAGGGTGGAATATTAAAATTGTTAATACAACATTTGTGAATTAAATATTTGCCCTTTAGATGAAGAAACATATGAAACCTAATAAATTATCAAATAGGCATGAATGTGCTCACAAATGATTAACAATTAACGTTTTTTCTATTCCTTTTTATATCTAGACCACCGATAAACAATTCAAGCCCTGATTTTTTCTATTTGTAGGTTTCTGAAGTATAAAAGCTCCAAGTTAAAATTTAACAACTCTCTCTTTCAAGCAAGGTGGATCTCACTCCTGTATGCCTATAGGTAATCTAGTTTTATCCTTTACTCTGCCCCTTCTCCCACCCAAAATAAAGTAATTGGAAGACCTATACTGTGAGGTACAGGAATTCATTTGTACAAAGAGAAAATTCATCAAATTGCTATGTTTCCTTAGCAGATATATCAGGGATTATCTCAAATGTTAAAAAATGCTATTCAGTATCAAAATCTACTATTAGATGTGATAGAGTTATACAGTGTTTAGAGTGTTTTATAGTGTTTGATGGAGGCTTTGAGGTACCAGGATTATCCAAATGCATGGTGCCTCACAGATTTCTCAAAATTGAATTTAAAATTTTAACTACTGTATAAGACAAATAAATTGCCAGTAGGATCATTAGCACATGCTGTATATGTGAAGTAAGCACAGGCAACTTGAAAAGTCTCTTGAGAAGTAAGAAATATGATAAGTAAATTTTACATGATATGAAAGCGACAGCTTTCCCTCAGTTAATAATAATTTTTGCAATTACTTGTAAAGATAGTTTTCAACATTCATTTTATAAGATTTTGATTTCCAAAATTTTTCCCTCCTGCCTCCACAAGACAACCAGCAATCTGATATAGACTATGCATATACAATCATATTAAACATATTTTTTACATAAGTCATTATGAAAGAAGAATCATAACAAAAGGCAAAAGCAATGAAAAAGAAAAAAAGAGTGAAAATAGTATGATTCGATCTTCATTCAAAGTCTATATTTTTTTTTCCTGGATATGAATAACATTTTCCATCATGAATCTGTTGGAATTGCTTAGATCAGTATATTACTGAGAAGTACCAGATCTATCATAGTTGATCATTGTTCAGTGTTGCTATTACAATATACAGTGTTCTCCTGCATCAGTTTATGTTAATTCCAGGTCTTTCTCAAACCTGCCTATCCATTGTTTCTTATTACACAATAGTACTGTGTTACGTTCATACAACACAAAGTGTTTAGTCATTCTCCAAGCAATAGGCATTGACTCAATTCATTATTCTTTGCCACAAGAAAAAGAACTGCTATAAATATTTTTGTATATGTGGGAATATTTCTCTTTTTTATAATCTCTTCTGGATACAAATCTAGTAGTGGTATTGCTGGATCAAAAGATATGCACTGTTTGTTTTACAGCCCTTTGGGCATAGTTCCAAATTTTTCTATAGAATAGTTGGAACAATTCACAACTCAGACAACAGTGCATCAGTGTCAAAATTTTCATACATCTTCAACTTTTATCATTTTCCTTTTCTGTAATATTAACTAATTTGATAGATATGAGGTGGTACCTCAGAACTGTTTTTGATTTGCATTTTCTCTAATCAATAGTGATTTAGAGAATGTTTTTCATATGAGTATACATAATTTTACTTGTTGATCTGAAAACTGACTATTCATATCTTTTGACGATTTTTCAATTGGGGAATGAGTTGTATTCTTATAAATTTGACTCAACTTTCTATATATTTAGGAATGGATGCCTTTATCAGAGAAGTTTTCTGTAAACATTGTTTCCCAGTTTTTTACTTTCCTTCTAATCTTGATTGCATTGGTTTTGTTTATGCAAAAAAAAATTAAATTAATGTAATCAAAATTAATCATTTCACAATGTTCTCTGTCTCTTGTTTGGTCATAATTCTTCTTTTCTCCAAAGATCTGACAGGTAAAATTTGCTGGCTATCCTACTTTGCTTATGATATCATCCTTTATGTCTAAATCATCTACCCATTTTTACCTTACCTTACTATAAGGTGTAAGGTATTGGTCTATGCCTAGTTTCTGCCATACAATATTCTGGTTTTTACAGCAGTTTTTGTCAAATAGTGAATTCTTTTCCCAGAAGTCTCTGGTTTTATCAAATACACCACTACAGCCATATATTATTCCATCTTGTGTACTAACCTCCTCCAGTGATCCATCACTCTATTTCTTATCTAGTTCCAGATTTGAAGATTGTCACTTTATAATATAGTTTTATATTTGGTACAGATAGGCCATCTTCTTTTGCATTATTTTTTTTCCATTATTTCCCTTGATAATCTTGACCCTCTTTTTCTTCCAGAGGAATTTTGTTTTTATTTTTTTCTAGCTCTTTAAAATAATTTTTCATATTTTGATTACTATAGGACAGAATATATGAATTAACTCAAGTAGAATTGTTATTTTTATTTTATTGGCTCAGCATGCCCATGAGTAATGGATGTGTTTCCAATTATTTAGTTCTAACTTTACTCATGAGAAAAGTGTTTTGCAGTTATGTTCATATAGTTTCTGGGTTTTTCTTGCATGGTAGATTCCACAATATTTTATATTATCTACAGTTATTTTAGTTGGAATTACTCTTTCTACTATTTCCTGATGGGATTATTAGGTAATATATAGAAATTCTGATGATTTATGTGGATTTCTTTCATACCCTCAAACTGCTAAAATTGTTACTTACTTCAAGAGTGCTTTGCTTGAGTCCCTAGGATTCTCTAAGAACACCATCTTATAACCTGCAGAGTGATTGTTTTGTTTCCTTATTGCCAATTCTAATTCCTTCAGTTTCTTTAGTCTTACCTTATCACTACAACTAACATTTCTAATAAAATATTGAATAATACTGGTGATAATAGTAATCCTTGTTTCTACCACATATTACTGGGAAGGCTTCTGGTTCATCCCCATTCCATTATATATAATGCTTAATGAAGGTTTTAGGTAGATACTACTTATTATTTTGATTAGAACTCCATTTATGCCTTTGATCTTTAGTGTTTTTAATAGAACTAGGTGCTATATTTTGCCAAAATCTGTTTTCTCTATTGAAATAGTCATATGATTCATGTAATTGTTATGATCAATTATGGATAAGGTCAATTATGCTTATAGTTTTCATAATTTTGAACCAGTCCTGTATTCCTGATAAAAACATTTCACCATGTCATAGTGCATTATCCTGGTGACAAATTGCTATAATCTCTTTGCTAATATTTTATTTAAAAGTTTTGCATCAATATTCACTGGGAAAATTGTTCTATATTATTCTTTCTCTGTTTTGTCTATTTAGTTTACAGATCAACCCCATATTTTTAAACAAAGAAGAAATCAGGCAGGACTCCATCTTTAACTTTATTTCCAGAGGGATTATATGGTATTGCAAGTAATTATTCCCTAAATTTCTATTAGAATTCACTTGTAAATCCATGTGGCCCTGAAGATTTTTCCTTAGGGATTTCATTGATGTTCTCTTCAATTTTTTTTTTTCCTAAAATGAGGTTATATAAATATTTATTTCCCCTCTGTTAGTCTGGGAAATTTATTTTGTTGTAAATATTGATTTATTTTAGCTTGAATGTCAGATTTATTGGCATAAAGTTAAGTAAAATAACTCCTAATTATTGCTTTAATTTCCTCTTCAGTGGTGGTGCTGATTTCATTTTCATTTGTGATCCTGATTATTTGGTTTTCTACTTTCTTTTTTTTTTTTTATCAAACTAACCAAAGGTTTTCCTTTGTTACTATTTCTTTTTCATGCAACCAGGTTGTAGTTTTATTCAGTAATTCAATAGTTTGCTTAATTTCAATTTTATTGATCGCTCCTTTGATTTTCAGAATTTCTAGTTTGGTGTTTAATTGAGATTTTTATTTATTTGTTCTTTTTCTGCCTTTTTAATTGCATACCCAATTTATTTGTCTTGTCTTTTCTCTCTTTCATGTAATTATTTAGAGATGCAAAAATTCCCCTAAGAACTGCTTTGAATGTATTCCAAACATTTTGGGGTGTTTCTTGTTATTCTCATCCTCTTTGATGAAATTATTGTTTTCATGATTTGTTGTTTGACACACTTATTCCTAGGGATTAGATAACTCAGTTCCTAAATAATTTTTAATCGATCATTCCATGGTTCCTTATTTCATGCACTAACTATGAATATAGGCAGTCCAAAGACTGGCTCAAAATAAATCTTATTTGAATATACCTTCAGTCGGCCACTAAAGTAAATATTCTATTCTGCATCAATTTGGATTTATATAATGTCTTACAAGTTATTTTTATTTTTATCTTCTAAAAATCCACCTAACATGTTAACTCCTTATGGGACTGATCATATTTTCTCTTTTTGTAGAATCTTAGTGTGGAACCACCTAAGAAAGTGTCTAACAAAGTTTTTATTATTTTGAGGCACATATATCAATCAACCATTATTAAGTTCCTACTATGTCCTAGGCACTGTGCTAAGTGTTGGGTATTCCTTCTTTCCCTATTTTAAAGTCTTATTTTTAAAAATTCTCTTATTTTGTTCTTATCTCCACATTGTTGCTCATTATGCACACTCTCACACATATGTGTGTAGGTATGTATCTATACATAGATATGTGTTTATTTAAAATATTATGAAAGCTTTAAAGTGATGTGTTAATAATCTAATTTTATTATCATTTAATGCTTGCTATTTTTTTTTTCATTTTGCCCTTAAATAACTTAAATTCTTAATATTGTGTATTGTTCTTGGAGCAATTCTTCCTTGTAAATCCATGTAGAGTATCTGGGTTTCAGTCAAAGTAATAGTAAGACCAAAATAAAGTCCAACACGAGCCCTTCTGGCAAAAGGAAGAGCTGATTTCTGTTAAAAGGAAGGTGATCCTGGTATTCTTGGGACCCATTATGGTTCAGAGAAAGGAGCACTAGATTTGAAGTCAAACAACCTGGATTTTCATAACTCAGCCTTGTTACTTGCTACTTGAGTAATATTAGACAAGTTAGTTGTTCTCTCTAGGCCTTATTTTCCTCATCTCTAAAATGACAGAGTGGAAATAAAAGGCTTCTGAGATCTTTTTCAACTTTAAAGCTATGACCTTAAAATATTGTGAATGATGATAATGATCTGCAAGTGCTCTGAAGAGAAAAAGAATCTAGTACTAGAAAGAGAAAGAAGAGATCGTTCATGGTAATGAGTGATTTCTCTAAAGCACATGTCAATGTGATTTGAACAATGGAGAGTTTTGTTTACTTTTTCTGGGGATGTATCTGGTACATGACAGAGTGCCTCCCATGACTTGTTAAACCTAATGACCATTATCTATTTCTGGTGATTTATATGGCAATGAATAATACTGACAAAAGTTAACCTGAAGAAATATTATGGACCAGAAAGCCTTGGCAAAAAGCAACTTAAAAGCCTTAAGATTGGGGTTTTGATCAATTCTATCAATTGATAGTGGCTGCTTCAGAAGAGAAAAGGAAGCAAACAGCTAGTCAAGAGCAAAGGGTCTAGAAAATTATTTGAATTTCAGGATCATACTGTGAGATTTGTAATTATGGCCTATTTTTTTAGGAAAATAATAAATCAAATAATCATTAACAGATCAAATATCTACCAGTAACCTTCAAAGAAAATGTCTAAAGAAGTGATCATCTCTAAACAGTTTGTGACCTCAAAACCCTCAACATATCAAAAAAAGAAATGTTCTAGAAAAGCAAAGAATGTTCTACAATAGAGGAAAGGAAATATATTCTCACAAGTAAAGTTCCATAGGAAATAATAACAGAACTCTAACTGAAAGAATGAATGAACAACCCTAAAATGAGCTCTTGGTATAATTATAAAACACTACAAGTTAATAGAAATTGAGAAATTACATAGCAAAAATATGGAAAACATTTGCATTAAAAATAAAAAGCCTGAAATAATAATAATAATAATTAATATTCCCCCTCCAAACCCCAACCCCAGTGATAACACAAGTATTTTTAAAAAAACTCCAGATTTGGGTGAGAAATAAAACAAAAAGAAAACTATACAGATATAAATTATTAGTTGCCTAAGAAGAAGTAGTCCGAACTATCTGGAAGCATTAGCCAGGTCAATCTAAGGAGTGGGTACTCAATAATATTTTTAGGGTCTTAATAATTTGTGTCTTTATAAGTATTTAACAACTTTAGAACAACAAAATATTATGGACCCAATTAAATTATTCTCATATATAATGCATTCTAAACTATGAAATTTAACTTCTTTCATATGAAATAGAGGCTCAACAATATTTGACACTGACATCATTCAATTTGTTTTCATTGTTGGGTTGTAACAATATAAGTAACAAAGTATCTGAGAATATATTGGATGAAACAGTGAATGGCAATGACTGATACATGAGATTTCACCAGAAAATGATGGGACAAAAAGGTCATGACCAGGAAATCAGGGGTCAAATTTTGAAATGAAATATCTTATATGCACAATGAAGATCTGTAATCAACTCAGTCATCTGATGTAAATTTCCAATAGAAGACAATGGGGAGATGGCACTCAGGAGAATCATGATATGTAACAGAAATTCCTTGGAGAGATAGTGGAACATTCTATAATTCCTCATGATTGGATAAATCTTATACTGGAAGGGAGGTTCTCTGATTGGCTTTAGAGGCATTCTAAAATGCCTGTTAGTTTCAGCTGCTTCCTCTTTGATTTATGATGTAGGACTTGGAATTTATGCCAGGTTGTCCATCAACACAGCATCAATGAACAAGGAGGAAAGAGAATTTGGAGTGACCTTCAAAACTCTATCTAATGAGGGGAAAATAAACCCATAACAATTCTGCTACATCTATAATTTAGCTAAAATGTGAATCTAATTGTCTTCATCCCTCCCCTCTATCCACTCTCTACTCAAGAAACTGAGGTTATATCACGGAGATTATGTATCCAAAGAGTTCAAGGATTGGGGGTGGGGGTGGAGCAGAGGGATTTTTGTATGTTTGTTTTTGCTGTAACTTTGAAGTAAATATCTCTTTGTGAAAGATACTTGATATTCAATGGTTAAATGAAAGTGTAGCTTGTAGACAGAGCCCCTCAATGTCCTAGAAATTATAACTTCTTGATTTTGATAATATACCTGACTTCTCCTTCATTTATCTTTTCATTTCTCTCCAAACAACACCCTGGACCTCTACTATGATTCAACACTTTATCCTAAATTTCATTCAAGCCCTGTAATTCACACATTGCAAGTATATTCCACTCATGTAGATTCTCCCTCTGATTGGCTTCCACTTAAGGAAATCCTTCAAGCCAGTTATGTCTCATTCCTGTCCAAGAGGCACACAGGAGTTTCTCAGTCATGCCTCTGACTCACACTTTCAGCTTCTATTTATATACTGTCTTTCTCCCAGTAGAATATAAGCTGCTTGAGAGCAAGGATTGTCTTTTTTCCCACTGGTACGTGTGTTACCAATACTTAGGACAGTGCTTCACATTTTATTATTGATTATGAGTCATTTCAGTCATATTAGACACATCATGACCCCATTTGGAGTTTTCTTGGTAAAGATACTGGCCTATTTTCTTTTCCAATTCCCTTTCCATGTAATTTCATAGATGAAGAACTCAAATAAGCATGATTAAATGACTTGCCAAGGTTCACATAGCTCGTAAGTATCTTAGGCCGCCTTTGAATTCATAAAAGAAGAGTCTTTGGAACTCCAGGTAATTACTTAATGACTGCTTGCTGACTGATTGATTGCTGCCAAGATTCTTATATTATGTTTATGCCTTGTTTGTATATAAAGTTCCTATATGTGCGAGAGCAAATTCTCTATGTAGTTCCAAATGTTCCCCCAATAAAAAGAATTTTCATCCATTCTAATGAGAAAAATATAGTCCTTGACAGTTGGAAATAATTTATTTTAAAGAATCTTCCTAAAATTAAATATGCATAAATAATAATGATTATAAAGCAATATATACCTCTAAGATGCAAAAATCACACTTAAAATGTAGGATAAAATGTACATAAATTCATTACTGACCTAAGACTTACTTCTAGGTCATGCCTGCTGCTTGCTAACAGGTAGAAGGGATAGAAAAATGTGAGACATTCTCAAGATTGGAGAAAAGTTAGCATATACGTATTATTGGTGCTTATGCATAACAATTTATGCTTGAATATTTTCTCTTTTTAATCTTGGTTTTAATCTTAAAATTGAAACATGCAATGCACAAAGAGATATATTTACTTTTAATAAGTTTTCATTGATTGTGACAGTGTGTACTGCAATAAGGGCAGATAGATGCTAGAGTGGATAGAGGTCCAGGCCTAGAATCAGGAAGACCTGAACTGAAAAACCACCTCGGACAATTACTCTCTGGGTTACTCTGGACAAATCATTTAACCTTGTTTGTCACAGTTTGTTCATCTGTAAAATGATCCAGAGAAGGAAATGGCAAAGCCATTCCAGGATATCTACCCAACAAAACCTCAGATTATGTTACGAAGTGTTAAACATTATTGAAAGCAACTCAACAAGAACAAGAAATATATTAGAATATCAACTGCAAAAGAAGTATTGTTCCTATTAGGGAAGAGGGAAATGGAATAAGCATTTATCTAGCACCGACTACCTGTCTGGCACTGTGCTGAGTGCTCTTACAATGTTATAATATTACTATTATTATCATTAAAATAATATAGAATTATTAGTACCTACTCTATACTAAGTATTTTACAATTATCTCATCTGATCCTCACAAGGCAAGGTGCTATTATCGTTCCTATCTTATGGCTGAATCAACTGAGGAAAACAGAGGTTAAATGATTTGCTAAAAGCTTGTGACTATTAACTGTTGGTGGATAGATTTAAACTTAAATATTCCTTATTCCAGGCTGCCTGCTCACTTCCTGTTATTTGCCTCCAACTACATTGTTTGTTATTCCCTATCCCTCTTTAATATGGTACTTTTTACATAATGAAAGTGGTTAGATAATAATCAATTAAATCATAAAGAGAGAAAAGTAAAATTATCTAAAATCTGATAATTAAGGCTGAGGAAAAGATAATGCTCTGGTTTTGAATTACATTATGTAAATGTAGCAGACTCTGGAGCTACACTCAATTCACATATGAGTCCCCACTGCATAACTACTGGGCTGCTAAATCTTTCCATCCTTTAGAGTTAGCCCTGAAAGGGAGGATGAGGAGGGATTTTCTGTGATTCTGTCAGTTCAACTGCTACTAATATACTTTCTTCCATAATTGTCATCTTTATCAATCACTGATCCAATTAGCTTTTAGAAAGGGGAATTTACTATACTACTATAATTGGTACAAAATATCCTATCACACTACAAGTTTATGATACATTGTACTAAAAATAATAGGAAGGTAAGGAAAAATAAGTATTTATTAAATGCCTGCTCTGTGCCAAGTACTCTCCTAAAACCTTTGCAAATATTATGTCATTTGATTCACACAATAAACCTGGGAGATAGGTGTTATTATTGTTTCCACTTTACAACTGATAAAACTGAGACAGGTAACTGACTTGTCCATGTTCATACAGCTTGTAAGTGTCTGAAGTAGAATTTGAACTCATGTCTTCTTGACTACAGGTTGAGTGTTTTATCCATTCTGTCACCTATCATCCTCTAAGTTCACTCAAATACACACAGAATTCAGAGAAAAATGGGTTCAATCTTATAGAGCCCATAGGACAAGGTAGATAAATCACATATCCTGCTAATTCATTAACCGGAGTCCTCAAGGTATTCCTCTTAGGTGTAGTATATTCTCTTTCCCTACCTTTTGGTAGAAACTTGATTCTGCATTGAGTTTATCCTCAGATTCCAATACTGACAGTTTTGACTATTACCTCTATCCCAAGGATGGAGACACCAAAAGGAAGATGTGAAATTCCAAATATTCCAGACACCTAAAGTTCACAAAATCTTCCTAAAATTGAGGAAGAGGAAAGGAGGAGACTGAGATTGAAGCCACAAGTATGTATCTCTCCTTTTGCCAAAATATTCTGTCTCAGGGAAGCTGTAATGCTTTTTTTCCCATAATGAAATATTCTCAACCCTCAAATTCATAATTAGTATAATGGTTTGATACAGCCCTATAGGTCTTCATCATATCAATATATCTTTGAATTTTTTTCAAGACGTGCTACATCAATATCATTGTTCACATGTAGATAAATGAATTAAATAAGAGGAATTCTTATTTGACTAAAACATACACATGCACACATGTATGCATGTGTATGTTATATGCACCCATATATACACATATATACACATACATGTTTGCTGTGTTTGAATAATCAATCATCAAACCATCCCCCTTTATAGTGATGGTTTTATTATATGATTAGGTTGATCAATTACTGTTAAATATATGCAAATAGGATAGACAGATAAGCCATATGGAAAAATATACCTTCACCTTGGTCATATAACTGATATGAGCTTTGTGTGAAATTTGGACATGGACATAATCAGTGTTTTTTTCTCCATTCAAGGATAAGCTGATCTGCTTCCAGCAAGGGTCAGATATAGTGAATCTTTGCTTTTAAAGTAAAAGGGAAATATTTTCACTACTTCATATATCTTTTGGGTACTATTTTAATGTTTCAACATGATGGACTAGAATTTTTGTAGTAGGGTAATTGCAGTCTCTAGGAGCTGTGAAAGAGTTTGAAAAGTATTCATACCCTCAAGCTATATTTGGAAGGAGACAAAATGAGCTGTATAAGTTTTAAAATTCACTAGACTGAGGGTACATAAATGTACCAACAGCAGTTTGGTTGTAAAAAAAAATGATTTGCCAGTACATTGTAGTACTTAATTGTAGAGCCAATTTCAGATGAAATTTTCACATAGTACTTTATAGAAATACTTTGTCTTTCTTACTGGTATATAGCTTCAGTAGTGAGGAAAACCTAGCTAACGTTATATAAATGCTATGTTACATATTCCAATTGCATTAGGCAATGAGTAAATTAGGAGATGAAATTCTATTTGGATGAGCACACCCATTTTTCTTTAAAGGTACCTTTAAGAATTGAAAAAAAAAAACAAATAAATGGAATTATGGACCACAAAACTCCTTCTTATGCCCCAAAACAGCATTATGAGATCAAAGTAAATGTTTTCCAAACAGCTATCTTGCAGCACTGTTGTGAGTCATGAAATTTTAAACTGTTTTGTAGATGTTAAAATATTAGATAAGTTATCATCATCACTATTACTATTACTCCTACTTTTTATATAGAATGGAGTTAAGAAAGAAATTTTTCTAGAATAAAATTCTATCTTACTGTGATTCTTTTATTTTTAAAGTTAGACAGGACTATCACAAAGGTGGATAAAATTAAAGTTTTCTGTTACTGAACAAATGTTTTAGATATAAACCCAAATTATTATTAATATAAGATTATTATCATATTAATAAGAAGGAGGGAGACCCGAAGAAAGTAGGAGCAGGAGGGAAATGGAGAAGGTGAACAAAAGGATGAGGAGAAGGAAAATGAAGAGAAAAAGAAGGGAAAGGGAAAGGAAAAGAAGAAACAGGAGGTAACTAATGAGGAGGTGGTGTTGCCACAGTTTTCCAGTTGTTTGTGAAAAGTGAAAGAGAACAGAAAATAATAGGAAATAGTTGAAGATGGCATTTTCTCAAAATGTTTGCTTTACCTTCAGTTTTTATAATAGTTACACTTTTTTTCCTCGGGGAAAAAGGATATTCTCCATTCTATAATAACATAATTCTACTAGTCCTTTAAAAAACTTTTCAGAAATTATGATTCAATAAGTAACTTGTAATCCCATTTATTTCCTCATCTCTGTACTTATATATAAGTTCATATTTTCTCTCCCATTAGTATGTAAGGTCCTTCAGGGCAAGAAACACAGTTTCTATCATATAGCACTTAACAATTACTTGTAATTCATTGATTGATGCAGCAATATCACTTTTTAAACTTTAAACTCGATCTAAATTTTACCAATACATTAAAGTATAATTTTTCTCAGGAGCAATATAAGATTATGAAGTATTCAAGCTATAATATTCTATTAAAATGAAAAATCTAATCCCTTGTTTAAAATAAATTTTGATTCTTTTCAGATTATCTAATTTTATTGTACTTTTAGATGGTTTAAATTCAATTTGACTCCTGGAGATGGAAGGTCATCAAATTTTGGGGGGGGGTAGTTGTGTAAATAAGTTTATAAAAAAAAATTTATTGAATAACCTCTATACTCACTATTTTCAAGAGGCCTTGGAATTAAGGTTCCACGCATACATTTTGATGCAATAATGACACAGAAATAATCATGAAGCACACTAGTGTCACTGTCTGGCTGAACTGTCAGTTAAAATGAAGTCAGCCAGAGACAGGTTTAATTAATGTTTATACCATGACTGAGTTGTCTGATGTTGACTGGCGGCTTGGTCAGTAAGTGAATGCTGGAATACTGAAGGATGTTGGATGTTTCTTCGTCTATATTTCTTCCTCTCTCCACCTACAGCTCAACTACAGTGATAAGTTTAAATTATAGTACAATTCAATTCAAAAACTGAAGTATACAAATCCAACGTTGTAAAATACCCTGAAATATATCTGGGAATATAAATGAATTGAAAATTCAATATGAGTAAGCATTATTATATGAAAAATTAACAAAGCTGATGAAAACTTAGGATGCATTAAAAGAGATAAAATATCCAGGACTGATGAGGAAATATTCCTGCTCTACTCTGAATACTTTTTGGAAAATATTAATAAGGTGAAGTATATTCAGGGAATATGCCATCCAAGAAAAGAAGTCTTGAGATTCTGCCATATGAAGCTATATTGAAGATGATTAGCCTAGAGAAAAGAAGGGTTAGTGGGATATGAAATTTGTCTTCAAGTTTTTCAAGAGCTGTCGTGTACTTGCTCTTTTTTATCTCAGAAGCCACAGCTAAGTATAATTGTTGAAAATTGTGAAAAAAGAGCTTGGTTTCTACCACTTGGAGTTATTCAGAACTGATGTATTCTGCCTTCTTAGGTAAGGTCCCCTCCCTGTCTTCTTGGACTTCATTTAAAGTCTAGAGGACCACATATCTACTATGCTATAGTGGATTCTGATTCAGGTAAAGTTTGGACTAAAATTCCATAATTTTATTCTTACCAGATTTGAACAGTCTCTGCTATCAAAAGCATCCTATAGATTTAGTAAATTCATTAAAATTTATCCTTACCACTTGTCAGTATTTCATATTCTGAGGTGTTTGCATTTGTGAGATGCTACAGCAAAGCTAGAATAAACCCTACCACAATTAGTTGGCAAGGGAAATACAAGATTTAGACAAGAAACTATTTTATTCTTTATGGAGTTCTTACATGGATTTCCTTTATTCTTATGCTGTCTGCTCTTTCAATTTCATAGCATATGTAGGTTGTTATAAAATTATTCTTGCAGTCGTAAGCTTCAATGATAAAAAAAAAAATCCACGCGTGTACTCCCATCACAATCAGTGTAATAAGAGCACTGATGGTTATAATAATTATGATGATAATAATACTAGTTAATAATTATGTAGGATTTTCTATGTTGTTGGTACTGTGCTTAGCACTTTAAAATTATCTCATTTGATCCTTACAACACTATAGCTAAGGAAACACACTATTCCAAGGTTTACCTAAATTTAGCCTATCTCTACCCTATCCATTATTTAGCACAATAATAGCCAAAAGTACAATAATAAAATAAAACTTACCAAAATTTAGCAAAAAATATAAAGTTCCTCACAAAATATTCTATCAAAATAAACCAAATCAACAATACACATGTGTTAAAATATACTTGCCAAAACTGTGGGCCATGAAACAATACAATGCAACTTACATCTGGGCAAGACTCTTCTATCCAAATAAATAAACCCATCAATTTGCAAATTGGCCGATCTTGTGCAAATGCACTTCATTTGGATTTTCTAGTGTAGGGAAATGGAATTGGGATTATTAGCAATCTCCTCCATTTGAGAATATTGTTCTTTGTGGAAAAGGTAGAAATATATACTACTCTAGGCTTATTATACTATGGGTTTGCAAAATTGAAAAACTTTTAAATCATTTGAATATTTGCATGTACTTGGACTCAACTTATGCTCACCTTTCCATGTCTCATTTATTTAAATAAAGCGAAATATCTCACAATAAGGAACTTATCACTTTTTTGTAGGTAGGTACTCTCATCACTAATAAGGTGTTTACTATTACATATGACTTGCATATTGATTTAATGGCTACCTCTGGAATTTGATAAAGAAATCTTAAAAGAGTGTTCATGTTGTAACTACCACAGATAACATGATACAATACTCAATAAAGAAAACTGTGTAATGAATTATTATTACTGAAGCATCTCAGTAGAATTTCATAAAGTTATTATCTTTCCTTCTGTGTCTTCTGACAATAGCTTACAGAAATCGTCCATACAAAAGACAATAGCACATTTTCCTGACACCTGTAGGGTTTTCAGCAGCTGTTTGGAAAGATAGTATTGTCAGGGCACAATAAAGCAGTTGTGATCTTGATAGCCCTGGGTAAATCATGGCGTCACTTCATATGCAAAGTTCTTCTACATCCATAATTTTCTCCCTAGCTCAAATGAGAAACATTTTATAACTTATAAGCCAGCAACAACAACAAAAGTCTTCTATTTCACATGTAAGACTATTTTCCCTGGGTAAAATAACTATTGATACTAGGCAGTGAATAGAATTTCAAATTTGTCATTTATATGGGTCTAGGGAGAGGATGGGCAGATAAAAATGGCATTCTAATATATTTAGATAGATTTATATCTGTCTATTTGTCTGATCATAAAGTGACCTTGGCTTTGCAACATAAAGTCTAATTTTCTGGAATATGGCTTTCTTTTAATCATGTTAAAGTCCCAAAATGTATTCATGAATTATCAGTACAATCCACTAAAGAATATCACTGATGAGTAGGGGATTGATATCTATTATTTTCTCCTTGTGAGCTGATAGTTTGTGATTAATATTGAGGTTAGAAAAAGAAAAAAAGTGCAATTATTACCACAGATGTGAAAGTAAAAACAATGGGATCTATATGTAAATATATTTTACACAAGTACACATGCATAACATTTATCAAATGATTTGATGTGATCAACACAGTGTGACCCACTTGAATTTAGCTAAATTTCCCAAACTGATGTTTCCAGATCTCTGCTTCTATGGGCTTAGAATAGTGGTTTTCTGAGAATTTCAATGTCAGAGATTTTTTTTTTCATTCGACATTAAAAATAAAATTATATAAATCTAAAATTGATTTTTGCATATGATATTTTTCAGTATGTAAATATGGGCATGCCTTGATATATTTTCACCTCAAATTTTTCAACTCTTTTTGTTTGCTGTAGAACTGAAGGAATTTTTCTAGAACTTCTTAACAAGCACACATGGGCACGATCAATAGTTTTGACCCACACATTCTTGCAGAGATTCCCATATATAAGTTTGGAGAATACTGATATTAATTGTCAGCAGGCCTTATTACAGATATCTCTAAATTAAACTATAATTGTTTGTGATTTTTGAAATTTAATAGAAAAATAATATGATGCAGATGACACATTGACAAGGGGATTCTTGGATGAGTTACAGATTGGAGAATGTGACCTCTGAAATCCTTCAGAATTTTAAAATGAAACTGTGTAAATTGAACCTGAAGTCACTCATTACTCTTACAAAGGAATTGTTTGTTCTCTGACCCAATAAAAAGGGGCATGATTCATAAAAGGAGAATTATTCACGTTGGAAGTAAATTGGTTAAAGGAAGAGGTGATAATTTAAGAATATTTTTCTATACACTATGCATGGTGTGGTAGTATTAACATTCATATATGTATAAATTTTGTGTTATGGAAATACATGCATAAATTTATTTTATATATGCAAAATATTCTTTTGTAAATGTTTGCTACAATCTGTTTGCTCCAGCCTAAATTAAATCTTGTTTTATGGTATGAGATTATGCCTGATTGGACCTGGATGTAGGAGTAGGAACAAAGCAATGCACAGAGTTATGATCTCCTGCCTTTAATTACTATTGGACCTATTAGATCTACTAGATCTCATTGAATTTTTGTTAACTATGGTGAAAGACTGTGATGCCAATTGAAGATTCCATGAAGAATAAAATTGTTTTTATAGTAGTAGATCTTTCCCAAGAGATTTAACATTTTCTCTTAATTCTGAATTAGTAACTGTCTTAATTTTAGGCAATGCTGGAGAAATTCAAGTGGAGAATTTGAAATGAAATTGTTGTTTTGAATCTTTAAACATTTGGGATGAAAATTAGCTTCTCAAATTCCAAACAAAATTAAACATACAAAGTAGTAGAATGACTTAGATGCTTTAACACTACTTAACTGTGTGGCATGGTAAAATCATGTAACCTCACTGTGATTCAGATTAAACATCTGTAAAATGTAGAGTTTAAGTGGCCTCTGAAGTAATTTTTAACTCCAAATCTAGAATGTTTCCTTCCCTACCAAACGTCAGGGAATATTTCACCAGTAATATATTTGTTCAGAATCTCTAATTTCACCAGTGAGTGTTGAGTATGCTTGTCCATAGCCAGACTGCATAGAATGCAGGATTTGAATTCATGTACTTTTTGAAGGAGTCCTTCATAATGTTGAATACTGTAAAGATATTTCGAGAACAAAAAAGTTGAGAATTGTTCCTTTAAAACTATAAATTATGCAAGTATAACTGTAATAGTTCTGGTAGTTTCGAGGATGTCCCTTGCCTCTCAATTGTTTTCAGATTCTGAGTTCTACCATTTCCTCATGAAGTACCAAATAATAAATCTCACAGAATGAATGTTTGTACACAATTAAGTATTATAGGTAAAGTTTTAGGTTCCTTGAGAAAATAGAAAATAAAAATCTAAGCTTCCATACCACGAATTGCATAGATAACAGGATTACATGAACTACTTCTAAGCTTTCTAAAAGAAAAAAAAAAGACCTTGCAGGAACAACTGACAGTTCATGCTCAAACTATGAAGGCCCTCTGATTCTGAAAGGTGCTATACAGTTCAGTGCAATCTCATAAAGTCTCTACACAGTTATTAAAGTGAAGTCACACTCCTCAACTCTCAGTCAATCTATGAGTTTCAGGACTGTTTTAATCCAAATATGTCAATCATATTTTGAAAAAAATATAAACAAAAAAGTCACAGTCTTCCCTTTCTATTCATCTTCATAAAAAATGGTTGTCACAGCCAGATTTTTACTTTTAAAAAAGTTCAATGTTTTCATTGAAGAGTGTTCTTCTTAGTATTACCTGGAAAAGCTATATGATCCTATGACTACTTTTAAAGTTGTTGTTAACATATACATTAAGACTAACTCCAATTAGGGACATGAGCATGTAATAACAAAAAAAAATGAGTATCTGAGTCTATGGACCTCCAAAATATTGTGCTTTGATTAGTCATCAGCTCATGTTTGCATAGCACTATTCCATTTTATGCTTAGAGTAAAGCTGTGAGGTAGGGATTGTTATCATCAGTTTACAAAAGAGAAGCCTGATGTTGAATGTACTGCCCAGAATCACATAGACATTGAATGTTTGGGCTAGATTAAAACCAAGATGTCTCTGACTCTCAATCCAGTACATGAAACACCACTCTTGTTGTATTGTCAGAAAATAAACAAATATCCTATGTTCTGAATGATGAAGACAATATGACAAAGACAGAGACAAAAGATCAGTGAAAATTGGAGGGTATTAGGGAGTTGTGTTTCAAGGTCAGAACTATCTAAAAATGCTATATGGTCACCATTTTTCTCTTCCATACCGACAACTACTTTAGTCCTAAAGAGAACTTTTAAAAATAAGCTGCATCTTGTTCCTTAGCATTTGAGTTTTTTTCTATCAAAAGTAGTGAGTGGATTTACTTTCAGATCCCCAAGATGTTTATGAGGGTCCAGTAATTCATACATGGGAATGTGTGCATATATGCACCTTTTATGTGCTGATACTGTTCATATATTGATCCTGCTCATCTATTGGCAATTTTCTGACTTACTTCATGTAGCTTGTTAAAGTACATGTTATTTACTGGAGGCTGATTATCTCTCAGTCACAACTAAACTGAGAGACATTTCCAATCTTCAGGTTTCCTTTCTTTCTTTCTTTCTTTCTTTCTTTCTTTCTTTCTTTTTCTTTCTTTCTTTCTCTTTCTTTCTTTCTTTCTTTCTTTCTTTCTTTCTCTCTCTCTTTCTTTCTCTTTCTTTCTTTCTTTCTTTCTTTTTCTCTTCCTTCCTTCCTTCCTTCCTTCCTTCCTTCCTCCCTCTCTCTCTCTCTCTCTCTCGATAGGTAAATAATCTGGTGAGCTTCAAAGACAGACATCACAAAAATTCACACCAACAATGCAAATAGCTTTATATCATGCTGCACTTTTATGGTCCTGAAGGCTTTGGCAGCTCATTTTTGCTCAATTCAAATAGTAGCCCTTAACATTTATTCAATACAACAATACACACACAAAAAAACAAAACCTTTGTTTAAAGCATTCATTGACATGAGTCAGGTTCTTCAATAGGCTTTGTCCAAGCAAAGGGATTGGATGAGTGAGAAATGGTTTTGTTTCATTCTCTCACAGTTCAAATCAAATACTTAAATTTGCTAGCAGAGCAGCATTTGATTAAATGTGGGAAGTTTATATCCTAACACAAATGCAATCGATTTATTTGGACAATACATGGCAGACTGATTTAGTACGCTGATATACACATCTGAGTTGTCTTAGAGAATTAAAATGTTAATTGACATGTCTAAAATCATGCCATTCTTAGGTATTAGAAATAAAATTTGAACCCAAGACTTGAATCACCCTAGGGCTGTACCTTTATCCACTATGGCAGGGCTTCCCTCTTGCTGAAACCTTGGAGAAAAAATTAAAATACAGTCCTAAAATTATTATTTAAATATGTGTCATAAATATGCTCCCCTAGCTTCCCCCTTTAACTGACACACCCTGGACAGGTTTTTTCCCATAAATTTTCTGTACTCTTTTCATTCTGAACAAAAAGTGGTGCAGTGAATTGAATAGTTAACTTGGAATAGACATGAATTAGTTTCATTTCCTTCCTCGAGCAAACACTGGGTGTGTAAACATGAGTAACACTGATGAAATCACAGGTCCTGACCAAAATATATTACCACTAAAGAATAAGGAGGAAAATAAACAAATAAAATTAAATACGTTATAGTTTCTAGTGCTAAATTTCTCTAGTTTGTAGAGAAAAATAATCTTAATACTAATAGATATTTTAGCAAACCCATGATTCTAAATTTGGAGATAGTATCACCAAAGACATTTGAGTCCAACTGCAAGGCAGGCAGGCAATCAATCAGTAGATATTTATTTAGTCCTTCTTTTGTGGCAGTCATTGTGCTTTCTATGGAGGTCAAAGACAAAACATATATATATATATATATATATATATATATATATATATATATATATATAGCTACTGCCTTCGAGGAATTCACTTTCTTACTGCCTTCGAGGAATTCACTTTCTAAATGGGGAGAAAACATTTAAATAATTACTTATGCCCAAGATATATAGCACATAAATGAGATAATATTAGAGGGAAATTCATAAGGGAAGGGTGAAGGGTTGAGGATAACCAGGAACCAGGAAGGTAGGTTTTCAGCTCAGTCTTCAAGGAAGCTAGAGAAAGTAAGAGGTAGAGCTAAAGAGAAAGCATTCCAGATATGGCTTACAGATTCTTCAAAAGTAGAGAGCTGAGAAATAATATGCTTAAAGTGAAGAACAGCCAAAATTCTGAGGAATATAGCCAAGAGTGGAAAATTGTGAAGAGAGTCAAGAGAGAGTACAATCATGAAGACATAGAGAGAAAAAAGGAAGAGATGTGATTGACTATGGCAAGGGCTATATATGGTAGAAAGGTAAGATTTAGAAAAAAGTCTTAGATCTGATAAATAAAAGATAATTGGTAATTTGGGGAAGAGTAGTTTGAACTCAAAAATAAGACATAAAGCCAAATTACAAATGATATAAAACTGAAATATGTACTATAGAGAGCTTTCCATGAGATTTTTGTCCAGAAGATCAGATATGGGATGAGGTATCAGTAAGCTCCCTGACATACACAATAGGGTATACTACCACAGGTTCTTAGATCTGTATTTATAAAATGAAATGCAACTTTGGAGTGGTTAACCATCACTTCAACCAAGCACATATATCATTCACCTAGTTCAGGGGAATCAGCAACCTGAACTTCAAAAAAAACATAGAGAAATCAAAGATCAACAGACATGGTTTCCTCTCTCTGACCATCAACAAACAGGTTCAACTATCTAACCATAATTGCCAGAGAGAGAAGCACCAACATTTGGGTTTTCCAAGCTGGGGGCTCCTTAGTGGCTTTCCAGAGTCCCCATCTGACCAAATAAACAGTAATCCCCCAAATAAAACCTCAATTCAGAGTATTTATAGTTTTTTTTAGAGCCAAAGGGCATCACAACCCTTAAGAAAAGATTTGGGTCTTCCTACAAACTTTCCCTAATCAAACTCACCTTAATGGGCAGGCTCATTAATGGGGGGGGGGGGATCTTTAATCACATTAAAATAATTAACAATACAAATACATTTCTAGTTAAAGAAACTCTTGTTTTTGTACTTTACTGCTACTAAAGACTCTTGATGGATAAAGGAAAGATTCAATCAGAGACACTTTAGTAAAACAAAACCAGCAGAAGATGCTATTTCTATCACAGATAAGTGGATCAGATGAGAGATTTTTAAAGAGACATGGATGCTCTATAAGAAATAAGGAAGGAGCTAATGGATATATAGAGAGATAAAATACTAGATAGAGACTATGGATTATATTGGGGCAATCTATTTGAGAAGAGAGAAGGGGAGGTAAGGAATCAAGGATGCATTTTTAGGGGTTTCTCTTGATAAGGAGAATGTCTCATAGGAAGAGAGGAACAAATAATGAGAGAGGATGGCTGAGTGATGTAAAGCAATGAGGAGGGGAAAAGAAGGCTAAACATTTGATTTTGAATTTTTATGAATTATGAGGCATGATCCTCTGTTGAAAGGATGGGGAGGGAGTATTGCACAAGGTTTGAGGACTGAAGAAAATATTTGAAATAGTCACTGTTGTGAATATGATTCCAAATCAAGGAGGCCCAAAATGATTTCCTTGTTGTATTAAGGGTCTAGTTGAGATTATGTTAAATAAAATTCTAGTGGATTCACTCCATGTGATTTTGCGATTTCCTCAGTGCTTCTGGGTATTTGAGCAATCCTATGAATATTTAAAGATAGAATTGCCACAGATGATTTCGTCCAAATTATATTCAATCAGTCAGTCAATGACATTTATTAAGTAATTTATCTATGCTATTTACAGTGCTTTCTTTGGATATGAAAAGACAAAAATTTAAATATGGCCTCTACCTCCAAGGAACTCACTTTCTAGTGAGTGGACAACATGCAAATTACTGTATGCATTAGCCAAATAGAATATAAAAGGGTTTCACAACATGTAAGTAGAAGCAAAGGAAGTAGATGGTAAGAATAATCCAAGTGCTGTATTTGGCAGATTACAATGAGCAGGAAAACAAGGAAGACAGGGCTGAGAATGTAGAGGAAAATGTAAAATTGAATTGATTCACCAAGGTATTGATATAATAAAGGTGATGTCCTGGGAATAACTGAGCAGTGGAGGGCTTAGAGATCATAATGAAGGCTTATAAGGCCTAAGGAAGGATGGAAATATTAAAAAAAATAACGGTTAAATAAAGGAATTTCTGGGTCATAGCAAGATCAAGGATATGACCATCTCTGTGTGTAGTAAAAGTAGTATGCAAGAGAAATATGAAGTAATTGAAAATGAGTAGGTTGTATTGGAGGGAAGTTGTGATTTTGGAGGAAATGTCAATGTGTACTTTTACTGTGCTAGAAGTAGAAATTAGTATGTCCTCTGAATGGTTTATATGAAATTTTCCCTAATGGCAGAGCCATGCACTAAATGATTTCTCATTCTCAAAATTACTTCAATGTGTATGATTTTAGAAGTTACTTTTGCATTTAAATATCTAATTAGTCATAAAAATAACTCTAGTATCTATTGAAATTTAAAAGCATGTATACTAGGATTGAGAGACAGTGTGTTATAGTTGACAGATAGCTGATGATGGAGTCAGGCAGATTCTAGCTATGATATATGCTGAGTCCATGATCTGAGCAAGTTTCTTAAAGTCTTGGTGTGTCTTAAAGTCCATGAGTTTCAAAGGAGTTATGGCCTGGTTCAGCAGAGGGCATTTCCTCATGCAAGAATTAGAAATAGAATGAAAACATAGTGCTAGCCCCTATTTCCTTACCGGAACAATTGTACATTTTATTCTTTTTATGTGGAAATAAATATTTCATTGTGGAGAAGAATTTACATTTCCATGGGAAATACCATTCTTCAATTGAAATAAAGACATTAACCTCTGATACTCATATTATTTCAAGTAAGAATAATGGTTCTGATTGTTGAATTACTTCCCCCAGTTTAACTAAGCATGGATTTATTAAGCAGATTTTCTTCTTGAAGTAATAATAGAATGAGCAAATAACTTCTGATGTAATAACAGAATACCATAACAAAGGTACTAGTATGCTTAATCAATTGTATGAATTCAAACATTCTTTTTATATTATATATATATTATATATATATCAGTGTACTGTAAATTGTAAGTTTAATCATAATTTGAAAAATGAAACAACTTGTCTTTAAAGATTGTTTAAAAATAAAGTTGTGGGGGAGGAGCCAAGATGGCAGAGTAGAAAAACACACATATGCTAGCTCCTAACACACAGCCCATAAAATACCTGTAAAGAAGAACTCTCAAAAAATTCTGGAGCAGCAGAAGCCACACAGCAACAGAGTGGAGGAGATTTCTGTTCCAGAGAGCCCTGAAAAACCATCAACAAAGGTCCGTTGCACACCAGCAGAGCCTAGCCTTGCCTTGACCACACAGCACTGAGAGGAGCAGATCCAAGCAGGCTTCAGGGGCAGAATCTCCAGCGGCCACACAGGTTCCATCACCCACAGACACCAAAGGTCAGTGAGAGAGTATTTTTGACTGGCCTAGAGGGGAGCAGGGTGTTGCCATAACTCAGGCCCTGTGGGGAGGCAGCAGCAGACAGGAGATCCCAAAGCAGCCAGGAGCTTGGAGCCATTACTGAAGGTCTCCACATAAACCTCCTGAAGGAACTGAGCCCCTGGTGGTGGCCCTGCCGCCACGCCAGCAGCTGAACTTAATCTCACACTGAATAGCAGCCCTGCCTCTGCAAAAATCCTGAGGCTGGGAAGGAGCATTTGAATCTCAGACCCTAAGCACTAGCTGGGTGAATCTGGAGGCAAGGTGGGGGTGGAGAGGAATCTCAGAAGTCAAGTAACCAGCAGGGAAAGTGCCCAGAAAAGGGAAAAAATATAAGACAATAGAAGATTATTTTCTTGGTGAACAGATATCTCCTCCCTTCCTTTCTGATGAGGAAGAACAATGCATACCATCAGGGAAAGACATAGAAGTCAAGGTTTCTGTATCTCAAACATCCACAATATATATTCAGTGGGCTCAGGCCATGGAAGAGCTCAAAAAGGATTTTGCAAATCAAATTAGAGAGGTGGAGGAAAAACTGGGAAGAAAAATGAGAGAGGTGTAAAAAAAGCATGAAAAGCAGGTCAACACATTGCTAAAAGAGACCCAAAAAATGCTGAAGAAAATAACACCTTGACAAAAGAGGTTCAAAGAGCCAATGAGGAGGAGAATGCTTTAAAAAACAAAATTAGCCAAATGGAAAAGGAGGTTTAAAAGCTCACTGAAGGAAATACTTCTCTCAAAATTAGAATGGAAGAGATGGAGTCTAATGACTTTCTGAGAAACCAAGAAATCACCAAACAAAGCCAAAAGAATGAAAAAATGGAAGAGTATGTGAAATATTTCATTGGAAAAACAACTGACCTGGAAAATAGATCCAGGAGAGACAATTTAAAAATTATGGGACTACCTGAAAGCCATGATCAACAAAAAAGCCTAGACATCATCTTTCATGAAGTTATCAAGGAAAATGGCCCTGATATCCTAGAACCAGAGGGCAAAATAATTATTCAAGTAATCCCCCAATCACCACCTGAAAGAGATCCAAAAAGAGAAACTCCTAGGAATATTGTGTCCAAATTCCAGAATTCACAGATCAAGGAGAAAATATTGGAAGCAGCTAGAAAGAAACAATTCCAGTATTGTGGAAATACAATCAGGATAACACAAGGTCTAGCAGCTTCTACATTAAGGGATGGAAGGGCATGAAATAGGATATTCCAGAAGTCAAAGAAACTAGGACTAAAACCAAGAATCACCTACCCAGCAAAACTGAGTATAATACTTCGGGGGAAAAACTGGTCTTTCAATGAAACAGAGGACTTTCAAGCATTCTTGATGAAAATACCAGAGCTGAGAACAAAATTTGACTCTCAAACACAAGAAAGAAGAGAAGCATGGAAAGGTAAACAGCAAACAGAAGTCATAAGGGTCTTACTAAAGTTGAACTATTTGCATTCCTACATGGAAAGACAATATTTGTAACTTTTGAAGCTTTTCAGTATCGGTGCAGTTGGTGGGATTACACACACACACACACACACACACACACACACACACACACACATACACACACTCATATGCCTGTACACACAGAGACAGAGAGCACAGAATGAATTGAATAGCATGGGATCATATCTTAAAAAATAAAGTTAAGCAGGGAGAGAGGAATGTATTGGGAGGAGAGAGGGAGAAATGAAATGGAGCAAATTATCTCCCATAGAAGAGGCAAGCAGGACACTTTCAGTGGAGGGAAAAAGAGGGGAGCTGAGAGAGAAAAATAAACTTTATTTTCATCACATTCGACTAAAGGAAGGAATAAAATGCACACTCATTTTGGTATGAAAACCTATCTTTCAATACAGGAAAGTGGAGGAGAAGAGGATAAGCAGGGTGGGGGGAGAAGATGGAAGGGAGGACAATGGGATAAAGGAGCAATTTGAAGTCAACACTCTTGGGAAGGGACAGAATCAAAAGAGAGAATAGAAGCAATGGGGGGCAGGATAGGGTGGAGGGAAATAGAGTTAGTCTTACACAACATGACTATTATCGAATTGCAAAAGTACACAGATATGGCCTATATTGAATTGCTTGTCTTCCCAAAGGGAATGGGTGTGGAGGGAGGGATGGGGAGAATTTGGAACTCAATGTTTTAGGAACGATTGTCGAGTATTGTTCTTGCTACTAGGAAATAAGAAATGCAGGTAATGGGGAATAGAAAGTTATCTGACCCTACAGGACAAAAGAGAAGATGAGAACAAGGGAAGGGAGGGATGATAGAGGAGAGGGCAGATTGGTGATAGGGGAAATTAGAATGCTCGGTGTATTGGGGTGGGAGCAGGGGACGAATGGGGAGAAAAATTTGGAACCCAAAATTTTGTGAAAATGAATGTAATAAGTTAAACAAACAAACAAATACATAAATAAATAAATAAATAAACAAATAAAAGTTGTGAAAACATCAAACTGAGAAAAATTGCATGATGAAAACATTTGAAGTCAAAGGAGTAGTATAGCTAGAGAAAGAACACATAATTTGGATTTTCATGAAAAATAAGATCCTCATGAAGGAGTGGGTCAGGGCCAAGATATCAGTGCAGAAGGACAGACCTATTCTAGCTCTCCCCCCATAACCCTTAAAATAACTGTTAAAATGACTGTAAACAAATTCTAGAACAACAGAAATTTCAAAATGACATAATGAAACAGATTTCCAGCCAAGAAGGCTGACAGAAAGGGTCTATCACACCAGGCTTGGAGTGGAGCCCAGCCCAACATGGGCCATGACACAGACAGGATTTGAGCAGGATTCAGGGCACTGAAATATGGGTAGGCTGCTGTGAGTTTCCAGATTTCTCAACCCACAAATGCCAAAGACAACTTCAAAGGTCAGTAAGAAAGCTCTTTCAACTGGGTGAGAAGGGAGCATGCCATAATCCTGGCCCCAGGGCAGCAGTAGCATCCATTTTTGAAGTCCTTAGTCTAAAGGCTCTGGGAGAATCAAATAGCTTATTGGGGTCTCAGTCTTGAGTGGTGATCCTTGGGTGAGGAGGAGTGCTGCCCTGGTGGAACTGGTGGCAGCAAGGTATCTGCTCATATGCCTGTACACACAGAGACAGAGAGCACAGAATGAATTGAATAGCATGGGATCATATCTTAAAAAATAAAGTTAAGCAGGGAGAGAGGAATGTATTGGGAGGAGAGAGGGAGAAATGAAATGGAGCAAATTATCTCCCATAGAAGAGGCAGTTTGTGCAGAGGGTATCCTACTCACAGCTCAAGGAGAGAAAAGAGTTTTTTGTTGGCTCACAGTCCCATGTACAGGTCAGGAGAGGAGTAAACTCTCCTCCCTTGATTGTGCTACCTTGGCAGAACTGAGAACTTACATGTGCCTAGAGATATCTCAGAGAACAGCTGCATAAAAGCTCTGAAATCTAGGGTAGTGCACCTTTCATTTGACAAAGGACTCAAAAGTCAAGTTAGTGGCTGGGAAAGTGCCCCAAACATGGAAAAATATGACTATAAAAGGTTATATCATTGCTGAAAATTTGCTTTCTTCCATCATTTTGAATGAAGAACAGGAAAGCATAGAACCAGAGGACGACAACAAGGTCAAGGTCTCTACACCCAAGGCTTCCAAAAAAACATATGCAATGGGGTCAGGCCATAGAAGAGCTCAAAAAAGATTTTGAAAATCAACGAAGAGAGGGGGAGGAAAATTTGGTAAGACAAATGAGAATGCTACAAGAAAATCATGAAAAGCAAGTCAAAAACTTGCTAAAAGAGATCAAAAATTTTCAAGAAAATAACATCTTTAAAAATAAACTAACCCAAATGGCAAAAGAAGTCCAAAATCCAGTGAGGAGAAGAATGCTTTAAAAAGCAGAATTGGTCAAATGGAAAAGGGAATTCAAAACCTCACTGAAAAAAATCGTTCTTTAAAAATTAGAATGGAGCAGATGGAAGCTAATGGCTTTATGGGAAACCAAGAAATTATAAAACAAAACCAAAAGAATGAAAAACATCTCATTGGAAAAACAAGTGACTTGGAAAATAGATTCAGGAGAGATAATTTAAAAATTATTGGTCTACCTGAAAACCATGATCAAAAAAGAGTCTAAACATCATTCCCAGGAAATTGTCAAGGAAAACTGCCCTGATATTCTAGAACCAGAGGGAAAAAGAGAAATAGAAAGAATTTACCAATCACCTCCTGAAAGAGACTCCAATAGGAAAACATCTAGGTATATTGTAGGCAAATTCCAGAGTTCCCAGGTCAAAGGGAAAATATTACAACAGTCAGAAAGAAACAATTCAACTACTCTGGAAATCCAACAAGGAAAACCCAGGATTTAGGAGCTTCTACATTAAGTGATTTAAGGGCTTGGAATATGATATTGCAGAGATCAAAAGTGATAGTATTAAAACCAAGAATCAGCTACCCAGCAAAATTGAGAATAATACTTCAGGAAGAAAAATGGTATTTCACTGAAATAGAGGACTTCCAAACATTCTGGTTGAAAAGACCAGAGCTGAACAGAAAATTTGACTTTCTGATACAAATCAAGAGAACCATGAAAAGGTAAACAGAAAAGAGAAGTCATAAGGAAAGTTAAACTGTTTACATTCCTACATGGAAATATGTTATTTGTAACTTATGAGAGTTTTTTCAGTATTAGGCTAGAGGGAATAAATATATGTATGTATATATTACATATGTGAATGTATGTATATGTACAGGGGTATATGTGTATGCATACACACACAGAGGACACAGGGTAAGAAAACTATGAAGGGAGAATGTCTAAAATATAAAAGTTAATGTTGAATAGAATGTACTAGAAGTAAGAGAAAAGGAGAGGTAGAATGTAGCAAATCATCTCACATAAAAGAGACAAAAGAAATCTTTTATAATGGAAAGGCAAAGGGAGGAGATTAAAAGAAACAATTGAACCTAATTCATGAGATTTGGCTTATCAAGGGAATAACACATTCACTTGGATATGTAAATCTGTTTTATCCTGCTGGAAGGCAAGGGGAAGGGGATAGGAGAGGGAAGATAATAGCAATGACAGCAAATTGGGGAAAGAGATAATCAGAAGCAAACACTATTGTTGGAGGATAGGTTAAGGGAGAGAATGAAATAAATGGAGGGCAGGATAGGATAGAGGGAAATGTGCTTTGTCTTTCATAACCTCACTATTATGGAAGTGTTTTGCATGACTGCACATGTATTACCTGTATTGATTTGCTTGTTTTCTCAATGAGGGTGTTTGGGGAGTGAGGATGGGAGAGAATATGGAACTCAAAGTTTTAATAATGAATGTTAAAAATTACTTTAGGGGTGGAGCCAAGATGGCGGAGTAGAAGGACGCGAATTTACGAGCTCCGAGCCCACAACCCATGGAATTGAGGTAAAAGGAGATCCCCATAAATTCTGAATCTCTGCAGGGGATGCATAAACATAGGGGAAGAGATTTCCGTTCCACTGAACCCTGGAGAGCCGTCCCCGGGGTCCATCACACCCGGAAAGCGGACCCCACCCCCACCCCTGGCTGCGGCCCCAGAGAAGCTGACCCGAGCAGACTTCTGAGAGGAAAACTCTGGGGGAAGCTCCGGCAGCCAGGAAAGTCCCTCTGCCCACAGAAACTACAGGTCAGTAAGAAAGAAGGCTGCGATAGGGGAGGGGAGGGGAGCGGAGCTTCTCCGTGAATCGGGCCCCCTCGGGAGGAAGCGGCTGCGGCAGAGACGGGGGCAGGAAGCGGCGGAGGCAGAGGCGTGGGCGGGCGGCTGAGGCGGCAACGGCCCGGGACTCAGGAATTCCCCAGCAGCAGGCAGGATCTTCAATACTGAAGGTCTTTCCAACCTGAGGGAGCCGAGTAGGGGAGACGGCCCTGCCCCCACCCTGCTCTACTGCTGAACGCCTCTGAATAAAACCCCCAAGGGAGCTGAGCACAGCAGGCGGGGGGGCCCCCCCACCCCCACCCACTCCGTTCCTGAAAGTCTCTGCAGGAAGCCCCTGAGGGCCCAAGATTAGGAGGCGGCCCTGCCCCCACCCCTGCGCCAGAACCAAAGCTTGCCGCGGGAAAGCGCATTTGAATCTCAGAGGCCAAGCACTAACTGGGGCGGATCCAGGTGGAGGTGGAAAGGAATCTCAGAAGTCAAGTAACTGGCTGGGAAAATGCCTAGAAAGGGGAAGAAAAATAAGACTTTAGAGAGTTTTTTCCAACAAATGCAAATGATCCCGACATTCGGATCTGATGGGGAGGACGAGAACGTATTTTTTCCCATCAGGGAAAGATGTGGAGGGCGGGGCCTCAGTACCCCAGACACCCCAGGGGGGTGTTGGGTGGGCTCAGGCCTTGGAAGAGCTTAAAAAGGATTTTGAAAAACAAGTTAGACAGGTGGAGGAAAGACTGGGAAGAGAAATGACAAAGATGCAAGAAGAGTATGAAAAAAAGGTCAATATCTTGGTAAAGGAGACCCAAAAAAATGCTGAGGAAATTAAAACCTTGAAAAATAGGCTCACTCAATTGGCAAAAGAGGTTCAAAAAGCCAATGAGGAGAAGAATGCATTCAAAAGCAGAATGAGCCAAATGGAAAAAGAGGCTCAAAAGCTTACTGAATTTAATAGTTCTCTCAAAATTAGAATGGAACAGATGGAGTCTAATGACTTTATGAGAAACCAAGAAATCACCAAACAAAACCAAAAGAACGATAAAATGGAAGAGAATGTGAAATATCTCACGGGAAAAACAACTGACCTGGAAAATAGATCCAGGAGAGACAACTTAAAAATTATGGGACTACCTGAAAGCCATGATCAAAAAAAGAGCCTAGACATCGTCTTGCATGAAATTATCAAGGAAAACTGCCCTGACATTCTAGGACCAGAGGGCAAAATAAGTATTGAAAGAATCCATCGATCACCACCTGAAAGAGATCCAAAAAGAGAAACTCCTAGGAACATTGTGGCCAAATTCCAGAACTCCCAGCTCAAGGAAAAAATCTTGCAAGCAGCTAGAAAGAAACAATTCCAGTACTGTGGAAATACAATCAGGATAACCCAAGATCTAGCAGCTTCTACATTAAGGGATCGAAGGGCGTGGAATAGGATATTCCAGAAGGCAAAGGAACTAGGACTGAAACCAAGAATCACCTACCCAGCTAAACTGAGTATAATACTTCAAGGGAAAATATGGTCTTTCAATGAAACAGAGGACTTTCAATCATTCTTAATGAAAAGACCAGAGCTGAAAAGAAAATTTGACTTTCAAACACAAGAATGAGAGGAAGCATGCAAAAGTAAACAGCAAGGAGAAGTATTAAGGGACCTACCAGAAATGAACTGTTTGCATTTATACAGGGAAGGACAATATTTCTAACTCTTAAAACTTTTCAGTATCTGGGTGGTTGGTGGGACCACACATACACATGTACACGCATGCACACACATACACACATGCATTCACATGCAGAGACAGAGAGCACAGATTGAACTGAATAGGATGGGACCATACCTTAAAAGAAATTAAGGTAAATGGTGAGAGAGAAATGTAGTGAGAGGAAAGAGGGGGAAATGGAAGGGGGTAACTATATGTCATTTAAGAGGCAAGTAGGAGATGTTTTTAGTGGAGGGAAAAAGAGGAGAGCTGAGGGAAAAAAAAAACAAAAACAAACAAACAAAAGTTTACCCTCATCACATTTGACTAAACAAAGGAGTGAAATGCACACTCATTTTGGTATGAAAACCTATCTTACAGTATAAGAAAGCGGGGGAGAAGGAGATATTGGGGGGGGGATGATAGAAGGGAGGGCAAAGGGAGGAGGGAGTAATTGAAAGTTAACACTTGGGGAGGGACAGGATCAAAGGACAGAAGAGAAACAATGAGGGGCAGGTTAGGAGGGATGGCAATTCAGTTAGTCTTACACAACACGACTATCAGGAAGGTCATTTGCAAAGCTACACAGATATGGCCTATAATGAATTGCCTGCCGTACCAAAGGGAATGGGTGGGGAGGGAGGGATGGGGAGAATTTGGAACTCAAAGTTTTAGGAACAATTGTTTAGTATTGTTGTAGCAACTAGGAAAGAAGACATACAGTTAATGAGGAATAGAAAGTCATCTGGCCCTACAGGAGAAAAGAGAAGATAGAGACAAGGGAAGGGAGGGATGACAGAAGAGAGGACAGATTGGAAATAGGGAAAATTAGATTGCTTGGGGTATTGGGGTGGGGGGAGGGGATAAAAGGGGAGAAAATTTGGAACCCAAAAATTTGTGAAAATGAATGTAAAAAGCTAAATAAATAAAAAAAAAATTACTTTAGCATGAAACTAGAAAATAAGATGTACAGACAATGGGGTATTGAAAACTATTTTGCCCATGAAGAAAACAGATGGGAGGGGGATGTAAAAACATGGGGTAATAGAAAGGGGAAAGACTGGAGGAAGGGGTAAATGGAGTCCATGCTGTCCTGAGGTGTGGGGTAGGGAGAAATGGGAAGAAAACTTTGAATTCAAATTCTTATGGAAGTGAATGTTGAGAACTGAAAAATAAATAAATTATATATTTTTAAGATGTTTTTAAAAATTGGAAGAAAAAAAGATCCTCATATGATTTTCTTTCCTGAATGCACACTCAGCTCAATTTAAATGAATCCATATCAGATTTTTATTAAGATCACAGTATACTAAAAAACAGATAAAGGAAAGAGGGAAATGTGGTATGTTTAATTAATTAATAATAGTAATAAATTTCTCCTGAACGGATGAACAGTATTTGTTTCTCTCTTCCATAGATGGCGTATTACTGTCAGATCTTCTATAACTGAAAAGGAGATTACTTGCCTGAAATTACATTGTCATAGGTTATATCATTAATCTTCATCTTTCCTAAGCTGAACAATGTCCTTCAAATTATGAAGCTATTTCTATGTTATAACAGATGTTGCCCTTTTACTATTTTATTATTGTCTTTCTTAAATTGCCAATGAATTCAGTGAGTATGTTAATTCAGCAATAAGTTATCCAAGATGAAATGAACCAGATTTCCAATGCCTAAAGGTCCTAAATTGATTTATCCCAAGAAGATCTATGTGTTCCTGAGCTAATTATTTCATAATCTGACAAGATTAATGCTTAGAAGTTAAAACTAAAAAGTTGGTCCAGTGCTAACACATTTATCAAACTACCAGTTTATTCCAAATGTACTGATTGCATTGATGCAGTCTCCTCAAATACCTCATTGATTTAGACTGAAACATTTTGTACATAGTGAGATGCTAGAGAAATAAAACCAGAGAATAAAATCTCATCAAGTCAAGTCAGCAAAAATTCTTTCTAGTCTATACTGAAGTGTGTGGTTTTTGAGTTCTGTTTTATATATATATATATATATATATATATATATATATATATATATATATATATATATATATATATATGTATGTATGCATGTATATATATACACACATATATATGCACATATACATATATGTGCATATATATGTATATGTGTATATATGAATACATATAGAGAGAGATTAGATAGATATGTATACATCTATATACAGATGGATACGGATATCTATCTATATCTACCTGTATAGATATAGATATATACACATATCTTTATCTACAGATAAAGATATATATCATAAAGAGATCCATATGTACAGATAAATAGATATATTCCATGAGAAGCACCATTATCTAGTTGGTAGACTCCTGAGTTTGAGTTCAAGAAGACCTAGCAATTTCTTTTTGATTTTCTACAATCACTACCATATAGGTTACATTTAGGTTCCCTCCCTTTTCCTCCTTCCCCTTCACTCCGCCCACCTCCCTGAGATGGGACACAATTTTATATAGCTTCTACACATACATTCCTATTAAATACATTTTCACCATAACCATGTTGCATAAAAGAATTAAAATGAATGGGAAAAATCATAACAAACCAAAAGGAAATACAAAAGGAAATGTTCTGCTATATTTTGCAATTGAATTCCATAGTTCTTTCTCTGGATGTGGAAGGCATTTTGCCTCAAAAGATCATTGGGAATTTTTTTTTTTAAGTCCTTGCATTGCAATGAAATTCTAAGTCTACCAGAAAAAGCCTTGTACACTATGGTTGTTGCTGTGTACTACTCTTCTCCCTCAGAATCAGATCATATAAGACTTTCCAAGCCTCTCTGAAGTCTTCCTGCTCATAATTTTTCATAGCAAAATATTCCATTACATTCATATACCACAATTTATTCAGCCATTCCCCAATTGATGGGCATCCCCTTGATTTCCAGTTTTTGGCCACCACAAAAATTGCTGTTATAAATATTTTTATACATGTGGAACTCTTTCCCATTTTTATGATCTCTTGGGGATACAATCCTAGAAGTGATATTGCTGGGTCAAAAGCTATGCACATTTTTGTAGCCCTTTGGGCATAATTTCAAACTGCTCACCAGAATGGTTGGATGAGCTCACAGCTCCACCAACAATGAATTAGGTACTCTTTGGTATTGAATAAATTAGGTATTCATTGCAATGACTTAGGTTCCAACTGTCTCACATCTTCTCCAACATTTATCATCTTCCTGTTTTGTCATGTTAGCCAATCTGATAGTTGTGATGTGGCATCTTAGAGTTGTTTTGATTTGCATCTCTCTAATCAATAGTGATTTAGATTTTATTTTCTTATGACTATAGATGTCTTTAATTTCTTCCTCTGACAACTGCCTGTTCATATCCTTTGACCATTTATCAATTGGGGAATGACTTGCAATCCTGTACACTGGATTCAGTTCTCTATATATTTTAGAAATGAGGCATTTATCACAGATACTAGTTGCAAAAAATCTTTCCCAGTTTTCTAATTCCCTCCTAATTTTGGTTGAATTGTGTTTGGTTGTGCAAAAGCTTTTCAGGTTAATCAGTAATCAAAATTATCCATTCTGTACTTCACAATTCTTTCTATCTCTTGCTTAGACAAAATTCTTCCCTTCTCTACTTGTTCTACTGATTTGTTTATAGTATCAATCTTTATACCTAGATTATGTAATCTTTTGGAACTTATTCTTGTGTACAGTGTCAGGCATTGATGTATGCTTAGTTTCTGCCACACTGTTATCCAGTTTTCCCAGTAATTTTTTTCACATACTGAGTTCTCATCCCAGAAGCTGGGGTTCCTGGTTTTATCAAACAGTCGATTGCTATGTGCATTGACTACTGTGTCTTGAGTACCTAGCCTATTTCACTTGGCTAACCTTCTGTTTCTTAGCCAGTGCCAAGTGATTTTGATAATTGCTGCTTCATAATGCGATTTGAGATCTGGGAGAGCTAGATCACCCTCCCTAGCATTTCTTTTCATTAATTCCCTTGATATTCTGAAACTTTTGTTGTTTCAGATGAATTTTGATATTATTTTTCCTGGTTTAGAAAACAAATACCTGATAGTTAGATTGGTGTGACAATAAATAAGTAAATTACTTTAGGAAGAATTGTCATTTTTATTATATTGGCTTGGCTTACCCATGAGCAAGTGATGTTTTTCTACTTACTTAGGTCTGACTTTCTTTGTGTCAAAGCTATCTTTAATTGTGCTCATATAGTCCCTGGATTTGTTTTGGCAGGTAGACTTCCAAATACTTTATAATGACTCCTCTATATTTCAATTGAGTTTCTCTTTCTATCTCTTGCTGTTTGATGTTGTTACTAATGTATAGAACTGTAGAAGATTTATATGGGTTTATTTTGCAACCTGCAAATTTTTCAAAGTTTTTTATTATTTCAGGTAGTTTTTTACTTGAATCTCTGTGATTCTCTTAGTATATCATCATATCATCTGCAAAGACTAATAACTTAGTTTCTTCTTTACCTATTCTAATTCCTTCAATTTCTCTTTCTTTTCTTATTACTACAGCTAACACTTCTACTACCATATTGAGTAGTAGTGGTGATAATAGACATTCTTGTTTCACATCGAATCTTATTGAAAATGGATCTATCTTATCACCATTGCATATACTGCTTACTGAAGTGTTTAGGTAGATATTGTTTATTATTTTATGGAAAGTTCCATTTATTTGTCTGCTCTCAAGTGTTTTTAATGGGAATGGGTGTTGTATTTTGTCCAAAGTTTTCTTGCATGTGTTGAGATAATCATGTGGTTTCTGTTAGGTTTGTTGTTGATAGGCTCAATAATGCTAATAGTTTTCCTAATATTGAAGCAGCCCTGCATTCCAGGTATGAATCCCACCTGATCATAATGTATTATTCTCCTGATAAGTTGCCATAATCTTTTTGGTAAAACTTTATTAAAAATTTTATATACATTATAGAAATTGTCTATCATTTTCTTTTCTCTGTTTTGACTCTTCCTGGTTTAGGTATCAAAAAAATAATTATACCATGAAAAGAATTTGAGAGCACTCCTTTTTCTCCAATTTTCCCAAATAGTCTATATAATATTGGAATTAACTATTTTTTAAATGATTGATATAATTCACTTGTAAATTCATCCTGCCCTAGAGATTTTTTCCTACGGAGTTCATTGATGATTTGTTCAATTTCTTTTTCTGAGATGGAATTGTTTAAGCATTCAACTTCCCCTTCTTGTAAACTGGAAAATTTTTATCTTTTAAAGTAATCATCCATCTCATTTAGATTGTAGAATTCATGGGCATAAAGTTGGGCAAAGTAATTTCTAATTATTTTTTCAATATCTTCTTCATTGGAAGTCAGTTCACACTTCTCATATTTGATATTGATGATTTGGTTTTCCTCTTTCTTTTTTTAATCAAATTGACCAAAGGTTTATCAATTTTACTCCTTTTTTCATAAAACTAACCCAGCTTTTTTTATTAGTTCTATAATTTTCTTAATTTTGGTTTTATTAATCTCTTCTTTGGTTTTCAGTTTTTCTAATTTGGCATTTGCTTGGAGATTTTCATTTGCTCTTTTTCAAGCTTTTTCAATTGTATGCCCAATTTATTGATCTCCTCTATCTCTATTTAATTCATATAGGCATTCAAAGATATAAAGCTTCACCCAAGAACTGTTTTTGCAATATCTCATAAGATTTGATAGGGTGTCTCATTATTGTCATTCTCTTGAATGAAGTTGTTGGTTGTTTCTATGATTTGTTGTTTAACCCATTCCTTCTTTAGAATTAGACTATTTAGTTTCCAGTTAATTATCTACCTTGTCAAGAGTTTTATTCATCTCCTTAACTTCTTTCTTGTTTGTTTTAAGGTTAGATTTATCAAGGTCAGAGAAGGGGATATTGAAGTTCCCTGCTAGTACAGTTTTGCTGTCTATTTCTTCCTGTAACTCCCTTAACTTCTCTAAGAATTTGAATTCTATACCACTTGAAGCACATGTTTAGTAATGATATTGCATTGTTGTCTATGGTGCCTTTTAGCAGGATATAGTTCCCTTCTTTATCTCTTTTTATTAGATCTATTTCTGCTTTTGCTTTGTCTGAGATTAGGATTGCTACCCCTGCTTTTCTTACATCATCTGAAGCACAATATATTCGGCTCCCATCTTTTACCTTTACCCTGTATGTGTCCCCCTTTTTCAAATGTGTTTCTTGTAAACAAGATACTGTTGGATTATGGCTTTTAATTCATTCTTCTCTCTGTCTCCATTTTATGGGAGAGTTCATCCCATTCACATTCACAGTTATTATTACTATCTCTGTCTTTCCCTCTATCCTCTTTCCCCTGATTTGTGTTTTTAGTTCTCATATCTTCCTTCCCCTCCATAACAGAGTTTTAATTTTTGACTACCACCTTCCGGAGTCTTCTCTTCCTTTATTCAGCTCCCCTCTCTTTTCCTCCCCTTTACCCTTACTACTTCTTCCCTCTTTTTTAGCCTTCCCTCCCCTTTCTTTCCCCCTTTCTCTCCTACTGTGGAGAGAGCTAGTTAGATTCATATTTTTAATTATATTTGTTGTTCTCTCCTGGAACCAAATCAGATGAGAGTACCTCTCAAACAATGCTCATCTCCCTCCCCTCTTTCCCTCTACTGTAATATAATTTTGTACTTCTTCCTGTTAAGTATTTTACCATTTTCTGCTTTCTTCTTTTCACATCACCTGACACAATCCCTTAGCATGTTTAAATCTCATTTTTGTCATCACATCATTCCCTCTATCTACATATATGCCTTTCATATTTCATAATAGGTATACAATTCTCAAGATTCACGAGTATCATCTTCCCTTATAGGAAGGACAACAGTTTGCTTAAATTGAGTAAAACATGTTTCTGTTCCCCTGTCTACCGTTTTATGCCTCTCTTGGGACCTGTGTTGGAAGATAGAATTTTCTATTGAGTTCTGGCCTTTTTATCTCGATGTCCTGGAAATCCCTTATTTCATTGAATGCTCATCTTCTTGCTGGAAACTTTATGCTAAACTTTGCTGGTTAATTGATCCTTGGTGGTAGTTCCAGCCTTACAGAATATCAGATTCCAATTCCTTTAATCTTTTAATGTAGAAGCCGAAAGCTCCTGTGTGATCCTGACTGTAGCTCCTCGATATTTGAATGATTTCTTTCTGGTTGCCTGAAGTATTTTCTCCTTTACTTGATAATTCTGGACTTTGGCAACAATATTTCTTGGTGTTTTTAGTTTGAGATCCCTTTTGGTAAGTGGGCAGTGAATTCTTTCAATGGCTATTTTGCCCTCTACATCTAGCACTTCTGGACTGTTTTCCTTCATGATTTCTTGGAAGATATTGACCAGGCTCTTCATTTCATCATGGCTTTCTAGTCGGCCAATACTTCTTAAATTATTTCTCCTGGATCTGTTTTCCACGTCAGTTGTTTTTCCTAGATATTTTACATTTTCTTCTATCATTTCATTCTTTAAATTTTATTTGACTGATTCTTGATGTCTCATAGAGTCATTAGCTTCTACTTGCCCAAATCTAATTTTTTTCAAAATTTTTTTTAGTTAACTTTTGCATTTCCTTTTCCATCTGTCCAATTATTTCTTTTAAAGAATTATTTTCTCCAGTTAGTGTTTGTACTTCCTTTTCTATGTGTTCAGTTTTTCCGGTTAGGTTTTGTGATTCCTTTTCCATTTTGTACTTTTAAAATGATTGGCCAGTTTTTCTTCTATGTCCTTCTTCAGCTCTTCCGAGAGTGTTCTTTGTCCATGTGACCTGTTCATAGCCCTTCCTGAAGTTCCAGATGGAAGTACAGTCTCAATATTGACCTCTTTGTTATTTATGTTTTAATCCTTGTCCCCACAGAATGAATCTATGATCTTTTCCTTCCTCCTTTGCTTCTTACTCATGATGGTGAGGCTTAATGTCTTGTGGCCTCTGGTTCTTTCAGCTAGATGCTAAAGAACCTGGTGCTGAGTTGCCTGATGTGAGAAAGAAAAAGCCAGGTGAATTCTGTTTATGTTTTCCCAGATTAGCCCTGGAGCTTGCTTGTTAAGTGTAATGGAGGGGTGATCTTATTACAAGAGATCTCCTCAGCTGAGCTAGAGCATAGGCAAGCTCAGCACTTGGTGATCCAAGGCTGCTCTAGTGTCTTCCTGCTTCCCCTGGAATGCTGAGGCACACCTGGGGACTTGTTGGTGGTGGCTGCGAGACTCCATCCCCCTAGGGCTCCAGATCTCCTCCCTGTTTGCTGAGGTGGGGCTCTCTGGGACAGCTCTCATCCTCTGCCACAGCAATGAGAATCCTCCTTAGTGATTTTCCTAGCCTCACATACTATGAGACTGATTGCCCCTTCTGCTGATCCCACTAATCCAGGCTTTTTCTGCGGAAATATTTTATGGTTCTTTCAAGGTCAATAAGTGGAGGAGGAGAGAGTACTTAGTGATTATTCCACCATTTTGGCTCTTGGAGTTTCAAGTAGGTGACTTACAGATGCTTAATCTGTGGGCTGATTCTCTCAGGAGCAGCTGCTGCTGATACATGGAACTCTATGGTTCTCACCCTCTCAACTCCACTGGACTCCCACCCTAGACTGTCACTCCACCACGCTGCTACTGCCTCAGACCACCTCAGTCTTTCCTGATTGACCCTGTCACAATGGGGATGCACTGCACTGTGTGCTATATGCTCCTCCACCCCTGTGGAAAAGATCCTTCCTATCAATCTTCCAGTTTGTCCTGGTCTGTGAATAAGCCACAGTCTGTCTCTTACTGGATTCTGCACCTCCAAAATTTGGTCAGATTCTCTTTTAAGAGGTATCTGAAGGAGTTTGTCTAAGAGTTTATGTGAGAAGTTGCTCTCACTCCACCATCTTGTCTCTGCCCCCCAGGTTTAAATTTTGCCTTTGACACTTATTGGCTGAATGACAAATCATTTAAAATTTATGTGCCACAAGTAGCTCCCAAGGATTTATCAAAAAGGTCACAGCCTGGATTCTTCTAATAGGGAGATATCTGAAGCCAGGATTTTCTCTTCATGAATAGACTTCTTATATCATACCCAGGAGAATAAAAAATTAACTATAGTAAGTAGTTATCCGAGTAAACTTTAATGTAACTTGTGAGTTTCTCAGACACTATATATCTTAGAGTGTTACTGTATAAATGAGTTTAGCAAAGACTAAGGATTGATAATTCTTTTTTTCTTATTATAATAAAAATACATTAGGTGCTATTCCTTACATAAAGCAAAAAGTAACTATCTTTAAGAATCTAATCTTTTGCTAGGATCCCTTTATTAAAGGAGAGATTCAAGTGTAATCAATGTTAAAATCATTAATGCTATTTCCCAAAGTTTCAAAATTATTCAAAAGAAATGGTTATAAAACATTAAGACAAACTCCCTTAAAACATTAATATTTTGTGTGTCTCATCTAACTAATACTCCCTCTAAGACTACCAGTAAATATGCAGAAATATGTACAGAATTTTTTGCATAGCTTCAAATGGCTAGATGAAAATGTAAATATTATAAGTCTCTTTTCTACAAACTGAAAAATTTGAAGGAAAATGACGGCCACTATAACCAAGTCTAATGCATACAACCCACTCCTTACATGCTGAATTTCCTTTTTCATTGTGTTCATGGTTCAGGTCATATTAAATTCTATCTTGAAGCTAATAAACATGGATGGTCAAGAGTATAATGGAATATTAAGAACAAATCACTGACACCTTAAATTCTGCAGCCATTTTAAGTACCAAAGTAAAATAAAAAGCATCTCCTAATACATATAAATGGTAAGAGGCATCCTTTAAAATATTCATTTGTTTCCTCTTTGAAACAATACAAATCCTCTAAATCCTTCTCTTTTTCAACTTCTGTCACAACTACAGATCCAAGTAAATCACAAAAGTCACTAGAAACTCTATTGCTTTTATTTTTGCCCTGTGCTTGTTGAAGAGGTGACATCTAAAACAGTGAATTTTCTGAGAAAAAAATATTTATATTTGCTCTTTTAGTGTTGAGGATATGCCATTGCAGTTCTTAACTTTTATTTTCTACCTAAACTAAATAATACAAATAAATAAATGGAAGCACAAACAGGAAATACAAACAATTCTACTATACCCACTGGAAATAACATCCTGGAGCCTTTTTCTCTTTGGTCAGTTTCTACCATTTCCCCCTTTTCCCCACTTTACATATATTGTCCTTTTAACAACAGTAAGACTATATTATCAGATATATAGAAAAGATTATAGGGTTGAAGTAAAGTATTTTCTAACAGAGTAGATTAACTAATTTTATGTGAAAAAAAAATTAGAAACTAAAAAGAAACAAAACCAAAAACTATAATTTAGCCATTCACAAACAAGGAAACTGAGACACTTGAATAAGGTTAATATAACAGTACAAATCAGAGTGAAGCAATGGTTTTGAAATTCATGCCAAATACTCGATAAATAAGTATTAGTCATAAATCAAAAGCATCTGTCTTAACCCTGTAAGAAGTAATGGTGGATGGTTATGATATTAAAGATTTAAAGGGACTTTGTTTTTTTTAAGAATATTTTTGGATAGAAACACATTACATAGTATTCAATGAGACAAGATATTTGAAAGCACTTAACACAATACCACTTGTCACATATTAGACAATTAACTGGTCAATCCCTTCCTCCTTCCCAATCATATGAAAATAGTGTAGTAACAGAGGATCAGGACAATGTGTATTCAAATCCTGCCTCAGACATATAATGTCTTATGTGTCTCTGAATCTCTAAGTGATCATAGGCAATTCTCTAAGAACACAATTGCAAAGTAGTTTTTGGTCAGAATGAGGAGAGAGTTTCTTCATCATCTTGGATGAATACATAGGCCCAGATGTTAAGGAAAGACCTGAAAAGACATCTAGTTTAAAACTATAAGAAAAACAAATGCAAATGACTTGCTCAGGGCTATATATTACTTGAATAGTTAAACCTCTCAGAGGAAGAGGGAGAAGCTATGCTTGTTGGAAACCCTATATGGGTCATGGCTGTGAATGAGACCTTACTGGTCTTTTAAGAAAGGATGCTTATAGATGGATTATTATTGTTCCTCAAAATACAGTATTTTATTTATTCTTTCATAGACAGGTATAATTTTTCAAATACATAAAAAGAACTAAATTAAATGAGGGATGAAAAAATTAAAGCAAAGCAAGAGAAAAGAAAAAAGGTGGTTGGAAATAATATTACAAAATTACGTTCTTACTTCTACTTTATATTATTTCACATATCATGCCCAAAATCTGTTATAGATTTTAAAACATGTATATAGTTATTAACAATATATGATCTTGGAAATCAGCCAAGATTTCCAAATATCAAGAAGAAGTACATCAAGTTGCACCTCTTAAAAAAAAAAAAAAACTGCTCCAAAGAAATCTAGAAAATACACAAGATCCAATCCTTATGGAAAAAAAAAAAGAAAAAGTCACTGTAAACCATTTTTTTTCCTGTAGAAACTTAGAAACACTGGGCTTGGTTCTGGCTGGAAGCACAATATTCCAGTAAATTCCAGTACAGAGAGATGCTGGGCTTCACAGAAACAGGATGTACCAGAGTAGACCCATACCAGCATACCTCGACCTCACACAATGTATGAAAATATCTGCCACCTGGTGGCTTTGTCTCTCTGAATGAGATTCTGAGTCACAGATTTAGGGCAGAATGATGAGAGGGCCTGTAGACAAAAATAGAATTCTAAAGTGTAAGGTTTTGACCTTACAAGAGTTATTCAAAGAAATCAAAAGAATGAAAAAAATCATTTATTCAAGTTATCATCTTATATCAAAAATAACTGATCAGAAAACTAGATTGATGGGAAACAATTCAAGATACACTTTTTTTTTCCTTGAATACCATGACAGGAAAAAAAGACACTAGATATATTTCAAATAACTTTAAAAGAAATTGACAAGATCTCTTACATGAGAGGGCAAATGGGAAGTGGAATGAATTTACTTGTCACCTACTGAGAGAAATTCCAAAATGAAAGCCTTGGAAGCTTTGTAGAGAAAACCCAAAGCTTCTAGGTCAAAGAAAAGTACTTTGAGAACCAGAAAAAAATAATTTAAGCACTAAAGAGCCATAGTCATGATCAATATTTACAAGAGTGAAGAGTTTGGTAAGCAGTATTCCAGAAGCAAAAAAATAATGCAGCCCTACAGACAAGAATAACTTATTTAGCAAAGCTAACTATAATCCTATAAGAAAAAAAAATGATCTTTTATGAATTAGAGGACTTCCAAGCATTTCTGTTTAAAATACCAGAGCTGCTTAGTGACTTAACTTTTTATGTTTTTGTAACAGGAGCTAACAGAAACATAAAAAGTTAAATATGAATGAACAATACTAAGGGAGTGGAAAAGGATAAGCCGATTACATTGAAATATGTGAGATGATGTGTTTGTCCCCTCTAGACACTATCAGGAATCATATATGAAAAGTAGTTAAATGAAGCCATAAGTGTTTCTGTCTTAAAGATATTAGGATGAAAATGGAAAGAAAAGGCAAGAGGAGTACACTGTGGGTAAGATCGGAAGAAAAATAAAGGTTAAATAATATATTTAACTTAAGCAGAGTGTACAAATAGATGTCTATCCAAAGAAGAGGGAGGTGAAACAAATGAGTATCATTCTCATCTAGTTAAAGGAGGAAAGAATACATAGAATCACAAACAAAGAGATGTAATTTCACTCAAAAAGAAAGCAGGAGGGAAGCAGGTGAAGGAAGAAAAGAAAAGAATAAGAAAGGTAGGTAACTTGAGAGAGATCAGTCATAAGCCAAATAAATTCTAATTAAATATATACAAAAATATGCATAGTTCTTTTTTTTTACAGTGTCAGGGAAGGATAATCTAGGGGTGCCCATTAATTGAGAAATGACTGAACAAGTTTTGAAATATAAATGTGATAGAATGTTACTCTGCTCTCAAAAGTATGAAGGGGACAGTTTCAGCGAAACCTCAGAAAACTTACATGAACTAAAGAAGGAGAGCAATTTATATACTGACAACAATGTAAAGACACACAATTTGAAAAGAATTAGAAACTCTCGTCAGCTTTAATGAGCAACCACAATTCTAGAGGAGTAATGATGAAACATGCTACTCACCTTCTGAAAAGAGGTGAAAGTACCGCACAGGATACATATATGCACATATATACAGATACATATATGTATGAATTTGTACACAAACATAAGCTTTTTGAACATGACTTTTGCAGAAATTTGTTTTGCCTAACTGTATATTTGTAATATGGGTCTTATTTTCCTTTCATTCTCAATTTTTTTTGGGGTGGGAATGAGAAAAGGCAGTTTTCCTGATTGAAAAAAAGTAATTATAAAAACAACAATAAAAACTGCATATATCAGCTGAACTTCTCTCTGTACTTATATTTTTAATATTGCTTTTGTCTTCACAGTTCAGAAATTGTATAAATTCTTTCGGTTCCATTTTCAAAAATCTTTATTACCTTATAAATTGTTTCATTTGTCTCCTTATTCACATTTTTTTTTGACAAAACCCTATTCTCTTACATTCGTATGTTATAATTTGTTTAGTTTTCTTAAGCTGCTGGGTATTTTTCTCCAGTTTATGTTGCAGACAATTGGACTGGTTGGGAAAAAATATAATACAAGATTTTGTTACTGTTGCTGTTTTGTTTTTATCTTGTTCATAGACTAATAAAGTTAGCAGGATCACTAGGTTAAAGACTGAATATTTTTTATCTTTTTCTTTAAAATTCTTTATTTTTTTCCAAATTGTTTAAGCCAATTCACACCTGGAGTGTATCTGCTTTTCCACAGTTATGCTAATATTTAATATAATCATCTTTCGTTATCTTTGCCAAATTTGAATGATATGATGTCTAAGAGATATTTTAATTTATATATCCATGATTAATAGAGATGGGACTATATATATATATGTATATACACACATCTGTATATATAATACATATATATTTATGTATTTAATCTAGTCTGAGGATATATAGATTGACACAAACTCTTCTATTAAGGAGTTTATAGATCTACCTTAAGTATAAACAGTAGACGTAGAAAGTTTTAGGCAACAGAAAACACTAATAATTAGAGACCATAGACGTCTTCAAAGATCAGGTGTCATGACAAGTTGTACAAATGATTGGATAATATAGATAGATATTTAGATAGACAGAGATAGATAGATAGATAGATAGATAGATAGATAGATAGATAGATAGATAGATAGATAATAGATCTATATGTTGAATTTGAGATAAACTGGTAATTTTATAGTTTAATCAAAACAATAATTGAAGGGGACACATATAAAATAACACTTGACCACAACTGCAAGTTTCCTATTGTCTTTAAGATCATCCAACGAATTGTTCATCTGCATCTAAAATTTTACACAACTTGATCCCAACCTCCTAGGATTGTTATTCATTGTTCTCTTTTATATACTCTAAGATACAGTCAAATTGGCTTTCTTGCTGTTCCTAAAGTTCATTTTGTTTCCCATCTCTGTGCCTTTATAAGACTGTACCTACATGTCTCATCTGTCTCTTAATATTTAGTTTCAATCAAAGCTTAAATAAAACAGAACCTTTAATTTCGGTGCCTCTTATTTATTTATTTTTCTAGAAAAACACTCAAATACAGAACAGAGAAAAAATGAACACATTATAAACTTAAATATTGAAACTTAAATGCAAAGTAAAAAAAAAAGAACACAGGCATGTGATGCACACAACAGAGGATTCAAAATAATAGCAATAAATATTCATTTCAAGAAAGCCTGCATGATAAATATTACACGTTGTGTTGACAGCTGTCCATCTTGTCTTTGCTTCCCTATAAGATTGCTTTTGTCCTCTGCTGTGTATTTTTTACTTTGTTATTTTGTCCCCCTTACCTCCCACCCCACAAGAAGGCTACAATTAAGTATGGAAATATTTACATATTTACAGGTATTTATAGGTAGTTATATACATACATAGATATATACATACAAACACACACGAATACATGTATATATAGCCCTCCCTCACTCAAAACAAAGTCAAATGCAAATCATGTCATTATTTCTCTGATGGCATGATCTTCTTCAGCAATGAAGGATGTACACACACAAGTGTATGTGCATATATAGACATATACTTTACCCAACAAATTCTACACCTGATCTTTCTTTTTATGCTTGTTTGTATCTTCTATTTCCCATCACTCCTGACTCCACTCATTTACTTCAACCCACTACCTGAACCTCCTACTACTTAGTCTGCCCCCCCCAAGGATCCCTCCTTTTATCCTCCCATTCTCATTGATCTCAACACCTTTCTATACTCCCCTTTTGTCCTATTCATTCACCCTCCATTCTACGGAACTCTCCATTATTCTCTCCCCCTTCCTTATCCACTTACTGTTTTATTTCTTCTGAATTTAGAAGTCTTTTACACACACACACACACTATATATAGACATAGCTATATAGTGTGTGTGTATCTATATGTATATATGTATGTATGTGTATGTATTGTTTTCTCTTGAACCCAATGAAAGTAGGTTACCAACCCTTCCAGCCCTCCTATCCATCTAATTTCTCTGTGGAAGTTCTTCCTCTTGCACCACATTTGTATAAGATAATTACTCTTTTAACTGTTCCTAGATGGTTTTACTTTTTAGTGTCATATTCTACTTAGGCCTACCCCAGTCTTTCTTACGAACTACCCAGTTGCCGATGACAATTTTGGACATATATTTTACATGTATAAAAGGTAAACCATCTGTCCTTACTGAATCCCTCATAATTGCTTTTGATCTTTCTTCATCCTCCCAGGTTGTTAATACACCTTTCCCATCAAAAAGTGCATTTTATTGAGTTGAATAGTTTTATATTTATATCTAGGAACATATGATTTTACTTCTGTCCTCTCCTGAGGAAAAGAAATATTTCATTTTTGTCTTTGAAATCCCAGGGAGAGAAAACTCTGAAAAAACAAGTTGGAAGCTTAAATACTTTGACCACCATAATAAGACAGAATACTTTGGAAAAGATTCAAATGTTGGGAAAGATTGAAGGTAAAGGAAAAGGGAACAATATGAAATGGCTAGATAGTGTCATAGAAGCAACAAACACGAATTTGCACAGCTTTTAAGAGATAGTAGAAGATAGAAGGGCCAGGGCACATGGGATCATGAAGAATTAGATTGAATGGCTGAACAACAAAGGGAAAACAATTTGAAAAACATTCTAGGCAAAGAGGTCAAGAAGGTATGAACTAAGCCTGTGGTCATATAAACAGAGAAAAAAAGATAGATACAAGATATATCACTGTCATAAAGTGAATAGGAATTAAAAATTGATGGAATGTGGGTATAAGGAGCACTTAGCCTTAGCGAAGAGCAATGGCTCCAGTATCCTAGTTTTTCAACCCTGATTCCTCATTCTCATTCATCCCATATATCCAGTAACTTTTAAATATTGCTCCTATATACACATCTCTCCCACATGTCCCTACTTCTCCATCCACAAAACAACCATTTTTTGATATAGCCTTTCTCTGCCCTCAAGTAAAATATTGTAAAAACCTTCTATTTGTTTCCCTGTTTCAAGTCTTACCCTACTGAAATCCATCTTTCACATAACCAGCAGATCAATTTTCCACAAGTTCAGGTGAGATCATGTCAACTCCCTACTCAATAAATTCCAGTGAGTAGTTCTGCATTTTACCCTTGTCCATGCAGGGCAGGTAGGTGGTGCAGTGGACAGAGCAACAGTGCAGGAGTCAGGAGGACCTGAGTTCAAATCTCACCTCAGACATGATACTCACTAGCTGTGTGATTTTGAGCAAGTCACTTAACCCCAACAGTCTTATCCTGGTTAATATTCAGCCATCCTGATGAATATCTGGTCATTGGATGCAGATGGCTCTGGAGGAGAAGTGAGGCTGGTGACCTGAACAGCCCTACCTCACTCAAAACAAAATCAAGTGCAAGTCACATCATTATTTTTCTGATGGCAAGGTCTTCTTTGGCAATGAAGGACGAACACACTTGTTCGTGTGAAACTTATGAATGGGCACATTTTCATGTGTCTAGTCTCCTTGCATGTTACTCACCTCCATGCCTACTGTTATATTGACCCTCCATTCTGGCCTACCTGCTCTTCCTTATACATAACGTTCCACCTCTCATGTTGATGCCTTTTTCCTGTGGGTTCCTCAGCCCTGCTATTTTCTCTGTTTCTTAGCATCCATGCTTTTGTAGCACTAAAGCAATATTCATAGTGCCTACAACAGCCATGAATATCCGGGTGCAATTCTGAATCACAAAATACAACATATTGTACAATTGTATTGTATTGTACAACATACAAAATACAACATAGAAGACAGAACCAAAACATTTATTCAGACACCAGAAAGACAAATCCATCATAGAAAAAAAAAAATCTATACCCAGTAACAATGCAGAGAACAACACCATCCCCAAGCCTTCCCCCTGCTAAGCTTCCCACAAACCACCTCCATTAAACATATCACAAGCAGCCCCCACATTAAACAAACTAAAAAAATCAGCTCTTTCACTCATAAGAGCCAGCTGCTTGCTTGCCTACATTCTTGCTAGCTCCAACTAGACTCTAAGCTGAGAGGAAATTAGTGAGAGAGCAGTCAGAACTGAAAGTGGCAGGCAAGCCCACATTTGGCTATGAGTGTGAGAAGGGCATTTTCTTTAAGGGAAGCCTGTTCGTGATTCCTTTAAGGAAATTGGTTTATAGGAAGCCTAGCAGAGGTAGCTTGGGGCTAGTGCTGTCTTCTGCATTGTTATTGTATATAGAATTTTGTTACTGTGATGGATTTGACTTTCTGGTTTGGGCATTTGGCCTTCTGGTGTCTGAACAAATGTTTTGGTCCTGTCTTCCATGTAGACAGTCTGTTGTATTTTGAGACCCAGAATTGCGCCAGGATATTCATGGCTGCCATACGTACTATGAATATGGCATTGTCACTTCCATCAAATTTCAGCTCAAGTAACAATTTCTACATGATGCTTCTCTGATGCACTCAGATTCTAGTCTTTTCTCTCCCCAAACTATTTGTAGCTATTTTATAAATATTCTTTCTATACTTTATATGCATGAATATTGCCTTTCCCTATTTTTAATGCAAACTTTTTGGCATAAGAGACTATATCACTTTTGTCTTATATTTCCAAAGCTTATCACAGTGCCTATCACATAGTAGGAACTTAATAAATCCTTGTTGATTGATTGACCATGTTTTAAATAAAGATCCTATGTGCTTCTCTGTAGGTGAATGTCAAAATACTTAACACATTTTGATATTATTTTTAAAATATTTATATTTGTATTTTTTTTCTTTCAGCAACATGGAGTTGTATTGATGAGCATTCACACTTTGTCTTGTTTCCTACTGAAAAGAAACACCAAACCACTTCAGTATCTCTGCCAAATAAACCTCAAATGATATCATGAAGAGTTGGACACAACTGAAAAATGACTTAATAACTTGTCTGCTTTTCATTGAAGACATTTTAATCTTCATTTATTTTGTGCTTATGTTTCATTTCTTTATTTTAGAAGCATATAATTATTTCATCCATATACACATCTTTGATCTATGCCTTGAATTAATGTTATAGTTAGCATTTCTATATAATTGTGAGACTATGTAACCTTCCCCCACCTTTGCTCCTAGCAAGTGCTAGCAATAAGAAGAGGGAAAAGATAGTTCATGACCTCAAGTTTACAATCTAATGAAATAGATAAATATATGCAAAGTAAGCTATAGACAGAATGAGTAGGAAATAATTGATAGGGATGGAACTAGAATTAAAAAGAGTTGTAAAGTGAACATGGGGGTAAGTAGCACTTAGAGAAGTGGAATGAATCCAGTATCCTAGTTTTGCAACTTGATTCTTCATTCTCATTCATCTCCAATGAGTTGTAAATCTTATTTCTATGTACATGTCTCTCTTATACACCCTCTTTTCTCCACCCACAATGCTCCACTTTTAATCAGGCCTTTTTCACTTCCATATGAGTCATTGTCAAAACCTTCTTTTTGGTTTCCTTGGCTCAAGTCTCACCTTATTCCAATCTATCCTTCACACAGTCATCAACTCGATTTTCCAAAAGTTCAGCTAAGACCTTGCCAGCTCCCTACTAAATAAAATGCTGTGAATGTCCTTTCATTGCTCCTATTATTTAATATAAATTATTTTGTTTGGCATTTAAAACTCTTTTCAAATTGGCATGTTTCATATTGCTCTCCTCCATGCATGCTAATATATTGTCCCATCATTCTCATTTTCTAATTCCCATCATTCTTAAATACCTGCTATTCATTATACACAAAATTTGACCTTTCATTTCTCCTTTAAGAAGGGGAGATATTAGTTGAGGCGTAAAAGAATCCAGGAAAATCAGTAGTCAGAGTGGAGGAAGGAGACCATTCCAACCAGTCCTGGGGTATCATTCAAGAAAATGACCAGAGTCAAGAAATGGAGACTCTTAGTCATGTAGCATTCCAAAGACCTTTGTTATTGAATCAAAAAGTAAATGTTGAAGATTGAGATTTGAGACTACACACTTACCTATATAAGGTCTCTAGAAGTAGGTTGAAGAGGGTTAGGTTATGAAGAGTTTTCAATGTCAAACAGTGCATTTTATATTTTTTATTCCTCTATTCTATTTATATTAACAGTAATGAGACAACACACAAAATTTATGGGATGTAGCCAAAGCAATACTTAGAGGAAAATTTATACCTCTTAACTGTAATGGAATACAAAATAGAATCTTTTGCCATTTTTGTTTTAGTATAATCAAGAAGTATAATGCCTCAATTTGCATGTGCGTGAGTAGGATCTTTCCAACCCATTGTCAATTCTGGAAACATGGTACAGAGATCCAAGCCTTTTGTTAATGAGGCACTGGTTCTCAAAGGATGTTAAGTCCTCTGGCTCTAAAAAGCGTATGAAGACTCTGAGCTTCGGGTTTTACTTTAGGGCTTACTGACTGGAAGCATTTGCTTGGCCAGATGAGAACTCTGTGAAGCTGCTTTAAGGAGCTCCCTGGCTTTGAGAACCCAGATGTCATGCTTACATCTCTGGTAATGATGGTCAGATAGCTGTCTGTTGAATTATGGTCAGGCAGAGAAAGTCATGTCTGTTGACTTTTTGATGTCCCTGTATTTTCTTTGAAGTTCAGGGTGCTATCTCCCCTGAACTAGGTGAATAATATATGTGCTTAGTTAAAGGAATGATACATATATTTAATTAAAGTTATAGTTAACCTCTTACAAGTTGCTTCCCTTTTATGAATGCAAATCTAAGAACCTGTGGTAGTACCCCACTTCCTCCCTGCTGTGTATGTTGTGGTGCTTACTGAGACATAAACTCATAAATCAATAAAAAAGCGAAAGAGCAGATATGTGAATTGGATTTGCAAAAAAACAAAAACCAAAAAACAACCAGAAAAAAAGCAAACATCTAATTAGAAATCCTAAAAGCAAAGGAGAGACTAATAAAACTGATAGTAAGAAAACTATTAAACTAATAAATAAAACTAGGACTTAGTTTTGTGAGAAAAAGAGTAAGATGAGTATGAGACTTCCAGGTAGAGATACTCAACATGCAGCTTGAGATCTGAAAGAAGACATCAGCAGAAGGATTAGGTCTGATTCTATAAGTCTGCATGCCATCTGTTTAGAACTAATAACTGAATGCATGTGAAATGATGAAATCACCAAGTAAAATAGTATAAATGGAGAAGAGGAAAAGGTCGAGGAGAGAATTTTGGTGTACACCCAATGTTAGTGGCCATGATTTGGATTAAAATCTAGCAAAGAAACATTGTTTCTTCAATTATATCAGATTTCACCTTTTACAGAATGGAAAGAAAAGTTACTCCTATAGGAAAGATTTCAGGAGAGAGCACTGTCACAAAATCCTAGAGAGAAAAGAGTATCAAAGAGGACAATTGATATTGTCTAAAGTTGCAAAGTAAATAAGGACAAGGACTGGGAAAAGGCCAGTAAAAGAATACCATCAATGACTCTGGATAGAGCAATTTCAGTTGAAAGATGAGTTTGGAGGTCAGACTAGAAAGGGTTAAGAAAGTACTAAAAAAAAAATACAGACACAGATTGCTGATGGCCTTCTGAAGGAATTTAGCCATAAAAGGAAGGAGAAAAACTGAATAATAGCTAGATTGGTGAACTAAGCAAGGACATTTGAAGATGTAAAGATATGAGTGTGCACATAGGCAGTAGAGAACCAGCTATGACAGACAGCAAATAGTGGGAGCAACCTTTGACTGAGGTTTTGCAGGGTTTCATTGGTGATAGAATAAGGAGGCAAAGGACTAAAGAAAAAAACATCAGTGTATATATTTAAATGGTTCATCAACGGGTCAAGATGAAAAAGGAAGGAAAGTACAGAAAGTAAAAGGGTCAGAGACAATGACCTGAAATGGGTATTTTAGATACTTTATAGTGCTCCTAACATACTTTAATGTGTTCACAATGGTAATACATCTTAACTATGTGTATACTATGCAATACTTGTTTGATTTTTGTTTTCTATTCTAAGAATAGAAAAATCACCTTCAGAAATGAATCCAGCAGTCAGTAGATGGTATGAAAACATTTGTAAAGTCACTTTTCTGTGTCACCAAGACATGTTAAGCTAGAATTCCCTTCATACGTGTAAGACTAATTAGATGCTAAGAGAATTGTGCTATTATGGTAGGGAATACTATTTTTATGCTGGCTAGATATCAAGAGAGCATGGGTTAAGAGTAGACATGATAGATCTTTGCGAGAACTTCCAAATAATTATTGAAAAGTGATCCCCTTTGTGATCAAAGGAGACATTTGCAAAACAGCTAGCCAGCATTAGAGGTACAACCTGGTCATATAATACATCAAAGCTAATAGGTTCATGTGGGGATCAAACTTTGACCTGAGCTTCAATAAAATAAAACAAGTCGTCTAAAGTGTCACCAGTTTTCTGGCTAACTTCCCAGTTAGTTCAGCTGGCAGAACATAAACAACTTCATGTTAGAGTTGGGTTGAAATCTGATGGAATAGTTCATTTGCAGCACAGTGCGAATTAGGTTTGAACATCTTGTTCAAGTTAGTATAGCTATATTTTACAACCATAGATTGTATACCAGACCACTTTGATACATAGAATATGAATATGTTTTCTCATCTTTGGTAATACATCAACCGACATTTATCAATTGCCTATGCAGCTAGGTGGTACAGTGGATAGAGGGAAGCTCATTTTCCTGAGTTTAAATCTCAACAGCTGTGTGACTTTAAGAAGTCATTTCACCATTTGTCTCAGTTCCTTAGTAAAATTGGTTAGAGAAAGAAATGTCAAATAGTTCCAGTATCTTCACCATGAGAACCCCAAATGTGGTCAGGAAGAGTCAGGCATGACTGGAACAAATGAACAAAAATATTTACAGATGTTGATGCTGAAAATACAAGGTAGAAAAAAAAGAAGCTTGTTTTCTCAAAGAGCTTGCATTTTATCTGAGGAGATTATGTTGTTTGCCTTTCATTTTGAAAAGAACCGATAATATTATGGAGTGGCCTTGACTTGATGAATTTAAGTGAGACAGAGCTGTACAAAATCATCAGCCACTCTCTTTTTCAAAGTCATTGAAGTCTAGTGGGAAGAGAAAAGTCAGGATGACTGGTAATGGTTGAATTTGAAGTGGATGAATTTGGCATCTTTGATGTCTGACAAAACTGTAAGGGCTCCCCAGCATCTGATCCAATCACATTAGTAGCCTCTGGAACAAATTGTTCTCATCCATTCATTCTTCCAAGGGAAGTCTTCACATGCTTGGAATATACATTTTCCTCACTTCCTAATGTGTTTTGAGGCTTCAGTTACCTTCAATCTGGTTTAACCTATCAATAAGATGGTTGGCCAGGGTGTGGTTGCTGCAGGTTCTCAACTTCTTTGATCCACAGGTAATAGCTGGGTGAAGGTGACCTCCAAAGGTGGATGAGCAGCCCTGAAAAAGCATTGGGAAGCTGTCAGACCAGAAATACTAGTCCTCTGCAAACATCCTATACAAGCATGGGGATGTGTATACCCATATATGATAGAATAATATCAAATGAGATTAAATAAAATATAGGGAGGAAGCACAGCAGCTGAGGGAATCTGGAATAAATTTTCATGTTGAAGGTGGCAACTGAGCTGTGTCTCTAGAAAAGATAAGAATTCTGTAAGGTGACAGCAATGAGGGAATACATGTCAAGCAAGTAAGATGGCCAGCAAAAACAGCAGACTTTATGAGATGGTGTACCATATTGATAAAACCAGGAAATTGGACTTTAGAATATGGTAAAAGAACTAATGGATAATACGGATGGAAAGATAGGTAGGGGCCAGGTTGAGATGGGCTTTTAAAACAAATAAGATTATATGTTATTCTAGAGGCAACAGGGAGACCCTGGAATTTATTGGTTGGGGAGTGAAATGATCAGCTCTAATATGAAGAAAAATTATAAGGAAGAATTCCTTTTAAAAAAAAAGTGGAAGATAGGTGGAATTTGAGAAAAGATATTAAGTTTTATACGGGATGTACTGAATTTGAAATGTCCCTCAGATATTCAAGTTGAAATGCTGGTAATATGGGATTGCAACTCAGTGTACAGATTGGGAGTGAAGATACAGATATTTGAACAATTTAAATAGAGATGATAATTAACATTATGTTAGCTGTGGAGGTCACAAATAGAAAGAATGAAGAGACAAAGGAGAAGAGGACCAAAGACTGAGTCTTGGGCAATATACATATTTAGGAGGAATACCATGTTGTGGATAATGAGTCAGAAAAAGAGAATGAGAATAATTGCTCATAGAGGCATAGAAAAAAATTGAGAAGAAAAACATATCACAAAATCCCAGAGAGGGGAGAGTGGGTATCTGAGTTGAAAGGGGGATCAATAGTGCCAAATGCATCATAGAGGTCAAGAAAAATGAAGACTGAAAAGTGACCATACAGATTGGTAATTAAGAGATTAGTGATGATTTGGAGGGACTAGTTTCAGTCAAGAGATGAGGTCAAAAGTCAGATTGTGAAGGGCAGAGGAATAATCAAGTGGATAGAAAATGAAAGCAAAAACAGTATAGAAACTTTTTCTTTGAGTTTGAGAAAGGGAGAATAGGATATCTTGAGAATATGGTAGGATTCAATAAAGAATTTTTGCTTGTTTTGTTTTGCTTAGAGATATACAAGATGTGAGGATGTTTGAAGACAGTGGGGAAGAAACAGAGATATTGGAGTTTATTAAGAGAAAAAGAGTAGATTGAAGAAGAGAGTAATCTGCATTTGAAAGTATTAGGGGAGAGTATCAGGGGCTTGTTATTCACATTTTACATATTGACCTGGAAAAGTAAAAGAACCAACATATTACCAAAGATTAGAAAAAAGAAGGAGAAAGAAGGAAAAAGTGTCAAGGGATTTTGTGATAAAGAGAAGGAAACAAGAGGGAACTCATTGTAAGTGGGTTCAATTTTCTCAGTACAGTCCAAATGCTTAGGTAAGGAAGTGGGAAAGCAAAGAGGTGGTAGATCTAACTGCAAAGATTTGACTACAAAAAATTGAAATAGATTCTTTGGAGAATGAAGGAAGTAGTTGATTCAGGAAAAATAAAATGACTGCTTTATTTCTGTTAGGATCCAGCTGATATCAGATAACATATGTTCTAGTATACCCAGAGTATCTTTGTATCCTCAAAAATGCATTGCAGCTAATCAAACACACACACACACACACACACACACACACACACACACACACCTCTTATCTAAAACTCAAAACAATGACCACAGTCTCTTGTTATGATGAGCTGATAGTTTAATCAATAAATAATAAACAGCTATTAAGTGCCTCCTGTATTCCAGGCACTAAGCCTGGCTATAGGGACACAAAGACAAATATGAAACTACCCCAAATGAAATGGAATTTTCTAAATCTTGGGTAGAATTGATGGATAATAAATTCATAATATGCATAGAAGAAAAAAGAAACATTTCACTTTCAAGGAGTTGCCATTCTATCAGGAGAAACAAAATATGTCCCTTATGTATGTATGTATCCATGTGGCTGCCCTCTCTAAAACTTCAACTCTTTGCTCTCTGGCTCCTGACCTCACAACTTTACTGAAACTACTCTATCCACTATTGTCAGTGATTTAATAATCCTTGAAATCTGCAGAATTTGACACAAAATTGCACTAACTTTACCCAGAAAAAAAAAGTATACTTCTCTAGACAACTCACTAATAAAAGCATGCTACTTGGAAAAATCAACTTCATTATTTATTCTGCTTTTAAGTTCTTTTTTCATAGAGAATTAAGGCTCAACCACAAGCTTCTTTATTTATATTTTTGGGCTAGACTCGACTTCATTGATAAAGGAACTCCTCAGTGAGGAAACAGATAAACATCCATTCCATAACATAGTCTTAGAGAGCTGTCTGGAGCATGGAAGGTTTAAGCATAATCAGACTTTATGGATTTAAAGATAGAATGAACCTCAGAATTCATCTCGTACACTTTCCACATTTTACAGATGAGAAAACTTGGATCCAGTATGGTGAAGCAATTTGCCTAAATTCACATGGATTGAATCAGAGGTATAATTTGAACCCAAATACTATTGTGACAGACTCCATTTTCTTTCTACAATACCATACTGCCTCCCTTTAAAAGTGGGACTTGAATCCAAGTTTTAACTCTTACATTAGTTTTCTATCTACTATACCTTCCATATTCACAAAGTTACAACAAGTAATTTATAGGAAATATCAGGAGGGTTGAAATTATTTGAGAGAACAATGGAAAACTTTTGATGGCTATGAATGAGGTATATGGGAATATAATAAATAAAATAAGCTCTTGCTATTCACATTTTACTCTGTTTTATTCCTCAGTTTGAATATTAAAATTCCAGTAAGACATTTTTAATAAATATTACTTCATGACCTGGTGTGATATAGTTTTCAAAAATTGTTTTGTTCTCTGAGAAGATATTCTTGTATGAGCTTCATTAATATTACAACCAGTGGCAGGATCCTTTGTTATATGATAATAAACATATTATACTTATTTAATACAATCAGTGCAATCTTATCACAGAGTGTTAGGAGACTATCCTTTGGATTATCAAGACTTGAGATAAATAGAAGAAAGGTGGTAATGATGCCTTAGATTACTGTTTTCTGTGTCCCTCAACTCTGGAGTACAGATTGGACAGCTTGATGCCCAAAACTACTAAGAACAGCATGTGCCAACTGGATTTCTTAGACCAATCAGTAGAGATGAGAGACGCTCATTTTCCCTAAGCCCAGAGTACCGTGATGGGGTTAAGACTGTCTCTTTGTATACTAGAAAGATATATGGAAGTATCCCAGTAGATGTTACTTTCCTCTAAGTGTTAAAGCCTAGACCAGACAGATGGTGACATTCACATATGTGAAATACAATCATTTGAAACACAAATTCTAAGAACATAGTGGAAAGTTATGTTGTTGATTTTAATTAGCTATAAAACTAAGGAACAAGAGATCTATGTTCCTGTACTAGAGAAATGAAAAGTACAAAAGATTTAACATCTCTTTTTGTGGCCTGGAACCCTTGGTTAGTGAGGTGAAACATATGGACTGCTTCCCAAAATATTTTTCAAAGTATAAACTAAAATACAAAGGATTTCAAAGGAAACCACTTTTGCTGAAAGACAGCTCTTAAAATGCTGTTTTTAAAAAAAAATCTTCACGTGCCTATGTTAAGAACCCTAGACTGGAAGAATAACAGTCAAAAGTGACCATCAATTCTTTTCCCAAAAGGAGGTCATATGATAAATAAAAAGAACTTTGACTCCTTAGTCAGTGGGCTGGTTAAAATCTCACCTTATACTTTGTATCACCTCAAAATATCACTTAATCAGGTCATATATTACCCATATGCAAAACGAGGGTAAGTGAACCTAGATGGCTTTTGAATCTCCTTCTAGCTACAGAAATATTAGTCTACAGGCAATATTTGATACAGGTGCCAGGAGAATAGGTCATGTACATCATTACCAACCAGTACACCCTTGAATGTATAGAATCTGATCCTTAATAATAATCAACCTGAGCTATTACTTAATGAATACACATTCAGTTCTCCATAATCCTATTTTCAATTTCTTCATATTCTCTACCCTGACTCTTGTCAAGAATTTCTTTAGAGTTACTTTTACAAACAAGTGAGTGAAAGTTTTTTTTAATCCTCAAACTTATAACAACAGTACAAAATAAAATGAGACAAAGAAAGTTATTTCTTCAGCATTATAATGAGCAATGGAATGATGTAACTAGACACCGAGTATAAATTATTATTCTCCTTATAATTAGATAGTATACGAAGTCAGAGGACTATCTTTACATAGATGGAATTGTAGTCGTCAGAAACCACAAGAGGCTGGTGAGTATAGTAGTCTGATACATAATGAGCCTTACAGGACCTTTGCTCCATGCTACAAAAACAAAACAAACAAACCAAAAACAACAGTGCTGTTTTGTTTGGCATGTGTTCCAAATGGTCCCTTGTCTAGGAAGGGCTTTCCATATTCTCATATCCAAATGAGCTTCAAGATCCCAAACATACCACCCCCAAACCCTGATGTCATTTCAGAAAAAATATAATTCTTGTTCTTCAAGTAATTACTAGCATGGTGCCAAGTTTCCTTGAAGTCTAAAGTGGAAATCTTGGACTTAGTCGATGAAAACCCAAACTTTCATATGATAGCCCCCAAACTGACAAGCACATAAAACACTTCATATGTAATAGAGTACCAGTTTTATAAGCAGAAAGATTTAAAGGGAGAGAGTTCCAGTTCTGCTACTTGCGAGCTGTGTGATCTTCATCAAGTCATTTAATGCCTAATAAACTTCAAGTTCTTCATCTATGTAATTGGGATGATAATAACTATATTTCATACCTCATAAGTTCAAAGGAGATAAAGTAAAGCACTTCGTAAACTCTAAAGGATTATACAAATATAATTTATTTTTATTATAATTGTTGTTACTTATGAAAAGAATGTCATCATCTGGCATGGTAGGTTTTGTTCCAGGCATATCGTGGAATCATTTTACTTAATTTGCCATTTAAACATTTAAAATCTATATTGTATTACTACAAGGAAATCATGACTCAGAAAATATTCTTATGCTCCCCAGAAAGATAGCATTCTCTCCATTCGATGCCCACTTGGCTTAGATAATTTAATACGTATTCTAGTGATCTAGCATGTAGATAGGCCAAAATGACGTATGAAGTATGACAAAAACACAATCATTATTATATTAAAGAAAGCAGAAATGGTGCTACAAAAGGAAATGGCAACTGCACTTCAACTGATTCTAACACTAAATTTTAACACACCAACACAATATAGCCTAAATATTTAACTTGTGTAAACTTCAAATATAATTAATGCTACATTGTACAGAAAAATAAACAACCATTAAAATCTTTCATTTTCTTATAGTAAAAATTTCAGCAGCAGTAACAGAAAATATAGAGATGCTTAAACTATAAGTATTTTTATTCAGTTACTTAGCTTCACTATTTTTTCTACCATTGATTTGTTTAGTTACTTGATGACATTAAATTTAGTTTAAGATAAAACTTATAGATAATTACTGATTTATTATTTTTGCAGCATTTAATAAAATGATTGTCTACATGTCACTAAATGCATCATCATGAAACAACCCCTATCCAAAAGTGAAGTATTATATTCTTCCATATGTGGGAGAATGGATTTTATTTAAGTCACATAAGCATGCTCTATTATAGCTCTAGTAAAATTAGAAAGAATAGTATCAACATACTCAGGAAGGAGGGGGCCTCATTGTGTTATTTTGCTTTAATTCTCTCTCCTTTATAATCTGTGTTCAAACAACTTCCAAAGTGGTTTTCATGAGGCAAAGATAGCACCTTGGTACTGCTCTACATAATGAAATCCAGTGACTTCTGATTGATTGCCTCCACAATCAGGTATAAGCTCTGCCATTTGGCATTAAATACATTTCAAAACTGGGTGCCAGTCTACCTTTCCAGCTTTATTACACAATATTCCACTTCATTCATTATGCAGTCCAGCCAAGTTGGCCTTCCTGATGCACATGATAGATCTCCCCTCTCCTTATCTTCTTTATCCATTATTAGAATGTAGTACTTTGTCACCTCTGCTTCTTAAAATCCTTCCTATTTTTCTTTCAAAGCTCAGCTCACGTTTTAGTTCCTTCATGAACCCTCTCCAGCTCCTAGTACTATTCCCCACAAAATTGTTTTGTATGCATTGTTTTATGTATTCTTATACAAATAAACATGTCTTTCTCTATATAATGTAAGGGGCCACAGGAATGAAATTGCATTCTTTTTTTTTTTTTTTTTTTTTTTTTTTTTTTTGCTTTGTATTCCCAGTAGCTAGTACAGTACCTGGAATGGAGTATGGACTTAATAAATGCTTGACAGTTGACTGGCTAATAACCTTGTCCTAGGTGTGTGTGTGTGTGTGTGTGTGTGTGTGTGTGTGTGTATAAAAGAGAGAGAGAAAGAGAGAGAGAGAGAGAGAGAGAGAGAGAGAGACAGAGAGACAGAGAGACAGAGAGAGACAGAGAGAGATTGAGGAAAGGAATGGTTGCTCTACTTCTTTCTTCCATTGCTGGGGAAGCTTTCTAAGCCTAGAGGAAAGAGGGAAGGAAGGAGAGTAGAAAGGAAGGAAGGAAGAAGAAGGAAGGAGTCATTTAAGCATTTAATATTTTCTAGGTGCAGTGTAAAGCACATGATATATAAATAAAATAAAATTTTAATAATCCCTATCCTCAATGAACTTGAATTCTAATGGGGGAGAAGAAGATACAAGAGGGAAATGAAAAGTATGGGTAAATAGAAGGAACCAGTTAGGAAAGCATAGTTTTCAAGTCAAGAAAGCCAGAAACAGCCCCAAGAGCAGAATGAAGTAGAACATTCTGGTCCCTTTCACAAAACTCAGTCTCCAGGAGGAGTTCACCAATAAACCTTGCAGAGGAATATTCCAAGGTAAGCAGGATACAGGGGTGGATACAGAGGTGGTAGGTTCTTCCAGGAAAAGGAGATGCCAAGTCCTAAAGAAAGTTCCAAGACAAGCTGGCAGTAGAGAAAGTATAGTTATAAAATTCAAAAAGTCAAGGACTAGACTTAAGTCAACCTCAAGTCATTTTTCTATAGGAAAAAGGAACCTGATATCTCAACCATGATAATGATCATCCTCAGACTTTCTTATCCAAAACTGTAGAAATTCCAAGGCTATTTCTTATTTCCCCAAGAAGATATTTTCTTAGAAACACAATGTTTCTTTCCAATACCTATGCAGTCACTCTCGTCATACTCACACATTTTAACCCATAAGATTCCATGGCATAGAGCAGAATGCTGCTAGAAACACAAAAACTGTCAAAGTAGAAAATTAAATCAAAGCACTATGACGTTTGGAAAGATGACCAGTAGTCAGGCATCAATCATAAAGATGGCATTCACATAGCCCTAGACTTTTTTCTCACAAACATGTAAGCAGTAAAAACATTCTTATCCTCATTTTGCAGATGAATTAACTATGTTACTTGCAGCCTTAGTGTAAAATATACCCTAGTATTATCAATTCTTCTGACAGAAGTGATTATTAAGTATAATACCAAATTTTTACACACTAACATGATATGACCTAAATATTTAGCTTATGTAAACTTCAAATAAAATAAAGACTACAATGTAAAGAACAGTAAATAGGTATTAAAATCTGTCATTTTCTTGTGGTAAACACTATATTAATTTGAAAAATATAAAGCTTAGCAAAATTATATATTGCTTCAGCCCCAGGTTCTCTTTCCATGGTTACCATTTTGAATACTGTCTATTGAATTTCTGATTTGTCCTGAATTATTGACCTTTGATTGTCAGGCTGTCTTTACTTCATCCTTCCTGCTCTGAACACGGGTATGGGCATTCTCCACAATATTCTTTGTTTCTTTCAGTCCTGATCTCTGCTCTTGGTAACAGTTTTGCCAGACGAGGCAGTGTGGATTGTGCAGAAAACAGCCATACATACACGAAACAGTGAATTAAACTATAAGAAATGGATTATCCCTTACAGAAAAGCTTGTGAACAAATGTCTAAGTTTTTTATTTGTATCTGACGATTCAGGACTGCCATTTGGGGTTTTCTTAGTAATGATATTGGAATGGCTTGCCATTTCCTTCTCTAGCTCAGTGTACAGATGGAGAAACCAAGGCCAACAGGGTGAAATTGCTTGCCTACATTCACACTGTTAGTATGTGTCTGAAGCAAATTTGAACCCAGGTCTTCCTGACTCTAGGTCCAGCACTTTATCTACTACACCACCTCACTGCCAAAGGTTCAAGACAGATATACAGATAGTAATGAATATTCTCTAGGCACCTACAGCACATACTTAGATAATACTGATGTGAACCTTGTGGAAAAACACTGTTAGTCAGACTTGGATCTTTGCAACATTTTGTTTTTCAGTTAACTCTGTTTTGCAGTTTACTTATTACATATTAGTCGTTATTAATACATGTGACTCTCCTGCTCCTTTCCAGAAAAATTGTGAGCTCTATGAGTGAAGGGACTATGTCTTATTTAAATTTCATTTCTTAGACTTGGAAAACAATAAAGAGTTTATCTACTCTATTACCTGTATTTTCATATCAAGAATGGAGAGACCTCAGTCATTCAAGTCAAATTCAAGTCCATCCTTTCACTTTACAGGCAAGGAAACAAAGAAGTACATAGAGATTAACTGACTCATTCAAAGTCACAAAGTTAGAGTCTGAGATAAGATTTGAACCCTCATCATTTTGGCTTTGATTTCACCATTCACTAGGAAACTGAGACTCAAATGAGTGAAGGGAAAACACAAAGTGGGTTATGATAAACATGAACAGAATATAATAGGGATTAAACAGATGTTGAGAAAAGAAGCAGGCCTCAGAAATTGAGCAACTTTCCATTTTGTCTTACAAGTAACACTTCCAGATATCGTTGGTGTTGGTGGTGTTGTTTTTTGTTTGTTTCTTATATGAAGGATTATGAAATCCCAGAGCATCTAGAATAGACATGATAAATATAAATTTATTCTAATGTCATCTATAAGTTTTAAGCATTTAAATGTTTACTGGTTTGCATTATATTAACTATCACTTCCTTTGATTTAATCAATATGATAAGATTCCATATTCAAATAAATTTGAGAAGCTTTCTGTAGCCGTCCCTATGCGGCTCGGTGAAGTGGTTGAAAGAAAAGAGTCACGGGAGGCAGGAAAAGATAGACCAGTTCCGTTTATTGATCTGAGGGTTAGGGTTTATATAGACAAAGTACTGCAAGTCTACCTGACATTCTGCTAGTCTGTCCCAGTGATTAAATCAATCAGGATGATTAAATCAGTCTTTGGATTAAATCAGACCATGAGCCTAGGAGCATCTATTTTACATATCCCTTGTTTTCTGTAATTCTCTTGTTTGTCTCACAGAGACAACAACATCTGGGGGACATGGAGAGCCATTCCAGATGATAATGAGCACAGTCTCAAAGATCAATTTCCCTGAAGGTCTATCCTGATCTCATCATACCCACTCCACCCTGGCCCTCAACAGTTTTCTGTTGTAAAACTTTAAAAGACCTCTGGATAGATGAATCATTTAGCTTGGCCTATTGCCTTTTAGCAGCTCCCAGAACGTTCTCTAGATAATGAAGAGAATCATGTTACCATATTACATCCTAAAACTCATCATTTTGGGCAGGATATAATTTCATTCAGAGAGCGCTGTTGTCGTTTTATCTCATAAACACCATCTTTAATGATGCAATATTTCCTGTGCAAAATTATATTTTTTATGGTAACTAAAGTGGTCAATAATTTCAATGTAAAGTCATCATTTGTACTTTTTAGTGTTATTTTCAACGAATATATCACTATGTACATAATAGCTGGTAGGATCTAGAAAATAAAAGGACAGTAAAAATCTTACCTGAATTCCATACTTTCTTTGATTCTATTTCCGTCCACCCCCACCATCAGATTTAAAATTTTATTTTCCTGTTTTGCCATTATCCTAATGATTTTGTATACAAATGTATTTGTAGTATAAGAGGGTAACATGGCAACAGCAATTACAACATATTGCAGAATAGTTTTGTTAATGCTCTATTACTTTTGCATGCAAATAGCTGAAATTAGATTCGCTTAAACTATACATACTTGATTTAATTCATTTTTACTGACTGTGAAATTCACTTTTTTATTAAAAATATTTTTCCATTTGCTTCCACATCCTTAACTTTGTTTCAATTGAATAGCACCAAGTCTAGTGATAGGTTGAGTTTACATTTTGTATTTTGTATGCATATGTTTATTTTCAGAAGATACAAAGGGTAAAAATATTGCAGGGTTTGAATCAGTTCCCTCAAATATTTTCCAAATGATATTTATTAAAACTATAAAACATAGATGGTGGAGTAGAAAGATTCACATATGCTAGCTCTGAACCCACAGTCCATAAATTACCTGTAAAGAAGATCTCCCAACAAATTCTGGAGCAGCAGAAATCACAGAACAATGGAGTGGAAGAGATTTCTGTCCCAGAGAGACCTGAGAAACTGACACCAAAGGTCCATTGCACACCGGACCCAAAGCAGAGCCCAGCCCTGCCTTGGCCAGGCGGCCCCAAGAAGAGCAGATCCAAGCAGGCTTCAGGTAAGGAATCTCCAGTAGTTGTGAAGGTCCCTCAACCCACAGGCATAAAGGTCAGTGAGAGAGACTTCTGGGCTGGCCGAGAGGGGAATGTGGTGTCTCCATAACTCAGGCCCCCTAGGGAGGCAGCAACAGAGGCAGCAGCAAAACAGGGATCCCAAAGCAAGCAGGGGCTTCAATCCATTGCTGAAGGTCTCCTCATAAACACCCTGAGGGAACTGACCCTCATGTGGTGGCCCTGCCCCCACCTGAGAACCTGAATTTGATCTCACACTGAAGAGCAGTCCCGCCCCAGGCTGAAAGCCCTGAGGCTGGGAAGCAGCACTTGATTCTCAGACCCCAAGCACTAGATGGGCAGATCTGGACATGAGGTGGGGGTGGAGAGGAATCTCAGAAGTCTAGTAACTGGCTGGGAAAATGCCCAGAAAAGGGAAGAAAAATAAGACCATAGAAAGCTACTTTCTTGGGGGACAGATGTTTCCTCCTTTCCTTTCTGATGAGGAAGAACAATGCTTACCATCAGGGAAAGACATAGAAGCCAAGGCCTCTGTATCCCAAACATCTGAAATAGATATCCAATGGGCGCAGGCCATGGAAGAGCTCAAAAAAGGATTTTGAAAATCAAGTTAGACAGGTGGAGGAAAAACTGGGAAGAGAAATGAGAGAGATGCAAGAAAAACATGAAAAATAGGTCAATACCTTGCTAAAGGAGACCCAAAAAAAATGCTGAAGAAAATAAAACCTTGAAAAATAGGCTCACTCAATTGGCAAAAGAGGTTCAAAAAGCCAGTGAGGAGAAGAATGTTTTCAAAAGCAGAATGAGCCAAATGGAAAAAGAGGTTCAAAAGCTCACTGAAGAAAATTGTTCTCTTAAAATTAGAATGGAACAGATAGAGGCTAATGACTTTAGGACAAACCAAGTAATCACAAAACAAAACCAAAAGAAAGAAAAAAATGGAAGATAATGTGAAATATCTCATTGGAAAAACAACTGACCTGGAAAATAGATCCGGAAGAGACAATTTAAAAATTATGGCACTACCTGAAAGCCATGAGCAAAAAAAGAGCCTACACATAATTTTCATGAAATTATCAAGGAAAACTGCCCTGAGATTCTAGAACCAGAGGGCAAAATAAGTATTGAAGGAATCTACCGATCACCGCCTGAAAGAGATCCAAAAAAGACAAACTTCTAAGAACATTGTGTCCAAATTCCAGAATTCCCAAGTCAAGGAGAAAATATTGCAAGCAGCTAGAAAGAAACAATTCCAGTATTGTGGAAATGCAATCAGGATACCACAAGATTTAGCAGCTTCTACATTAAGGGGTTGAAGGGCATGGAGTATGATATTCCAGAAGTCAAAAGAACTAGGACTAAAACCAAGAATCACCTACCCAGCAAAACTGAGTATAATATTTCAGACAAAAAAAAAGGCCTTTCAATGAATTTGAGGACTTTCAATCATTCTTGATGAAAAGACCAGAGCTGAAAAGAAAATCTGATTTTCAAACACAAGAATGAGAAGAAGCATGAAAAAGTAAACAGCAAAGAGAAGTCATAAAGGACTTAACAAAGTTGAACTGTTTACATTTCTACATGGAAAGACAATATTGGTAACTCTTGAAACTTTTCAATATCTGGGTAGTTGCTGGGATTACACACACACACATGCACACACACATGCACACGTGCACACACACATATACATATTCACACATAACAGAGAGCACAGAGTGAATTGAATAAGATGGGATCATATCTTTAAAAAATGCAGCGATGAGAGAGAAATGTATTGGGAGGAGAAAGGGAGAAATGGAATGGGGCAAATTATCTCTCATAGAACAGGAAGGCAGGAGACTTGTTAGTGGAGGGAAGAGGAGAGCTGAGAGAAAAACATGAAGTTTACCCTCATCACATTCGACTAAAGGATGAAATAAAATGTACACTCATTTTGGTATGAAAACCTATCTTACAATACTGGAAAGTGGGGGAGAAGGGGATAATCAGGGTGGGGGGGAATGATGGAAGGAAGGGCAATGGGAAGAAGGAGCAATTAGAAGTCCACACTCTTGGGGAGGGACGGGATCAAAAGAGAGAATAGAAGCAATGGGGAGGCAGGATAGGATGGAAGGGAATATAGTTAGTCTTACAGAAAACGACTATTATTGAAGTCATTTGCAAAAGTACACAGATATGGTCTATATTGAATTGCCTGCCTTCCCAGAGGGAATGGGTGGGGAGAGAGGGATGGGGAGAAGTTGGAAATCAAAGTTTTAGGAACAACTGTTCAGTATTGTTCTTGCTGCTAGGAAATAAGAAATCCAGGTAATGGGGAATAGTAAGTTATCTGACCCTACAGGACAAAAGAGAAGATGAAGACAAGGGAAGGGAGGGATGATAGAAGAGAGGGCATATTGGTGATAGGGGAAATTAGAATGCTCAGTGTGTTGGGGTAGGGGGAGAGGACAAATGGAGAGAAAATTTGGAACCCAAAATTTTGTGAAAATGCATGTAAAAAGTTAAATAAATAAATTTATAAAAAAACTATATAACGTAGTACTTAGTATTATAACAAAATGAGATATGCATACCATAATTAACTAATAAAGAAATAGAAGGTATTATCTGAGCTTTAGAAAATGGTACAATTTTACAGTTATTTTAATAGTATTTTATTTTCCTCCAGTTACATGTCAAGAAAAATTTTAGCATTCATTTTTGTAAGACTTTGAGTTCCAGATTTTTCTCCCTCCCTCCCTCCTCTCCACTCTCTAAAAAAAAAAAAAATGATAGGTTGTTTGACATAATTTATACATGTGCTATTGTGTAAAATATTACCATATTAGTCACAGTTGTCAAAGAAGAAAGAAAACAAAAAGAATAAAAAACTGAGAAAAATAAATAAATGGAAAATATGTTTTAATGTGCATTGAGAGTCCATCAATCTATATCTGGTTACGGGTAGCATTTACTTTTATGAGTCCCTTGAACTCTTCTTGGATCATTGTATTACTGAGAAGAGCTCAGTGAATTATAGTTGATCATCACACAATGTTGCTGATATAGTGTACGGTTTTGTTTTGTTTTCTTCCTGGTTCTGCTCAGTTTTTCTGAAATATGCTGTTCATCATTTCTTATTGCACAACTGCCTATTCCTATACTTTAGCTTGTTCAGCCATTCTTCAGTTCATGAGCAACCCCTTAATTTCCAGTATTTTGCCACTATGTAATGGACTGCTACAAATATTTTTTGCACATGTAGATCTTTTTTTTTTTTTTTTTTTTTTTTTTTTTTTAGCGCCCTATTTGGGATATAGACCTAGTAATAGAGGTATTGCTGGATCAAAGTGTATGCACAGTTTTATAGCTCCAAATTTGGGCCATTGTTCCAAATTGCTCTCAAGAATGGTTGGAACAGTTCATAACTCCACCAGCAATGCATTAGTCTTCCAAATTTCCCACATCTTCAATATTAATCATTTTCCTTTTCTGTCTTAGCCAATCTGATAAGTATACTAGTACCTCAGTTATTTTAATTTGTATTTCTCTAATCAAAAGTGATCAAATGACTATATATAACTTTGATTTCTTCATCTGAAAACTGCTTATTCATATTTTTTGGCCATTTATCAGCTGGGGAATGTCTTGTAAATTTTGTTCAGTTCTCTACTTGATGAATGAGATAATTGATGTAAAGATTATTTCCTATCTTTCTACTTTCCTTCTAATCTTGGTTGAACTGGTTTTGTTTGTACAAAAGTTTTTTTTGTTTTTTTTTAATATAATATAGTGACATTATCTATTTTACCTTTTGTAATGTTCTGTATCTTGTTTGGTCATGAATTCTTTCCTTTTCCCATAGATCTGACAAATAGACCATTCCTTTCTCTTCTTAAGCACCATCTTCCCTTAAAGTCTTTCCTAATTCCCTTGACTACTTGCATCTTCCCTTTTAAAGTATTTTATATTTCAGTGCTTTGTATTTATTTGAATTTATTCCCTTTATTTGCATTGGGTATATATTTATGCAAAATAGACCACCCTGAACCCCCACCACTGGAAGATCACATAGGTTATATTTCACTGTACTTTAAGCATTCTCCAGTATGCATAGGAGATTTAGGGGATTGTCTGGAAGCTCTGCAAAAGGCTCCATTTTCCATCCCTAATATTCCCTAAATGTTAGGAAGGTGGTCTTCTGCATCCCAGTTTCATGAGACACCAACATTCAGTTGAGGCTTTAAAAAGAAATATTGTCTTAAGAATAATCACAGACATATGCCCTTCTCTCCCAATATGTAAGAGGCATAATTCCCTTCCCACTTTCCTCCACAGCCTCTAGAAGGTGGGGATTAGATTCATAACTTAAATTCCCATAGAGCATAGTCAAAGTTCCAAGTCCCAAAGTCCCTCCTTTCCACACTCTTGACTTCTTGCATCTTGAGCTATGGTAAAAGGAGAAGAACAGTGGAATGAAAACCCTTCCTCTCTGCTTAGTTGAGTTGATGGTTTCCACTCCACCCTCTGGACAAAAGAGAACAAAGAATGACAGAAAAGAACAGCTGAAAAACAGCTATTGGCTCAATCTCATGAGGTTTAAAGATGCAGGCATCCAAACAAAGGAGGCTTCTCTCACACATATTTTAATGGACATAGCAGACTCCATGTTAGGCAAATGTGCCCTTGTGTTTTTGTTTGTTTGGCTGGTTGGTTGTTTTTTTTTCCCCAAGTAGGATGGCACTTTCTTTAAAGCAGATATTTTCAATTTACTATATTTGTGTCCTTAGCACTAGGCATTGTATTTGGCACATACTAGATAGATAAAAAAAACTGCTTTCAATAATCAACTACTTAGGGGGCAGAGCCAAGATGGCAGAGTAGAAAGATACACATATACTAGCTCTTCTCTCACAGCCCATAAAATATCTGTAAAGAAAAATTCTCAACAAATTCTAGAGCAGCAGAAGGCACAGAACAACGGAGTGGAGGAGATTTCTAGCCCAGGGTGACCTGAAAGGCCAATGGAAATGTCTGTTGCACCAGACACAGAGTGGAGCCCAGTCCAGCCTTGGCCACACAGCATGGTACAGGGAGGAGGACCCAAGCAGGCCTCAGGGGCAGAAATCCCAGCAGCAGTAGGCAAGATTTGCAGATCTCTCAACCCACAGGCATCAAAGGTCACTGAGAGGGTTTTTGCATCTGGGCAAGAAGGGAGCAGGGTGTTCCCATAGCTCCAGACTTAGGCACTGGCAGCAGAGGCTGCACCCAGCAGCAGCAGCTACCACAGCAATCCTCATACATTATTGGATCATAAGTCCCTGAGGGAATTGCGTAGCTGATCTTTACCTCAGCCCTGCGTGGCAACCCTGCCCCTGCCTAAAGCCCCTGGGGGAATTGAGCAACTTATATGAATTTCATCCTGGCTTGGTGGAACTGGAGGCCAGATGGCTGTGGAGAAGAAACTGCTACTCACAGATTCTGAGCACAAAATTTTCTAATTACTCCCAGGCCAGTGTACATATTTGGCTGTGCCACCTTGGAGGAACTGAGAGTTACAGATCCTTACAGCATATCCTACTCTTGAAAGGGGACCCAAAAGTCAAGTAACTGCTTGGGAAAATGCCTAAAAAAAGGGAAAAATAAGACTATAAAAGGTTACTTTTTGGGGGAACAGATATCTTCTCCCATCTTCTTGGATGAGGAAGAACAGTGCTTACCATCAGAGAAAGACATAGAAGTCAAGGCTTCTGTATCCCAAACATCCAAAATAAATATTAAATGATCTCAGGCCATGGAAGAGATCAAAAAGGATTTTGAAAATCAAGTAAGGGAGGTGGAGGAAAAATTGGGAAAAGAAATGAGAGAGATCCAAGAAAAGCAGAAAAGCAAGTCAACAGCTTTCTAAAGGAGCCCTCAAAAATGCTGAAGAAAATAACACCTTTAAAAATAGGCTAACTCAACTGGCAAAAGAGGTTCAAAGAGCTATTAAAAAGCAAAATCAGCCAAATGGAAAAAGAGGTTCAAAAGCTCACTGAAGAAAATTGTTCTCTTAAAATTAGAATGGAACAGATGGAGGCTAATGACTTTATGAGAAACCAAGGAATCACAAAACTAAACCAAAAGAAAGGAAAAATGGAAGATAAAGTGAAATATCTCACTGGAAAAACAACTGACCTGGAAAATAGATGGAGAGACAATTTAAAAATTATGGGACTACCTGAAAGCCATGACCAAAAAAAGAACCTAGACATCATCATTTATGAACTTATCAAGGAAAACTGCCGTGATATTCTAGAGCCAGAGGGCAAAATAAATATTGAAAGAATCTGCTAATTACTTCCTGAAAGTGATCCAAAAAGAGAAACTCCTAGGAACATTGTAGCCAAATTCCAGAGTTACCAGCAAAAGCAGAAACTATTGCAGGTGACTAGGAGGGAACAATTTGAGTATTGTGGAAATGCAATCAGGATAACACAAGATCTAGCTGCTTCTACATTAAATGATCAAAGGTCATGGAATATGACATTCCAGGAGTCAAAGGAACTAGGACTAAAACCAAAAATCACCTACCTGGCAAAACTGAGTATAATATTTCAGGGGAGAAAATAATCTTTCAATGAAATAGAGGACTTTCAAGCATTCTTGATGAAAAGACCAGAGTTGAGAAGAAAATTTGACTTTCAAACACAAGATTCAAGAGAAACATGAAAACGTGAACAAGAAAGAGATATAATAAGGGACTTACTAAATCTGAACTACTTACATTCTTCCATGTAAAGACAATATTTGTAAATGTTGAAACTTTTTTTCAGTATCTGAGTAGTTGGTGGGATTATATACATGCACACACAAACATACACACACACACACACAGAGACAGAGAACACAGGGTGGGTTGAATAAGAAGGGATCATATCTAAAAAAATAAAATTAAGAGGTGAGAGAAGAATATATTAGGAGAAGAAAGGGAGAAATGGAATGGGGCAAATTATCTCTCATAAAATAGGCAAAAAAAGACTTTAATGGAGACAAAAAAGGGGGAGGTGAGAGGGAAAACGTGAATCTTACTCTCATCACATTTGACTCAAGGAAGAAATAAAATGAACATTTGTTTTGGTACGAAAACATATCTTACAATACAGGAAAGTGGGGAAGAGGGGGATAAGCAAGGTGGGGTGATGATAGAAGGGAGGAAAATGGGAGGAGGGAGCAATTAGAAGTCAATACTCTTAGGGAGGGACACAGTCAAAAGAAAAAATAGAAGAAATGGGGGGCAGAACAGAATGGAGTAAAATATAGTTAGTTTTACACAACATGACTATTATGGAAGTCATTTGCAGAACTACTCATATATATCCTATATTGAATTCCTTGCCTTCCCAATGTGGATGATTGGGGAAGCAGTAAGGAAGACAAGTTGGAACTCAAAGTTTTAGGAACAACTGTTGAATATTGTTCTTGCATAAAACGGGGAAATAAGAAATACAGGTAATGGGGTATAAAAATTTTTCTTGCCCTACAGGACAAAAGAGAAGATGGGGATAAGGGAAGGGAGGGCTGTTAGAAGGGAGGGCAGAGTGGTGGTAGGGGTAATTAGAATACTTGACTTTTCGGTTGGGGGGAGGGGAGAGATGAGGAGAAAATTTGGAACTTGAAATTTTGTGGAAATGAATGCTGAAAACTTAAAATAAAAAAATAATTTTTAAAAATACATTTTAAAAAATCCACTATTTAGGCTTAAAAGTATATCTAAATGTTCATAGTCTACAGATATTTTAATGTACTCAATGAAAATTGTTTCCTGATATTTGTAGCAGAAGCAAGGAGACAGATGAGCAACTTCAATAATCCCATTCTATATGACCTTAAGATGCTGTCATATTATATGGAGCAATTTTATCCCTTATCCTGTAATTATTACTGGAAACACTGAGATTATATCTGCTGAAGTCAGTGTACAAGACCTCTCTCAGATTTACTTTGGCCATTCTGGGAGTGATAAGTATTCAGTGACAGTCTAGCTTCCACCTCGTGAATTACTCCATTTCCAGAATGCCCCACAGCAAAAATTAAATTAACTGATTGATTAAATTAGAACATAAAAGTAGATAACTAATAAGGAAATTAATCAAGTCAAAAAAAAATGCTTCACCTATACTCAAAAGGTTGCAAATTTCCTATACTTCCAGGAGTTATTATATAATTTCCTTTTATATCCTGCTAAGTTCCCATACAGCAGGAGTACAGCTACATTTTATTCCAGTGACAAGGGGTGGTCATAATATGTATCATGGTTGGTTGCTTGGAATCTTTCCCAGGAGAATTTCAGGCAACCTGGAAAATGACTGGAAGTTATTTCCTCATAACTAGTCATCATAATAGTACAGATGGGACATCAGGGTTCAGGAATTATGAACAATCCCCCCATACACACATACATATATACACACATACACACACACATACACACAGAATTGACTGTGCTCTCTCTGACCTGTGAATGTGGCTCTATATCTGCCTGTCTCTTCTATACAACTCTCCTCTATGACTTTGATTACCAAATCTGTAATTCTTTTAATTTAGCCCTCTTTGAATGAATGAAACACCAATGACAATGATTTTTTCATTAAATTTTCATGCTATAGATGAGTTCCATGCTACTAGCATTGTGGAAAATATTGTGCTACTCAGATATACCTGACATCACTACATTCTCTTCTAGTATTATCCTCACCATCACCACTAGGAGAAATAATGCAAGTAAGCACAGTGAATGATAGTTTGGAGTGGAGAGAGATGAGACAGATGAAACAAACAAGGAGGCTAGTTAAATTGTCTGTAGAAGAGCTGATAAAGGGCCGCCCAAGGGTATTGTATGTGTAACTGGAGAGAACATAGCTGGTATGAAATGTGTTTGGAGAGTAGAAACAATAAGATACAAGAAGAGATTGGATATCTATGGTAAGTATAAGTGAGAAGTTAAGGATGACACAGAATCTGTGAACCTAGATGATTAAGAAATGGACATCCACTTGACTCTATCAGAAAACTTAACTTGAGAGTAAAGATAATGAGTTCTGTTTTGGACACGAAATTTGAGATTCCTATAAGATATATAGTTATAGCTATACAACAGGCCATGGGAGATGTATGATTATAGCTAAACGGAGAGACTGTGTCTAAATATATAGCTCTAGGAAACATCACTGTAAAGATGATGATGAAACCCATGAGAGCCAAAGAGATCAGCAAATAAAATAGGATGGAGGGAAAAAAATAATAGAGCACAGGATAGAGCCTTTGGGTGTTCACCCATAATTACAGGCCATGATATGGATGATGAACCAGAAAAGGAAACTGAGAATGAACTATTAGGAGGAAAATAAAGAGAGAATAATGTCACAAGAACTAAGAAATGACAATATACAGGAGATGGCAATTTGTTTTATAAAATGCTTGTAGATAGGTGAAAAAGGGTTTGGAGTAGAATATATGTTTTATCTGGGCACAATTATCTTTCCAATACACCTCTATTAGACCCCAGTGTTCCAAGAGTGTTAATACTGTCTGACAAATAATATTTGTGGTTCAATCTCATAAGCCTTTCCTAGGAATCATAATTAGCCATAGCATTAAAATACAGGTAGAGTTTTCCCAATAGGATGTCACAAGACTATATATAGTTAATTGTCAAATGAATTAGTCAATAATTGCCATTGGTTGAGAACTGGAACAAATCAATAGAAGCCAGTTCATCAAGAAGGCCTATATAAAAAATAATAATAATAATAATATTAATAATAGCAATCTGAGTTGCAATCTGGAGAATGGGATACATTTTTCACAGAAAAAGAGTTCCTTCAAATGAGCAAATTATGATGAACTAAATAATGGACAGTGGGAATTACAGTATAATCATTGGACAAGAAATTAACCCAGTTGTCATGAGTTCGTTTGGGGCAGAGTTGGGGAGCCTGTGGTCTTGAGGCCACGTATAGTCTTCTAGGTTCTTGCATCTGGCATTTTGACTGAGTCTAAGTTTTACAGTATAAATGGTTTTATTAAGTGGATTTGTTCCCTGAAATTTGGATTCAGTCAAAGGGCCAAACTTGAGGACCTAGAGGACCGTATGTGGCATGGAGGATGCAGATTCTCCACCCCTGATTTGGGGAATAAATTGGAAGATCAAAATTGAAGAGGCCATTGGGACCCAGATTATGGATGGCCTTGAAGATCAGAGAATATTTTTTTGGTTTTTCTTCTTATATTCCATGGAGAGCCATTGAAGATTTTTGATGGAAAACTTACAACGTGTTGCTTTAAGGTGGTCACAACAATTCTTTCCAAATCTACCAGTATTTTACTGGTAAGTATCCTTACTTTTTAGCTACAACCTGAAATTATGCAAAAAAGAGGTAGAATTACTCATATTGTGTATAAAAGTCCCTTTAGTTCTCCTCACACCATGAATAATATTACCACTGTTTCAGGGAGTAGTGAAAATGATAATGAGGATTTCCCATGGGGATGATTTTGCATTCTCATGTGCAGAGGGTAAACAATATTTCTGGGTTTACCTTTCATCTAGCAATACCACTAGAGGTCTGTATCCCAAAGAAATCATAAAAAAGGGGAAAAGGACTTACATGTACAGAAATATTTATAGTAATTCTTTTTGTGGTAGCAAAGAATTGGAAATTGAGAGTAGACCCATCAATTGGCAAATGACTGAACAAATTATGGTATGTGAATATAATGGAATACTATTGTGCTATAAGAAAAGAGGAGCAGGAAGATTTCAGAAAAACCTGGAACAGCTTACATGGACCAGTTCTGAGTGAAATGAGCAGAACCAGCAGAACATTGTACACAGTAAAAGCAACATTGTATGATGATCCACAACACTAGATTTAGACATTCTAAGAAATACAATGATCCAAGACAGTTCCAAAAGATTCATGATGGAAAATGAAAGAACCATGGAGTCTGAATGCAGAGAAAATCACACTATTTTCACTTTTATTTTTCTCATGGATTTTCCCTTTTGTTCTGATTCTTCTTTCACAATACGATTTATGTGGAAATATGATTAATATGATTGTAAATGTATAATCTATATCAGATTGCTTGCTGCCTTGAGGAGGATGCAAGGGAAAAGGGAGGGAGAAAAATTGGAACTCAAAATCTTATAAAAGTGAATGTTGAAATTTTTTTTTTTAATTTATCAATACCAAGAAAAGAATTTTTTTTTATTATTGAAAAATATACAATACATTTAAAGTTGTAGTTGTTGACTCAGGGACAGAACTACTTAACTCTCTAGAAAGTTTTCTTATTTGTCTATTTGGCCATTATTTTCTCTAGTCACACTGAACACCATGATATCAATTCTATAGTTGGAACCAGGATAGCTTCAAGTAAAACATATACTATCTTTACTTTCCTGAGCCTGTGACAAACTGCTATGATCACTTCCTTGGGAACTAACCACAAAACCTCATTCCTTTATCTGTTTGGTCACATCAGGGAGCAATCAGCCCCTCAGAAATTCTTTCTTTCATTGACAGTATCTTCTGACACTATCTGTTCAACCAGAGGTTTCTGGCTACCTAATGTGAACTACTTGGAGAAACACAGGAGTGAGGAGATCATTAGGAAATGTTGCTAAGTTAATCGTGCTGAGAAAATGCTTTTCTAATGGCATGGACATTTTCCTTTACAGAAAAACAAGAAATTGACCTTTTTCTGCAGGGCTTTTTCTATCTTGTCCTATGATGGTGAGAATTATTATTCTCCACCTCAGTTTAACTGCCAATGAATAATATGCCAACTCTGTTATAAAATTTTTAAAGGCTTTAGTATAATAAGGCTAAATACTCCAATAATAAACATTCCTATAGACCTTATATGGTATTTATTTATTCAAATCAAAAATGAAACACATGTGATCAGCTATAACTCTAAATTAGTATTAGGATTTAAAATAATGATTATTGTTTAAAAACTATTCCATGCATGTCAGAAAGAATGGGAGGATTGTTTTGTTTTATTTGTAGCCAACTGAACAAACTATGTTGATCTATCTCCTTTTCTGTAAATGACGATGCATGGATAGTATCTTTCCATGTTGTCAATTTTCATTATTATCTCCATATAATTGTATGCTGTCGAGGTAAAATTTTTCTAAAACCTTTTAATATTTGACAGAGGAAAGAGTATGAATTGTGTCACTACATTTTTATGGTTAGAAAGATGTTGAGGAAATTGACAAAATGAATTCAGTTTTAGGCATTGAACATACTTTGGACATCATTCCAGTCTAATACATATATTTTTCATCTGAAGACAATAAAGCCAGTATCAGTCACAGTTCAAAAAGGTAGTTAATGAAGACCCAGAACTCTATACATTATCTAGGATGTTAGCTAAGGTTCATACTAAACATGCAATAATTTACTAACAGAGCAGGTCCAAGGAGTAATGTACTTATTAATACAACAGATTATATGAAACCTCTGATGTGTAACAGTATTTCTAAAACTCTTGTTTGTGTAAATATATGGCATTATCTTGTTATCCTCATTGGAAGAGCAGAACTTGCATTGGTAACAAACAATACAAAAGCACATAACTGAATTTTGTCTGAAAATCATCTGTCATTTTTCTGGAAAAGCAGCTATCAAGGGTACATTGAAGATTGATCTAAAACATTTAGAGAAGTTAAGTTTGCTTTTGAGGAAGTGTAGAAACAAAGCATTCCACATGGCAGGCCCATGGTTACTGGTGTTCTGGGTTTGGAGGCAAAGGATGGAAGGAGAAAGTGTGGAGATAGATTGGACAGGCAGACATGAGAGTGTAGAAAAGAAAATGTAGAACAAAAATAAATAATTTGTCTTGTTTCCTAGAGTACCTGGTGGTGAGTGCATAAAACACTGGAATTGGAAGCTGAGTTCAAATCCTTTCTTACAATCCACATTATAATGTGGTTAATAATGGTACCTACTTCATATAGCTGTTGTCAAGTTAAATTAGCTCTGTGTTTGTGTGTCTGTATGTGCTTGTGCTTTTGTTTTTTTAGTTTCAAATATATATTATACACACATATGTAATCAAATAATTATTTTTAATTACCATGTCACCTTATTCATTGGCAGTGCAAAGTAGGTATATGTTAGATTATTTTATTCTCAATTAATTGACCATAAATAGATTTATGGGAAATGCTCTTTCCATATTTTTGTTACAGTGGGAAAATGCAAAGCTAATTTTTATGTGGTTCAACTATCATTTTAATCATATCAATAGCTACAGGTAGCATTAATAATCTTCCAATCTAACAAGATATTTAACATTTTTTATAAACCATGAAAGATATAAAGGAATTCTTTTTATGGCACAGATAATAGTTTTGTTGTGGTTTTTTTTAATGCTTGTTTTTACTAATTAAAATTATCTGATTTTCTCTAGAAGAATTCATTTGTCTTGCCTATATATTAAGAACGTATGCCTTCAAGATATTTTTTAAACTTATTATCATTCATGCTATCTGCATCTAAAGCATACATAGAAAAACAACAGTCTTCTACATCAATAACATAGTAGAACTTTCCTCATCTGAGGAAGTAATACTTATGAAATCACAGGTCTAATTTATATACTCATGATCTGTTAGACTCTCGATCTAGTAGTCATCCTAGACTCCTGTCTATCTCTCACTCCACATATCAGATCTGTTGCCAAGACCTATTGAATTCATCTTTGCAGCATCAAATGCGTACTCTCCTTCTCTCCTCTGATACTGACACCGCTTAAGTGCAGGACCCATCAACACATCCCTGGGTTATTCCTGGTGAGTCTTCTCAATTTAATTCCTCTCCCTACCCCATTTCATCTTCCTTTTAGCCACAAATGTGATTTTCCTGAAGTGTAGGTCCAATCATATCACTCCCATCCTTAATAAACTTTATTGGTTCCCTATTTCATCCAAATTAAACACAAAATGCTATATTTCATTTTCAAAGCCCTTCATAACCTAACCCCATCCACCCTTTTAGTCTCCTTATACTTTACTCCACAACACATGCAACAGTTTATAATAAGAGGCCTATCGACTGTTCTACTCCATCTCTCTGAGTATTTTCTCTGGTTGTCCCCATGCCTGAAGTGTTCTCCTTCCACAACACTGCTTGTTGATATCTGTGCGTTCCTTTAAGTTCTAACTAAAATTTCATCTTTTGCAACTTCTTTTAATTTTAGTCATTTTGTGGGGTTATTTCATAATTATACTATATAGTTAGCTTTTTATATACTTGTTATCATGTTGCCTGCTCCTTCAGATTGTAAGTTCATTGAGGGAAGGGAATATCTTATCTCCCTTCATTTTTTGTAAACCCAGTGCTTACCACAAGTGCTTGAAACATAAGAAGTACTGAATAAATATTCATTGACTGATTCATACACAACATAAAACATTACATATGTATTATATATAAAATGAAAACACAAAACATATTACTTTTTTAATTAAAATATAATAATATTCATGAACTCCAATGACAATTGCAGTAAAACATATTTTCTATTATTTATTTTCATTTTTTTTTCTTTTCAGTCTGTATTTGAGCTTAAACAAACTCTAGCTTATTCTATGAAATAATATCAGATGCTGTAACATTTTCACTTTAATTTGAGCAGTTATATATCTAAATAAAATGAGGTTACTTAATTATTAAAACAGAGTCAATAAAGGTTAAGGAAATTAAATTTACGTTTATTTAAATTTAAAAAAATCTGTAACCATATGTAACAGCAAGCAAGTAAGATTTTTTGTTTTTGTTTTTCTGGATTGAGTTTTAACCAATCAAGTACCTCTGATTGAGTCTTGACTTAGATTGAGGCAAGAGTCTTATCTTTGATTCAATCGAGAGTCTTTGATTGAAACAGTATATATGTATTGTATTGTTTGGAGGAGAGACCTCTAGCCTTCAGCAGAACTGAGAGAGAGAAATGAGTAGTTAGGGGAACTTACTTGTAGGGAGGCCTAACAGAAAAAACATGATGTTGGCACTCTGTCTGTTGATCTGTGATAATTCCTTAAACAGAAGTCCAGTCTGTTGGTCTTTATGCATGAATTGAAATGAAGTAATGTGTATAACTATTGTTATAACCCTATTAAGATTTGTTTTCCTAGAAACAGAAACTGTGGGCCAGAGCCCTTGGACCCTGCTGTCAGGCAGAAGCAGGAAAAGTTTGGAGTGGAACAGTCTCCACAAGCTGAGACAAGGAGAAAGAGCAGAGAATTAACTGTGCATGAACCCAGGCAAGAGCTGGGAGCAGTCGGCCCATGGAGGAGGAGCCTTGGGGTTTGGATGTCAGCCTCAAGTCAAGAGGAGAGAGGACTTTACTTCGACCTTGTGTATTGATTAAGGAGACTGTTCTTACAGTGACCTAGGGGTGGATGATGTGATATCTTTTGCTACCCTTTAAAGATGTGTCATGCTAGGGAAGACCCTAGCCTGTGATTCCCTGACTTAGAAGATGCAATTATAGATGCCATAAGATATACTGAGTGTCAGGAGTTATATGTATATATTAGATGATATGTTTTGCTTAAGGATGTTGCTATGAATGTTATTCTTTACTGAACAATATTCAATTCACTGCTGAAAAAATAGAGAGTTCATTATACTATGTTATTAGACCCTTAAATTTATTCATAGCATCAGTCCTTAGGTATGCTGTCATGATTAGTTTTAAACCATTCTCTAATTACATTTTTTTCTATTTGTTAGCCTAGGAACAGAGTCAAGATTGCAGAGTGTAAGCTAAAATCCAGCTGAACTCTCCCAATATTTACTTCCAAGCATTTTTAAAATAATTCCTCAAATCAAATTTTGGAGTAGTAAGTTCAATAAAAGATTGGAGGGCAAGATTTTTATAGCCTAGGAAAATTTAGGAGGTCCACAAAAGTGGTCTATAATGCAAAGGTGGCCAAAAGCCTGGAGTTGGGTAGAAGCATCAGTGGTAGGCTGTGACAGCAGCAGCAGAAGCTACAGGATCTTGTAGCACAAAGATGGTACCAACTCAAATAACTCATCAGAAAGAGATTGCAGGAACCTTTTGCTGGCAGGGGTTAGACTTTGCACTGATTACCAACTCTATTGTCCATAAAGAAGTTTTGGGTCATGGTTCCATGGCAGAAAGGTGTACTTGTGGTCATTCTCAAGGGAATATTGTTCCAGACCTAGAAAAGTGCTAGCATTTGTTACTTCATTGGAACAGAAGACCTTCTTGGATAAAGACATAGATCAGGAAAACAGTGATCATACCTCTTCCAGTATAACACAGTATAACTTGGAAGTACAAAAAATCTGCAGACCTCCAGGACATTTGAAGACATAAACTTAGAGGACAACAATGTGAAAACAATTCCAATCAAAGCCTCAAAAAATGCTAATTAAACTCCAAGTAAAGCTTGAAAGAAAAATGCTGATTAGAACCAAAAATTAGAAGAGTTAAAGATAAAAATTAGAGAAAAACTGAGAAAATAAGTGAGATTGATGCAGGAAAATTATGAAAATAAAATTAATAGATTGGTTAAAGAAGAATAAAAAATACTGAGGAAAATAAAACTTTAAAAAATTTGGTCTAATGATAAAAGAGGCAAAAATATTCACTTAAGAAATGAGCAGAGTTGGTCAAATGGATAAAAGAGTTACAAAAGTTCACAAAAGAAAATAACTACTTAAAAATTAAAATTAGGCAGGTGTAAGCTAATTACCAATTATGTGATATATATCTTTGGAAAAATAACTAACCTAAAAATAAATTGAGGAGGGATAATTTTAAAATTATTGGATTACCTGAAAGCCATAATCGAAAAGAAAGAGCCTAGATATCATATTTCAAGAAATTTTCAAGGTTAGATATCTTGAAAGTTTCAATCTAAAGGATAAGATAGAAATTAAAAGAATTTACCAATCACCTCCTGAAAGAGATCTCCCCAAAACCTTCCAGGAATATTATAGCCAAATTTGAGAGCTCCTCCATCAAGGAAAAATTATTGCAAGGAGCCAGAAGGAAACAGTGCAAATATCATGGAGCCACAATCAGAATTACACAAGATTTTGTAGCTTCTACCTTAAAAGAGCTGACAGGTTGGAGTATGATGGCAAAGAAGCTAGAATTGTAAGCAATAATAACCTACCTGGAAAAACTGAGCATAGCGTGTTATGCTTCAGCTGAAGTAAAAGGGGTATGGATGGTAACCATTATCTCAGACAAAGCAAAAGTAACTAAGTAAAACAGATAGTCAGGGAAACGACATATTGCTAAATGATACTATAGACCTAAGTTATAGATACATACATACATAATAGACATAAATTTAGATAGATATCAAAAGATAAATATAGATAGATAGGAAGTGTATTTGAGAAAGAACTCATTTTTCAAATATATAGTGAACTGAATTAAATTTACAAAAATAATGAATGGTCAAAAGATATGAACAGGCAGTTTTAAGAAAAAGAAATCAAAACTATCACAGTCATATAGAAATTCTCTAAATCATTATTTATTAGCTAAATTAGATATCTAACTAAAGCAACTGCAAAGTACCACTTCACAGATCAAAACTGACAAATACTGGAGGAAATGAGGGAAAGCATATCCTACTGGTTGATCAGTGAACTGTACAAATCATTCTAGAGAACAATCTGGAACTGTGCTTGAAGTACTATAAAACTGTGCATACTCTTTGACCCAGATATATCACTATTTAGTCTGTACCCCAAAAAGATCGCAGAAAGGAGGAAAGGACCTATGTGTACAAAAACATTTATAGCCGTTCTTTTTGTGGTCATCATGAAATGGAAATTAATGAAATTCCTGTCAACTGGGGAATTCCTAAACAATTTGTGGCATAGGATTGTAATGGAGTAATGTTGTGCTATAAGAAATGACAAGGAATATGGTTTCAGGCGAAAAAACACAGACAAACAAAAAATATGGCAAGCCCTATATGAACTGGTGCAAAGCCAAGTGAGAAGAACCCCAATATCCTTGAAGAATCTTGTGATTTGCCTAGGGTCACATAGCTCATAAGTGTCTGGGGACAGTTTTGAATTCAGGTCTTCCTGACTCCATGTCCAGTGAGCTAAAAACACTGTGCAACCTAACTACTTTCTTTTTAAATAAAAATTACAACATTATAAAATTAAAGCTTTCATTAATTCATATAAAAATTCCTTAGTGAATTCCTTTCAACACAAAATTATTGGGTTTGCACTCTATTTAGAGAATATTAATTTAGCAATGCTAGTTTTTGTGACTTTGGCCTTCTTTTCTTCATTTGTGTCTGCCATATAATATGCATTTAGTAATAAATTGATTAATAGGATGAGTTGACTTTTAAGGTCTTTTGCAGTTTTATAAGTCTAAGTTAATTAAATATTAATGTTGGCTATGAATTAAGTATCTCCTTTCTTGGATATCTCCAAGAATGCCCTAAATATCATTTATAAGGCAAAAAGAAAAGGGACTGGAATTTATAATCTCTTAGGATACTCTTTACTTCCACGGAATTATCTATTTTCATAAACAACTCAGCATCCCGTGAGATAGACCTTTCCTGTTGGCCTTCTGGGTTACCTTTGGCTGGAAACCTCTTTCACTCTGATGTTCTGTGGCTAAAAATGATTTAGAGAATTTTTATATGACTGTGATAGTTTTGATTTCTTTTTCTTAAAACTGCCTGTTCATATCTTTTGACCATTCATTATTTTTGTAAATTTAATTCAGTTCACTATATATTTGAGAAATGAGTTCTTTCTCAAATAAACTTCCTATGTATCTATCTTTATTTATCTTTTGATATCTATCTAAATCTATATCTATTATGTAGATATACATAGAACGTGATATGCATGGTTTCTACTCTAGACTTTGTTAAGAGTCCTTTTTACAGGTATTTTGTGGACTGTGAGGGAAGCACTAGAGTATATGCATCTTTCTACTCTGCCATCTTGGTTCTGCCCCAGAACTTTCCTACATATCTTCATTATTAACCTTCTTCAGTAGAGTACCCATCAAATTACTAAAACCATGAGTAAAAATTGTAACTATCCAAGGGAAGATGGTTATTTTTAATTATTTTGCTTTTTAAGTTCAAAATGAATTAATGGCTATTTCACTATGACTTCAATCCTTGAGAACTAAAATGTACCAGTAACTTAATTCCGTTCTGCCATATTCTATTAGACAAAAGAAATTAAAAATGTACTATTATGTAAAATATAGAAAAAATATAAATGGATTGTATTAAATGATGAATAAAATCATCAAAGTTAAGGGGTGGTGACACTATAAAGATATCAATAATTGGTTCCCAGCTGCGTGATATGATCTATTTTCTTTAGCTGGCTAATCCCAACAGGTCAAAACTATTGTTTTGTACTATTTCCACCTGTTTATTCACTGAATTTTAAATATTTTAAACATTTTAATAAATTGTACATTGTTTTACTTGTAACCTGAAACCATAATTATGAAAATGTTGACATTTTCAACTGAAATAGGAATAATTCAAAATATTTCTGTAGGTATTCAAAGTAACAGAGCAGTTAAGAAGAAATAAATTATTTTTATTTGTTTGGCATATTATTGATATACCAAAGGAAATTTTTTATAAATGTTATTTATTCATAGTAATTACTTTTAATCTGATGATTGCATATTTCTTTTAGCTATCAATTTACTAAAGAAGTCTACACCAGTGATATAAAACTTAAATAGAAAGTGAGGTAATAAACCATATAAAAGGATCTCTGTGGGCAGATATTGAAAACCAAATGTTAACATGATCTATGTTCTCTTGTACTTTTTGTTTTTTGTTAAATATGTTGCAATTTCATTTTGGTCTAGATTATTCAGAAAAAGAGAGGTTCAGCAATATGACTGGGGTTTCCTCTTTTTTTTAAGTGACCTACAAGATAAAAAAAAAAAAGTATAGGCAATTCATAAGCTCTTTGATAAATTTGAACTACATAATAAAGCTCATAAAAATTATTTTAAGGAATGGAATAAAGTTTACCTTCTTTATTAAGTACTTTCCCCATTGGTAATACAAATTAAAACTCTAAAATGAATTTATAGCAAATGTTTAACTTTTTTTTTTATTGGGAACTTCTTTGGTTTCCTGTTGAAACCTGTATATGACTTTCTAAAGTAATGCTTTTAAGTGAATAAAATAAATGCATAGGGATTACAAAGAAATCAGTCATTGAAGTAAACCCAAAAACATTTTTTAAGGTTCACAAACATCAATTTAACATTCTTTAAATCAGAGGTATGGAAAATATTTTTTTCAATAGTTACTTTATGTTATAAAAGTAAATGTTCTAAAATTCTAATTTTTCAAACTAACAAAATAATAACTTATTTCTCCTTGTTGTTATCTCTGCAGAACAGGTCTATGATTTAAACAAACTCATCCTGGTCTAAGAATCTTTTATTTTTTTTTAAATGGGGTGGAAGAGGCACCATATTATTCTTAGAATTCATTTTAAATCATGGGTAATAACAGTCCATGTTTAATTAGCTTATAAAGCATTTATTAATTAATTTCAGGGTTCTAGAATGCTTAATTATAGTAATTACTAGTTCTTTTTGTTATTTATTTTTGCAGTAACTATCCCATTTAATATTCAGGTCCATAAAGTAAAGTATTTTAATTTTTGTCAAGATATATAGTTTTTCTCTTTCTTTTATTCCTTCTTTCTTTTTCAGAAGGCATATAAAAGCAATCCTCAAAGGCAGACCATGAAGAATGAACACTATAATTTGCTGTCATATGTGAAATAAGGCATAATTTGAATTTGAATTTCTACAACACTGTATTTTTAATAATATTAATCCAGTGTTTTGTTTTGTTTTTGTTTTTTCTTTAGTAACTCTTTTCTAAAATTGAATGTTTAGAATAATAAGTATTTACTTCTATAGTACACGTGGTTGGAGCATGTTTAATTTCATTATAGACTAAAAATAGGAGAATATGCTGAACTAATTGCTAAATTTATTCTTGAGTGATATGTTTTGTATTCTGTGGCATATGTATTTATTCAGGGTAAAAGGCCTTTTGTGACAATTAAATTCGCAGGACATATTTTGCTACATTTTCTTAAAAACTTATTCCTCAAAAATTATTATAATCACATTCATATCCACCAAAAAAGGAATAAAGCAAGAATAGCCATCAAGACATGGAAAATTTCATAGGAAACAACATCTAAGAAAGGCTACAGTAGAAAAAGTATATTGGATTTAAATGTGCATACAAAAATGTTCCCAGACTAAGCAAGCAAATTGAGTTAGACATTTCACTTAAGAAAAAGAGATTAAATTTCTTAAGTACAACCAAGACTTAGAGGGATGAGACCTCAAATTGTAATATCAATCTGGAAGGATTTACTATATACAAAAATAAATGGGAAAAAAAGAGACTTTTATTGTGTCTCCTAGTTTCAGGCATTGTGCTATGCTTTATAAATATTTGCTCATTTGATCCTCAGAAATATTCTGCGATGTCGGTGCTGCTATAATCTTCATTTGCAGTTTAGTAATCTGAGACAGAAAGAAGTAAAGTGATTTTTTCTTGGTGACATAGCTAGTAATTATATGCAGCAGGATATAAAATAAGATCTTCCTGATGTCAGGTTCAGTGCTCTCTCTTCTACACTATACAGCTACCTAGTAGGGAAGAAAGAAGAGCTAGGAGAAAGTATGCTTAGGTAAGAAAATTCAGTATAGGCCATTTAAAACGTGAAAATCTGTTGAGACTGTCATACATATGGGCAGAAATTCGTAAGGAAGGATTTAAGCAAAGAGTGATGCTTCTCCTTCAAGGAATGTTTTATTTTTGTTTTAATCTCTCCCTTTAATTCATATGCAGAACTCAAGAATTTAAGGAATTTCTACTCCTAAACCAGAAAATTGTTTGGAATAAGAATGGTATAAATCCCTAAACATAAATATTAAGAAGATCAATCAAAATATCTATGGGTTCTACATAGCTTGTAAAGTTATGGGTTCAAAAGAGCTTAGTTTGATCTCTAGAGGTTAAAATACTCCTTATGAAAAGAAAAGACAATCCAGAATTTATGCCATGGAAGTTGATGGACTCTTCTTATGAGGAGAATAGAAAGTGAAAGCTTTTGGTAGCCAGATACCATATAAGCAAAGAGCCCACCATGTTCACTGAAAGAGCTGACACTAAAATCTCTGAGTTAAAATTGATGGAAACTACAATGGAAGCTTGAGATCATAACTACAGCAGTCATTTATTTGGCACGAAATTTATGCAAATTCAAAATACAAGAATACACATAAAAACTAAAGTACAGGAAATGGTGAAAATAGTATTTTCAAGCTGTATCTAAAGATGAACTTGCAGCTATTTGTCACTGGATCATAGGTCTCTATTCTCAAGAAAAACAGCAGATGCTTCGTCATATTTATCAACTGCAGCAGCCACCATCTTATGTCAACACCTCAAGTTGTCTTAGTAAAACAGTCTCAAATTTCTACATAATCACAGTTGTAGAATAAAATGTCCCAGTAGACAGTACAACAACAGCAACAGCAGCAAACAAAACAATCTAATAAAACATCTTCCTTGGTCTATAACTCTCCTCAGTCAAGTTAAAGGATGAGGAATTGTTTTTCCTAAGGAAATCAACAAAGCAGTAAAATTGCCCACATCTAAAATCATCAAAACTGTGACAACAAGACACTTATCTTTACATATGTAATGGTAATTTAAATGAAAAATCTTTCATATTCATTAATGGGCCCATGTGACCTTCCTGGGTCACATGGAAGCCTGAGTTACAGGAGTCTAAATTACATGAAGCCTGTGGTGGGAGGAGTTTGCTGAATGGACAGAATAAAAAGAGGTACAGCTAGAACAGAGCTGAGAGGAAGTTAGTCTTGAGAGCAGTCAGAGCTTGGAAGGAGGCAGGCTGCTGGCTAGTGTGAGTGAAAAAGATTGTGATTTTGTTTAAGAGTGCTTGCTTGTCATTTCGCTAATTGGGCAGGTTTGTGTGAAGCCAGCAACGGGAAGGCTTGAGGATGGTGTTGTTCTCTGCATTGTTAATGTGTACAGATTTTTGTTACTATGATGAATTTGGCTTTCTAGTATCTAAACAAATATTTTGGTTCCGGCTTCCATGTGGAGAGTCTATGGTATTTCCCAATTCAGAATTGTACCTGGATGTTCATAACCACACTAGGCACTGTGAATATTGTGTTAGTGCTACAACATCCATTTCCAGGATGTAAACCAAACCTCACAGCTTTAGTTTTAAAGAGAAAGGACAAGCTGACCAGTCTTCCTGACTCCAGGTCTATCCCTCTATTTACTGTGCCACCTAGCTGCCCATGAATTCCTATACATATAGAATTTTTTTTTTTTACAGTGTAAATGTAACATCACATAGTGAATTTCATTTTAATTACAAATTAGACTGCCTCAGTTGGTTACCTACCCAAATATATGAGCGTTGGTGATGGCAATACCTCCTTTTGGGGAGGATCCAGACTGGCCAGATATCATTACACTCCTAGCTATGTGTGTGGTTTTCTGAACTTCAATATTCAAAATACTGTGCCTTGATGTTTTTTCAATATTGGATAGCTACATTTCCACACTTTGTTGCTTTTCTATTCCCTTTTGTTCATTTAATTCCCTGGATCCATTAGAATATATACTCTTTGTAATAGGGTGCTTGGGTGCACGTACTTGGACCCCAATTCTAAAATCACATTTCTCTTTAAAAATCACATTTCTTCCTAGCCTCAAAACACTGTACCAGGCAGTTTCTCCCCAACTCAAGGACACAACCTGCCCTAGCAAAACTTTTATCTCTTTTGCTGATATGGGAGCCAGCTGCACCTACAGAATTTATTAGTCTGAAACATCTGTGTACTAGCTACACTGTGTACTGGGTCATAATGACATTTACTACTCACTGACCAATCATATGTATCCTAGACTTTAACATACCTATACTCCCTGACATTTATCTTGTCTAACAAGACATTGATCAGAGGAGCCTGATATTCCTTAGTCAGTCCTGACTGCTGGTTGACTTAGTGATATTTCAGGCATAAAACAACACTTCCATGTAACCACACCATCCCCCTTGGGTTATTTCCCAATGAACCCTGGGTAACATAACTGCAGTAGATACCTAAAGCACATGTTCCTTTCAGAACTAACTACTCCCTAATCCTACCCTAAATCACCTGGTTAGCATATTTGGTACATGTTTTAATATAGAATATCATAAATAAACTTTACATATATCTTTCTAAGGTTGCAGGTTCCTGAAGACTTCTTGCTAGTTGAAAAATGTGTAATAAATCTGTACCTTGACCTCAACAATGCTTGAGTCCATGAACTCTTTCCCAGACACCCTACACAGTCTTGAAATTCCTGTATGTCTATCTCTCTAGACCTCATCACTTGAGGGAAGAAATTATTTTTCTTTTTTTTAACTTATATTTGTATCGCCAGCACTTAGCAAATTTTGTTGGATGAGGTAAGAGCTTAATGAATGATTTTTAACTACCAAGTAAAAGCAAGCACACTTGTAGGGATTCATGAGCTATCTTTTTTTTTTCAATGCCTATGGATTCACAAAATATGTAATAGTGGGAGTTTTTTCTATTATTACAATATGCAAAAGAGGATACTCCTGGTTCCATATCCAGAGGTAGTAAGACTGTGCAATAGATGGAGCTCTAGACATAGAAACAGGAATTTGTTGTGTCAAACACTTCTTGACCCCATTTCAGGTTTTCATAGCAAAAATACTCTAGTCTTTTTCATTTCCTTCTCAAGGTTATTTTATAAATGAGAATCCTAGGAATTCAAATCCAACCTCAGACATCTACTTATTAGGTCTGTAATCGTGGGCAAGTCACTTAAACTCTGATTTCTTCAACTGTAAAATCAGGATAATAATAGTCCCTACCTCTCAAGGTTGTTCAAGGTTGTTGTGGAGATCTAATGAGATAGTATTTGTAAAGCACCTACCACAGTGATTCTGAATAGTATGAGTTATATATATGTTGTTATTTTCGTCATACTAAGAACTTAGATGAAAAAGCATTGGTAAGGAACATTTTCTCTCCTTTAATGGTATTTTTTTTTTTTTTTTTGCAATTACATGTAATGACAATTTTCAACATTCACTTTTATAGGGTTTGGTTTTCCAAATTTTTCTCCATCAATCCCATCCCACCTCCTTCCTTAAGACAGCAAGAAGTGTGATATAGATTGTACAGAACAATCATGTTAAATATATTTCCATATTAGTCATGTCGTAAAAGAGGAATGAAAAAAAGAAAAAAAAACACAAGAAAGAAAAAAATGAAAATAGTAAGCTTCTGTTTACATTCATGTTCCATGATTCTTTCTGTGGATATTGATAGCATTTCATATCATGAGTCTTTTAGAACTGTCTTAGATCATTGTATTGCTAAAATTAGCAAAGTCTATCAGAGTTGATCATCACTCACTGTTGCTTTTACTGTGTACAATGTCTCCTGATTCTGCTCACATCACTTAGAATCAGTTCATGTAAGTCTTTCCATTTTTTTCTGAAATCTGTCTGCTCATCATTTTTTATAGTATAATAACATACCATTATATTCATATACTACCACTTATTCAGCCATTCCCCAATTGACGTGCATCCCATGAATTTCCAATTCTTTGCCACCACCAAAGACACTACTATATATATATATATATATATATATATATATATATATATATATATATATATTTTTTTTTTTCATACATGCATATCTATTTTTATGATCTCTTTGGGATACAGACCTAGTAGTGGTATTGCAGGATAAGAGTTTTATGTGTAGTTTTGCACTTTTTGGGTATAGTTTGTAATTGCTCCCAGAATGGTTGGATCAGGTGACTCCACCAAAAATGCATGAGTGTTCAATTTTCCCATATCTTCTCCAGTATTTAACATTTTCCTGTTTTGTCATGTTAGCCAATCTCATAAGAGTGAAGTGGTACCTCGGAGTTGTTTCAACATGCATTTCTCTAATCAATAGTGATTTGCAGTGTTTTTTCATATGACTCTAGCTGGTTTTAATTTCTTAACTTCTTGTTTATATCCTTTGGCCATTTATCAGTTGGGGAATGAGTTGTATTCTTATAAACTTGAATCAGATATCTATAAATTTTAGAAATGAGTTCATTATAAAAAATGTTGACTATAATATTTGTTTCCCAGCTTTCTGTTTCCTTCTTATCTTGGTTATGCTGGCTGTGTTTATGCAATTTTTTTTTTAAATTAATGTAATCAAAATTATCCATTTTGCATTTCATAATGTTCTCTATCTCTTGTTTTGTCAAAAATAGTTGTCTTCTTCATAGATCTGACTGGTCAACTGTTCTTTGTTCCCCTAGTTTCCTTATGTTATCACCTTTATGTGTAAATCACATGTACATTTTAACCATATCTTGGTATGCAGTATGAGATGCTGGTCTCTGCCTATTTCCTGCCATAGTATTTTCTAGATTTCCCAGAAGTCTTTTGTTTTTTGTTTTTTTGTTTTGTATTGTTTTTTATTTTTTTTGTTTTTTTGTCAAATCTTTTGTCAAAGTTTTTATCCCAGAATCCAGAGTCTTTGTCTTTATCAAACAGTAGATTACTACTGTCATTGACTACTGTGTCTTGTTCATCTAACCTGTTCTACTGATCCATTACTCTATTTCTTAACCAGTAGCAGGTAGCTTTTGATGATTTTCATTTAATATTATTGTTTTATATCTGGAATGGTTAGGCCACCTTCCTTTGCATTTCTTTCAATTAATTTCTTTAATATTCTTGAACTTTTACTTTTGCAGATGAATGCTGTTACTATTTTTTTCTAGTTCTATAAAATAACTTTTTATAGTTTGCTTCACATGACACTGAACCATTAAATTAATTCTGGTAGAATTGTCATTTATTTGTCTATTTGCTCAGCCTACTAAAATAACAATTACTATCTTTTTAAGTGGTCAGTCTGATTTTTTTGGTGTGAAAAGTGTTTTGCAATTATGTTCATATAGTTCCTGGTTTTATCTTGGTAGGTAGACTCCCAAATATTTTATCCTGTCTCTTGTTATTTAAAATAGAATTTCTCTATCTCTTATTGCTGGGCTTTGTTGATAATGTGTAGAAATGTTGTTGATTTATGGGGTTTATTTTATATTCTGTGATTTCACTAATGTTGTTAATTATTTCATATAGATTTTCTTTGATTCTCTAGGATTCACTAAGTATATCATCAAATCATCTGCAAAGAATAGTACTTATTTTAAGTTGGAAAATTTTTCTACTCTCTCTTTTTTGTAGGTTCCTTTGCTCCAGAATCCATTTAGAGACTTGAATTAATGGTGTTTCCATGGAAAACTGGGGAGAGTTCAGGCAACTTCCTGCTTTTCTCTGCCATTTTGGCTCTTCCCTTATGAGGAACATTTGAGTGAAGAGTAAATAGGAGAGAAATGGAAATGATTTTGCCTTCATTTTAGACTAAACATTACCTTGGCAAAAAGAAGAAATGAATTACAAATATGGGAAGGGGAACAAAAGCTTGGTACTGAAGAAAGGTATTGAGGATGATTCATGAAATGACAGGGAATTTCAATTTTCCAGAAATCTGCTGGAGTTGTTTCTTTCTGACAAAAGCAGAAAGGGTGGTATACCGCAAAACTTTCTTAATTGTAATTTCTGCCTTCAAAAAGCAGAACAATTAAAAAAGAAATATTTATATTCTGGATCTGATTATAACTAATAGTAACATTTCTGAAGAGCAATGGTAGGAATATTTGGGACAAGTGAGATTGTGATAGATAAGGAGAAGAAATCCAGACATGATCAAACATACATACAGTATTTTGATAGAATAGGTTTGAAATGGTTGAGAGGAAGATGACGTATTGTAGAATATAGTGGGCAAACATTCTTCAGGTGAAATTAACCTGAGAGTGGTTAGGGAATTCTCAAAATGAAATGTTGAAATCTCAAAGGATTAATATTACTGCTCTGGAATAGAAGACATCATGGTAACTGACAACAAGTAGTAGGTAGAACTGCTTATTATTATTTTGTTTCTACTTTCTTTGCCAAGAATTACTATATTTGAATTGGAAAGAACAGAACAAAAGAAATTACAAACAGAATTGATATTTAAAACAAGTAAGAACAAAATAGGATAGCTGGAACTTCATCTGAAGAATTTGTATCATCTGCCCAGAACTTATTCTTATACGCAGAAAAGAGTAAAGGTGTGATTATTGAACTTCTGTCTGTGATTGAAAAACTGTGGAGAATGGGAGAAGTACTGCAGGATTTTAGAAAAACAATTGTAAGGAATTCCAAGAAGAGAGTGAAAAACTAGTGGTCAATTAGCTTGATTGTGAATATATAAAAAAGAAAACCATAGTTGGAAATAAGAGATACACAAGAATAAACCATGACAGACTACTCAGATTTCCTTTTTATGACAGGGTCCCAAATGAATAGATCAAAAGACTGCTATTGATATAGTTTACCAAAGTTTTAGTGAATTTTTCAATAAATTCTCTCATTATTTATGTGGAAAAGATTAAGAAGATTGCACATATGAGAGAAATTTTTGCCACAGAATAGAGAAGACAGTGCTACTGAAGATCATTCCTGTGAGACACAGATGCGAACCTTCACTGGGATTTTGTCACATTTTAGTGAAATTTTAATGAGAGGAATTTGCACTTTGAGAGGTGACCTTCTCTAAAGAGTGTGACATTTCCACGGACAGTGTTCTTCTTCTGTAAAATGAATATGTGAGTTACTAGGAACAGTTGGCATCCAGTATGAAAGAGAGAACATAGGTCTGGAGATAGAATATCATAACTTTAGGGATGAAGACTGATGTAATGATGGTGGGGGAGATGTAAACTACACAATTTGGGGCATGATCAAAAAATAAGAATTAGGGAAAATTATAAAGAAAGAGAGAAAGAAAGAAGGAAGGAAGGAAGGAAGGAAGGAAGGAAGGAAGGAAGGAAGGAAGGAAGGAAGGAAGGAAGGAAGGAAGGAAGGAAGGAAGGAAGGAAGGAAGGAAGGAAGGAAAGAGAGAGAGAAAGAAGAGACCTTGCAATGACCTATAAATACATTAACATTGAAACTAGATAAAAGAAGGAGCTCACTTCTTGAATATCAGAAGTTTTTCTCTCATGAGGAACACCAAGAGACTAATGAAGGTATGAACTTTGAATGGCCTGTTAATCAGAAAATAAAATTCAAAATCAAGAGATGGAAAAGGAAACAATGAGGACAAAGCAAAAGCAAATGTTCTTAAGGAAAGGAATATGAGAATGTTACTAAAATAATAGACTAGAAGATGTGAAGGAAATTTTTTAACTATTCTCATAACTGAATAAGAGAAAAGAAATAGCAAAAAGAGAAATAATCAAATAAAGGAAAGAGAACTACAGAAAATTTGTATGCATAGTATGTATGTTATGGTATTGGTATGTTAGATAATGAGAGTAAGAAATTAAAGAGGGTTTATGATAATGCATTAATTCCATATAATATGAGGACTAATTGTAGGGTCAAAGTTCTGACTTAAAAGAGAAAGGGAACAAAAATAAACCTAGAAAAAAGGATGAAGGGAGGGAAAGAAAGAAGAAATGTGAACTAAAGTGCTTTAAATATATTTGGATTTGAAACTGGTTGAATGGACAGACTTTAAGACTCAGTCAATAGTTGACTGTGAAATTGGCAGGAGGTATCCAGTAAAACACACAAGGGAATTGTTTTTATCCCTGTGTTTAGTCCTGTAGTCTTTTATTAGTGGCTTTGATAAAGACATAGAAGTTATGGATATGAAAGTTACATAAGAAAGTTACAATGCTAGGAAGTATAGGTATAGAATAAGAATATAATTATATCTCAACAGGGTGTAATATTGGGATGGATGTAACAAGATATCATTTAATGCAAATAAACATAACATATTACATGTCACAAGTATAAATTGGAGAAAACATGACTAGATAGCAATTTTTTTGAACTAGATCTGGGCATTTATTGATTATAAACTCAGTATGAGTCAACAGTGTCATATGTGACCTTGAACCACATTAAGAGTGGTAAACCTTCCAGGAATAAGGATGTGATAGTCCTATTTTACTCTCACCATATCATATGCTCATGCAGAGAATTGTGTTCATTTACAGGCAGTTTAAGGAGGGTATTGGCACTCTGGAGAGCACCCAACAGAGGCCAAACAGCGTAGGGAAGAAATTTGTATCCCTAACATTTAAACATTATTGGAAGAAGATGATGTGCTTAACCTGGAGAAAAGGAGAACAGGGGTAAGCACAGAAGTACACTCATGTACTTTAAAAACTGCTATGGGAAAGAAGGCTTAGACTTGTTCTTTTTGTCCCTTGGGTACAGAACTGTGTTTTGCTTGAATGAAGTTGGATCAGGGTGAGAGGGGGTTGGTGTGAAATACTGTTGACTAGAGCTGTTCAAAATAAATTAAACTGCTTGGGGAGGTAGTGGATTCTTGACAACTATCATGTTGTTTCTGAAATCTTCTCCAACCTACCTATAACCTGATTCATTTTTACATAGTGCTAGCTACATCTAGGAGTGTACAAAAAATGCTCTCCACCGTGTCCCTCTACTCTGTGGATAAATACTGATTCTCAGTTCTCCATTATAGAAATATGTAGCAATGTATATGCTGACGCTGCTATCTTACTGAGTTTCTGGAGAGAGGGAAAATCGGTCTCAGTGGGATTTTTAAATTCTAGCAGTTGGTTAAGTAAGTGAAAGTACATCAGTAAGAAAGCAGGAATTCCTACAATATACCAACTTCTAGGGATCAAGGATAGATCCAAGAAAGTGCAACCTGGACCATGGTTTAAAAATAATAATAATAACATAATATTCCCCTAGACAACCTTTCATGAGGTGATCATTAAATCATTCTTGAAAGTTCACAAAAAACTAATCCAACTCTTTAAAAAAATTGGACAAGCCAGTAAATAATTATTATATCTGCTTAATGGCATGCTGATAACATACCTAAGAATCACAAGCAGACTTAACAAAATCTAGTATTGCTGTCATAGGCTATCATTTCAAACTTCACTATACTTCTTGTTTTTGTAGAGCAGGATGTATTCTGTGACCAGCATAATTTTCATTAGGCTAAGGGGTAAATTTTCATGTATCTACAATATGATCCCTGATTAAAGGATAGATTTTAAGTACATGCCTATAATTTTCTAAGAAGAGCAAAACCTAGCATCTCTGGTACGTTAGTACCTTCTTAAAATTAGAACTGATGCTTTTCAAGGATCTGAAAAATTTAAGAAATTTACCCTTCATGATTAGCCAACTAAAACTTTAATTAGGCAATTCGCAAACAATAAAAAGTATTTTTGAAATAGCAATAATTTTTCTTCATGATTTTCTGAAATTTCCGAGTTTACCTGATGATGCTAAAATCTCTATTGTTTTATCCTTCTTACCTTAATTAATACTGATAAAATTAGGGTTCTGACAGGCCAATACATAGATTGTAATGTGGGGTAGGGAGAGGGCAAATGGGTATATCAGTATCACTAAGATTTACCCAAGATTTAAAAAAAAAATGACGTTATCTTGGTGATTCACCCTCAAGTTCTGGAGTCCTTTGTTCTATAATTAATTGGTTATATTTGGAATTAACTCCTGAAGGACTGGAGAGCAGAGGAGGAAGGAGGAGAGGAAGAAAGGAAAGGGAAGAGAAGAGAGAAAAAGAAGAGAAGAAAATGAGAATAATGATGATGTGGATGTGGAAAGATGAGATATACTTACACATATAGATTTGATGTAAATGGAGATATAGATAAACCAACAGTTCTAAGTGGGACTGAAAGTCAGTTAATCCAATTTATGGGGAGATCATCTTAGTAGTGATGTGAAGTTCAAGAGCAACATAGGGATCAATGTAAGTGTTCTAGAGAGTAGTTATATATATATATATATATATATATATATATATATATATATATATATATATATATATATATATATATATATACATCACCTAGGTTGAGAAGTGGATAGAAAGTAGGGCCAGGAGTCAGGATTACTCTTCTTCATGAGTTCAAATCAAGCTTAAGACATTTATTGATTGTGTGACCCTGAAAAAGTCATTTAACCCTGTTTGCTTCAGTCACCCTCACACTGTTCAGCTGCTGGAGTTGAAAAAGAGGAAAGAAAAGATGCACTAAAAGTTGACCTACTTACCATGGCAGGTAGAGATCCCACCCTATATTCAAAATATACAAAAAAAATTGTACAATTACTTCTTCAGAGATGATTTCATTCACCATTGGTACATGGAAATGTGGCCATACACATAAACAATGCAAAATTCAGCAGAGCTGAAAGACAAATAGCTCTATTTGTTAGAGAGCTCAGCAGACACTGAATCCAAATAGCAGTCTTGAATAAAATAAGGATGGCAAATGGAGACCAGCTTACCAAAGTCAAAGCTGGACACATATCTTTCTGCAGTGGCCAGTAGGATGAGAATGACCAGGAAACTGGAATAGATTTTGCAGTCAGATCTAAGCTAGTCAGCAAGCTTATGTTTCACAAAAAGAGTGACTAATAGACTCATATTGCATTTGCAACTTGCTGAAAGGTGACACAACGCTATCACCAGTGCATATGTTCCCGCATAATGAAATTTAATGAGGTCGAAGAAAGATGTTATGAAGACCTGGAGACCTTCATCACTGATGTGCTAAAGGAGGAAAAACTTGTAATTCTGGGTGCTTTTTATGACAGAGTAGGAATAGACCATTAGACATGATATGGAGTCCTTGGGAGTAACAAAATTAGCAATAGCAATAGTCACTTATTACTGAAGATCTGTGCATCTCATAAGATTCTCATCACCAACACTGTCTTGCATTTACCAAAATGCAACAAAATGTCACGGATGTATCCTTGCAGCAAGCACTGACATTTAATAGACTATGCCACTGTAAGGAGAAGAGACAAGTAGGATGTGAGAGTGATAAAGACTATGTGAAACACAGAGCGCTGGGCCAATCATAGACTATCCTCCCTAAGCTACACATTCACATTCACATAAAGCAGCTGCCCCAAGGCAAGACAATAGCTAGGATACTCAGAATCAACCAATCAGAGTGCTTTCTCTCTATATTAACAGTTTATTACTGACCTGGAAGAAAAGTTCAGGTGGCATACAGTTAGCAACAGTGAAGCAAAAAAGTCAAGAAAGTCTCTTTCAGAGACTTAGTGGGCAGAACAGCATCTGCTCATCTGGTCCACAACACTTGAAAACATCAGTTAGTTTGATGAAGATGATGGAAATTTTCAAAAGCTGCTATGTGAAAATGAGAACTCTATAGGGTTTAACAGCATCTCTGTTCACCTGTCTCTGAGATGGCAGTGTTTTAACTCCTTAAAAAGTAAAATGCAAGCAAAGCTCAGAAAGGCAAATGAGAGTCAGTTTTTATAGCTGTAGTAATAATCCAATCACCTTCTATGATGCTCTGAAGGCTGTTTCTGATTTAAAGACTTCTGGTGCATTTCAAGTTCTCAGAGCTAATGGACCCACACTGCTCAGTAACAAGGTCAAAATCCTGGAGAGAGGTGATTAACACTGTCCTCTTAAGGAATTGTCATCAACCAATGCTGAATCCATTGACCGTATACCTCAGGTGAAAGTCACTCCCTCTTTAGCTACCTTCCAACTGAGGATGAAGCATTGAATGACATTAGGTTTTTCTTGTGTGGCAAAGTATCTGGGGCTGATTCTATTCCAACCGAGATGTACAAAGCAGGCATTCCACTGTATGTAGAAAAGCAGACTAAAATTTTCCGTGTTATATGGCAAGAGGAAATTATCCTCCAGGAGATCAAGGATGCCTCCATTTTCTATCTCTATAAAGAAAAAAGGAAACATTATCCTGTGGCAATCTCATGAGCTTTGTCATTACTGGCAATATCCTTGTCAGATTCCTTCTTAATTAGCTGATCCTTCACCTGGAAGATGACCACATACTTGAAGCTAGTATGGCTTGAGAAATGTTCAAGAAATGGTTGAAAGGGTGTTTGCTGACCAACCACTCTAGGAGAAACACCAAGAATAGAACAGAGCTTGGTTAACCTGACCAAGGAGATTGCTATCATCAATTATGAGGGTATGTGGGAGATTATGGAAAAATTGGCTGCCCACAAATTTTTATCAGTGCTGTATGCCAGTTTCATGCTTGGACAGGTCCTAGATAAAGGATGATGCTTTCACACTTTCCCAGTCACCAAAGAAATGAAACACTACTATGTGCTTTCTCCGAAGGTTTCAGCTTGATGTTTTCTGTGTTGTTAGAGTCTTCAATGAGGTTGAAAATGGCATCAAGGTTAGCTATGGAAGTGATGGCAAACTATTTTACCTTGAAAAGACTATAAACCAAGACTAAAATGGAGGGAGAGTTGGTATGTGATTTTATTTACAAATTATTGTGTATTCAGTGAAGCCTCTGAGGCTGAGATGCAACAGATTATGGATCAGTTCTTTGCCACTTACACTAATTTTGGCATGACAATTAACATGAAGAAAACAGATATTTTCTACCAGCCAACACCACACAATTCATACACAGAACCATTGGTTACAGAAAAACAGAGAAATTTCAAATGCTGTGGGTAAGTTTACTTACATTGGCAATATACTTCCAGGGAGGTTCACATAGAAGAAAAGGTTGATGCATACATTGTCAGAGCTAGGTCAGCATTTGGGACTCTCCAAAAGGAAGCATGAGAGAGAAGAGATATTAGACTGCCAATCAAACTGAAGGTCTATGGAGTAATTGTGCTGATCTCATTTTTGTATACTTGTGAAAACTGGACAGTATATCAGCTCCGTGTCAGGAAATCAAAATACTCTCATTTGAATTGTCTCAGGAAGATTCTGAAGATCACCTGGCAGCATAGCATCCTGTACACTGAGGTCCCCTCTTGAGCTGAACTGTGAAGTATTTAAACTACTGTAAAAAATATAATTCCAATGAACTGGCCCTCAATGTCTAACATATGTTTACCTAAAAAGATTATTTTACAAACAACTAGAACAAGGCAAGAACTCACAGAGAGGTCAAGAGAAGTGATACAAGAGACCTCTGAAGAATTGTAGTATTGATTGTCAGATATAGGAGACACGGTGTGGCATGTCCACATCACAGAGGGTGATGTGCACTATTGGCAAATCATTATCTCAGTAGCACAAAGGAAAAAAGATGTAGAAATCTAGAGACATCTCCATTCCAAATGTTCAACTCAATTATATTCACTGGAACTGTGGTGGATCTTTCTCAGCTCATATTGGACTGATTCACCACAGTCCAATACAATTTATCTTAACCTCAACATCATGATGTCATTGACCCTCTTCTAGTATGAAGGATTCCAAGATATTTTAGACAGTGTTAAGCACATATAACAATGTAGGGGAAATGTATGTTCAAAAAGACTATTGATTTTAATTTACTTTAAACAGTATATGTCTTGATCTGTTTTTCAATCTATGTGCTTTTCAATTGATCTGTATCATCTTAAGACTAACAATTAGTATGCATATTTACTTAAAGAAGCCCAGGTATACAACACCAAGGCTTTTAAGCAGACACTTCATCTGAGTTATTTGCATAAAGTTATGGATTTTAAATGCATCTTGGAGTTCTGTTTATCATTTGGACTCAATGCAAGATTATTGGACCCTGGAGCCTGTGTATACCTACTTTCAAGTATCTCAAAGTACAAGTTATTTCTGTTTCTCTAATATTTCACTATATTCTACTTAATGCTTGGGCTTAGAAGTATGTTGTAGATCTAGGTCTCATGCTTCTGGCTTAGTTAAATCTGTTTATGCATACACTGTCCAAAAACTTCACTTTGTATTAGTGGAGGATTCTGGGAGGTATTCCAAGGGAGCTCCCAACAGAGCAAATTTTGTTAATCTAGTATGAAGTATTCTATTACTGTAAATAATCCTCCGCCTGCCAGGAGGTTTACGCCACAAAGGAGAACACTAAGTTGTTGCATAGTTCCAAGCTGAAATAGACATAATACTCCTTTCAGTTTCTCTTTCCAGGGTTTCTTTGGCTTTGCACTTTAGCACCACCTCCATCCCACCATCCTTGTTTCACATTATTTGTCTGAAAGAATATAGAGTGGCTGGTGGTTATCTCCAATTGTTTTTTTTTTTTTTTTTTTTTTAAGGGGAGAGAGGCTGGGGAGGGAACCACCTCCATTTCCATATACTACCTACTGCTTTTTATTGCTTCCTCAGATGTGAGCAGCAGTCCATGGAAAGAATCTGAATGAAGCATATAACATCATTACTATTAATGGGCTTAGAAAGCACAGTCTGTGAAAATACACTAGTTCCATAGGAAGGGAAGAAAAAAAGAGCAGAGCTTTTACCACACATCATTCAAATGATGAATGAACATACTGAGCTATTTCTACAAGAGAGATGAACAGTCTGAAGTAAGGGAGGTTGTTCAGGCAGACTGCATCAATGAAACCAATACTCAAGAAAGATGAGTGCAGTACCATCCTGGATCAGTATTAATGATGCTTAAAATGCATTCTTGAATATACACATATGCTTACAGTTTCAGAGAGATGGGAAGGCTTGCTATCCTCTGAGATTTTTTTAAACTAATAGATTAGTGCAAATGACTGCTTCCGTTTAGCTTCATAACTTAACTAATGTAAATTGAAAAAGTTTGGTTATAGTTTGACAAATGATCCTATGCACAGCAAACTCTCTGAACCATATTTTTTTTTTTTTTTTTTATCTAGAGATGTACCAAAATACCTGAGAATAATTTAGGCAGCTGACCGACTATTTCAATCTCATTCAAAGACAGGACCTTTGGCCATTTGCTTTCCTTCTTTCCACTTGAATACATTCATCGAGAAGACTGCTGTCCCTATTGATGTCAGCATCCCTTCTCAAGAGGTTTCTAAATAGATAATTGGTACACAACAAGCATTTTGTGACACAAAGGAGTGAATGCTATAAACTATAAAACATTCCCCAATTTAAGTACTTAAGCAATATCATCACAGAACTCCGCCATGAGATAAATTCAGTTTCAGGGGAGGAGAGGTGAAGAGAATCATGAGAATGGAGTTTTGCATGCTATGGTTTACAGATGATTAAATCTGATCATTTATGAGGACAGAAAACGAAATTTATATATCAAATAGAGTAAGTGAAAGGCAAGATTTCTCCTGCCACCTCTGCCCTACCGATGTTCTCAGTTTTGTCCTAAAGATCACTACACATTCACAATAATGCAGGGTTTATTTTAAAGCTATTCTTCCAGTTACTAGTATCAGGTCCTACTGATTTTCTATACCATGCAATTTGTGGGAAATCACTATTCTTACTTATATAGTTTCAAATGTTGACAGTATTGTTATCTATGAAGAATGTCTTAACTTGTCAGAACTAGGATTTATAGGATAGCTTAGATAGGATATTTAGAGAGCACAACATGAAGGTAAAGATTTCCGTGATATAACTCAGAAAAAAGGACAAACAACAAAAAAAGTTGTTCTTGGTTTAGTAGTATAAAACATGGAAACAAGTTGTCTATTTAGTCTGAGAATTATATGAAAATGTCCTTAAATATGGTTTTACATGTGTCTATAGAAATTAAAACATCCATAAGAAAATGTCTGTAAAATCAGAAATAACGTAGAAAATACCCTTAATTAATATTAAGTCAGAGGTTGTCCTTAAGAAACAGTACTGATTCATTCATGTATTTTACAAGAATTCACTTCTTCTCAAAAATACATATTAGTTACATACTATATTCTGAGAACTGTGAATGTGAAAATTAACCATAGGTTTGAATTATACTCACTACACATTTATAGTTTTATTCCAGGTGCTAGGAATGCAAAGGGAAAGTGATATGATTTCTGATCTCAAGGAATTTACACTCTAATAGAAAGACAACTATTCATTTCATCTTAACCTTGAGAAACCAGGTACTACTATGATACAAGATGGAAGAGAAAGATACAAGCAAAATATTTACAGAATATTTGATGAGGTAGAGAAATCTTCTGGGATTGGGAGGGAAGTGCAGGGAATCAAGAACAGCTTTATTAAGATGGCATCTGATTTTGGCCTTGAGGGCATGGATGATTTCAATACATAAAGATGAATGTATAGAGTGACTGAATGGATGTGGGAAGAGGCAAGTCACTGAAGTAGATTTAGGCAATAAGAAAGACAAAGAGATGGAAGGGAGCAGTCTTTCGAAAAAGCTTTGAACAATGCTTTACAATGAATATATCACACAGATCCTCCTATGACAGTTTCCTTTCCTTCCTTCCTTCCTTCTTTCTTTCTTTCTTTCTTTCTTTCTTTCTTTCTTTCTTTCTTTCTTTCTTTCTTTTTCTTTCTTTCTTTCTTTCTTTTTTTCTCTTTCTTTTTTTGTTCCTTCCTTCCTTCTTTCCTTCCTTCCTTTCTTTTTTGGTAATGCTCATAATCCTTTTGGGAAGAAGCTAGCCCAAGATCGAGAAGATTCATTTCATGTCTAGACTCTGACATGTCCTGGCCATGTGATCCTGGGTAGATTAACTTCTAAGTTCCCCAGCCAAATAAAACTACCAACTGCAAAACAGTTATTGATCCCCATCAGTAGAGGGAGTAGTCACTACACTAGTGAAAATCAGAGATCCACAAATGAGTTTTCAAATAAGTAAGGAATTAAGGGAGACACAGAGAAGAAAGCACCTGAGCTGAGTCTTGAATGAAGATAGAAATTTAGATAATTAGAATTAAGAAGGTGCTATGTTTCAGTTGCATAAGGGCCAGAGATAAAATTACTGAATTTAGCAGAACACCAAATTGTCCATCAGACACAGAATCTAGACTATAGAAAGGGAATCAAATGAAATGCAACTGGAAAGGTATATTGGAGAATTTTAAATGCCAGATTGAGGCACTAGTATTTTATCTCAAGAAGCCACCAACAGTTCTGGTGTAGGGGAATGGCATTATCATATCTACAATTTAGTTGTTTGCATCATTGCTGTTGGTGGTCAGCTGCATTCCTACATAATTGGTAGGTGTGTTTCAAATTTAATTGATTAAAAAACATCTAAAAGACATTTGCGATACTGGAAAAAAAAACAAAAAGGTAAAGCAAACTGTTGTACAGTATATTGTCATAATACTCTTATATAATATAAAACATTATATATTATATAAAACATTATATTTATACAATGCAATTATACAGAATGAGAGAATATAAGGTATATAAGTGTAGGAGTTGTTTCACTTTAATTTTATTTTTGTCCCCAGTGTCGACTACAGTTGCTAAAATATATGATGACTCTCAAAAATTTTGGCTTATTGATTGATTTTATAATGTGCAGCTGCATCACTACTCTTGATGGTTCATTTACATACAGGTGGTTTCTTTCTACCTTAAGGGTTTAGCCAGACTTAAATAATCAAATATTCTAGAGGTTCTTAAACTTCACGAAAAATGTAAACTTACTCAAGGCAATTTCATTTCCCTGATTTTTACAGTTATATTTTCATAATTGACATGAGAAGTAACATCTTCACTCTTTCAGAAATAATTGTATCAAGACAGGCAATAGAATAGTTCATATTCTGAAATTTGGCAATTGTACTTCTTTGCAAAAACCATATTTTGTAGGTGTTTTAAAGCTTGTTTAAAAGCTTTTCTTTTCTATAAAGATAATTTTAGAAAGCTTGTCAATGCCAGTGGCATCCATCCAGTTCAGTTTTTCCTTCAGTCACTGAATGCTAATTGATTGTTTTGCTCTCGGAATAAATCCCATACAGACAATATTTATGAATAGTAATTTAGAGGTTATTGTGGTTATAAAACCTAACAGCTTTATTTTTCTTATTTTGTAAAGGTGTTCATAACCTCTTTCATTCCATGGACGTGAAATAGATGACCTGATAGTATTAGCACATATATTTTATTTTTCTTGATAGAAATTTCTCTAATGAATATATAGAAGAGAGAAGTATGAAACTCTGTGCTAGTCTTCACATAAAACTTAACGTGAAATTCTTGAAAAGAATGGGGTAAACTTGTTGCCAACAGGAACTGTAAACTATGTTATATACTTATATATGCATATTGTACATTTATATACAAATAATTATATGTATGTGTGCACACACATATGTATTCACATTTTCTTCATATTTTAAGGCAATTTGATGTGCAATATTGGAGGTGCTCTGTTACATTACTAACCTAAAAATAGAATAAAATATCCCCAGTAGAGTGATAAATAACTTGACATACTGGAAATAACACTAGACTAGTACCTAGATATTATATAATCATTTTATCACTCAGCTTGAGTTTTCTCACCTTTAAAACCTAAAGGTTAAATGATATAGATTATATTGCTTTAAAGTCCCTTTCAGCTGTATACTATATAATATATCCTATGTAACTATATTATAAAAATATCTGATTTACAATTGAAGTCAATCTTTGGCATCATTCATTACCCAGATATACTAAATATATATGTGATCCTGCCTGAACAAGTCACTTGACCTTTTCAGTCTTAGTTTTTGTTTTTTTTTTCATTTTTTAAGATGGGTGTAATAGTACCTACCTGACAAGGTATTAAGAGGAACAAATGAAATAATATGTGTAAAATCATTTGTAACCCTTGAAGTAATTCTGACCTAGTATCATTATTATTATCATCATTATCCAAGTACTGGAAGGACTGACAAAAAAGGAAATAATACTTGACTTCAAGATCTTTAATATTAAATTCTACATGTACACAAATAAATGAAATACAAAATATATACAAACTATTTGAAATTATCTTGACAGAAATGACTGAACAACAACCAAAAAATCAGGTAGGGAAGGGCCACTCACAACTAGATGGAATTAGGCAAAGTTTCCTGTAGGAAATAACTCTTGAGCTAGACTTTGAAAGAAGTTAGACTGTTTATGAGGCAGAAGGGAAGACATAATGCATTCCTTGCATGAGGAAAAGCCTGTGCAAAGTCCGTAAGATAAGAAGTGAAATGTAATGGAGAACAGCAAGGAAGACAGTTTCCCTTAATCCTAAAGCTGAAAGGAAAGGAAATGCCTCCTGAAAAAAAAATGGTATTTGAGATAAATTTTGAAAAAAAAAATATTCTAAAATGAGAAAGTAGAAGTAGAACTGGTAGCACTTGAACTTTTGACAAATGGAAGAATGAAGAGAGGAAATGTTCTAAATTAAAGCAATTTTCTAATTAAATATCCATAGATACTGGGAAAAGAATGGCCATCCTGCAAAAAAAAAAAAAAAAAAAAAAAAAAAAGACTAAAAAGGAGTATTTAGATAGGAAATAATGGATATAGGAGAGAACAATGTCATGAATTTGGAGGTCAAATTTTTAGGAAGAGATGATAATCAACACTATCAAATGCAGTAGAGAAAATATCTAGAAGAAAGGACATTGAGGTCATAGCAGGGGTGATATCATATGAGAACAAAAACATATGCAGGGACTGGAATAGCCTTTGGAAAAGGAGGGATAAATTATAAAGATAGATACAATAATATACTGCAACACAATATATAAAATAATAATAATACAATGTTTCAATAATAAAAGTTCCTGGATGCTATAACAGGAAATTTATAGAACAATAGGTGTGTATTTGTACTTTGTTGCCAAAGAAGACCCCCATCAGAGAAATAATGGCATGACTTGCATTTGACTTTGTTTTCAATGAGGGAGGGCTGAGCAGGTCACCAGCCTCCTCCTCCCAGAACCATCTGAAATCCAGTAACCAGATATTCATCAGGATGCCTGGAGGTGACCCAGAATGAGGCAATTGAGGTTAAGTAACTTGCCTAAGTAACTATCACACAGATAGTGAGTGTTAAGTGTCTGAAATGAGATTTGAACTCAGGTTCCTCCTGACTCCTGTGCTAGTGCTCTATCCACTGTACCACCTAGTTACCCCATGAAACAATAATCAGTAGAGTAGATGGTCTTTGATATTTGGTTCAATGAAAATTTAATGATTCTTCAAGTAGTCTTCTCCTATGTTCTGGTCACTCCATCTCTTCAATTCTTGATTTCATTAAAAATAATCACTAGTCCCATACATTTGTTCTCAATTTAAATCAACTTCAGAGATTTTTATATTTTGATGACATGTTTAGGCAAAATATGAGGTAAGATGAGAATGTATATCTTCTAACTTCAACTCTCATCCTTTCCCCATTTAATTAAGATAAATAGATTTGAAATTATATCCTCTGTTGCTATATAGAGTACCTAAAGAAATTAATCAATTGAGCAATCAACATGAGACACAGAGAAACAGTAAAAATATTTTTTTCTCCAGAAGTTTACAAGCTAGTTGGAGAGATATAAATAGTTAGTTATATATGCATGTGAAGGATAGATAAAAGGTAATCTTATAGATAAAGAAATTAACAGCTAGGGAGAGAGGAAGCACCTCCTGCAAAAGATGCTATCTGAGATAAATTTTAAGGAAAAAAAAAGATTCTAAAATGTGAAAGTAGAAGAAGCCCTGGTAAGACCTGACCTTTTAGTAAATGGAAGAAAGAGGAGAGGAACAGTTCGATAATTAAAGGAAGTTTTCTAATTATATTTTAAGTTTTCCAGAAGGCATAATGGAAAATATGGGGATATATGAATGGGAACATTGGTTAGGGGGCAGGGTTGGCACAGATAGGAATGCTCTATTAATCAGTTAGGGATTGGGGCCAGAAAAGGAGTCTGGATTGCAAGGAAGTAAGAGGTGGTAGAACTAGGATGATCACTGAGGAATGAGTCATGATGGAGTTTCATTGGAAGGATAGATATTCACTGATGGAAAGCAGGCTATTGGAATGTTCATGTTCTCCCCTAGGTCCTCGTGGTTTCATCATAGCCATCAATTATACATCCTCTTTGAAGCTGATTTGGAAACCCAGGCTTGTGGTAACAGGAACAACTTCTAGCAGTGTTGTGTGCTCCATTCCACTCTCTGACAGGAGGATCTGGATATCCAACCAGGAAATATTCTCAGAACTTCCAAAAGTTTTGGAGTCTCCTGGAGATATAGGGGTTCTCAAGAAACTAGAGGAAGAGAATGAAGGCTGTGAACTTAGCTGAATATTTGACCTACAATTCATTTATATTAAAATAATCTTTTCCTTCTAAATCAGAACTATTAGTATGTTATGTATTACATTAAAAAGTTTTCTTAATGCTGTCTAGGTTGTACGTGTGTGTGCATGTGTGTGTGTGTGTGTGTGTGTGTGTGTGTGTGTGTTTTCTGCTTAAGGTCAAATCTTTAAGTGGGGTAATAAATTTAATCTTTACCACATATGTCCATATAGTGATGCGGGTAAGAGAAAAGTAATATTTGTATTTGGTACTCCCTGATTTTTAAAAAGACAGCATAAGCTTTGAATAAACAAAATAATAATAACTGACATTTTTATAAAATTTTAAGCCTCACAATGCACTTTATATGAATATTTAATGTTTTATAAATGCTTTTTACCATATCATGTTCACTTCCCTTAACCCCTTGCCCAGTAGAATCTTCCCTTGTGACAAAAAAAGTATAGTTAAGAAAAATTAAAAATGTTGATTACTTCTGAGATTGTAGGCCTAATGCTGACCTGTAATTTACCACCTCCCTCTCTAGAGGAAGGAGGTAAGTCCATCTTCAGAAATCAAAATTGGTTACTGTATTTTTTTCATTTGAGCATCACAACAATTCTGTGAGTTATTATTCATTTTCTTTCTTTGATGTCATTATCCACTCCACTTTTACTTTGTAATTCTTTATTTGCAAAGTGCAGCAGCCTTTTTGTTATCACCAAAACCTTCTCCAATGCTATATGCATTGTCCCCAATTTTACCATTTCCAGAGGCTGTAGTTCATATTATGAATACTCCCTCCCTGTGTATAACAACACCAAAGGAATATTGACATTAAAAAGAATGAACCTTTGTTTAAAGAAGAAGTTTGGGGCCATTACAATAATTTTGCAGTTTTCCAAAGACAATCTGGAATGTTCTTCTTTACTTCAAGGTTCATCTTATTGTTCATCTGAATTTCCTAGTCAAGTTTGCATATGTACATGTATGTAAGTATACACACATCTATATACATATATACATAGATATGTTTATATATACATACATTTTGAGGGAGAAGGAAAGGGAGGTAGACTTTCAATTCCCGTAGTATAGGGGACTATTAGGTGAGAAAACTGTATTTCTCACCGTAAATTGTTACCTCCTTTGTAACTAGAGTACTCAAAAGTTTACCAGTTTGTCTAGGGTCACATAGCTAGGATGTGTCAAAGACAAAATTTAGACCTGTGTCTTCCTCCCTTTGAGGTAAGTTAATGTTTAGTTGCATGTGTATGTATGTGTATATTTATGTACTCACACATATATATAGTCTATATGTGTATGTGTCGATGTGTCTATGTGCATATGCATATTGCATATACACTTATATACATATATGTATATGTGTGTATACACACATGTGCAAAGCATACGTGGGCATGTGTATGCATGTGCACACATATGCATGCGTGTATATGTGTATATAGACACCCATCATTTAAAGTTATGAATAAAGAAAAGATAGTAGAATTAAAATCTAACAGCCTTAATAGTGATTTTTTAATATCATTGAAATATGTAATACTAAGAATAATTGAACATATAGTTGAAAAGCAAGGCTACAAAGAATTGACATTTTGAGGATGATATGTATAATAAATAAACACGCTAAAAAGACAAAAGGACAAAATAAAGTAGTTTAAAATATTAAATACATATGAATGAGTTAGTGAATGAATGAATAAATGAATGAATGCAATATTAAGCACTCAAAAGCATTGTGCTAAGTGCTTGGGATACAAATACACGAAGCAGTCCCAGCTTTCAAAAAGATCACATTCTAATGAGGCAACAAAATACACGTTTCAGGTACAACCTCAGATGAAAAAGTTCCGTTATCCTTAGAGTGCAGTGGTAATACAAATGCTAATGTCTTTTCTTTAATGATAATTCTACTAATATAATCGTATCAGTTTCTGAAGTTTATTAATGTCAAGGACTCCAGTGGCAAGGACTTTCTTTTCTGATTCTTTAGTAGCTGTGGCTGTAATATCTTCAGCAGCAATTGGCAGGCTGCAACTCCACAGGGATTGCATCCTATCATAATGTTTACGAAACTGAGCTGAAAGAATCTCTATAACCAAGGCTTTTTTTTTCAGGGCCATGGACTGTCTCCATCAGCACCTGAAGGGAAATGGTCAAGCTGTTGATGGTGGTTTGCATCACCTGATATTTGATTTGCCTGTCATATGTACAGTAGTTGAATTGGCATATGGTTTCTATTCCCATACGAATCTTTCTTTTTTTTTTTCTAATTATATTAATGTGTTGTTTTGATGCAACATTCACTTCTATGTAAAGACTTCCTCTTCTCACAAAAAAATCCATATATTAGAGACAAATTAATTGACTTTTAAGTCCCATCACATTTACTTTGTATTTTGTCTACCTATGAAGAAGGGGGGAGGAATGTCCTTATGAATGATGTCACCTTATGCTTTCTCATGGACATGTTCCATCTCCAACTTTTTTTCAAAGGTTAGCCATACCCATGACAACCAAAATTCCTTATTTTATCTACCTTGAAAACTCTGACTACATTTTGAATGGCACTGTACAACGTTTATACTCATCAAAAGGGATCATTTAAATAAATAACAACATGTCATGAAGGCAGATAAAGAAATGGATGTTACTGAGAACAGTGACTGAGAGCAATTTTGTTATTCCTCAGTATCCCTGGTGTCCCAATATAGATTTTCATTTCTTCCAGCTGGACTGAGCCTGAAAATGCTACCTGACGGTTGGTCTTGAGGAGGGTCTGCTTTTTATTGACTGAACAAGTAATCATTTTTTATGCCACCAGGGTGGAGAATAGGCTGTCCTACAAAATGAAATTTTAAGTCATTCACTCCTCATATTGTTTCAGTGCTGTCATGTGGAAGAAAAACAAAAAAATGATGTGGTTGTTGAAGGAGAGATTAATGGATTGACTTGTTCTTTATATAAAAGGAAAATCTTCTGAAACTATAGTAAGGCATAGAGTGCGCTATCCTTGTCCAAGTAGTAAAATAGGAAAAGTTTATATTATTCATTTTTTAGACTATCCACCCTCCCTCAATTACTAGCTTTTCCATTCTGGTCCCTGAAAACTTCTCTCTATGATCTTCAAATGATCAAAACTTCCCTATAGCAAGAATGATGTCCTTGCCCTGTAGCCCCTGCTACATAAAAACTGAGAATGGTGGATCACTTGAGTTCAGAAGTTCTGAGATTCAGTAGGTATAAATTTGATTTAGTGTTTGCATTAAGTCCACCACAAATATAGTGAGCCTTTAGGAAAGGCACTGGGAGCTATGAGACTGCTGAAAGGGTGTAGAATTGACATGTTTAAAACAGGTAAAAGTTTACTTGACCATCAGTAAAGGGAATCAGATCATGAGTAGTTGAATTTCTATCCTGTAAAATGAGAGAGAGAGACAGAGAGAGAGAGAGAGAGAGACAGAGAGAGAGAGACTAAAAATGTAATGTAAAGAAAAAATCTCTCCTTTCCTGGGCATCATGGTTTGTTATGTAAATAAGTAGTGATGATAAATCAGATACATACACCTTTGCTAACCATTTTAGATAGCTGATAGGCATCATTCTATCTCACTTTGCATTCAATAATCTCCTTAATCATGATTTTGAAGTGTGGTGTTAATGCTAGAAAGATTAGGCCAGTGTCAAAAGAGGTTTTGATCTGGAAGAAATGGAAGAATGCAGTGTGGGTGTAATGGTAATGGGATATAAAATCTACCCTGCACATTAATAGGCCTCAAATGGAGCCTAGGAACAGAGTCCATTAGGCTTTGGGCACAGGGACTCCCTTACATTACCAATTAAGTGCTGATCTCCAAGATTCTCTAAGCTGATCAAGTGCCCAGTCTTTGATTGGAAAATATATATACACATACATACATATATATGTATATATACATGTATATATGTATATGTATACACACATACATACATGCATAGATATAGATAGATACAGATATAGATAGATAGATAGATAGATAGATAGATAGATAGATAGATAGATAGATAGATAGATAGCTTTACTTGAAGAGAAAGGTGTGGTCCAGAGGAAAGCAGGTAGAAAGAGAAACAGGCTGAGGGAAGAATTTGTCTGAGGGAATTTGCTTGCAATGTCCATGCTCCCTGGATGGCTGATGAGTACTTTACTGTAACTTCCTTTCTGATATCCTAATAGCAATGTTCCAAATAAATATATTGGCTTTGTCTTGGTGGAAGAGAGTTTATTATATTTTGCTAACAAACCCTAGAATGCATGTGCTTCTAAGCTTCTGTAGGAATTGTACTGGCTTAACAGTGGGTGGTAGTTTTCTTCCTATACCCATTTAAATAAGGTAACATAGTTGCCTAATTCTCCCTTCAAGTAAAGCTGGTCTTATTTAAGGTGGAACTTTCCTGATAGGTAGGAAAATGTTTCCCCCCATCTTTAGAGAATGAAGAAAGCAAAACTTAATATTGGCAATTGTGCTTTTATTTACTAGTCAATTTGAATAAAATATTTAAACATAAAAAACCAAAGTCATATTGTTGGGGACTGCAGGTGGTTGGTGTCTCTGACAGGGGAGGTATGGAATAGGTAATTCCCCAGTCACTTCAAATATCTCACAGAGAAGACTGCACCACTACCACTAGTGTCACCTTCCAAGTCAAAGGGAAAAACCATATGACTCCTACGTGGCAGTGGCTAGCAATGTACAAGAACTGAATGGTAGAGATTCCTCTGGTTGGCACTACTATGACTTCATCTGAGACCAAGTTTCCACCTCTGGAACTTTCTGTAGGCAAAGTGCCATATTTATTGTATATATTCTGTTAGAGCAGTAATTGTGAATGAAAGAAGGCTGGCCCAACAAAATAATACTTTCCACCCTCAATTTTTTCCCACTTTCTCTCGCCTTAGTAACCAAAGTGAGGAAGAAAAGCAGTCCAAGGCTGACGCAGTCTTTTTATTGTACTACTTAATTATTTCTTACCATTTAAGATGTGTAAAATGTGCTAACATTTTAATTGGGTTCCTGTCTTTTTTTGTTACTGACAAAATGCTTTTCTCCTAATGCAATTTTCCTCATAAGCCTTGTGGTTTTTATTATAGAATTTTGCATGGCTCAGTGATTTTTAGAAACTCCTGAGTTCAGTTATTGAAGAACTAATTGTGGGATAGTTGTGTATAAAGCAAACAGAAGAAATGTTATTGGGGAAAGAAAAGGTTTCTTGAAAAAGATTTTAAGAATTATAGTATAAATTCTGGGGGTCATAAAGAGTTCTGACATATAGCAAGAAGAGAGGGAATGAAATTTCCATCCCTGTAAACATGGAGATATTGGGACTAATAATGGTTCCTCTTCATAGATAATATATTACCTATATTCTTAAAATTCAACAAGTGATTGTCAATTATAAATATTGTAGTCATTAAGATTAATTAATTAATTATTCACGAAATGAAGCACCTATTGTGTGGCAAAAGAGTGTAGTGGGTGAAAGATATAAATCTATTTAAGATATATCCCTGTAACACCAATGTGATATCTGTGACATTCCCACTGCCTACAGTGGCCATGAATATCCCAGTACAACTCTGAATCATAAAATACAACAGACTCCTCACATGGAAGAAAGAACCAAAACATTTATTCAGAAAGCGGAAAGCCAAATCCATCATAATCTATGCACAATAACAATGCAGAAGACAACATCATCCCCAAGCATCCCCCTACTAGGCTTCCCAAAAACCTGCTCCCTTAAACAAATCACAGGCAGGATCCCTTAAACAAAATCACAAACAAGCCCTTTCATTCATACTAACAAGCTGCCTGCTTGCTTGCATCCTTCCTAGCTCTGACTAGACTCCTGACCAAATTTCATCTCAGCTATGCTCTAGTTCCACCTTTTCCTGTTCCACCCTTCCTGTCAACCCCTTCAGCAAATTCCTCCTGCCATAGGCTCCATATGACTCAGAATTCCATATGATCCAGGCAGGTTACATGGCCCTATTAATGAATGGGAAAGATCTTCACATTTAAATCACCATTACAATCCCTTGCCCTGGAGTTTATAATCTTAGAAGCAGACATATATAATGTTAAAAAATAAAAGAATCACAGAGTAAGAAGAAGCCTAATCATCTATCTAATTCAAACCGTACCAAAAGCATTAGCGCATTTTAATACAATATCCCTAAAAAATGGCCTTCAAGATTTTGTTTGAGTAACTTCCGTAACAGGCAATCCAGTACCTACAATGAGAGTACATTCCATTTTGAATCATGTTAAGTTGTCTTAGTAAGAAAAAAATATAGGACGTGGAGATAGTAATGGTTTTGTTGTGATGATTTTAATTGGGAAAGTAAAAGGAACGATGTAAAATGAGATGGAGGAGGAAATGAAAAACTACTCCAGTATCTTTGCCAAGAAAACCCCAAATGGACTCATAAAATATTAGACTCAACTAATAGACTAAGTAACTATAATAAGAGGATAGATAGGATTTCAGAAATAAAGATAGTTGGGAAAGCATTCAAGGGATAGGGTAATATGTGCCCCAAAAAATGATAAAGCAGGAAAGGCAAGTGGAGTAGTTCAAGTATTTTGAAGTACATAGCATTTGGAAGCTTTTTTTTTTATTTTTTAAAGCAATTTCCAGTATTTAGCACAGTGGTTAACACACCTAAAGCATTTAATAAAACTTATTTATTTAGAGAGGAGTATAATGAATAATGAGATAAGACTAGAAACATAGAGTAGTACCTAAGAAAATAACCAGTTATTTTGTATACATGTAGTTTTATGTGGTCTATGCAGTGCCGTCAGTCTGAGAAATTTGGTCTGTGTTTGATAGGCAAGAGGTAGCCATTGAAGGATATTTAGGAGTGACACAATTATCCCCATTCATAAGGAAGAGCAATACGACAATGTTGAAAAAGGTAAATGTAGTAGGAAGTAAAATTTAAAGTTTTGTGATCACTTGGGAGGCTATTATAATATTATAGACAGAGAGTAGTGAGTATTTCCAATAAATTGATGGTGGTGGAAATATAACCAAGGGGATAGTTTTGATAAATATTTCAGAGGAAGAATAGACCAAACAGTAACTAATTGGATATAGGATGTGAAAAAGATGAAAAAATGAAAAATATATATTTTTAATAGGAACAATGAGGTGAATAGTTATATTATTATGCCATTGGTCAAACCACATTCATTTGTTCATCTCAGGTACACTCCACCAGCTGGAAAGAGAATGAAGGCAAAAAATCTGAGACTATGTGCAATGTACAATACTTGTGGACTTCCCACCTCTGCATAGGGGTGGGGAATTTTCTTTTCATGTTTGTTCTTTCAACTAATGCTTATTCTTTCTGTTTTTGTAAATAAACACTTTTCATGTTTCAATTTTTCTATTTGCCCAATTTAGTCATTGTTTATGCAGCATTGTAGATTCTGCTTGCTTTACTTTCTCTCAGCTCACATTGCCCTTATCTTTTCCCTACTAATCTATTGTGGAATGGTAGATAGATGGTTATTCTGTTAACTATATGTCTTAGATATCAGTCCCTAGCTATAAGTTGTTTTTTAGCATTTGACTATTTCCCTTCTTACCTTAGGTATAATTTTGTCTGTGTATGTACAGAGATTTTTCAGTTTCATGTTATCAAATTATCTTAAATATTTGCCTCTATTCCTTTGTTCTTTAAGAAAAGCTTTCCTACCCATAGTTACAGGAAGTATGTCATCTGTTTCTCTTCTAATAGCATGATATTAATATTAGAGTCACATGTCTATTTAGAAAATAGTACAGTCTAAATTTGAATTGTATTAGACTTGTTCCAGGTTTTTAAGAAAGTTTCTCAAATGGGGAGCTTTTTTTTCTTACAGAATTAACGTTTTCTTGTTAATTGAACTCTGGCTAATTGAATTCATTGTTTCAGATTTTTCGACATCTAATCTGTTTCATTAATACATTTTTTAAAAAATTTTTAACATAGGCAAAAATTATTTTATTGACTCTATTTTTACAATACAGTTTAAGGTTTGGAAATGCTATTTTCCCTTTGTCCCTATCCATTTTTCCCCATAATTTCTCTTGACTGGTATAATATGAAAAGTATAAATTGAAGTTGGTGATACTGTCATTTAAAAAAAAAAATTTACATAACCCATCCATTAGCACTGTTATTTCTCCAATTAATTAAGATTTTTTTTGAGCAGGTGTTGTAATTGAATACAGACAAGTGTTTTGTTGGATTTTGTAGAATAACCATCAGATATTTTATTAATTTTAATTATTTAGAATTTAATTTCTTTCTATTATTGCTTCTTGAATTTTGTTACTATATAGAAATACTGTTGTGAAATACTAACTGCCCATTTAAGCGTCACTGATGAGCCTTTATGATTATCTATGAAAACTATCATGTTTGCTTTCCTTTTTTATTGACATAGTTATGTGTTTAATTTCTTCCCCTTTTCTTAAAGTTATTGCTAGCATTTTCAGAATTATACCAATCAATAACAGAGAAACTGGCGATCCTTGCTTTGTTTCTACATTTATTAGGAAAATGTCTAGTGTATTTCCTTCCCATATAATATTTACTTTTGATTTCAGAGAGATACTACTTTATATTTTAAGAATGTCTTTTATTCTTGGTGAGGAAACGTTTTTTTTTTCAAAAGCTTTTTCCCTCAATCTATCAAAATAATTATGTTGTTTGGGATATTTTTGTTTTTAATCTGATTAATAATATTGATGTTTTCCTAATGTTGAACTATTTTTTAATCAGTCATGTAAGTTCAACTTGGCCGTGATGAATGATGTTAGATGAATCACTTTGATAAAATATTATTTAAAGTGTTTAAACTGATATTCTTCAGTGATATAGATCTCCTGTGCTTTGGCATTCCCTGGTTTAAGAATAAGGGTTATATTTGCATCATAAAAGGAATAATGTAGAATGCTTTCTTTCTCAATTTTGGAGAATAGTGTGGGCAGTGTTGATACTAATTACTTCATTTTAAGTCTGATGGAATCCTTCTCTGAATCTTTTGGGACAAGGAAGTGTTCCCCATCTCTATCCCCTACCCCATCCCTTGCAGTGGATCCTTGACAGTTCTATTTTTTTTTTTATTTTTGAGTTTGGATTATTTAATATCTCTTTATTATCTTCTGTCAGTTTGAATATTTTATGTGATTGAAGGTAATTTCTTGTTTTCTCATTTTTCACAGCATATAACTATGTATAATAACTCTGATAATTTTTTAAAGAGGGAACAGGGATTAAGTGGTGTGCAGGGTCGCAGAGCTATAAGTTTCTGAGGTAAAATGTGAACTCACTTTCTCTTGACACCAGGGCTAGGGATTCACTGTTCCATCTTGCTGACCCTGGATAATTCTTTTTTTTCTTATTTTTGTGATTATTTCACCTTATGCATTTACTTTTTTGTTTATTTATTTTTCTGCCCTCTTCAGATTAACTATAGTTTATTTTATTAGTCTTTTTCAGATATGTTTTTAATTTTACTAGTAATTTTATGTGATTTTTGTTTGTTTTTGGTTTCTCTATTTCTCCTCATTTTAATAGCCCCTATTTTGGTTACTTTAGGTTCATTCACTTTTTTATTATTGACTTTCTAATTTTTAAATACATATTCAATTTTTAATCATTTTTTTCTAGTTTGTTAAGAAATGTAGGTAGGAATATTAATTTTCCCCTAAGGACTATTTTAGATTCATTCTAGAAATTGTGATTCTTTATCATTACCTTTTTCCTTTACAGAGTTATTGTTTCAATGTTCTTTGACTCACTCATTATATAAGATTTATTTTTTGTCTCCATTTGAAACTTTGTTTTTTCTCTGTGCTCCCTAAATCCCTAAATGGATTGTTCATTTTATTACATTGTGGTCTCTTATTTGCTATATCTCTGTGCCATAAGTAAGTGTATGGTAATCTCTGTGCATGGTAAATACAAAGCTAAAGTGAATGTGAAGAAGAGACTCAGATAGTGTTGGGAATTCAGGACATTTTAGTGGAAAGTAGTTTATCAATATCTTGTTAAAATTAGATGATGCAGATTTAGGAATCAGTAGCTTTGGAGCTTCACTGAAGTGTCCCTCATACAAGAAGGGGAAGAGTATAGCTGAGAAGGTAGAATTTTAATCAGCCTTGCCTTACCAATTATGGCATTCATTAGATTGAATGTTATTGACCTGGAAAACCATTTTTTACAATAGGAGCAAAGGATGGCAACAGTAAATTTTATAGACTTGATATTTTTCCTTTATTAATTATACCACAGAAAGGCATCATGGCATAATGAATAGAGAACGAAATTTGGAGTTGAAAAAAGCTAATTTCAAGTCCTGACTCACTGACACTTACTACTTGAGAGAGAAAGGGCAAGTCACTTAAACTTCCTGTGTCTAGTGATATTTTAACACTTGAAATTATATCCAAGTTGCTGATCTGAGTATCTGGAGCTTTCTACACTGTTGAAATTGAAAGAACCAATTACTACCCACCCACTCCAAAAAAAAAAAAAAAAAACCCAAAACAGTTCAGAGCACCTAGTAGGTGCTCAAAAAATATTTACAAAATCAATCAAAACAGAGATTTCTGACTCTTGAGAATTGGAAAGGCCATGTCCTTAATTACTCAATTTTCCCTTGGAAAAATGGTCCACATGTACTATGCTTCATTTTAATGACACACTATGATACAAAATATATAGCTGTATTGTTTTCAAGGTTTTCAACTGATTTAGCACTTAAAAAGTGCAAGCAATGTAAGGATAAATCAAAGATTACATACTTGGTCTTGTTGTTGTACAGGGTATATATAAAAAAAAATCCATCAAAGAATAGTCCAAGATATAAAATGATTCTGTGTATAAACTTAAGTTCATATAATCCAGGCATGATTATACTCAATCTGTATTGTTGCTTACATGGAAAATATAGATAGTTCTTATTTTACCAAATACCATTAAATTATAAGGAGTAGAGTGAAGTACCAGGAATAAGGACATTTTATGAATCTTTCTACTATTTTACAACATTGAAAAGTATATAAATCTGTTACTTATGTAAGAATTAACTATCATAATAAACTATATTTTTGAAGTGATAGGGAGCGCTTTTTTAAAAAGAAATTTTTGTATTAAACTATTTAAAATTTAAAATTAAATTAAAATTTTAAATAGGCTTCAACTATTGTTTTGCTACTTGACATAAGAATAATATTAAAAAAAAAAAAACACCTTTATCATGTAGGCTACCTGTGCCTTAAGGACAGGCAAGTTTTTTGTTTTTTTTTTTTTTTTTTTCTCAAGAACTTATTAGGTTGGCTTTCAGGTCAATAAGGAGAGCTATGATATTTTCTTCAGTCTTAGGGGCCTCTCCAGCATCTCCAAAGTAGAAATTAGTTTACACAAATGATAAACTAATTTTAGCTATCTCTATAGTCTCAGATGCCAAGAAGTCAAGTAACAGTTCAATGAAGTAGCAGCTATACCCTCACTCAGAATCCCTTCCCTACCACCTGCCATGCTCTAGCACCAGGGTCTCACAACTCATCAGTTCATGAAATTCGATCAGAACACTCCCATTTCCTCCACTTTCACCTCGTTCCTCCCAGCGCCTCAGAAACATGAAAGTCAGGAGCTTAATCAGAAATCACAACAACAAAGTACGGTGCTGTGTGTCAAAATTAAAATTCAGTCAGATAACAGAGGAACAGAGGGAACTGGGACAAGACATGTATGTGTGGTCTTGTGGCATTAAACAGAATTAAGAGAAAAAGCCAAGCATTCAGCTGGTGCCATTGTTGTCTTCCTAGACATCATTTGACAGAGGGCCTGAGTCTGATGAAAGCAAATTGCTTAGTATAGGAGGAGGTTAAGAGAGTTTTTTGTTGTTTTTCTTTTAACTTTTTACATTCATTTTCACAAAATTTTGGGTTCCAAATTTTCTACCCTTTTATCCCCTCTCCCCACCCCAGTACCCCAAGCAATCTAATTTTCCCTATCTCCAATCTGCCCTCTCTTCTGTCATCCCTCCCTTCTCTTGTCTCCATCTTCTCTTCTCTCCTGTAGGACCAGATGACTTTCTATTCCTCCTTAACTGTATGTCTTCTTTCCTAGTAGCAACAACAATACTAGACAGTTGTTCCTAAAACTTTGAGTTCCAAATTCTCCCCATCCCTCCCTCCCCACCCATTCCCTTTGGGAAGGCAGGCAATTCAATATAGGCCATATCTGTGTAATTTTGCAAATGACTTCCCTGATAGTCGTGTTGTGTAAGACTAACTGAATTACCCTCCATCCTATTCTGTCCCTCATTGTTTCTCTTCTATCTTTTGATCCTGACCCTCCCCAAGTGTTGACTGCAAATTGCTCCCTCCTCCCTTTGCCCTCCCTTCCATCATCCCCCACCTTGATTATCTCCTTCCCCCCCACTTTCCTATACTGTAAGATAGGTTTTCATACCAAAATGAGTGTGCATTTTATTCCTTCCTTTAGTCAAATGTGATGAGGGTAAACTTCTTGGCTTTTTTTTTCCTCAGCTCTCCACTTTATCCCTCCACTAAAAAGTCTCCTACTTGCCTCTTAAATGACATATAATTACCCCATTCCATTTCACCCTCTTTCCTCCCACTCCATTTCTCTCTCACCATTTACCTTGATTTCTTTTAAACTATGGTCCCATCCTAATCAATTCACTCTGTGCTCTCTGTCTCTGTGTGTGTGTGCATGTGTGTATGTGTGTGTGCGTGCATGCGTGTACGTGTGTGTGTGTGGTCCCACCAACTACCCAGATACTGAAAAGTTTTAAGAGTTACAAATATTGTCTTTCCATGTAGAAACGTAAACAGTTCGCTTCTGGTAAGTCCCTTAAGACTTCTCTTTGCTGTTTACTTTATCATGCTTCTTCTCATTCTTGTGTTTGGAAGTCAAATTTTCTTTTCAGCTCTGGTCTTTTCATCAAGAATGATTGAAAGTCCTCTGTTTCATTGAAAGACCATATTTTCCCCTGAAGTATTATACTCAGGTTTTAGCTGGGTAGGTGATTCTTGGTTTGAGTCCTAGTTCCTTTGACTTATGGAATATCCTATTCCACGCCCTTCGATCTCTTAATGTAGAAGCTACTAGATCTTGAGTTATCCTGATTGTATTTCCACAGTTCTGAAATTGTTTCTTTCTAGCTGCTTGCAAGATTTTCTCCTTGAGCTGGGAGTTCTGGAATTTGGCCACAATGTTCCTAGGAGTTTCTCTTTTTGGATCTCTTTCAGGTGGTGATCGATGGATTCTTTCAATACTTATTTTGCCCTCTGGTTCTAGAATCTCAGGGCAGTTTTCCTTGATAATTTCATGGAAGGTGATGTCTAGGCTCTTTTTTTGATCATGACTTTCAGGTAGTCCCATAATTTTTAAATTGTCTCTCCTGGATCTATTTTCCATGTCAGTTGTTTTTCCCATGAGATATTTCACATTCTCTTCCATTTTTTCATTCTTTTGGTTTTGTTTGGTGATTTCTTGGTTTCTTGTAAAGTCATTAGACTCCATCTGTTCCATTCTAATTTTGAGAGAGACACTATTAAATTCAGTGAGCTTTTGAACCTCTTTTTCCATTTGGCTAATTCTGCTTTTGAAAGCATTTTTCTCCTCATTGGCTTTTTGAACCTCTTTTGCCAATTGAGTGAGCCTATTTTTCAAGGTGTTATTTTCTTCAGCATTTTTTTGGGTCTACCTTGACCGAGGTATTGACCCGTTTTTCATACTTTTCTTGCATGTCTCTCATTTCTCTATCCCAGCTTTTCCTCCACCTGTCTAACTTGCTTTTCAAAATCCTTTTTTAGCTCTTCCAAGGCCTGAGCCCACCCGACACACCCCCTGGGGTGTCAGGGGGTACTGAGGCCCGCCCCCTCCACACATCTTTCCCCGATGGCAAGAATATGTCCTCGTCCTCGCCATCAGATCCGAATGTTGGGATCATTTGCAATTTGTTGGAAAAAACTCTCTATAGTCTTATTTTTCTTCCCTTTTCTAGGCATTTTCCCACCCAATTACTTGACTTCTGAGATTCCTGTCCACCCCCCCGCCTAGATCCGCCCAGCTAGTGCTTGGGCTCTGAGATTCAAATGCGCCGCCCAGCTGCTAGTCAATGTGACCTTTTGTTCTGGCGCTGGGGTGGGGACAGGGCCGTCTCCCAGGCTCAGTGTCCTCAGGGGCTTTATGCATAGGCCTTCAGAAATGGAGCGTGGTGGGGGCAGGGCTGTCTCCCAGGCTCAGCTCCCTTTATGCAGAGAGTTTCAGTAATAAAGATCCTGCCTGCTATCGGGGGAGTCCCGGGCTGCCGCAGCCGAGCCACTGCTTCCTGCCTCCGCTGCCGCCCACACCTCTGCCTCCGCCACTTCCTGCCCCTGTCTCTGCTGCCGCCACTTCCTCCCAAGGGGGCCCGAGTCACGGAGACACTCCGCTCCCCTCCTCTGGCCCAGCCTCTCTCACTGACCTGTAGCTTCTGTGGGTGGAGGGACTTTCCCGGCTGCTGGAGCCTCCGTCTCTGAAGCCTACTCGGGTCAGCTTCTCTGGGGCCGCGGCCAGGGCAGCGCTGGTGGTGGGGTCCGCTTTCTGGGGTGTGACGGACCCTGGGGACGGGTCTCCAGGGCTCCCTGGAACGGAAATCTCTTCCACTCCGTTTCTGTACCCCTTTCAGTGGTCCAGAAGTTATGCGAATCTCTTTTTACAATAATTCCATGTGCTGTGGGTTGGAGCTCGTAAACTTGCGTCCTTCTACTCTGCCATCTTGGCTCCACCCCCCCTCCCCCCCCCCCTTTAAGAGAGTTTTGCCGTCCAGGAAAAAAAAATATGAGAAATCATGGTCTGAGGATGGCACAGTTACACTTTTATACAAAACGTCCTTTGTGGACCAAAGCTCAGAAGCCAGGAAAATTTCTGATTAGCATTCCTACTTGGGGGGATGGGAATCATCTCAAGACAAGCAATTCTTCTGGTACCCGTACCCTTCTCACTCCAAATAACTAGTACCTTCCTTTGGAAATCTCTATTAATTGTATGTGTCTATGAATTAATCTCTCTGTCTCTCTCTGTCTCTATCTCTCTGTCTCTCTCTCTCTATGTCTCTGTCTCTCTATCTCTCTCTGTCTCTCTCTGTCTTCTCTCTCTGTCTCTCTGTCTCTCTCTCTCTCTGTCTCTCTCTCTGTCTCTGTCTCTCTCTGTCTCTGTCTCTCTCTCTCTCTCTCTCACTCTGTCACTCTCTCTAGGTGTGTGGATGTGGGTGTGTGCACACAGGGATATGGTGACTAGGGGAGAGAAATATGTAACAACTAAATTTCTTTTCCATCTCTTCTTATAGGCCTCAAGCATATAAATCTACTTGTGATAGTTATTTCCTGGGCCTTTTTGTCTCCCCTTCAATAATCACAAGTAGTGCAGAGAAGTATTCTTGTCAAACAACAGAAATAAGACCCCCTGCTAGCAACTTATCTGATGGATACCATAGTGTTCTTTTTACAGCCCAGCTAGCTTCTCTGGTGACCCAGGGGGAAAGTAAATGAGGCTGATCAGGGTCACTTATCTTTTTTCCAGCTTGAATTGCATATTCTTCAATATCTCTGATCTATCCCACATTAAAGATTCCAATTTTTTAGTTGAAAATAAAAATTAAGAAAAAATGATTAAAAATTAGGGGAAAATTATGAAATAAATTGAGCCAATGGTGAAAATTTTTCCTGCCTTCCTTGATCTAATTTATGAGAATAATAAGAGATAACATGTATGGAGGTTTTAATGTTTGCAAAGCACTTTACACACAATAATTCATTTGAATAATATCCACCTTAATGTATACAACCATGAAGAACTATATAAATCTTCACCTCAACTGAGCCCAATAAGTAAAAAATACAAATGATAACACCATAGGATCTGGATAATCCCAACCAAGTTCTTAAGAACAATATCCTGCTGAAAATGTCATGTGTTTGTTTCCTTAAAGTGAAAAAAAAAGTACTTTTTTGGAGAATCTGGGTAACTGTCCTGACTACAACAAATATAAACCAGAATGTGATAAAAATGCTAGAAAGTCAAAGGGAATCATTTAGTAACAATTTTAAACTGAATATTCCCATTTCGAATAAAACGTTAAAAGTGGCACTGAATCTGCAATATTGTCACTACAAACATTAAAAACTGATGCTCTGCTCAGTTCAGATTTGGAATCGAAGTATTATGTAATAAACCTATCCAAATTTGATTTTAAAAATAAATTTTAGATAAGCTATATGCATTGCAAGTTAAATATTTATGTAGCACAACATCAGATTATAACATCTTGAATCCCACGTGGTATCATATATAAAAATCACGTCTTTTTTCTTAGTCTCTCATGCATTTCTTGCCAAACAGCAAAATGAACATAGAAAATGATATCAAGTTTAAAGATATGTAATTCTAAATACAATATATGTAGTATTTAAATGGATTTATGAAAAGAATCAGAGAGTGTATTTTTTTTTTATATTTAAACTCCATTGAATTTGTTTCAATTGTTATGGCAGATACAAAGCTGTAACGAGGCCTAAAATAAATTTGCACAGAGAAAGGAGATCGTTATTGAGACTCTCCTGCCTGAGTTAAAAAAAAAAAAAAATCTCATTTTAATAAAAAGGTAAAGGAATGGATCTGCAAACTCTAGGTCAATAAGTTTGACTTTAATTCCTGGCAACATTCTAGAATATATAATTAAAGAGATGAAAAGGAAGAAGTAATTAGAAAGAACCAATATGGTATCCAGAACAGATCACTCTAAACTAGCTTCATTTTACCACTGATCCTTTTGCTAAATTGGTGGATTAGTAGCTAAATATTTTATACATATTTAGTAAAGGATTTAATAAAGTTTCATACTAGCTCCATGAAAAAAGATAGTGAGTTGTGATATAGAAAATAATACTTCTAGATTGATTTGGAGTCAGTTGAATGGTTGGCCCCAAAGAGAAGCCATTAATGTTAACTTGAAAAGAGGTCTCCTTTAGAGTGCTACAGATACCTGTTCTTGACCTTGGGATGTTCATTGTGTTGTTATTCAATTATTTGGATTAAGGAAGAGGTGGTAAATCAGAATCCAATAATGATTTGACAGGCTAGAATTTTGAGATTAATAAATGTAAAGAAAGTAGGGAAAAAGAAACATTTATTAAGTATTACAATATACTAGGTACTTTGCTAAGTAGCATATAGCATTGATCTTTATGATATCCCTGGGACATAAACGTTATAATTATTTCTACTTTATAGTTGATGAAATTGAGGCAAAACAGAGTTTAAGAGCCTTACCCAGGATCACCCAGGTAATAAGATTTGAATTTAGATCTTTCTGACTCTAGTTCCATCACTCTATCAGTTGTCATTTAGTTGACTAGACAGTAGGACTTCAGTAGTTTCTCAGTCCAGCTACACAAAGAATGATCCAGAGTAGCTCAGATTCCCTGAGTCACCCTGTCAAAATAAAGTCTGTTGCTGTTTGTTGTTCTCCTTTATGAAAAAGAGCCATTGCATCAGGAAGGTGATGCCATGACTTGCAAGTGAATTCAATTTAAGTGACCAGCCTCACTTTTTCTTCCAGAGCCACCTGGGTCCAGAGGCAAGATATAGATCAGGATGACTAGAAAGTCCTCAGATGCAATGATAGAACTTGACTTTTTAAAATTAAGATCTTTCCCAGATCTCAGTTTTATTGAGGCAAGGTCCATCCATTCATTAAGAAGTGAGGAAGAGAATGGCTTCTTTTGCCGACTTTATAAAAATAAACAGTTCTGCTGAGATTCAGATCAAGTGCCAATTCTGAATCGGAACTTTAAGGGAGGAATCCCCTAGAGAAAATCACTTCACCTCACCATGGAATACACCAAGGCCAAGAGCTATATCCCAGACTTGAACCTTATTTCTATGCTTAGGTCAGTATCTTGTGTGGGATCTGAGTTTGGTAGTTGGTTCTGGGCTTCACGTCGCCACCCTGGCATCCTTTCCCTGTCTGTGACTATAAACATAGGTCTGACAGCTACCACCCACCAAGAACTGCTAGATAAAGGACTTGAGATCTTATTACTGAGTGTTGTGGTAACATTGGTGCTAGAGGAGAATGGGACAAGCATGGAGAGTGAACAGTTCTTCCAGATGCTGGATGATGATACAAGCCTGATGATCCTGGAGGAGTTTCAGAACTGGAGCCTTGTCAAAAGTGGAGTGCTCTCATATGGCAGAAATCAAAGCACAGCAAGGAAATTGCCAGCACCACTTTTGACATGTATTTGCAGAAACCCTGGGACCTCTTCGACAGGTTCAATGTCAAGTTCATGTTCTATGGACTCTACTCCATGAGCTGTGATTTTCAAGGACTTGGTTCCATAAAAGAACTCAGAGAGTTCCTGCAGTGGACTTCCACACTTTTGCAAGGCCTGGGAAATATGCTACTGAGTATACAGTCCCCTCTTCACCATGAAGTAGAAGGTGCCAAGCAGTGGCAGGGTCAACTCAGGCTCCAGGTCTACTAAGTACTCTACCCCATAATCAGTCTAAAGATGGATTTAACACTAAACAGAGAGGATATGGTCTCCTTGTTTGTTCAGGCTGCTAAACCACTAACATTCAAGCTTGCTATTCTCTATTCAGCCCTGGTTGCTCAAGGGCTGTCAGCACCCATCATCTCTACTTCCAGTAGTCACCACTGACCAAGGGGCTTTATTCTGCATCCCCTACCAACTCTTTTCCCTGTCCTTGAGCATGCCCAGACCTCATGAGGAATACTTCCTGTATTTCAACAAAAGACACCATTCCCTTTTATTCCTATAATTCCATCTCCCCCCTCCTAGAGTCTGCGGGGAGAAGAAAAAAAACACAAATCTTATTTTCAGTAAAAATTGAAAAAATAAAAAAAAATAAATCTGGGAAAGAAAGTTCCTCAGGGTTTCTGGCCAAAACAGAAACAATTGTTTTTCACACTCACTCTGAGCCATCTTACTCTGGAACCTATTGATGGCCGATCAATCAGAGCCAGAGTGAATTGACTTTAAAGCAAATTCTTTAAGAAAGAAATCTAGCCCATAAACCCCAAGAAATCTTGTGAGATTTCAGCATTCCTTTGGACAAATCACCTGCAAGTAAGGATATGCTATCTTATGTGGACAGAGGGAAAGGAAGAGGTGTGAGGGAAGGGAAAGAAATGGAAGGGAAGGCCCATAGTAATAGCTAAAAGTCCCTTTTCCCATGGGAGGGGAGTTTGAATATCAATGAGACATCAATTCCTCAACTGTCCTCCTACCATACACACACACAATATATTATGTAGTATATCAGCTTTAGGATGCCTGCTTCAGCTCCATGATGCCTTATTCTATTTGACAGAGATAAGAGTGTTATAAAAACTCATTGGCTAATTCTGGTTTACCTCCTTCCACCCATGGCCTCAATAGACCTGTTTCTATCTTCTCTGATTGGTACTACACCCTAGTCAGACCATATCTTTAATATTGTATTGAATTCAAGTATTCAAATTAGTATTTGAATAAAATTCAAATTCAAAATAGTATTGATAAACCGGATAATATCCAGAAGAGATAGTATGGAATAGGAGATAGAGAATTACCTTTGGAGTCAGGGAGAACTGAGTTCAAAATCAGCTTATAACACATGATTGTAAAACCCTAGTCAAGTCCCTATAATGTTCAATTCATCATTTATAAAATGATGGGGTGATACTAGACTGCCTCTATTATCACTTTCTGACTTTGTCAACCAGGATGAAGATTAAAGGCCATAAATTCATACCAAGATAAAAGTAATTGAAAGTGGAGATATTTAAGCTAAAAAGTAGCTCAAGTGGAGAGGGTATGTAATGCATGATACATGTTCAGATATTTGAAGTACTGTCGTGTGAAATAGTGGCTGTTTGGTTCTGTTTGGCTCCAAGGAGCAGGAATCTAAGTTACACAGGAAGAAATACGAGCTTGATTTGATAGAGGGGAGAAAAGATAATTGATAATAATTGAAGTTATCCAAAAGTGGACAAGGAAAGGTTAGTTGATTAACTATAACAATAATAGTTAACAGTTATTCAGCACTTCACTGTTTGCAAAGCACTTTGTATATGAACCTCATAACTACCCTGTGAGGGAAGTATTATTATTATCTCTAATTTACAGATGTAAAAACTAAGATTGAGAGAGGCTAAGTCCCTTACACAGTATCACATTAGCTAATAATTACTATTTAGTATTAAACTCAGGTACTCTTGACTTCAAGTGCAACATTATCTACTCTGCCTAGTTATATTATAGACACAATTAATTTTTTGCTATTCCTGTTACAAGTTGGATTAGACTTCTAATTGCATTCTTTCTATTATGAGTACTCTATAAGTAGGATTAGAGCAATTGGGACAATATGAATTTTAGCAAAGATATAAAGTCTTTAATCCTTTTATTAAAGCCACAGAATGAAGCTTCATTTAAATATGAAGAAATGTTTAAAGTGAAAAAATTTAAGGATGAAGAAACACAAGTTCAAAGACATAAAATAAGAAGAAGATATACCATGTTGTAAATTTAAAAGTGTAGGGTATTATGATTTCTTAGGTTATGTGCATGTAACTCCTTTAAGTTTTAAGAGAGCAAAACAAAAAAAAAAGAGAAATTATATAACCATTGAGAGATGAGGTCTGATTACATGAGGGATATCAATTTCATAGGAGGAATTCAATGAATTATTACATTTTAAATGAAAGATGAGTCACTGCGTGAGCCTCGGTTTTAAACCATTGAAAAATATAGGAGGCAGAGGCTGAGAATAGAAAAGATGGAAAGGGAAAATGTCATGGAGGTTTGGGTTTTAAAAGAACATTTAAAAATAGCTTATCACTGTTTACCAACAGTGAAAGCAGTTCATTGATATGAAGGTATTCCTGATTGTATAAGTAAAGAATTGAGGTCTAATACTTGCCCTTCTGGGTTATCTAGAGAGACAAAGAGATGTCAATCCACTCATAAGTTCCTGTTGCACTTTGTTCAAGCTCTTTATTTTGAGGGGGCAAAAGAACAAAGGAGAGTGATGTTATACGGTAGCTTTAGAGGAAGAGATGTTGAAATCTAATGAAATGGAGTAGAATCCTTTTGAGTGAAGAGTTGACTGGATTCTCTTGTCTAGACAGTCAACTGGGAACTCCGGGAACTCTGCTAGCTAAAATTTTATTTTATAGCAGAGCATTGTGGCTAGTGAATAAACTTGCTGTTGCAGTCAGTAGTCTTAAGAGGAAGCCAGCCTGATGAGATTTGATGGTCTCTGACTTAAAGCCAAGTGACAAACAAATTCAGTTGTAACACTTTCATTTCTTTAAAGTTATTTTATTGGTTTTCAGTTTCCTACAATCACTTCCATATATCTTAGATTTTTTTCCCCTCCCTCCCGCTGCTTCCCCACTGCTCTTCCCACTCCCCACCTGAGAGGGTGTACAGTGTTATATAGGTTCTACACATACATTCCAACTGAATCCATTTTCACCTTAGTCATGTTGCAAAGAAGACTAAAATGAATAGGAGAAACCATAGAACAAAACAGCACATAACATAATACAAAAGAAAATTGTCTACTTCATTTTGCGATTCAATTCCATAGTTCTTTCTCTGAATGTGGAAGGTGTTTTGCCTCAAGAGTCCAAAGAGTATTTTATAGGTCCATGAATTGCAATAAAGGACGATATCTACCAGAAAAATTCCTCACACTCTGTGGTTGTTGCTGTGGACAAAGATTACCTGGTTGTGTTCCTATCACTCAGCATCAGTTCATATAAGTCCTTCCAGGCCTCTCTGAGGTCTTCCTGTTCATCATTTCTTTAAAGCACAATAGTATCCCATTACATTTATATACCACAATTTATTTAGCCATTCCTCAGTTAACAGGCATCCCCTTGATTTCCAGTTTTTGGCCACAGCAAAGAGAGCAGCTATAAATATGTTTGCATATGTGAACCTTTTCTTACTTTTATGATCTCTTTGGGATACAGTCCTAGAAGCAATATTGCTGGATCAAAGGATACACGTATTTTTGTAGGCTTTCGAGCATTATTCCAAATTGCTCTCCAGAATGATTGGATCAGCTCACAGCTCCAGTAACAATGAATTAGTGCCCCAACTCTTCCACATCTACCTTCCATTGATAAACCATGGAACTACTTTTGTGTAAACATGGGATGTGCATATAGATCAAGGAACATAATGATAATAATTACAGAAAGCATTTCTAAAGAAATATATAGTTTATAAAACACTTTGCATATATTATCTCATTAGATCCTTACAACAACTCCAAAATGTAAGTTATTATCATTCTCATTTTACATGAGAAAACTGAGGTAAAATGACAAGGTCAAGTGGAATTTTCCAGGTGGGATTTGGATTCAAATATTTCTGACTTTGTGCCCAGAGCTCTGTTCACTAGAAGATTATCTACACGTGTGAGAAGTCCTTTATAATTTGAAAACTGCTCTCATGCTGTTATCATTCAGTTGTCCAGTCATGTCTAACTCTTCATGACCCCACACACCATAGCATACTAGGCGCTTCTACCCTCCACTATCTCCCAAACACCGTTCAAGTTCATGTTCATTACTTCCGTGACACCATCTATCCATCTCATCCTCTGCCATCCCCTTTTTCTTCTGCCTTCAATCTTTCCCAACTTCAGGGTCTTTTCCAATAAGTCCTGTCCTTTCATCATGTGACCAAAGTATTTAAGTGCATTCAGCTTTAGTATTTGTCCTTCCAATGAGTAGTGTGAATTATTTTCTTTAAGTATTGACTGATTTGATCTCCTTGATGTCCACAGAACTCTCAAAAATCTTCTCCAGCACCACAATTCAAAAGCATCAATTACGTGGTGCTCAATTTTACTTACAATTCTACTCTCAGCCATGCGTTATTACTGCCAGTTATTTTACAATATCTACCATCATTTTAAATGAGATTTCTTTCTATCTCTTGCTGTTGGGCTTTCTTACAGAAATACGGATGATTTATCTGGATTTATTTTGTAACCTTCAACTTTGCCAAAGATGTTTATGATTTCAAGTAATTTTTTACTCAGTTCTCTGAGATTCTCTAAGTATATCATCATATCATCTGCAATGGATGATGACTTAGTTTCTTCTTTGCCTATTCCAATTCCCTCAGTTTCTTTTTCTTCTATTATTGCTAAAGCTAACATTTCTAGTACAATATTGAATAATAGTGGTGCTAATGGACATCTTTGTTTCATCCCTTATCTTACTGGAAATGCATCTAGCTTATGCACATTGCATATAATGCTTGCTGATGGTTTTAGGTAGATATTGCTTCTTATTTTATGGAAAGTTACATTTATTGCTATGTTCTCCAGTGTTTTCAATAAAAATGGGTGTTGTGTTTTGTCGAAAGCTTTTTTCTGTGTCTATTGTGATAATCATGTGGTTTTTGTTAGTTTTATTGTTCATATGATAAGTAATGCTGATAGTTTTCCTAGTTTTGAACTATCCCTGCACTACTGATATAAATTCTACCTGATCATAAGAGTATTACTCTTGTGATAAGTTGCTGCATTCTTTTTGCTAATACCTTATTTAAAAATTTTGCATCTATATTCATTAGAGAAATTGGTCTATAATTTCCCTTTTCTGTTTTGGCTCTTCCTGGTTTAGGTATCAGTAGCATGACTGTATCATAAAAAGAATTTGGTAGGACTCCTTCTACTCCAATTTTCCCAAATAGTCTATAAAGTGTTGGAATTAACTGTTCTTTAAATTTTTGTTAGAATTCACTTGTAAATCAATCTGGCCTGGAGATTTTTTCCTAGGGAGTTCATTGATGATGTATTCAATTTCTTTTTCTTAGATGGGGTTATTTAGGTATTCAACTTCCTCTTCTGTTAAGCTAAGCAATTCATATTTTTTAAAAAATATTCATCCATCTCATTTAGCTTATCAAATTTATGGGAATAAAGTTGGGCAAAGTAATTTCTAATTATGGTTTTAATTTACTCATGTTTGGAAGTGAATTCACCCTTTTCTTTTTTGATATGGATAATTTGTTTTTCCTCTTACTTTTTTAAATCAAATTGATCAAAGGTTTATCAATTTTTTTTTATAAAACCAACTCAGTTTCATTTATTAGTTCAATAGTTTTCTTATTTCAATTTTACCAATTTCTTCTGTGCAGTTCAGTATTTCTAATTTGTTATGTACTGAGGGGTTTTCAATTTGCTTTTTTTCTAGCTTTTTTCAAGTGCATGCCCAATTCATTGATCTCCTCTTTTTCTATTTTATTCATGTGGGCATTCAAAGATATAAAACTAAACCTAAGAACTGCTTTTGCAGTATCCCATAAGATTTGCTAGGTTATCTCATTGTTGTCATTCTCTTGAATGAAGATATTGTTGGTTTCCATGATTTATTGTTTAACCCACTCATTTGTAAGCATTAGAGGATTTAGTTTCCAATTAATTTTGGTTCATCTCTCCATGATCTTTTATTACGTATATTTTTTATTGAATTATAATCTGAGAGAAAGATGCATTGACTATTTCTGCCTTTCTGCACTGAATTTTGAGGTTTTATATCCTAGTAAATGGTCAATTTTTGTACATGTGTCATGTACCGCAAAGAAAAATACATATTCCTTTCTTTCTCCATTCAGTTCTCTCCAGAGATCTATCATATCTATCTTATCCAGAGTTTTCTTCATCTCCTTAATTTCTTTCTTGTTTCAGGGTTAGAAATATCAAGTTTAGAGAAGAGGAGATTGAGGTTCCCCACTAGTATGGTTTTGCTGCCTTTTTCTTCCTGTAACTCCTTTAACTTCTCCTCTAAGAACCTGGATGCTACACCACTTGGAGCATATACATTTAGTAATGATATAGCTTCATTGTATGCCATGCCTTTTAGCAGGATATAGCTTCTTTCCTTATCTCTTTTGATGAGATCTATTTCTATTTTTGCTTTGTCTGAGATTAGGATTGCTACCACTGCGTTTTTTACATCAACTGAAACACAATTATATTCAGCTCCAACCTCTTACCCTGGGTGTATCCTGTCATTTCAAATAGATTTCTATTAAACAATATATTGTTAGATTATGATTTTTAATCCATTCAATTATCCATCTTTCTTTTATGGGAGAGGTAATCCCATTCACATGCACGGTTTTGTGTCCTCAGTGACCCCATTTATGCTTTTAGTTCTTTCTTGTCCCTTCCTCTTCACAATAGAGTTTTAATTTTTGACCACCGCCTGCCTCAGCCTTTTCTCCTTGCTTTCAACCCTCCTCCCTTTTACTCCCCTTTTTCATTGTTATTCCTTCTCTCGCTTTTAGCCTCCCCTCTCTTTTCTTTCCCCCTTCCCCTCCTACTGCCTTTAGAGCTGGTTACATTTGCATACTTAACTGAGTTTGTTGTTCCCTCCTTGAAACAAATCAGAGTAAATATCAAACACTTCTCATCTTTTACTCTTCCCCTCTACTGTAACATAGTTTTGTGCGCCTTCCTGTGATGTAAATTACCCTTTTCTGCCTTCTCCATTTTACATCTCCCATTGCAATCCCTTTACACCCTTAAATCACATTTTTATCGAATTCTAATTTTTATCAAATTGTTTTCTTCAGTTAACTTTTGCTTCTCCTTTTCCATATGTCCAATTCTTCCTTTGAAGGAGGTATTTTCTTCAGTTATTTTTTTGTACTTCTATTTCTATTCCTTTTAATACTTCCATGATTTCTTTTTACATAATTTTAAAATCTTTGGCCAGTTTTTCTTCTACTTCCCTAATCTGGCTTTTAAAATCCTTCTTGAGCTCTTACAGAAATACTGTTTGGTCTTGAGAGCAATCTATATTCCCTTATGAAGTTTCAAATGGGAATGCAGACTCAATGCTGCCTTCTTTGATATTTATGTTTTGGTCCTTGCCACATAGAAAGATGCTATAGTCTTAACTTTTCTGGTTTGCTTCATGTTCATGATGATTGCACTTTTCCTGGTTTTTGAAGTGGATTTCTGCTTCTGGGGCACAAGGGGCTCTGTCCCACCATTCTCATGCTTAAAACTTCAGACTTTATGTATTGTGGCCTCTGGTTCTTTTGGCAAGAGGCTAGAATGCTGTAGCTTACCTGGTACTGAGCTGGCTGATGTGCCAAAGTAAAGGCCATGTGAAGTCTTTCTGAGTTTCCCTGGAGTTATCCTAGAGATAGGTGCATTAAGTGTGGGAGTGGGATGGTCTGGCCACAGGAGGTCTCCTCTCCTGAGCACAGGCAGGCTGAGTGTTTGATGTACCCATTTGCACTAGTATCTCTCTTTTTCCCCTAGCTGTGCTGAGAAACACACAGGTACTGGTGGTGATGATTGCTGGTTCCATGCCCCTGAGGCTCACTGAAGTCAGGTTGTCTGGGACAGCCCTGGTCCTGCACTGGTTCTTTTCAACCACAACAAGAGGGACACCCTTTGCGATTTTCCTAGTCTCACTGGCTAAGGGACTTCTTACCCCTTCAGATGTTCCCACTGCTATAGGATTTTTCCTGGGGAAGTTTTCTATTGGTTTTTCAAGATCATCAAGAGGAGGGATACAGCATTTACCCATCTCTCCACCTTCTTGGCTCTTAGAAGTTCAAAGAGACAGGATCAAAAGAGAGAATAGAAGCAATGGGGGGCAGGATAGGATACAGGGAAATATAGTTAGTCTTACACAACAGGACTATTATCGAAGGCATTTGCAAAACTACACAAATATGGCCTATATTGAATTGCCTGCCTTCCCAAAGGGAATGGGTGGGGAGGGAGGGATGGGGAGAAGTTGGAACTCAAAGTTTTAAGAACAACTGTTGAGTGTTGTTCCTGCAGCTAGGAAATAAGAAATACAGGTAATGGGGAATAGAAAGTTATCTGGCCCTACAGGACAAAAGAGAAGATGGGGTCAAAGGAAGGGAGGAATGATAGAAGAGAGGGCAGATTGGTGATAGGGGAAATTAGAATGCTCGGTGTATTGGGGTGGGGGAGGGGACAAATGGGGAGAAAATTTGGAACCCAAAATTTTGTGAAAATGAATGTAAAAAGTTTAATAAATAAATTTATTTTTTTTAAAAAAAAAAGGACTTCAAAGAGATGACTAGCAGACATTTTTTCTGTGGGCTGATAGTCTCAGGAGTGGGTGCTGCAGTTACCTAGGGTCTGTGGTTCCCTCTTCCTGGATTCCACTGGACTCCCATGCTAAGCTGATATGTTTAAGATTCTGCAGTGCAGCTACTGCTCCAGACCACCCAGGGCTTCTTGCTTGGCTCAGGGTCAGCACTGATTCAACCTGTGGACTATGTGCTCCTTTATCTTCCTGTAACAGATCCTTCCTGTTGATCTTCGATTCTGTCCTAGGTTGGAAATCTGCCACATTCTGTCTCCTTTTGGATTCTGCCACTCTAAAATTTGTTCACTTTCTCTTTTTAGAAACATCTGAAGGAGTTTGTCTTAGAGTTTAGGTGATTAGTTGCTGTCACTCCACCATCTTCCGTATCACTTTCTTAATGTCCTTTCAGGGGCTTTTGGAAATTGAAAGAGTCTAGATGTTAAATTAGTATGAGAGACAAATGAGGAAGAGTGGATTAACAAAGAAGTAAAGCAGGAAGGTTGAGTAAAAAACGGTTAATAGAGAAATAGTTTGTCATGTTGCAAATGTTGCTGGATATAGCAGTGATACTACAGCCTGTAATGCAGAGTTGTGAATTTTCCCAAGCTGCTGAATTTTCCTCCCTCATCTGCTTGCTTGACAGATTGCTATATGTGTGCTACGTATGCCCACTCTTCCCTACAGAACTTTGAGAAAGTATAGTTTACGTCTCTGTGTCAACAGTGAAATACTTATTATTCTTGCATCGATTCAACCCTATACATGTCTTTAATATTATTGTTTCTTTTGCTTTGTTTCTAAATGGATAATTATATTTAAGATTTAAGAGTATCATCTTTGTGAGTTACTGGTTTGAAGAAATGCAAATGTATTGGGAGGGTCTCAAGAATTAAAGTGATAAATAGGAGAAGTGTATATCTTTTGTGACAAGTTTCTTCCTAGAATGAGGAGAGGATCTGACACCCTGAGTACTTACATAAAGAGAAGGCTATAATAAGCAAGAGACTGCCGACAGTAAGCAGGTATCCGTATGCCCATGTGAAAAGTATGGAGTACTTCATAAAGGGTCTCTACCCTTTTCCTGAATATTGTAAGTACACTATTTTAGATGACTGTTAAAATGGAGCTTTGTGTTGGGGTGGTATTATTTCCAACCAGAATCACATGGATTAAAATATTATTTCTAGAATTCCAAAATCCACCTCTCCTTTCCTAACCTCTGCTCATGATGTTCTATCTCACATTTGCAACTGTCTATCGGTCATCTTGAACCCAACATGTCAAAGATTGAACTTGTTATCACCTCCCTTTCCTAAATTTTCCCTTCTTAACATACTTGTTATGACAGAGGGCATCAAAAACCTCAAAGTATCCTATGCTCCTAACCTTGTACTTTTCTCAGTTCCTTACTCTTTCTCATATTTTATACGCAATCAGTTGTCAAGGTTTTCAATTACTGCCTCTGCAAAATTTCTCACATATGTGCTTTTCTCTCCCCTGACAATGTCACTTCCTCAGTGAAGGACTCTCTTAAATCATACCTTAACAACTGAGAGAAGTTATTCTTCCTGCTGCAAGTCTATCCTTGCTCTAGTACATCCTCTACCCAATTAACAAAGTGATTTTTTCTAGAGCACAGGTCTAACCATGTCACTGTCTTATTCAATAAAACCCAATTGCTCCCTATCATCTCCAGGATCAAATAAAATTTCCACTATCAAAAAAAAAAGCTTAAATATCATCTTCCAAGGAATTATCAAGGAAATCTGCCCTGATATTCTAGAACCAGAGGGTAAAATAGAAATGGAAAGAATTCACCAATTACTTCCTGAAAGAGACCCCAAAAGGAAAACTCCTAGGAATATGATAGCCAAATTCCAGAGTTCCCAGATCAAGGAGAAAATATTGCAAGCAGCCAGAAAGAAGCAATGAAAGTATTGTGGAAATACAATCAGGATAACACAGGATTAAGCAGCTTCTACCCTATGAGATCAAAGGTCTTGGAATATAATATTCTAGAGGTCAAAGAAGATAGGGTTAAAATCAAGAGTAACCTACCCAAAAAAATTCAGTATAATACTTCAGAGGAAAAAATGAAATTTCACTGAAATAGAGGACTTCCAAGCATTCTTGCTGAAAAAATCAGAGCTAAATGGAAAATGTCACTTTCAAATACAAGAAGTTAGAGAAACATGAAAAGGTAAATGGGAAAGAGAACCTTAAGGAAATCACTAAAGTTTAACTGTTTGCATTCCTATGTGGAAAGATGTTATTTGTAGCTAATGAGACCTTTTTCAATTTTAGGGTAGTTAAAAGTTATATGTGTGCATGTGTATACATATATACATGTATACATGTGTGTATATGCATATACATATGTGTATATGTATATAACATGTGTGCGCATATATTATATATGTTGATGTGTATGGGTATGAATGAATATATATGTATATTATATATGTGTATATTTGTATATGTACATTGATATACGTGTGTATGTGTATATATGAGTGTCTATATGAGTATGTATATGTGTGTATATATGTGTGTATGTGTATATCTTATGTATATATATATATCTATTATATGTGTGCGTGTGTATATATGTGTATACATACACACACAAGTCACAGTGTGAGCTGAATATGAAAGGAGAATAACTAAAATAATTTAATGTTGAATGAAATTTACTAGGAGTAAGAGAAAGGGAGAGGTAGAATGTAGCAAATCATCTCATATAAAAGAGGGAAGAAAGTTCTTTTACAATGGAGGGGAAGAGGGGAGATGAAAGGAAATAAGTGAGCCTTATTCTAATGGGATTTGGCTTAAGGATAGAATAGCATTCACTCATTTGGATACACAAATCTATTTTACCCTGCAAGCAGATAACATAAGAGACAGCAAATTCGGGAAAGGAATAATAAGAAGTAAACACTATTGCTGGAGGACAGGCCAAGGGAGAGAATGGAATAAATGGAAGGCAGGACAGGACAGAGGGAAATGTGTTTAGTTTTTTACAACATAACTATTATGGAAGTGTTTTGCATTGTTACACATGTATTATCTATAATAAACTGCTTTTTTTTCTCATTGATGGTTGGTGAGGAGGAAGTGAAAGAATACAGAACTCAAAGCTTTAAGAATGATTATTATAAATTGTTTTAGCATGCAACTGAAAATTAAGCTATATAAGCAATGGAGTATAGAAACCTATTTTGCCCTTCAGGAAAATAGAAGGGAAGGGAGATGAAGGATGGGTAATAGAAGGGAGGACAGATTGATAGAAGGGGTGAATGTGGTGCCTGCTGTCCTGGGGTGGTGGGTTGGGAGACATGGGGAGATAATTTTGAATTCAAATTCTTGTGAAAGAGAATGTTGAGAATTGAAAAATAAAAAAATTATATAATAAAATAAAAGAAAATTATCAAGGGGTGCTGCCCGGATATTGTAGAACCAGAGGGTCAAATAAATATTGAAAGAATCCACTAATCTCTGACTGAAAAAGATCCTAAAAGGAAAACTCCTAGGTACAATATAGTCAAATTACATTCCTCCCAGGACAAGGAGAAAATTTTTCAGGCAGCCAGAAAGAAACAATTTGAGTATTATGGCAATACAATCAAGATAACACAAGATCTAGCAGCTTCCACATTAAAGGATTCAAGGACATGAAATATGATATTCCAGAAGTCAAAGGAGCTAGAATTAAAACCAAGAATCACTTACCCAGAAAAATTGATTATAATACTTCAGGGGGAAAAGTGGTCATTCAGTGAAATAAAGGATTTCCAAGCATTCTTGTTGAAACAACCAGAGGTGAGTAAAAAATTTGACTTTCAGACATATGAATCAAGAGAAGCATGAAAAGGCAAACAGGAAAGAGATATCATAGGGGACTTACTAAAGTTGAGTTGTTCACATTCCTACATGGAATAATCATATTTGGAGGAATTATATGCATACATATGTATACATATATGTATATATGTGTGTACATGTATGTATATGTGTATATGTGCATGTGTAAATATATATAGAGAGAGACAGAGATAGTGGACACAGGGTTAGGTGGAAAGGAATAATATGTAAAATAATATAACTAACTGGTGAGATAGGAATATATTGGGAGGAGAAAGGGAGAAATAGAATGGGGCAGAGTATCTCACATAAAAGATGCAAGAAAACACTTTTTCAGCGGAGGGAAAAAGTGAACCTTACTCTCATTGCATTTGGCTTAAGGAGGGAATAACATGCACAATCAATTTGGTATGAATAATCTATCTTGCACTACAGGAAAGTAGAAGGGAAGGGCATAAGTTGTGTAGGGTATTATTGAAGGGAGGGCAAAAGGCAGAAGGGTGTAATTAGAAGTAAACATTTTTGAGGAGGGATAGGGACAAAAGAGGGAATAGAATAAATGGGGGAAGGACAGGATGAAGGGAAATATAGTTATTCTTTCACAATATGACTGTTACGAAAGTGTTTGGCATAAGTGTAATATACAACCTATATTGAATTTCTTGCCTTCTCAGTGGGGAGGGGTGGAGAGGGAGGAAAAGAGAGAATCTGGAACTCAATGCTTTAAAAAAATGCTAAAATTTGTTTTTACATGCAATTGGGAATTAAGACATACAGGTAATGGGGTATAGAAATCTATCTTGCCCTACAAGAAAACAGAGGGGATGAGAATAAGAGAAAGGAGGGGTATGACAAAAGAGAGGGAAGATTGAGAAAAGTGGCACTCAGAATGCATGCTGTCTTGTGGTGGGCAGAGAGGAGAGATGGGTAGAAAATTTGCAACTCAAAATCTTGTGGATATGTCTGTTGAAAACAAAAAATAAGTAAATTTTTAAGAAATAAAATTCTAGTGGTCTGCCCCCCTTTTCTTTCCAGTCTTTACACCAAACCCCCTTTCTCTGAGATCTAGTGACACTGGCCTCCTTGCTGATCCTCAAAAAAAAAACATCTCTTAATTTGGGCATTTTCACTGACTCTGCCTCATGCCTGGAACTCTCCCTCTTTCCACCTCCTGTCTTCACTATCTTCCTCCAGTTCTCAGCTGAAGTCTCACATTGTATAGGAAGTTTTCCCAATCCCCCTTAATTACAGTGCCTTCTTTCTGTTATTATATCGAATTTTGTCTGTAGCGTTCATATGTAAACATATGCTCATCTTGTCTGTACATAAATATTTGCTTGCTATCTCTGTCATTAAATTGTGGATTGCTTGCATTCAGGGACTGTCTTTTGCCTTTGTTTGTATTCTGGATGCTTACCACAGGGTTTGGCACACAATAAATGCTTATTGACTGACAAACTGATTGTATATAAGTACATTTTCTGTCTGGAAAGAAGACCTAAAATTCCCAAAGGTAAGGTATTCAAAGTGGAATGGTGCAATAAGGACATTTTCTCTTGATCTCACCCTTCTGGTGCAGCAGGCAAATTGAACAAAAGCAAATTCAAATTTGACAAAGGTTTATTGAGCACATAATGTGTGCAAAGGAATGGCCTAAATGTTGAATAGACCAAAACAAAAACAAAGCATCTCCTGCTGACAAGGAGCTTATAGGCTAGTGGGGGTGATATAGCATATACAGATAGAAATAAACACAAAAGATTTAATTTTAGAAAGAAATATCAGGAGGGAGAGAGTACTAGCCACAGGGATCATCCAAAACGACTTCCTATTCTTATTACATTAATTGTGAAAGAAGTTATAAATTCTCAAGTATTTGAGCAATTTACTTTATCAGAGTATTTCAGATGAGATTAACGATTACAAATTAGTGTGTGTATATATGTGTCTAAAACCCTATACAATTTAGTTGAGACTCAAAAACCCCTCTTCTGGAATTTAGATCCACAGAATCTCAGAGATGGAAGGAACCTCGGAGGTCTTCAAGACCAGGTGAGAGGCACTGAATGCCATATTTTAAGAAATACATTGAGATATGGTTGGCTTTTAAGATTTTAATTTAAACCTCTCAAAAGAGATATGCTAGAAGTACTGGTTTATAAAACGATATATTTTGATTGTAACAAATTTCTTCCATTATGAAAGTGTTATTAATTATTCACTGCATAATTTCTTTTACTTTATTATTTGAGAAAGATTTATTATATGCCAAAAGTACAAGACTTTTTGGAGATACAAACATAGCAACTCATGTCACTTTTACTATTTGATTAGCTGACATCATCCTAAAAAGTGTTTCATCATAACTTTTTAGAATCATATCTATTTTGTAAAAGTGACCTATAACTGAGAATGTCCTTAGCTGGTTGTCACGGTGGAGAAACACCAGCTCTGGAGTCAGAACAAAAGAAAGAAAAATACTTGAGTTGTTCGAAACTGGAATCAGATTCTGGGTAGATGTGTAATCCTTGCCAATTAACATTTCTTCGTCTCAGCTTATGCCACTGAAAAAGGGAGATAATAATAGCACTTACATTGCAGGGTTGTTGTGAGAATCAAATAAGTTAATATTGATAAAATACTTACAAGTTTAGATACTGTATAAATGCTTACCCCTTCTCTTCTTCTTGCCAGCTTTCCAGACTGATTAGTTAAGCAATAGGAACAGTTGAATAATTGTTTATTTTTAAATCAAATTTTGCATTTCATTAATTTGGATCAAATATGTCAAGCCTATTGTGGGACAGGGGATAAGAGTTTGACTTTTACTCAATGGATTACATAAAATCTATGGTTTTACGTACCAGAAAAAAGAGGTGAATTAAAACATTTCCATTTGACAGCACAATCATGTTCAAAACAATTTGAGCCCACAAGGCTGGGAAAAACAATGCTGTTTCTCTTGCTAGCCATAATATGGCATTTGCAATATCTCTTGGTGATTTGCTGGAGTTGTCATGGCTTGTAAGTACCAGGAAAGTTTAGTGTTTCAATTTCAAGGGGATTATCACCAACCTTAAAGTTGTCAGTGATTAAATGGTTCAACTGATTCAATGAGTGACTGACATTTAGAAGTTTCATTCTGCTTCCAAATGCAAGCCTGTTCCTGGAGTTGGACATTCTTCTGGTTTGTAGTATGTTACAGGCAACTAATTCGGCTACTTAATAAACACTTTATTTCTGCTTAATTTACCAGGAAGATGGGATAAAATGCCTAATAGTGCTGCCCATCCATGCAAAAGAAAATGAAGTACAATAGTTCATCAAAATGCTCATATGTGAAATGAACATGTCAGCACTAGCCACTTAAAAAAAATGAAAAGAACATTCTTTCTTATGGATATTTTGTTTACATTTATTGGGGCAAATCAAGAGTCTTTCCCTACTGGGACTCTCACATAAAATCTATCACCATCCATATAGATCTGAGGTCATTATGCAACATAAAATTATAATGTTTTAAAATATAATTTTAAGCCACACAGTGTCAGTAAGAGTCTAATTGGATGCCATCAGAAACTGATTACATCAGCCACAGTACAAGGGAGTTAGCAAATATTAGAGACAGAATGCATTGTAAAATCTATTATACTATTGTGCTAACAAAGAGACAGATAAGGTAGAGATGTTACTAGGAAGAGTTTTATTAGAAAAATAAATACTTGAGATAAAATAGTTTGATATATTAATACTTATGTTTATATATTAAATATTTTAAACATATCAATATTTATCTTTAAATATTTTTGAAGATATAATCATAAAAATGTTGATAATTAGATTGTGCAAATAATGAGTCTTTGGTTTAGTCTCCATGATGAACCTACTTACAAACCTCAGTATTTGTAAAAAGAAATCAGTGTCATTCAAATTCCTTTTTGGCTTGTAAAATCACTCATAACGTTTGAAATTCAAATTCTGCTTCATAGATTTACTATCTATGCAATCCTGAACAAGTCATTTAACCTCTTCTTGGTCCTCCCTTTTTGCATGTGTAGAATGAGGATTGTTGAGAGGGTCAAATGAGATAATAAATATCAAGAGCTTTAAAGGATTTGTATATACTATATGCAATGATTAAATATTGCTCCTCTTTATGCAGTCTCTGTAATCATATAATCATATGAAATGAAGAGATTAGAGTAGACATATTCTCAAATCTTCTTTTGCGGTCTAAAATGATAGAAAGTTGTATATAAAATGCTAGCATGCTACTTACATTCATTCATAATAAAAAAAAATAATTACTTATTATACACCCATCACTATGCTAGGTACTAAGAATGCCAAGAAAAATTGAAACAATCACTGCCCTCAAGGAGATAACACCTATTATAAAGACTCATAATATTATTCTTTGTTTGCTTCATAAGTTACACAAATAGGAATTTATTTCTTGAACCTATGGAAAGAAAGATTGCTATTTTCTATGGAAAAATAATTATGTTTCTCATAGTTATTGACTGCTTCTCAAACTACTCTCTATTTATTTTAGATATAAACTTTTTTAATTTATTTTGTACATTCCAAATTTAACAAAGCAAAAGTGGGAGCATTTGTATATCCCAAAAAGAGGTCGGCAAATGAAACTGAATCTCTTTCCATACCAGTTTTTTTTTTTTCCAAAGGATACAGTAAGTTCAACATTTTCTTTCAAAACTCTGTTGCTTATTTACTTCTTATTTCTTCTTGCCTATTAACTTCTTAAAGTATTTCTGTGGCCTTCCTTCTCATCTCTTTAGTTTGTCCTCTAGAATTAATAGCTCTAGGTAGCTTTTATCTGTGATTTCTTTAAATTTACTGGGATATCTGGTCTCACATCTAAATCTGCCTTTGGATTTTCAGTGATTCTTAAATTATCTCATGATCTGTTTTCCAGGTCAGTTATATGTGTGTATTGTAATATGTGTGCCATTAGTATATATGTTATATATGAATTGATTTTGTTCTATTTTTTTCACTAAATCATAGAATCAATATATTTGTTCCATTCTAATTTTCTGAAAAATCTATTACTTAAACAAGGTTTATCATTTTAACTTCTGCACTACTTTTTCTCCTTCAAATTCTTTACTCTTGAATTATAATTTCATTATATATACATACCTACACATATATGTATATACATATATATATATATATCTATATAGTTTCATTTATTCTACTAGTTCATGTGGGAATTAATTTTTCTCTCATTCTCTTCTTCCTGTCATTAAGAGAATTTCTATTCAGCTAGCTTGGATATGGCAATATTGTTGGACGTATCACAATTCTTTATCGGAAAGTTTATCTTCTGGCATTTACTTATCTCTCCAGATTATTGGTGTCTGAAAATTGCTTACAGAGGGAAGCTACCTGTTTTTTTGTGTGTGGCACAAGTACAGGATCTGGGAATTCTATTGAATCTCCTTTCCCATTATCTGTTGGATTCTGGTTGGCTTTTGGTGCAATTATGAGGAGGAAGAGAATACTCTATTGCCTCTTGCATGATTTGATTCTTAAATAATCCAGCGCTGTTTTTAGAGATTTTTGTTTATTTATGGAGTAGAACTGGGAGGCTGTCTGCCTCTGCTTAGGGATTCATTTTGGCATAAAAAAAAGTTTTATTTAGTGATTTAGATAGTCCATTAGCATTTGTCATGAAACATTGTCATTACTAAGCTCTTGTGATACAAAGAAAGGTAAAAGACAATACTGACTCTCAAGTAGATTACAACCTAATGAGGGAATCAGCATGTATATGTGTGTGTGTGTGTGTGTGTGTGTGTGTGTGTGCTTACACCTCAAGTCTGCACAAGCACACATTTAGTAGATTGGTGAAAATTGATATAATGAAGGCACTAGCATTTAAAAGATCAGGAAAGGCTTCTTATAGAGTGTAGACATTTAACTGAGAATATAAGCTGAGAAGGAAATAGTGATAAGGAGTGAGAGCGTTCCAGGAATGAAGAACAAATGAAAACACTCAAAGTTAGGAAATGGAGTGTTTAGTGAAAGAAAAAAGGAAAGGGGTCATTGTCACCATATGACTGAATTCATGTCAATGTTAAGATATAAAAAGACTTGACAGGTAAGAAACAGATCAATTATAGAGGCTGTTGAAAACCAAAGAAAGTATTTTAAATTGGACAATAGAGATAGATGGTCAGTAGTCACTGGAATTGAGTGACTGGAGAAAGGAAAGCCATGGAAAGATCTAAGCTTTAGGAACATCAACTTGAAAGCTTAGTGGAAGATGAACCCAAGGCATGGTGACAAATCAGCGGGCTATTAAGGGCCTTCATGATATTAGTAACAGAATCAGAAGAGAAAAGAAGACATATGAGAGATTTCTGAAGGTAGGAAAATAGACCTCAGCAATTAATTGAACATGGGGAGGTGAAAGACTGAAGAGTAAAGAATGAGAGCAAGGTTAATGAACTAAAGGATGGTAGTACCCTCGATATCAATGGAGGAGTTAGGAAGAGGGAAGAGTTTTTTTGGGGAAAGATAATGAGTTTACAATGAGTAAGATGTTTATGGGAAAACAATTATAAAAATCCAAAGTTAAGTATAGATGTGAGACCAGATATCAGATTAGAGGTTAGGACTAGACAATTAATTCTTAGAGTCATCTGCATAATAAAATTGAATGTATGGGAGTTGATAAGATTGCCAATATATAGATGGAGGAGAGAAGAATACAGAGAAGAGTGTTTTCCAGAGCAGAAAAAGGACATGACCTGGGTGAATATCCAACAACTGGAGCTGAAAAGGAATAGCCAGACAGATAGAAAGAGGACAAGATGTCAAAAATACAAAACTCTTACCCAGAAAGAGTAACAAGAAGAGGAGACAATCTAAAGTGTTAAAGGCAGCAGATAAATCAAAAAGGATTAGGATTAAAAAAAGACCATTAGATCTGTCTATTAAGAAATTATTGGTAAGTTTGGAGAGACCAGTGTTACCTGAATAATGAGGTTGGAAATCAAACTGCAGAAAATTAAGAAGAATGTGAGAGGAAAGGAAATGCAGGCATCAACCATAAATATCTTCTCAAGGAGTTTATTTAGAAAATGCGGAAGAATTCTAGGATGACAGCAGTGATGAATAGATCAAGTTAAAGTTGTGTTGTTTTTTTAAGATAATGAGATAGGGTTTGGTGAGAAATGTTTGTTAGCAGTAAGAGAACAGCTTGTAGACATGGAAATACTGAAGAAAAGTGTGATATTGATGATGATAAAAGGAACAAACTGTCAAACAAAATAGAATGGAATAGAGTAACTTGTATATATAGAAGTTTTCACCTTGTAGGGAAGGGACATCTCTTCAAGTAAAAGCGGTTAAGAAGGAAAAAGTGGTGAAGATATCTTAATGATGTGAGTTGAAGAGAAGGGAACAATAAGAGGGAACTCTTGACAAATGGCCTCAGTTGTTTTTACAGTGAAATACAAGGCAAGGTTTTCATTTGGGGATAGTATGGGGGAACCACTAGAGATCTGACAAGGGATAAAAAGGATTGGAAAATACTTTGTGGTGAATGGGGCAGTACATCAGTTTTGTTGTTATTCAATTGTGTTCAATTGTGTCCAACACGATGATTCCATTTGGGATTTTCTTGGCAAAGATAATGGAGTGTTTCATAATTTCCTTCTCCAGCTCATTTTATAGATGAGGAAATGAGATAAAAAGTGTTCAATGACTTGCCCAGAGTCACACAGTTTGTTAATATATGAGGCTTAATTTGAACTCATGAAAATAATTCTTCCTGATTCCAAGTCAAGCAATCTATCAGATATGCCACCAGCTGCCCAAATGATTCAATTAGGCCCATATAAAAAGATTTCTTGACCTTAGTGAATACCCATTTGAGCTTATGCAACATAAATTTTTAGATGACCTAGTCCGCTAAATTAATTTCCTTCAGTTTCATTCAGCAGTATTTTAGTAGGAACAAAGCAGTGGATGGGGAGGGGTTAAGCATTTAGTAAGTGGCTACTCTGTGCCAAAAACTCTACTAAACACATGATATATTATTGCATTTGATCCTCTCCACAACCCTGTGAGGTAGGTGTTATTATGATTCCTATTTTATTATTTAAGAAACTGAGTCAGAAAGAAATTGATTGGCTTGTCTAGGGTCAAACAGCTAGTAAATGACCATTGCTGTTTGTACTAACATCTTCCTGATTTCAGACCCAGAATTCTATACACTGAACTACCTATCTGCCATACAGGTGGGAGCAATAGAGGGATATGACTTGGGAAGACCAACAATCGTAAGGAACTAGAGAAAAGAAGACAGTGTTGAGTTGAATGGTTTCACCAAGGGATCAGGACATGCAAATGTAATAGCTTGGGGAAGAACTAAGAATAAAGGGATTCAATCTCACAGTAAGGTTGAATAACAGGTTTTGTGGTTACAGTAGAGAAGGAAAAGTAAAATAAAAAAAAGATTAGGAACAGGTAAGGGAATTTCAGAACTTAAGAACATGGAAGCAATATATTTGTGGATGTGCAAGATAAAGGATAAGACTATCTCTGAGTGTAGCTGAGGTAAGATGGAGGGGGTGATCTTGGCAAATAAGTAAATGGAGGAACTGCAATATGGGAGTAAGAGATTATAATATATATATATATATGTTGCAGTCTCTTTTTGTGAGGTCTAGAACAGAGCAAGAGAGACGGCTCACTGTGAACCTGACAATGAAATAGAGAATGAAGGAAAATGCCCTAGAGGTCAGTAGATAACAGCCACCAGAATCTTAATTGGGTAATAATTAAGGATAGTATGTACCAAGGAAAAGAAGAAAGAAAAAAATAATAAAAAGGAAAACTTCTAAGTACTTTCCCTCTGAGCTTTAGTGTTCAGTGGTTCATGGTGAGTTGCCGATATTGAATTCAGTCTCTAAATTTAGTGAAGAAATGTACCAGACAATTATATGGGGAATAATATGATTTAGAAGTAATTTGATTCTTATTATTGTGATGATTTTATTTTAAATCACATTAAGCTATACATGACTTATTTCATTGTACTTGCAGTAAGATTCTTACCTTACTGTGTAACTTAATTGTTCCTATTGTCACTGTTCCATAAGAGGCATACATCCTAATGAGAAGTGAATGAGAGGTTCTCTCATTCTCTCTTCCCTCTACTATCTGTCCTCACAGCACAGAAGAAAAGAAATATAGAATTAGGTAAGTTAAAAGATCCTAAGAGCCATCTAGTCTAGATACTAGTTAAAATATGAGTCCCCTAGATAACATTGTTACAAAATATTCTTCCACTGCTGATTTCTAGATGTGAAGAACTCAATACTCCAATTTAATTCAATTTTGTTCTTTTCCAAATCTTGATATTTTTCAAGTTAAGCTAAATAATCATTTTAACTGAAACACTAGTTGTCTAAAATAATGTAATCCTTGCCCAGAGATGTGCTGAAGCCAAGTCATACATATTTTCCAACTGCCATTTTTCAATTTTCAGTGTTTAATTTCAATTTCAATTTAATTCTCTAAAACTCCACAAATGAATACTTAATTTTAAAAAGAGGGAGAAAATATTAAATAATGGATATTTCACTTAAAGTGTGTCATGTATATTTTTCCCCAAAAGAGCTATTAGACATTTACCAGAAGGCTTCTTATCTTGCCTCTCATCAAACTCCCTTCTGGGACTACCATTTCTTTCAAGTTTGTTTGCTCATTTTCATATATTCATTATGAGGAATCTACATTTAGGAAAACAAAACATCCTTTGCCTTTATCAACATGTAGAAGGATGCCCTCCATGGGTTTATAATAGTACACTGAAATACAGCCATATTCTTTCCTGCTTCTGTGAAATTTTCCTCGTAACAAATTTGCTAGCATCTGTTTGATGTTTCACTTTTACATTGTATTCGAGAAACTAGCTTACCAAAATTATACACAGACATCTTTCACTTTTACCTGTTAATTACAAAACTATCTTTTGATGCTTTTTTGCTATGGGATTGTTTTACTCATTTTGGTAAGGCTTTAAATATACTGTTGCATACACTGTGCTGCCAACTGTAATGTTGAGTAGGTAAATAAAAGAAACATAACCCTGATTTTCATTATTTCATGTTTTTAACCTAGAATTGTCATTATATCTCATGGAATAGACTACTTAAAAATTAATACTTTAGAATTGACTTGTCATTTTAAATATAAGCATAAAGTATTTTTCAAGCTGCTACATTTTATCTTCTTTGAACCTTTAGCCTATGGAAATATTTATTTAAAAATAGAAAAAGCCACTTGCTGATCACCATGGCTGGCAAAATTACTTAAGATTAGTAGAGAAAATGTAGATTGACCCAGAGAGAAGGTCTTCTTTCTTTTATTCTCCCTTCTCTGTCGCTACCATTATTCTTTTTTTTTTATTCAGTTCAACAAACATTTATTAAATCTACACTTAGGTGGCAGCTTTCATGCTAAGCGTTAGAATTGTTTCTGATCTGAGAATATAAAGAAAAAAATAATCCCTGATCTCAGAGTTTACATCTGTGGAAGTAATATGTACCTTGAAAATTAAATGTAAAATATACATTAAGTAATTCACAGGAGAGGGCACTAGTAACTGCTTGATAAAGGTAAGCTTCTTAAAAGAGTCAGCATTTGAGTTAAACTTTACAAAAAACTACAAATACTATAAGGAAGACATAAGAAAGCCATGCATTCTAGGTATGGCAGTTTGATCTTGGGAAAGGCATGAAAATAAGAGACAACAAATGTAAATTTGCCTGGATGACAGATTACAAGAATGAAAACTTGTGCTCAGTAGGTATAAAAAGGTAGGCAGGAGCAACAGGCTTTCAACATGAGGTTTCCTCACATTCAGCCAAGGCAACTTGTTAGTGAAAGCATTTCTAGGCTAAAATAATTCCAGCCTTGTTTCTCACTATGAGTTAAAGGTAGCCATTGGAATCTCTTGAGCAGGGTAGAGAGTAGCATGTTTAGACTGTGTATTCTTCAGTTACATGTGAATGGATTGGAGAAGTGAAGACCGGAAATTAGTAAGCCAAGTGTGAAGATGTCACAATACTTGAGGTAAGAAGTAGTGAAGACTTGAATTAAAATGGTATTTATAAAATAGTATTCATTCAGTGGAAGAAATTAATAGGAAATGAAAGATGCTATAGAAATAAAATCAAAAGATATGGCAATCAATTATATGTGAGGAGTGAGGGAATGGAAAAAAAAAAAAAAACTAAAGATGATTTTAAGGCTGCAAGTCTGAATGACTGAAAGTTTGTGGTCAGCTGCAAGTTTCCTTAACAGAAAGAAGGAAGTTAGGAAGGGTAGAGGAAAGATAATGAGATCTTATTTAGAGATGTTGAGTTTGTAATATCTCTGGCATATCCAAATGATAATGGAGATATGAGGCTGGTGTTCTGAGGGGCCTCAGGCTTAAAAAAACAGATATAGCTATAGATTTCAGTCTTCTGCATAAAACTGATAAGTAAATCTATGGCGGGGGGAATGGTGAAATCACTAACAAAGAATGTAGAGAGAAGAGAACAGAGTCTAAAACAGAGTCATTGGTTACTGTAGGGAAAAAGATAAGAAGGATAGTAGTATATTTGTTCATCTCCTGCTTGTAGAAATCACTGTACTGTGCAAAACTATTACAATATACTCTATTGAATTAATAGAACATCATATAATTATGATTACAATACAAATTAAAATTTGCAAAATATGCTAATCATAAAATCCCTGTAAAATAGATATTAAATGTGTTTTTATCACTAATTTTACTCAGGAGAAAACTCAAGGTTAATATCTTAACTGCTTGTCATATTTTGACCTTATTTTGGAATTGTGTCTAAACAAGTAAGGTATGTCTCTTACCTTCATCTGATCTGAAGAAAAGTTCTGCATGAGTTCCTTTTCTCTTGACTTTGAAATTTTTTTTCTTGGCTTCTGTTTCTTTTAATCAATACCACTCTATCTGTAAACTAGTATTTTTTAAGCACCTACTATGTGCCAGGCTCTGCCCTAAACTCTGAATTACAAAGATTAGCAAAAGACTGTTCTCTTTAGAAGCTGAGTCAAATGTGTGAGATAAAATGTAAATAACTATGTACTATGATAATATACATATAATACATGAGTGAAATATGTTAATATAAGTTTTATATAAGATTATGTTTGTGTGTACATATGTACACATACACATATATACATATATATGGACTGATGGGAAAAGTTACAGAGGAAACACCAAAGAATTAAGGAGGTTCTTAAAAAGCTTCCTGGAGAAGGTAAAGTTTTATCTGGGACTTGAGGAAATCCAGGGAAGAGAGGAGTTAGAGAAGAGGAGGGAGAGTGTTTCAGAGCTGGAGGACAACTACTGAATAAAACCCAGAGGGGAGAGATAAAACAAGGTCATATGTGAAGAATTACAAGGTGGACAGAGTGATTGGATCACAGACTATAGGGTGATACATATAGTATAAGGTAACAGGGAGGCAGGGGAGTTTACTGAGTTGAAGGAAGGTGACATGTCAATTTTTATCTTTAGGAAAATCATTGTGAAAGCTGAATTAGAGATGGTTTACAGTGTACAAAGACAAGTCAGGGAGAACAATCAGGAAGTTATTTTAGTAGAAGAGCCATGCAGGAGTAAGGTAATCCATTGGGGTAATGACAACATAGAAAGAGAGAAAGGGAAACATTAAAGATCTTTGAAGGAAAAATTCATATGTCTTGACATCACATGGGATATAGAGCATGACAGAGAATGAGAATTCAAGAATAACCCTTAGGTTTGGAGCCTGAGTGATTATAAGGGTGATAGTATTCTCCACAATAATAAGGAAGCAAGGACCAAGGGATTATTAATGGCTTCTGGATTTTTTACTTCACACTATCAATAGAATATCCAGTTTCAGATGTTCAATAAGCAGTTGTAGGTATAAAACTGAAGATCAGAAGAGACCTTAAGGCTGGGAATTGTCTGCAAAGAGATGATAATTAATCTATAGGAGGTAATGAGATCACCAAGTGAAGCACTATTGCTGTTTTATTCATCCTTCCTTGCTGAAGAAGACCGTGCCATCAGAGAAATGATGATATGACTTGCACTTGACTTTGTTTTGAGTTGAGGGAGGGATGTACAAGGTCACCAGCCTCACTTCTCTACAACCATCTGGATCCAGTGACCTAACATTCCTCAGGATGACTGGAGTTGACCCAGGATACAATGGGAGACCTTGGCCCCTTTATGTCAAGGTCTATTCAGGTACTCACTTAGTGTGAGGTAATGGCAATTCAGTGGATAGAGCTGTTCAAGAAATAATCAGGGAATGGTGCATTTAATGAGGCAAAGAAAAATAACTACATCAGGCTAGGAGGAAAACAGCGACAGTTACTATGAACAATCACTTTCAAGCCAGGAAAGAGGGTCGAGAAAACAGCCTTTAAGTGGAGCTTGGGCAGGGGCCAAATTTTGTCCAATCTATGGGCTTCACAGTGCAGTAAAGTTTAAGGTTTTGGGAAAGGGAAGGGAAGGGCAGGGAGGGGAGGAAAGCCAAATCTAGGACTGAGTTAGGAATTTTTATTCATTATGAATGGACTTAAACATTTCCCTCAAATCTTCTTTATAGCAATAATACTAGGATGTTATGCATAACTCTCCTTTTTTATTTCTTTCTAAAGCAGCTCATCCTTCCATTTCTTAAATTAGATGGATATGATGTCTTAAATAGTGACAGTCAGAATTTTTTTAGATTCCAAATACATGTGGATTTCAGGGGAATAAATCCCTCATAAATTAGGAAGCTCAAGATAGAAATGCTGATGGATGGAGATTCAGTATAGAAACTGCATGACAATGTATGTTTCTTTACTTGGAAGAGTAGAATTTCAAAATAAGAAAATAACTAATCCAATCGATACCTCAAAAGGTTCCTCCATAAAGTGTACTAGAGAAAGTTCTATCCAGAATCTGGAGGAAGATCTCCAGTGAAATGTAATGTAAAATCTTGAAAGTAGCCTATTCAACTTTTGTGTAGTTTAAAACGTTGTGGACTTGTTTTCTCCTTTTGCATCAAGTCCCAGCCTTCCTCATTGGAACCTCCACCCAGTGCTTCTACTTTTTCTATTTAGGGGTTGTGTGAGTTGTTCTGAAACCAGCACCTTATTAATTCAGTTTTGATTTGAGAATGACCTGAGGCACTCATAAGTCATTCAACAATTATATTGAATGCTGGTCTTACTACTACCCTCCGGATGTATACCTGACTGAACTAGAATAAAAGAACTGAAGATTGAGTAAAATCAGGCAACAAAACGGAGAAATACACTTAATATAACATTTACATAATAATGTATTTGCATAGTTTGAGTTGAAAGCATTTGAATGAAGCTTAAAAATTGAAAAAAATATATCTAAAAAATATATATCTAATATTGCTCTTTATGAGATTCAGTAGGTGTAGTAGGTAGAGAGAAGACCTTGGAGACAGGACAACCTTGATTCAAGCACTATCTTTGACATGCATTGGCTGTGTGATCTTTTTAAAGTCACATAAATTCTAATTACCCCATGTAAGACACTAATACTCTTAAGTAGGACAACAGATTTCTATCTACTTTGGTAAAGGGTATATCCTCAATGAGATTTCCCAAAACTGTTAAATCACTGCTATGGTCAAAAAAGAAATCTCCATCGTGGTCGCAAAGAAATTATACTTAGCTTTTCCACATCTTCTCACCTATGTAGAAAACAATAACCTTAAAATGGAGTTAAAGAAAATTTTAGCAATACAATATTCCAAATTGCTGCCTCTGAAAGTCATTTGCATTTTCATATATTTTTTTAGATAATCCTTTACCACACCTTTCTTTGCAAACTTTAGTTTAACTTACATTAATTTCAGATTTTAATTTATCAAAAGATCAAAATGCTTATTTGTAGTTTCACATTTGATCGTGTTTTTTGTATGACCTATAGTATTAGTAGACAATTACATCTTATATTTGAATCTCTATTCTTCTTTAAACTTTAAGACTATCTGAATAATTTTATTTTGATGACTGTCTTCTCCATGCTATGATACATACTGAGATATCACCATAATTTGTTCTTTTCATAAATACCTAAACTTGGTTTCTTCAACCACTTTGAAGAGTTATGTTCAAATTCAATTTTATTGCCCTTTGACATGCTTTCTCTATTTCCATGACATTCTTGTTATACTAAGACAGCAAGAATTGTATATAGAACTAGATAGAACTATTCTATTGTATATAGAATTTCATATACAGCCTCAATCACTAGTCATTTGTGTGTTTTTTTAGAAGAATTTCCCATTACATTAGGTTTGTAATGTATACTTTGAACATACAACACCAAATTTAGTACAGGAAAGCAGGTGCAATCTTTAGTATTTATCTGTTTGATATTTGCTTAGGAGGGTGTGAGGAAGATAAAGATTAATACAAAAAAGGTGATATTCTATTACGTTTACCAAAATGATTTAAACCTTTTCTTAATATCATGTTAAGTTAAACCAAAGGACGCACGGGGCTATTCCCCGGCCTTCCCCTGGCTACCAGGCCAGATGGTAATCTCTCTGGGGGCCTTCGCCTGGACACTATTTCAGGCGGTACTCTTGCACGGGGCTCCTCCCCAGCCTTCGCTGGGATGAGGCGGTATCCCTTACCCCCAGACTTCGCTTGGGGAATCTTACCCTTTCCCCGGGTCTTCGGACATCTCCGGCCCCTTATGGCCTAGCTGCGCGACAGGGCTATCCCCTCCTCCACGGAGGGAACAACGACTACACACGCACCCGAGGATGTCAGTGCTCCTCACTTTATTGATGGCGTCTTCCACATCTCTCTCTTGCTTACATCATCTCCCTGATCCCACAGCTCCTTATATCCCCAGCCAGAGCCCCTTCCATGTTCCTCCCTGAGGGCGGAGCCAGCTCCTGAAGGGCGGTCCAGAGCTTGGCCCCTAACAAAAGGAGGGGAAAGAATAAAGATTTTCAAGGAATATAAAATTTCTTGTCTTTGACTTTTAGAAATCACACTAATAGAACCATGACTTTTTAAAGTACACTTTTAGTTAGATCACACAGCCCGATGGCTCAAATGTCCCCTTCAATTTGGAGCTATAGTTTTTTGATTAATATAATTTGAGTTTGTTTTCCCTCTTTCTATGTCCCTTCTGGGAAGTCAAAGTGAAATAAATTTGCAAGAAGAATTTGAAATTACCAAACCAAGTGATTTTAAATGAGCAAAGGATAGATTGGAAGAAATCCAATTCATTCTTTCTATAGCTACCTGTATAGCTTTGTATAAGGAAAAGTACATAATCTCTTCCTTTGATCATTTGTTTTGTCACTAAAATGATATCATATTTATCCTTATAAGGCATTTCTGTTTGAAATTTAGATGATAAACTTTTCATTCCATTACATTCCTTGTTCTCCTTGAGCCCTAAGAAAATTTTGCTTCTTTTTCTTCAGAGTGGTTTTCTAAGAAATATGAACCTGTACTTGCATTTTCTTCCAACTGAATGAATTAAATATTTTCTTGAAAATGAGTTTGTAAACCTAAATATACACTCATACTACATATGTATACATATGTGTGTATGTCTAGTGAAGACATGAGGGCAGTGAGTAGAGACATAGTGGGGTGGGAAAGAAACTCGATTGACGTTTTAAGTAACCATGGCATTATTGATGTGACTGTGGTTTTTCTGAGCAAGAGGTTAGGAGAAGGGTGATTAGCCTACAAGATGATCATTCTGGAACTAATGAAAGGAAAACCAATTATCTATTAAGTGTGTATTAGGTACTGTGGTAAGTACTAAGGCTACAAGTGGAGAGAAAAATCTAGGCTCTGTTCTCAAGGAGTTCTTATTCAATTTGGTAGAGACAGTTCTTATACAAGACTTTGGTATAGCACAAATGACAAGCTTTTTAGAGGGCCTTAATGTGCATCAGTAAGTAAGGTGTAAGGGCCAGATGAAGGGAAGGCAAAGAAAAAGGGAAGAGTTCCTCCCACTGGTGGCTCATGTTTCTTGCCTGTCACCATGGGGTTTAGCAAGACTGGGAGTCATCAGAGGAAGGGTGATAGGAAATCAAGGAGAAAGGGTGTTCACTTTATTTCTTCCCACTCTATGGTATCTGGAAGAAGTTTTGTAGGGGGAAAGGCTATGAGGAATATTATACAGTTCCGGGATTGTCTAGATGTAGAAGTCATTTTAATTCTGTCTTTTTACTTACGCATTTACTAAGCAAGGTAGCATGGGCCCCATGGCAAATACCTAGATAATTTTAATGCGCAATATGATGGGATAAATGCACTAGAAAGGTACGAGATAATAGGAAGAACAGCAGAGGGACAGTGAGTTTATGTTTATTAATAATAGGTTGAAGGAACTGAAAATGTTTATCTTGGAGAGGAGAATGTGATAATGGAATAGGATAGCTATGTTAAAATATTTTAAAGGATTGCAAGTTAGAAGAGGTATTAGAATTGATTGGACCATGAGGGAAGAACTCAAAGAAATGTCTGCAAGTTTCAAAGAGGCAAACTTTGGCTTGATTTTGAGAAAAAAGAAAAGGAAGCAACTTTGTAGCAATTTGAATTATCAAATATTAGCTTCCTTTGATGGAGTTCAGATATTTTTAAGTAAAGGCTGGTGGTCCCTTAGTGGGTATATTGTAGAAGGAATTCTTTTAAGGTATGAATTGGACTAGATTTTCTCTGGAGTCCCCTTCAGCTCTAGAATTTTGTGTGATTTATGCAAGTCAGAGGCAGTAGATCATGACCAGGGAGGAGATCAATGAAGGCTCTTGAAGGAATAATGTTTGAATTGAGAATAAAAGAGTTGGTAAGTACTCAAGAGATGAGGGGAGTAGAATGAACTTTCAGGCAAAGGGAATATAGTGATTAAAGTCATGGATGTAGGTATTCATGGATCCAGTAAATGAGAAAGAAGGTAAGACAGGTTAGTTTGTCTGGAGAGTAATGTGTAAAGAGATACAGTATGCTCAAGCAATAATTCAGTATTTCTATACGATTATTTTAAATGTCATCCACAGGCTTTTGTATTCAATTTTAAGTGAAAATACATTAAAGAAAAAGTAAAAAGAGTAAGTGGATTTGTATAAAAATGAACTTAATTAAATTGACTGACAGTGTCCTTCAAATATTTAAAATAATTTTACTCTATTTAAATTTACTAAATAATTAGAGTTATAATTTTCTGTAGTTTTCTATTTTTAATAACATAGTAGTATGGGAATCCTTCACTTGAAGTCTAATTCTCTTTATAATCTAAAATAAAATCTATGAAATCTAAAAAAATATATATTTTCTTGTGATTAAGTACTTAACAAATATGTACTTAACAAATATGATAAAAGAATTGGCTAAAGAGTTTCAACAGGAAGGCAAACACTATGTTTAATAATGATAATACTAGCGTGTTTCTATTTTGAAGAAACAAAAGGTTAAAAAGTAGTTTGAAGACATATTCTTTGTGACAATTTCAAGGATATTCATATGATTCAAGCAGTTTTGCTGGTTTGTCCTTAAAATTTTAACAAGCTCAACTTCCACATATAGCTATGTTTCATATCAGGGCATGCACTATCCACCATTGAAATAGATATACCAAGGATCCTTTCTTCATTTTATTCAAATACCTTCAAATGTATATTTTCCTATACTGGAGGCTGCAATAGCATAACTCCATGTTATCTCAAAATGTCACAGATATTTCTATACCAAAGCTTTATGCCAGAATTATTCATGTAGAAACCTATATTTTGCTGTATAGTAAAAGTTCTGAACTTTAATTAAAGGATACTAGTGTATTTACAAGCTATGAATAAAATTTTACCAAAATAATAATAAATAATGCTTCTTTTATTTATATTGGTATCTACAATACTTCTAAGCTGTTTGCTTATCCCTTATCTAATCCATATGATATCAAAAGATTATCAAAAACTCATTTGGATTTATTTCTCTTCATGGATATATTTGTTGAGTCCAAAATGAATCTTTTTTCTTAGATGTTTGTCTATTAGCGCTCTCTCTCTTTCTCTCTCTCTCTCTCTCTCTCTCTGTGTGTGTGTACATATATATATATATATATATATATATATATATATAGTAACTAAGAAAGTAGGATGAGTCAATATTGCCCGTATAAATGTAAAAATAGAATAGTACAAACTGTAGCAGCTGCGTGCATTTAGGGAATCTGTTAGAAGAATACAATAAGATTCTTTTCAAGAATTAAAATTGAATATTAATACCATCAGATATGAAAGGGAAAAATAAAACTTGCTACATTATTTCTATTCCCTCATGGAATATTGAAGAACTGAAGCACATTATAAAGAGAATAATAGTTGGAACATGTCTAACGGAAAGAAGATGTTCAATGGTCTATTCTAGGATCTCACTTTTTTTCTGCTAATGGATATCAAAAGTTAGCAGAGGAGAAGCTGCTGATTGTGGCATATACTTTAAATGTGTTGGGGAATAGAGAAGAAAAGCTAAACAAATTAATCTAAAAAGTTTCAAGATCTACATTCATTTGATGGAATTATAGTCACATGTGGATGATGGATATTACAATTTGAAACTAACTGCACAGTTTACAAATTCTAAATATTGCTACCTTTGGTGACAAAAATATTCTTTTATGGAATTTATTTAACCCTCATTGCAAGTAAGGACCCTTTTTTCTCTTATAGGAGAAATGTTCAGCACATCTTTTGTCATATTTGATTGATAAGTAACTATATATGTATATGTGTGCATAAATATGTATGTATACATGTGTATACACATATACATATGTGTGTATATGTGTGTATGCATGCATGCATATATCTACATACACACATATGTAGTAGAATAAAGATTTGAAGGTATATGCATGATTGGTCCTTTGCTTAAGATCCTAAAAAAAAAAAAGAGTATTCTTAAATTAAAATGGAAATAAAAATGAGCCATTTTTTTAATGCTTAGAGTAGAAATCCTTAACTCTGGAAAGGTAGAGGATAGTGACAAAGGAAACAAGGCAAGGAGATAATAGCAGAAACCATTGTTCTGAGAAGAGATTCCTAACTTTAAAAATTAGGCCTCCAACTACTTGACACAGTTGTCAAGTATTGATAGGTCCCCAGTACACAGATTCCTGGACATGAAAGGTTGTATACAACATCCCACATGATACAAAAGCAACTCTTTTTATCAAGGACATAAACTGCTCTTCTTACCTGGAAACAGAAAAGCTGACAATTAGAGTTGTATCATAGGAGAAGTCAGGATATTTCTGCTGAAGATCCAAAGCCAGTTGCCTATTTGATGTTTCTGAAACAAGTATCCTTCAATGCTGGTAATTCTAACTGGACACTTTCCTGCTGTATGTCCTTGCAGAGTATTTTCTCCAGATACTGGTAACTCAAGGGAACTTTACAATATAGTACCACAAAGGAATTTTACTGTTGTAGTACCCAGTAGCTGAAACAACTATGCCCTTGTATGTTGGTGTTTAGATATTTCTTTCTAGGTTACCATCAAAGGAAGTAAACCAGAGGAGAAAAGTCTTGTCTTCAGTGTCTCTGGGGGAGCATTTGTCCCACGTTGGGATCCCAAAAGTTTGGATTATGTCCTTTGGTGATTGAAGGAAATTAGAGAGTTGGTTTAATTTGGCCATGTTATATTCTAAGCAGTGGATACAAATGAAAACTCATCCTGGACTACATCATCTTCAAAGTTCCTATTTAACACTAAATTCTTGTGCAAGTTATTGGTAAAGAGGTTATATCTTCTTCTAATTCAAGAGACTCCTGTACTACTCAATCTTTCTTTGGTGACCTCATTACAGTCTCCCTAAAGAAAAAGCCCTAAGGCTCCACAAGAGCTTTAATGATCATTTTAGGGTGTGATCCCCAGTTCATTGCAATAACCCAACCCTAATGAATTCCATTAAATCACTATTATTTTCTCTCAAGGCCAAGTTTTATTCTTTTTCAGATATCAGCTAGTCAATCTGTTAAATCAACTTATAATTTTTTGACTGCTCCTAGGAGAAGGCCACACTTAGGCAATATGTTTAATTTTAGGATGGCAGCTGATAAACTCTGCCTCTCTTCTTGTTGTCTATCTCAAATGAGAATTTCAAGTTAGATACAAGAGTAACATAAAAATAGGCTACTAGTCTAGACAGAGTCACTTGATTAGGCATAATATAGTGCAAGGAGATTTGAAGTTTGAGAACTAGGTTCAAATTCTAACTCTACTTCTTACTACTTGTGCTTCCTCAGGCAAATAAAAACCTTTGAGGGATTCAGGTTCAACTCTAAAAATTTTACTTAATGATCAGAAGTATTGTATTAGATTTATAGTACATTCTATATGTACTAAATACTGTACTAAATGTACTAAATAACTGGTTGCATGACTCTGGACAAATCACATAACCTCTTAGTACTCTAGTCAATTCTCCTAAGATGTTCAATTTTCCAGAAGGCTCTGACCTGTGTTGACTGAAGGAATTTTCTCATCCAAGTAGGCAGCAAGGTAAAGCAGTGGATAGAACACTGTGTCTATAATCAGGAAGATGTGGGTTCAAATCCAGTTTTATATATTTACTGTATAATCCTGGGTAAGCAACTTGAACTCTATCTGACTCAGTTTCCTCAACCATAAAATGAGAGTGCTAGTACTGGGAGTTGTGAGATTCAAATTAAATATTGAGAAAGCTCTTAAAACAGTGCTTGACATGTAGTAGACATTTAACAAATGCTTGTTTCCTCCTTCCCTTTCTTCCTTCCTCTCTTCTCCCTTCTTTTATTTTTCTTCCTTCCTTCTTTCAAAAAAAACAGAGGTCCAGTACACATGGCAAGAAAATCAGTGATGCCTTAATTTACCTTCATGTAGGAGAAAACTTGTCTTTACCCTTAGCACCACTGTTTTCAACAATGGTCAAGCAAGGTAATGGTGCATAGGAACATATCATGGTCTCTTCTAAGCCCTTGCCTTTCCTAGCTACACATATGCTATGATTAGAAGAGTAGAGTCTGGATCAGAGTAGGGAAAGAATAAGAGTTTGCTTGGAATTATAAAGAAGTAATAGAATTTCGCTTCCTTAATTCTGAAATAGGATGTTATCCAATGTCTCTTAAAATTTGGTAGCTCATTAGTTCTTAGTTTTTTCATTTCTAATTTTCATGGGAACTTTTGACATATAAAACTGAGCTATAATACACATAATGCTAGTAGATTAAGTTCCAACAGTTCTGGAGGAATATTGTCCAAAGGAAAAATGCAATGTGGAGTTTTAGAATAGAGAAGGGAAAACTATATTTATTTAGTGAGACACCAATGGAAAGTCAGTCTGGATTAAATAAGTGGAAAATGACCAATTCATGTGTCAATATTAACAACTATAGGGAGAATAAAGAAAAAATGAGGTTAGGAAATATCAATTGTGGAATGTGATTTACATATATTAAGGAAACATAAAAGTGCCTGTTATTAAGAAGGGAACATATTTAGGTGTAGTATAACTATAAAATATTACACATTGGGATTTGGTTATAGTATTGACAGAGCAACAGTAGAGTTGAGAGGTTACATCAGATAAGTATTAGAAGAAAATGTACACCTGTATATCATTTGCTTTTTAAGACAGATTTCAATTATGCATACTTTTTTCTCCATTGTTTAGAAATTCCCCAGTATCTGCCATTCTCCCTGCTCAGAGACTCATCCTTTAAAGCAATTAAAAAAGAAAAAAAAAAGAAAAATCAGTAAAGCAAATCAATATGAAACAAATATAACCTTATATTAAATGTTCCTCATATTAAATGAACCTTTGCAAAGGTGTGCAGGGATGTGTATTCTTTGGGACTATATATCTTCTTTGGGACTATTTATTCATTGTGATTTTGCAATTCATTTTCTATTATTTTGTTGTCATTAATTTTATTACACTGTCAAAATCAATATGTATGTTGTTTTCTTGGCTCTTCTCACTTCATTTTTGCATTCATGTAAGTCATACTGTACTTCCTGAAATATTAATCTTTGGCATCATTTCATAAAGCAAAGTAACATTGCATTTCATATAACACATTTGTTTTCATTCCCCAATTAATGGGAATCTACCTTGCTTCCAATTCTTTACTGACACAGAAGTGCTGTTGCAAATTTTTTTCCATATGTATGGAGACTATTTTGGCCAATCATGTTTTTATAATATATATACCTAGTAGAGGAATCTCTGCACCAAAGGACATGAAGATTTTTTTTTAACTTTAAAAATTTTAGCCACTCCATTTGTGTAATTCCAAATCGTTAGTCAAGAGAGTTGTTCTAATTAACATCTCTGTGTAATAGTGGGTCTATGTTTCCTTCTCTCTTCCATTATTGACTATTCCCATCTTTTATCATGGTTGCTAATTTAACGAGAGTAAAGTAAAGCCACAGGGTTGTTTTTGGTTTGTAATTCTTTTACTCTGTTTTGGTTTGTAATTCTTTTACTCTGTTTGGAGTATCACTTCATTTGGTTGTTCATAGCATATAGCACATTTGAGAACTGTTTCTTTCACAATCTTCTCTATTAGAAAAAGCATTTAGATCTTATATATTTTTGTCAGGTATTTATCTCTCTTTCTATCTGTCTGTCTAATGAATATAGGATAAGACGAGATATGATGAATTGGGGGAAAATTGTATTAAATTTCTTTATAAAAATATTTTCCCCAGTTCATTACTTTCCTTCTTATCCTAGCTATGTTATTTTTGCTTTGTGCAAAAACTTTTCCAATTTCATCTAAACAAAATTATCTTTTTTGTCTTTTGGTAATTGCCTCTTTTTTTGTTAATAATTAGTTACCTCTCTATAACTGTGGAAGGTACATTGTTTGTTTCTCTTCTAACTTTTTATAGTATGATCTTTAATATTTAAGTTGCATATCCATTTTGCATTTATCGTAGGGCATATTTTAAACCTGTTCATCTAAGCTTAATTTCTGTCAGACATCTTTTATGTTTCATAGTAGATTTTTATCAAATAGGATATTATACCAAAAGTAATACATGTTGTCTGGTGTAATAGATACTAAGTTATTAAGTTATATTGCTTCTGATTCACTATTGTTCGGTAATTTCCAGAGACCTACTTTTCTATTTTTAACCAGTACATATCATTTTAATGTTTCATGTTTTATATTGAAGTGTGAGGTCTAAAAGTACTATTCTTTGTACCTTCCTACCACTGTTCTTTGTTTTTTTCAACATTCTAGATTGTTTGTACCTCCAAATAGATTTAGTGTTAATTTATCTAGCTCTACACAATATAAACTTGCCTTAGTCTAACATTTAAATTGTAAATTAACTTTAATAATTTTAAATTAAATGTGTACAAGTATCAAGTGTCCTTTGGTAGATTAATTCCCTGAGTAGTTTGTGTATTTTGAAACTGTAGTCAATATAATTTCCCAATTATTTCCTCTTGGGTTTTATTGAGGGTAGTAGAAAGAAGAGAAGCTATATTTGTAGCCTACAATTCTGCTTAAAATAGTTTGAACCTGTGGTTCTGTTTTGTGTTTGGTTTATTTTATCATTTCTTGCTTTTTATTTTATTAGATCACATTTGTTTCATAAATGAGTTTGGTAAGAATGTTTTTTCCCTCCATATTTGAAAGTAACTTATGTGACTTTGTTATTCATTATTCTTTAAAAGTTTGATAAAATTCTATTTAAATCTCTCAAGACAAGGAGTTTTTCTCCTTTCCTCCTCTCTTCACAACTCACTGCCATTGGTGCTTCCTATATAGATAGTAGTATTTTTTTTTCTAATATTGGATTATTTAAGGTCACGCTGGTGGTATTTTAGTTTGAGTATGCTATACTTATGAAGATGGCCTTCTCTTTTTGTTTATTGTGTGCATCCTTGGTTTATTGTCATATAACTGTGCATGATGGATTTTGATAATTTTTTTTGTTTCTTCTGGTTTCACTATAGATTCAGTTTTTTCATTTTTATTTTGTCTTTTGATTTTCTACATTTCTCTTTTTAATAAGATTGACTTACTGTACTCAATATGTCAGCCTTTTTGAAAAAACAGGATTTACTTTTGGGTATGATTTCTGTAGTCTCTTTTTCATTTCAACTGTCTCATTTCTAATTTTAAACATTTCCTCCTTTATTAATTATGGCTTTTATTTTTGATGGATTTCTATTTTTGAGTTCTATGCAGTTCATTTATCCTTTCATTTTTTTTTGTTATGCTCAAGCACATATTTAGAGATACAGATTTTTCCCCCTCTGAACACTGATTTAATAGAATCTCTTGAATTTTGGTAAGCAGTTTTTTATTGTTTGGTTTCCCTTTAGATCTGCCTTGTGATTCCAAAATCAATTGCCAATTTTATTATTCATACTTAGAAACATTGTGTTTAATGATTTTACATTTTTGTCCATTTATTTGCAATTTTCTATACCCAGATAAATGCTAAAGTTTTCCAAAAGTTTCCTGTGTTATTAAGAAGGGAATGGAAAGATATAATAAAAACAAAACTTATATGGTGCCTATGGCTTTTGTAATGGGAGTTAAATATCTTCCCCCACCCATTGATAGCCCTCAGGTAGGGCTGTTGAGGGAGGCTTGATTGAGGGGGGCTTGTTTTGTATGGAGGTGCGAATCTTTTGCTGATTGCTGGTGAGGCTCTGGTGTCATGCCCTCCAGCTCTGAAAAGAATACATATACTCTGAGGTGAGATTTTACTTTGGGGCTTAGTTTTTGGAAGAAGGTCTGTGTGTCAGATGAGACTCTGGGCAGTTGTTTTAAGAAGGCCCCAACTTTAAAAATCCAGATGTTGATCCTTCTCTCCCTAGTTTGTTTTGTAAACAAAAGGTCATGGTACCAACTCTCTCTTCTCTGTATTCTTGGCTTGTAGCCTTTTCAAATGGAAGAATTTGCCATCAGTGTGGTAACTGTCTTTGATGACATTTTTGTCTTCATTGAAAGAGTCTGACAACATCATTGAAAACATCAAGCTAAAGCATATGGGAGGAAGCTCATAGCTCTGCTTCACACCATTGGTAACTGGGAAAGTATAAGAGCAATGCCCATTATCCACAGTCCATCCAAGCATGCCATTATGAAAGTGGTATATAATACTGATGAACTTCTCCAGGAAACCAAATTTTGACATAATTTCCCACAAGCCCTAATAATAGATAGTGTCAAAAACCTGGTCATGTTGATGAGCATTGTGTACTCTGTTCTGACCCTCACATTTTTCCTGGAATTGTCAAGCAAGAAACAACATCTTGACCTTTCCTTGGCTAATTCTGAAGCCACTCTGGCTTTTGGGTAGATGATCATCTTCCATGTGAAGGATTAGCTATTAAGGAGGCTTCTGGCAAGGATTTTACCAGCAGTGCCTAAGAGAAAGATGCCCCTGTGATTGTCATAGGAAACCTATTCCCTTTTTCTTTATAGAGATCTATAATGAAGGCATCCTTGAATTCTTAGTGGATAACCACCTCATTATACAAACTGGAAAATTTCAGTCACCTTGCAGAGCAGCAGATCCCCTGCCTTGTAAATACCAGCTGAAATAGAATCAATACTGGATGCTTCAACACACAAGATTTGCCCAGTGGCATTTAATACCTCTTCTTCAGTTGGAAGGTTGACTAGAGAAGGATCAACTTCAATCTGGCTTCAGAATTGATTCATGATGATCTGTTGAGAACACTATGGAAATATTCAGCTCATCTCTCCAGGATCATGTCCTTATCACTAATTAATGTGGCTCCATCGTCATTGAGTAGTTGAGCAGCATCATAGGCCTTTGACCTATAAGTAACCTGCAGGACATCATAAAAAGCACTTTAGATTGTCACTAACAGCATAAAACTGAATTTCATCTGTCTTCTTAACTGAACCAAGAATCCTGAATCTCTCTAAGTCTTACCTACACTTTATTTTTAATGTTGCCTTTTTAGAGATGAACAATCTTGCTGTAAACTTTGTGGAGCTCTTGTTTTTCATTTAGGAGCTTCTGAATTTCCCCATCATTTTTATCAAACAAGTCCTAATGTCTGTGACTGTTCTGATGAGAAAATCTGGTGCTGTACACCAAATATATGAAAGCTGTTTACACCTTTTCCATTTCATTGTTGCCAGTCATGTGTTGGCTTAGCTTTCCCTCAAAGTTAGTAAACAGACCCTCAGAGAAGCATTTTAATCTGTTGACTTTATATCTTCTGATACTTGTCTTATCTTGGGACTTGCCACTTCTGTTGAGTATGAACGTCTAGTCTGGAGATGATAAGACTATGAGTGATCCAGTAATCTGTATTACACCTTACTTTCATCGTTGTCAAATAGTGTCTGTGTCTTTTTGCAATGATACAATCTATTAAAGCAATGTTTACTGGAGGGGTGTATATCCACAGTTTTATTGTGCTTAGGTAAATGGAATACAGTTTTGGTGATGAGAAGGTCTGGAGAAGTGCAAGTCTTCCAAAGCAAATGACTGCTACTATTGGTGTCTCTAACTCCATTCCTCTCAAGGACTCCCTGCTATGTCTGATAGTCTGTGCCAACTCTGGCATTAAAGTGACCTGAAACTGCAAATTTGTTTTGTTTCAACACATTGATTATTTTCATCTGGAGTTCTATAGATGTGTCTGTGTGTCTATATGTGTGTGTATACAAAAATATACTTAATACATACATGGATATATTACTCACACATATATACTTGTATGTATGTGTGTACATATGTATATGTATTGTTAATGTATTTTTACATAATAGGAAGATCTTTCTTACCCATTAATAGGCCCATGTGGCCTGCTTGAGTCACATAGAAGACTGAATCACATGAGTCTGTGGTGGGAGGAGCTTGCTGAACAGGTGGAGCAGGAAGGATGGAGCAGAGCTGAGAGGAAGTTGAACATAGCAGTTAGAGCTGATGGAGAAAGAGGAAGCAGGCAGCTAGCCTGTTAGTGACTAATCATTAGTGGGATGGCCCTAGCGGGGGTGGGGGTGGGGGGAGGGTATCCTAGGGGATGGTTTTGCCACCTGTATTGTGGAGGTGTATAGATTTCTTTGTTTCTATGATGGACTTGGCTTTCTGGTGTTGAGATTCGACTTTCTAGTACTTCAATAAACATTTTGGTTCTGCCTTCCATGTGGAGAGTTTGTTATATTTTGTGATTCACAATTACACCAACATATTCTTAGCCACTATAGGCATTGTGAATATTGTATTGGTGTTACAGTATATCAACAAGGTTTATGGTGGGAGTATAAGTCCTAATGATGATGGAATGCTGTTTTCCTTCAAGTGGTAATTGCACTGTCATGAGTCTGTTATTCATTTCATTTGGGAGGAACACAAGCTTGTTGAATAGATTAGTTTTGATCTTGAAATCTATATCTGCTTCACTGTGCTCCCATAAAAATGTGTAACCAGCCTCAACTTTGGTATGTTGGCCTTCATTTGCCAACCTCATTTCACTAAGGGCTACCATTTAGATTCAATGCCTACTGTGTTTTCTCACAACAAGAGCTGTTCATCTTTTAGATCTACTGCTTTTCTTGTCCATAAGTGTATGCACATCCCAAGTGCCAATGGTGACATCATATTCACAAAAGGTTTTGTAGAATTTTTTCATGTTTCAACCATAGAGTAAGGTCCCTGCCTGCCATGGTAATCAGTCCAGGGTTAAGTTAAGAGAAAGAGACAATTTTTAGGGCAGTTCTTCTAGACTTCCTGATACCAGGGTATCAACAGGGTGGTCCTTAAAAGAGGCTGCTCAAATACCCAGGGGCCTGCCAAATCCCAGTGCTTCTTTAGTCCTATGGCCTAGTCCACCTGTTGACATTTTATCATTTAACTATTTCCACAAGACTTTCAAGTAAGTAAAAATCATAAAATACTATAGGTAATATCTTTTGATTTATATGTAAATTGGATTTAAGTGAAGCAGCTATGTGACATTGGTCTTACTCTCTCTTCCAAAGTCCTGAAAGTCCTGTGGCAACACAAAGTCAAGATGACTGGCAATGGCTTGGAATAGAGTGGATGGCCTGGGCATCTTTAATGTCTAACCAAGCTCTGAGCACTCTGTAGCATCTGCTTCAGTTGCCTTCATGGTCATTGGAACAAATTGTTCTCATCTGCATATTCCACTAGGTGAAGACTTGACATGATTAGAAGAAACACCCCCCCTAACTCACTGACAGATTTGAGACCCATCAGTTACCCTGATATAAGTTGTCTCCTGAAATAGTTTACTGGGGTGTGACTGCTGTGCATGCTATAGTGTTGCAGATTATTGGAGCCACAGGTGAGATTTGGGTGGCAGGTAGACACCAAAGATGGAAAGCCACCCTGAAAGCTTGGCAGCCCCCACAGCAGAAGTACTAGTTTTCCCTGAACACTCATACACCTAATCTACTGTGTACTGGGAATTGTATTAAGTATGCAATAATATTATATAATTTCATTCTAACAATCCCAGAAATACTACTATTACTCTTATTTTATAGTTAAGAAACTGAAGCATACAGAGGTTAAATGACGTGCCTAGGATCACAGAGCTGGTATGTGTCTGAGGCTTTAGTTGAACTCAGATATTCCTGATTTCAAGCCCAATTCTCTGTCCACTGTGCTGCACAGCTCCCTTTTTTTGAGAAATATGCATATTATTTAGTGGATCCATTCAGAAAGCATAATAAGCATTCATTGAATTTCTCTTTCATTACTTCAGTTTTGTATATTTTCCTGTTGTTTACTATTCTGTTAGGTTCTTTAAAAGGACTATTAGTCTCCTAAATATTTTTGTGTTACTTTTTCTGTATTCTTGACTTCATTTCCCATACTCTTACTGAATTCTATACAACCTACAATATCAATTCTGACATCAACATTCAACTAAAATTGTTCTCTTCAAAGGAGTGGTGTGCTGGTAAATTTTTAACAATTAACTCTTTGAGGAGAAAATCTATGCAAGATACACTTTTCAATTTAATTTTAATTATTCATATTTTATCCATAACCCTTCATTTCCAAAGAGGACCAATGATATCACAGGGTGATGACTTGACTCACACATAAATTGGATATAAGTAAGGAAGATTTGCAAAAAGTAATCACCCTCACTCTCTTCCAGAATCATGAAAGCCTAGTGGAAAGCCAAGATGATTGGTAATGGGCCAGGATGCAGTGGAAGACCTTGGCATCTTCATTTCCTGATCAAGCTAAAAGTGCTCCACTGTGTCAGCTTTAGTTGCATTTATGCTATTGAAACAAATTGTTCTTACGCATCCATTCCATCAGAGAATGTCTTCACATGCTTGGGGTAGACATCCCCCTAATTTACCAGCTGGTTCCAATCCTTTAGGTTACCTTCAACCTGTTTAGTACATCTGCCAGGGCAGTTTACTAGGGTTTGGCCACTGCACATTCTACAAATTCTTGGAGACATGGGTAAGAGTTGGGTAAACCACGTGGATACCAAAGGTGGATAAGAAGTCCTGAAAAGGGATTGGCAAGCCATCACACCAAATTTGCTATTCCTCCCGGACATCCCATATATGCCAATGTGTTAAGATGTGGTCATAGTAAATGTTTAATAAATGCTTATTATCTGATTGTATGAAATTAGATATGCCATCTGAAGCATATGAATTGAATATGCATCTACATCAGTATTCTGTCTATTGTACATTTTGGCATAACATAATTTATTTATTTCTGTTTATGTCATGAATTTTTTATTTTTCTTCGGTAGTACAATTGCAACTGTTTTGTTGGGGAGGTTCACTTTATACATAGTACATTTTCATTTCTCTATGTATTTCTTAGATGTGATTTTAAGTAACAGATTTGTGTGATTTAGTTTCCATAAGCAATTTTTCATCCTCTTTTTTTTAAATTCAGTTGTTAAATCCAATCACTTCTCAAGTTAGATAAGTTATTTTCCTCAATTTATGTCTCTATAATTCTTTTTTCTTCAGAATTTTTTTGGTTCCCTTTCCTTTTATGTCACTATTTCTACTCCCTCCCTATAGGGTTTGCTTAATTTACTTTAAGATAACTCCATTCCAGCAAGTTCTTTTCTTCAATTTCACCTTCACTTGTCAAGCTGTTCTCTAGATTTGGAATTGTACATAAATTATTTCTTATAGAACTTGTTGTTTATCATTGGGATGTTAAATTTAATTATTTTATGCCTTAGAGTTTGAAACATAGGTTTGTTGAAGCTGCTGCTGCTCCTTAGTGTTTCTTCCTCAAAGCAACCCATGGATTCTTTTAATTGATGCTTTCTTTCATATATTAAAATGTTCTGAGGGTTCTTTTTTTATTACTTCTTCCATTATAGTGTTTAGGATTTTTTTAACTTGTCATGTTGTTCCAGGAGTTCAATGACCCTTAAGTTGTCTCTGTAAATAATGCTTGAAGATCAGCAGTTTTTGACTACATAAAGATAATGCATTTATCATCATTTCCTCCTCCTCCTCCTCCTCCTCCTCCTCCTCCTGTTGTTCCTCCTCCTCCTTCTTCTTTTCTTCCAGATGGGTTTTTTCTTGACAAAACTGCATTCAAATCTATTCTTTCCCTTTTTTGTAGAAATGCACCATTATATTCAACAAATTAATGTATTAGACATTCATTTTACTAATGTCTTCTCTCAAAACTCTTATTCATTTGTTGAACTATATTGGAATGTTCTACTGGTTTTCATGTTCTCTTGCAGATCAATAGGATTCTGCATTTCACCAAGTGTTGGCTCAATTACCATTTTCTTAAGATGTTTATTTCAAGATTGTTGTAATTTATATTTTAGTAAACATCTCTTCTGATTTTAATGTATGTTGATTTATTTGTATATGTTTTAGCTTTTTAACTAAATTTTGTTCCTTTTGAACATTTTTGTTCAAACATTTGAAAGTTTTCATCTTTTCTCCCTGCTTTAACTTGATGTTAATTTTCTGACTCCTAACCTTTTGTCAGTAGGTTTGCCTTCAGAATTGAACCCGTACTTCCAATCTCAGCCACAACCTACCTGCAGAATTTCATTTTTATTTTGCTATTCATGACCTCTGCCCCATTTAGTTTCTAAGAGAACAGGCTTGATCACAGATGGATTCTAGTTCTCTTTACTTCAGATTCCAGATGTCCATGTACATTAGATTTCTGCCCAGATATTTCTCGGGGGTATACTCATAAATGTATAACAATTGGATTTATGCGGGATGGGGGGAGACTTGCTTATCTTTTAGTTTAATCCTAATTACAAAGATTTTTTCAACAGTTTCTTAAGTCTAGATAATCAACAAAACAATAAATCAAGTCACAATCACTGATTCCTATGGTACAATAATCAGATCTCACAAGCCAATATGAGGAGGATCCAGCATGCCTTTACCATATTTTAATTCTTTACCTAGGATGAAGCAACATTTGCCATTTTTCATAGGGATGAGCAAGAGTAGAGTGGGTATTCTAAGTAGTGAATCTGCCTTCTTGGTTTTCCTTAACCTATATAGCCCAACCCAGGAAGCAACAAACCCAATCATGCCCCTCTAGTTCCCTTTCCATCTCATGTATCTGGGTATAGTCAATATCTGATATTTGTTATAATAGAACTCTTCAGAAAGGATAAGAGCAGGAGTGCTGACAAAAATAATAAAAACCCAGAAATGCCATGAGTGAAGCCTTGACCACAAACCCATGGATTTACACACCCTTCCTGAACAGGGAGATTTGTAGGAAAAGGAGTGCTAAATGAGAGCATTTGAATTTACCTTTTCTATTGATAATTGATAAGGATATTTCTTTGTTGGGCTTCTTTCTTTCTTGTTGCATGAAAAGCACAACACTTGTTTTACCACTGGTATTAATTCCTCTTTGGTTTGGGCTGGTTGTTATTGCTGATACTGTTTTTGAAAATTAATGGGGACTGAAGGAAATGTCAGTTCACCACCTTGTTAGTTATATGACTTGGCTAAATTCTCTACCATTTCTTATAAGAAATTGAAATAATTTCAAATTGAGTGACTCACAACACATTTATTTGGGTTTCAAAATAAGAAAAACATTCTCCTGGATTGTCAAAATATAAATATTGATAGGTATTAGCAATAGTTGATTCACATTATTTGGGGAAAATCATTTTTCTCTTTTCAGTCATCCAATATTGCATTATTATGCTGTGCTTTTTACTTCAGGATTCATAGATATTCACTGTTGCTTATCAAAAATGATAGCTTTTCCCATAAAATGTGCAACATAGTTGACAAAAATAATCCTGTTCCTTTTGAGTGAGAAGACTAGCCATATGGGAGAAAGGGAAGCTACACTATAAGAATGAGAATACAGTTTATCCTCTTTAATTTTAAACAGGATCTTATCCTGTATTGCTTTTCCATAACTTAGAAGCCTATTTCTTTTTTCATTTATATTCTCTGGGTTTCTACTCTGTATTGCACATGCACCCTGATACCTGTTATTATATAATAATAGAGTTGACTCAATATTATTGGTATGAAACACAATGGATTAGTTTTCTTTTGGAACTAGTTCAGGGTCTCCCAGCTGGCAGAAGTAGCGCAGCAGAAGCTACTGATTTTTCACCCCTTATGCCTACTTTTTGTTGAGTTTGGAGTTGTTTGAGTGGTTGTGTTGGTCCAAGTTCTCCTACTTGTGCTATTCCAGAAGTCAGGCAAAACTTATAACAGAATGCAGTTAAACAATAATGATCCTTTTCCAGGTTTATCTGAGGAGCACCTATCTCATTTTACTGGCATAATTTAAATTGTCCCAATCCTATACTAAGCCACAAAGATTTGGCAAAAGGCTCAAGGGTTTTATAGTGAATTTAAATGTGCATGATGTAAATTTCTTATTCCCTATCATATTAGACACTTTGGTGGGTTTGGATGATGACTGACTTCACCTCTTCTTTTCTACCACTCCCCTCCTCTTCAGGTACTTATAGTGGTGCTATGGGTTTAGGGCTTCTTGTGACTCACCTAGCTATATCAATTTTTTCAGATGAGATTAGTAGGAGTCCTGGAACTGCAATTCTTGTTGATGTTGTTGAGGGTCATTCAGTCATTTTTTCAGTTGTGTCCAACTCTTCATGATCCCATTTGGGGTTTCTTGCAAAGATACCAGAGTAGTTTGCCATTTCCTTCTCCAGTTCGTTTTATAGATGAGGAAACTGGCGGAAAGAGCATTAAATGACTTACTCAGGATCACACACCTAGTCAGTGTCTAAGGCCAGATTTTAATTGTGGAAGATGGGTCTTTCTAACTTCAGGCTCAGTGCTCTGTCCATTGCACCACCTACCTGCCCACCTGCTATGATAGCTACCTATCTCATATTTCTCAGGGCTTTGTAATGGATATGTGATGTATCCTCTAGCCTAAGTCCCCATTCTCACCTTTCCAAGGAGTTACAGCTCTGGCTCTTTGTCACATTTCACATATTCATCTTATCCAAGCCCAACTCCCAAACATATTTTGTGGGAATGCCCTGGAATCCAGTATGTATTTTATTTCAGGAATTGAAATACCAAAGGAACACACTAACTTCCACCTGCCTGCTTTGTATATTTCCAAAACATCTGACATTTTCTACCCAGAGTAAGTCACAAATTGCTGCAGATATCTCTGACTATCCTGAATTACCTACAAAGTCTCTTAATTTGTTCTTTCTGCATAAGATGGAAAAAAAGACAAAAGAAACTCATTGATATAGAAAAATAGAATATCACTTTTAAAACACTATATTCATTGTTCTATTCAGGAAGTCTCTTTGTGGGACAGCTGAACAGATATTTTACTTCCACAAGAGACCTGCGCTATTTGAACAAATTGTAATAGTATATAAGATCTTCCCTGACCATTAAAAAGTTCTAACATGGAGCCCTGACACAGACCCAAGTAGATTCTAGGCCACAGGGACTCCCACATCTTCCCAAATAAGCTTCTAGATTCTCAGTTTCTAGACTCTCAAGAAATCAAGTGTTGAGTCTTTGATTGGAAACAGTGTATATTGTATTTCTTAGAGGGAAAGATGTGGGTGGAGAGAAAGCGGAAAAGAGAGAAAGCAGCAAGGAGAGAAAGCTGAGGAGAGAAGAGACAGGCTGAGGGAAGGGTACTTAGTCTTGTGGAGGCTTGAAGGAGAGAAATATTGGCACTCCCTGGATTTGTGATGAGTACCTTACTAAATTTTGCCTTCTGATATTCTAGTAGGGATGTTTTAAATGAACATTTTGATTTTGTGTTAGAGGAGGAGAGTTATATTTTGCAAACCAACCATGAAGATACACATGTATATTCGTAACAGCTACTATGGGTATCAGATTGATGTTACATTGGGAGATGAGGATGGACTCACAAAATATAAAGCCTCCTTTTGGAAATAGGAAGGATTTAGGGAAGAAAATGAGCATTCTGGGTTGGGAAGTTTTACTTTATTCCTCCCTGGTGAAAGAATGGGCTACAAGCACAGGACTATGAGACAACTGGTAAGCAAGGCTGCAGAATGAGAACCCTAGACTTGGAATGAAGTTTACAAGGAATAACATGAGAACCTGGGAAAGAAATGTCAGGGGCATGCCAAAGAGGATTGGCATTATTGATAAGTTATCATATTATATGTAAAAGTAGAGATAAATTGCTGGAGGAAAAGATGCAGGTGAAAAAGGAGTAAGCTCATTTTCATGGGAAGTTTTCTCTGATGCAGAACCAAAACTCTCCTTTAAAAGAGCAAGCTCAAAAGTATCAAGGAGTAACAGAAAAAGGCAGTTCTGAAAGTAACTCAGAAAAGGAAGGGAAAAGGTAACAAAAAGAAGGTACATGCAGACTTTGCATCTGTAGGACCTGATTAAGATCCTGATTAGGATCCAGAGATATGAGAGGCAGGGGAGGAAGATGAAGAAAATTCAGATGAAGAGGTTTCTAAAAATGTAAATGCATACCTAATAATATGAAGGAAGGAAGAGAATCAGGGTTCTGTAGAATATTTAAGGATATAATTGAAGATTTCACACAGCAGGACATTATAGACATATTAAGTCAATTCACCCAAAAAATTGGAGAATCACTGATATCTTAGATGGTGAGAATCAGTGATGAGAGGTCAGAGGAGGATGGGTAGATAAAATAAATTACTTAAATTTTATAGGCAGCAGTCAAAATCCCTTTGTACAGCAAGCTTTTAAGTATTACCATAAGCAAGGAGGCAACAGCAGGACTAATTTCTTAGCTCTGGCTTCTAAACAGTGTAATAAACATTATCTCACTGATTCTGTGTGGCCCAGTGGAAAAATACCTTGATATTAATTTAGAGACTGCCTGAGAATGCTAAAGAAACAGTTAATGAAAACTGCAATAATGGTGTGAGATGCAGATGCCTATGACAGCACTCTCTTGATGGTTCCTCATAGAAATACAATAGTAAAAAAAACCCTGCTCTTCCTCATTATAAACACATAATTCTGACCTTATTAATTGGGGAAATAGGGCACCAACTTTCAGAGCTGCTAGATAAGATTTCACAGTTAGGTAACCTAGGAAAAAAGATAGGTTTCCTGAAGAGGGAAGAGAAAATAGCCACCAGATTCAAAGTCAGAATAAATTAACAAGGACAGAATTGTTGAGTGCCTAAATAAGAGCTATAAATTATGGAAACAGAGATGGTATTCCAACCAATAAACTATATAAGATGTGCCAGGAAAATAGACTTAATATTAGATGGAATCAGAAATTAAGAATTACCCCTACAGCTCCTCATGAACCTCTTTATCCAAGTTTGCCACACTTGAAGAGAGAATAGGAAGCTAGGCAAGTCCCCGTTCAGATTACAGAGATATACAGAGGGGTGGAGACAAGATAGCAGAGTAGAAACATGGATCTGGTAGACCTCTCTTCCAAAATACTTCAAAAAACCTATGAAATACAACTCAATAATTCTAGAAGTCACAAAATGGCAGACTGAAGCAAATTTCTAACCTAAGACAACCTGGAAAGTCAATAGGAAGGGATTATCACATCAGATTGGGAACAGAATGCAATTCAGTGAGGGCTGTGTATGCATGGACAGAACTGGAGCAGGCTTCATGGGATTGAATCACTGGCAGTGGCTGCAGTTTCCACACTTCTCAACCTCCAAATGCCAGACAGGTTTGAAGGTCAGTGAGAAGGGTCTCTTACCCGTCTGACTTGGAAGCGTAGTCCAGCCCCAGATCTCGTCTCACGCTTAGCCCCTACCCCAGCCTCAGAATGGTAGCAGCCACTGCTGAAGCAGAGGCTGTTTCTGAAGTCATCTGCTTAACAAAGAACTCAAAAGCCAAATAATTGGCTGAAGAAATGAGCAAATGATGGGAAAAAGAAACAGACTGTAGATTCTCACTTTCTTAGTAAAGAAGTATTTTCTTACATCATTGATGACAAGGAAGATCAAAACATGCAGCTAGAAGAAAACAACAAAACCAAAATTCCAAGCATCCAAGAAAAATACGAATTGGTCTCAGGTTATGGAAGAGCCTGAAAAAGATTTTGAAAATCAAGTAAGAGAAGTAGGGGAAAACTGGGAAGAGAAATGGGAGTGATGCAAGAAAATCATGAAAAATGTATCAAGAGCTTGCTAAAGTAAACCCCCCAAAAGCTGAAGAAGATAACAGCTTTAAAATTAGGCTATCCCAAATGGCAAAAAGAGGTTCAAAAAGCCAATGAGGAGAAGAATGCTTTAAAAATCAGGATGGGCCAAAGTGGGGAAAAAGTCCGAAAAATCAATGAAGAAAATGATTTCTCAAAAATTGAATGGAGCAAATGGAAGCTAACAATTTTGTGAAAAATCAAGAAATAACAAAACAGAAACAAAACAATAAAAAAAAAGATGACAATGTGAAATATCTCACTGGAAAAACCACTGACCTGGGAAATAGATCCAAGAGAGAGAATTTAATAATTATTGGACTACCTGAAAGCCATGATAAAAAATAGACTAGATATCATCTTTCAAGAAATTATGAAGGAAAATTGTCCTGATATTCTAGAACCAGAGGGTAAAATAAAAATAGAAAACATCCACTATTGGACTCTCAAAAGAGATCCTGAAAGGAAAACTCCTAGGAATACTGTAACCAAATTCCAGAGTTCCCGGGTCAAAGAGAAAATACTGCAAGCAGCCAGAAAGATGCAATTCAAATATTGTGGAAATATAATTAGGATATCATAACATCTGGCAACTTCCACATAGGGATAAAAAGGCTTGGAATATGATATTTTGGAGGACAGAGGAGCTAGGATTAAAAGTAAGAATCACTTACCTAGCAGAACTGAGGTTAATCCTTCAGGGGAAAAAATGAATATTCAGTGAAATAGAGGAGCATTCTTGATGAAAAGACCAGAACTGAATAGAAAATTTGACTTTCAAATACAAGAATCAAGAGAAGCATGAAAAGGTCAACAGGAAAGAGAAATAATAGGAGACTGATTGAAATTGAACTCTTTACATTTCTGCATGTAAAGACAATATTTGTAACTCATGAGACCTTTCTCGGTATTAGGATATTTGGAGGAGAGAAAGAGAGAGAGAGAGAGAGAGAGAGAGAGAGAGAGAGAGAGAGAGAGAGAGAGAGAGAGAGAGAGATGGAGAGATGGAGAGATGGAGAGATAGCACAGAGTGAGTTGAATATGAAGGGATGGTATCTAAAAATAAAATTAAGGGGTGAGAGAGGAATATATTGGGAGAAGGAGAAATGGAGAGATATGAATCTCACACAAAAGAGATCAGTAAAAAGTTTTATAATGGAGGAGAAGTGGGGAGGTGAGAAGGAATGACTGAACCTTATTCTCATCACATTTGGCCAAAAGAGGGAATAATATACACACTCAATTGGATGTCTATCCCTACAGAAAGTAGGAGTGAAGGAATAAGAGGGGGGAATGATAGAAGGGAGGGCAGATTGGGGGAGGAGAAAGTCAGAAGCAAACCCTTTAAAAAAGGTATGGGCTCAAAGGAGAAAATAAAATATTTGGAGGATGGGATAGGATGGAGGGAAATATAGTTAGTCTAACAAGATGGATATTATGGATGTGTTTTGCATAATTGCTTGTGTATAACCTAAATTGAATTGCTTGCCTTCTCAGTGGGTGTGGTTAAGGAAGGAAAAAGGGAGAGAATTTGGAACTCAAAGTTTTCAAAACAAATGTTAAATTTAAATGTTAAAAAATATTATTTTTACATGCAATTAGGAAAAAAGATATACAGGCAATTGGGTATAGAAATCTGTCTTGCCCTTCAAGAAAGTGAAGGGGAAGGGGATAAGGGTGGGATCATAAATAGTAGGGCAGACTGGGGAAAGGAGTAATTAGAATGTATACCATCTCAGGGTGGGTGGAGGAGAAAGATGGGAATAAAATTTGGAACTTAAAATCTTGGGGAAATGAACGTTGAAAACTAAAAATAAATAAATTTAAATCTTAAAAAAACCTGTGAGGACAATCTTAGCCTCAATATAAAATGGGATCCTCCTATCTGAGTTTTTACATGTTTTTTTTTTCGAAAAGGAATATTTCTCACCTTATTAGTCCCTAGGTTGGCTATTAGGTTTAATTGATACTGCATAATTAAGGTCTCCATCAAATTTGAAATGGCACAGTCTGAAAGATACCAGCTAATATTTACTCTGGTTCTGTTATTGTCTCCCTATTCTTTTCTGCCTTTATTTAACCTTTTTACTAGATTTGTATCCTCCATGCTTAGTGTCCATCACTTATAGATGACTGACTGCTTAGGTTGGATATCACCCTTGGTCTGAAGTCATAATGTATCACTCCTGGACCTGGCATTGACCAATCTCCAGATACAGGCGAAGGAACTGACCCCTTGAATGGGATCTCTCAAGGCAGCAACAGCTCTTTCCACAATCTCAGCAGGATATAGTTTTAGAAGCTGAGACTATGCCCCTTACCCTAAGGGATTTGGGTCCTATTCATTTGAGGTGAGGAAGGGGTGATTGTGCTCAAGTCAACACCTAGGATCATATATTACTTATTGTTTTATCATTCTTCAGTTAATATTGTATAAGCCTCATAATGTGTTTATTTTGTATTATCCCTTTTATATTGTCATGTGAGTTATGTGGATAAAGATTGCCTCTAAAGTCCCAATAGTCTATGTAATGGTCATGAAAGATCTGGGGAATGAATGTAAGGTTAAAGGTATATAAGATCTTCCCTGCCCATTAAAAGGTCTCACATGAAGTCCTGGCACAGAGCCAATTAGGCATTGGACCACAGGGATTTCCACATTTTCCCAAGCAAGTGCTGATTTCCAAGCTTCTTTGCTCTCAACAAATCAAGTGCTGAGTGCTTGATTGGAAACATTATATATTGTATTACTTGGAGGGAAAGTGTGAGCAGAAATAAGTAGGCAGAGAGAAAAAACTGAGGAGAGAAGAGAGGGGATGAGGGAAGAACTTGTCTAAAGGAACTTGCTCATGGGAATATTAAAGGAGAGAAATGTTGGCACTCCCTGGATTGATGATGAGTACCTTACTGAATCTGGCCTTCTGATATCCTCATAGGGACATTTCAAATAAACATTTTGATTTTATATTAGAGAATAAGAGTTTGTTTTGTGAACCAAACATGGAGATATGCATGTATATTCATAACAGCTGCTCTGGGCATTAAATTGGCATTACAATTCTCAAAGTCTTATTTCCTTGATTAGTCAGGGCACATTTCACATGTTTGCCAGAGATGAGAAACTTGTAGCTTCAAGGCTAAAATTTCCCTACCCTTGCTTTAATCCTTCCACTGCAGAAGTCTCTTGGCAATAGTGTTCTCTTCTGAAAAGAATGTGCCTACAGCAACTAGTTTCTAGTAAGAACTTGGCACTCTGAATTTCTTGACCATTGAGTTTTCTACAATGGCAGGAGATGTACCTTTCTCATGATCATTGGTTCCTGACATAATCAATGATGAAATCATGAATGAAGAAAGAGACTAAAGCAAGTATATGTTCACACTACCATGTTTTTGGAGCTATCACTTTCTGCTGACTTAAAGGAAAGGAAAGAAAAGTCATACTCACACACGCACACGCACATGCACACACGCACATGCACACATGTGCACCATTATCTAAGTCCAAAGGAAAGAGAGTTCAACAGAAAGTCCTAAATGAAAGACCTAAATAACATAGAGTTATATCTTTGCAATCTTGTTAAACAACTCATGTGATTCTTTCTTACTTTTAGTCACTAAGTATCTTCATTGCATTTCTCCACCACCAATAATTGGGGACAAATAGGAGTTGCTGTGTCATTACAGAAAGACATATAAAGCCTATTTAAAAACTACAATCTGAAACCTGCTCCATGGGACATATTTCGATGTAACAGTTAAGGAAGTCTCCTAATAACTATCACTGCATTTTTCTCAGTGCTCTATCTCAGTATCTAGCATGTAATAGGCATGTAATCAGTGTTTCTTGAATGAATAACCCATTCCACAACAAATACCTTCCACATTTATTGATTTATTACATCAAATTTCATCTTTACATCTCTAATAACTAGCTTAATCTTTGTAACTATGACCATTAATCATTCCAAACTGAACATTTCCCCAATTTACACATTGTGTCCACACTTCCTAGGCATCACTACAAAAAGCTAGGGGTCAACATTCAGCAATGCCTGTTCCACCAGTTACTAGAATGAATACCTGAATCCTTTATAGTCTCACAGAGAGGTGGAGGGAAGGTATTACAATCAGTTAGCAATTATGGGTAGTCATGAATCTTTTTTTTCTACTTTTTCTACTTCCATTTCTAGCATAGACAATTGCTTCAAAGTCTATAAACTGGAGTAGGACTTAAGCCAATCATTACAACTATTTCTTAAGAGCATAATTCTCAGAAGTTCAATCTACACGTTACTCCTTCAGCCCTCACATTCCTTCCTCAGTAGAGATTTTACCAATCCTTGAGTCTGATCACTTCCTTACTCATTTCAGCATTAGCAGATGCAGACATTTAGTTTTCCCAGGAAGCATCTCATGGTCCATCAGACTTAGCTCAGTACTTAAATCAGTAATAGACCATATTTTGCATTGAGAATTCAGCAGGGATGGCAATTTAATGCTAATGTTTTTGTTTTTAATGGAAATAAAATATTTTTCTGGAAAATTCCCAAAGATGAGATAGACACCCAGAACATTTGGAGATAACTTGAAAAGAAATTAAATATTGTTTCCATGCCAGGATTCTGTTAGAGAGTTTGTTCATAAGAGTCCTGCCACTTCTGGTATTGGATGTCACCTCTTGTCAGATTAAAAACAATTAGTGTACTGTTCTCCAAATGTAAGTTTGCAAGCCTATTGGACACATTTAATACTAAGCATACAGCTCCATGATTGATATAGTTATGCAGCATACATCCTGTCATCTAATGGATGAGTTGAAACATCATAAGAAATCATGGCCATTTGGTGATACAGTAGCTAGAATGGTTGGCCCAGAGTTAGGAAGACAGGTGGTCCAATTCAGCCTTAGACTCTCACTAGTTGTGGGAACCTGGGCAAATCATTACTTTCTATTTGCCTTAGTGTCATCATCTCTAAAATGAGGATAATAGTAGCATCTATCTCCCAAGGATGCTGCGAGCATTAAATGAGATAATAATTATAAAGCATTAAGCAGAATGTGTAGCAAATAGTAAAAAGTGCTACATAAATGGCAGCTATGATGGGGAGGAGTATTCTGATTTGAATTTGCAAAATCTAGAGTTTTTGTAGAGCTTAATTAGGGATGTTTTTATAGAAGCAAATCTCGTATTTGTAAACAAATCCAAAAGAGATGACTTTATCACATTATTTAATTTCTAGGTAACCAGTTTCCATATCTAAAAGTTCTTGTAGTCAAGAAATTCTCATTTTTCTTTTTGAAAATTAAACTGTTTTGTCTTATTGTTCTTAAAAAAAGATAGGAGAAGAGCTGATTACATTTTTTTGCTTAGCAGAATAATGTTTCATCATCAGAATTTGGCAGTGTATAAAAGGACTGCAGATCAAAACATTTATTCCAGGAATAATGGATAAATCTCCTCCATAAGCTCTCTGCAATAACTCAGTTAAAGAAATGATTTTCATAAATTTCTCATTTCTAAAAGAATCATTTGTTGCCTGTTTCTGTTTAATTCAGCGTTAATATCAGGAAAAACATTTTAATATCCCCAATCATGTCAAAAACATTCTTTATTTGGAAAGAATAATTCTGAATGTTGCAAGGCAAGTACATTTCAGGAAAACAATTTGGCTCATCTCAGTCTCCAAAGCACAGCCAATCATGTTTCATGTGGATAGCTGGTGATGGAATTACTTAGAATACCTCTCAAGTTATACTTCTTTCTGGTAAATAGTCTTTACACTCTGCCCTTGTAGTAGTCAGCATGTTTTCCTGATTCCTGCTACATTAAAGTCCTGTGCTGAAGTTGTTATGTGATTTTCTATTAACTATTTTTGGACACCCAAATCATTCCTCATTGTTATTATTTTTTTTTTACCTTTTCAATTACAATAGTTATTTGGCTTCATTGAATTTGTGATGGTCTTTATTGTTCCTTTGGCAGTGCTTCTACTAAACATGTTCTCCTTGATCTGGCCACTGAGCTCTTCACAATTTCTATTTGGTACTGGAGCATATACATCAAATGTTAAATAGTGGGCAATTACTTTCAAAATGCTTTACTATAACACCTGTAAAAAAGTATTGGGTATATTTTGTAGATTTATAAAGATAAAATAAAGATAATTAGGACAAAACCTATTTTACTTTGTCCTACAATATCCATATAATTCAGTTCAACCAACTCCTAAATTTGCTTACTTAGTAAAGGGCACTGTATTAGCTTTTAAGGGACCCATTGCATGCTGAAAATAGGAAATAGGATACAGTATACAAAAAAAAATCTGGCTAATTTGTGGTTAATTTCATGAGGTACATTGTGTGTGTTCATTTTTTGTCATTTCTTCCACAGGGCAAGTTCTGAGTACTTTGTAGGTAATCTTCAGTCCTCAGCAATACTAGGGCTTTGCCTATACTATTTAATATATGGTAGATATAGAACACTTCAGCTTTTTATTTCACCGAGCCAGATTTCCTTACCTCAAAAGTAAATTTTGAGGACTGGAGTATTAGTATTGGATCCCTGACATTAGTTAAATTTTTGAATACTAATCATTACTTCACTTTGTCCTTTGTAAACATAACCTACAACAGCTCAATAAAGCTGCAAGCCCTTGTGAAATTATAGTAAAAGTGACAAATAAATACTTTCACATTTGCCAACTTATAGTTTATATAAACTAGTGAAAAAGAAAGCCCAATTGTGAAACATTCAATTATATGTTATTACATGAATCTGCCACATTTCATCAAGCCACTGAACATGGGAATCTTTCCAGGCTCTATCCTAAGACCGTTTCCCTTTCTAATTGTGGTAGATGCTAAGGAAATAAGGAAAAATACAAGATAATCCTTTTCCCTCAGGAATATGTATACGGAAAAGTATGTACAATTTTTATTTAAGAAGGACGGTACTGCCAACTTGATGTTCAGGGTTCAGTATCAGCCAAAATGTCACTTTTGAACTGATAACCAAAGTGTTGGGATAGATTAATTGATTTTTTTTTGATGTCCTTTCTAACTAAATAAGTTTCTTAAATGATATAATAAGAGAAACCTATTTCAATCAAAACCATTTGTATCACTTAGGAAAAGTCATAACTTGAAGCATAATGATTATAGTTCCAACTAAATTTGTATTATCTACTTATGAACTTTACCTGATTATGTAATTTATTGATAGAAAACTCCTTTGAGACAGATAATTCAGTCAGCCTTCTCCTATCTGGAAAATGTGTCTGTCTGGGAATTATAACATCTTTATCACTTTGGTTACGGGTCGGACAACTGACCTGTCTCTAGATGAAAACCACAGTGGCATCAGTGCTCACAGGATGTTACAGCTCACATTTTGCTTTATGGTTCTTTGAAATTGGTTTGTAAATTCACATAAGCATGGAATATTAGAACAGAAAGGAAGCTAAAGGATCATCTAATCCAACCATTAACTTTATAGATGAGGAAACTAAGTTTCCTAAGGAGATAACTCATTCATTTAGCAAGTGTTTCTAAAGTGCCTGCCAGAGCTGTAACAACATATTTTGAAAGCTAACAAAAAAGTTGGAAGTATGATGAGGAGGAGAGATGGAGAAAGATATATGGAAAAGTCCATGCATGGGAATTAGCAGGATAGGTCCACTTTGGTGAGGAGCTGACTTGAGGAGCCTATATTTCCAAGAAATCTTCTGATTAATGGAATTCATTTTAATTTTACCATGAATGAATCCTATTAATTAAATGAGATAGTTTACATAAATCATTTTGCAGTTCTTAAAGGATGTAGGGGAAAGGCAGTTATTTTTTTTTCTTTTTCCTCCTGTGGTAGAAAATTGTCGAGTCACTTTTTTTAACACTCAGCATTTTGGGCCATGGAACATATCAGCTAAGTACTGTGACATGGAAATGGAAGAGATGATGTGAGAGTAACAACATGCCTCTAAATTTCAGCACCCTGAAGAAACATTCAAATCTATCTACTCTGATAACTACTCTTGTGCCTACAATGTGCAAAACGGTATGTTAAATACAGGTGATGCAAAGACAAGTCAAAGTAAAATCCATTGCCAAAAGTAAAATAAAATAAATTGAAATCTCTATTTCATTTTGTGATTTAACCAAAATCACACAGCCAATTATTAGCTAAGACAAAATTAGAATCTTTACAGCCTTAGCCTCTTCCTTCCCATTCCCTAGTCTGGCATTTCTTGCATTAATTTTTTTTTTTTTAACATGTGTTAAGTAAGATTATAAGGAATGACAATCCTATTTTTTAAAGATTTCTGTTTTAAATTAAATTATAAAATAAATGTTTATTGAGCACCTCTTAAGTAAAATATATTTTCTAGATGTTGGGCATGCAAAGATAGGAAAATAAGAAGTTCACTGTGATCAAGGAACTCACAGCCTAATTGGGGGTGGGAGTGATAAATGCTAATAGGTGAGACAGAAACTAAGATAACAATGAGAACCGAAGAGGAATTCAAGTAATGCCTTAATAGAAAACTTGAGAAATAGTTTGGCTAAGAGTGTTAGGAAAGGATTGAGTAAAAAGGCCTTTCTTTCTTTTGGTCTTAAAGAAAGAAAAACAAAACCTGTCCAAATCTATGATTCAAGAGATTATTGTTAGATCAAGATAGCAACTCGAGGTCTACATGGGCTAAAATGGAAAATACAAAAAGGAGAGTAAAGTGAGCTTTGAAAGATACAGTAAGTACCAGTCTGTGGCAGACCTCCTACAAAGCCAGACTAAGGACTTTACATTTTATCTTGGAAGTAATATTGACACATGGAAGGATTTTGTTCTTTTTTTTTTAAATCAGGAAATATTTGCATATATTTATATTTAAATGAATTTATTTGCATGGCATTTCTATAAAAGCTTATTAATTATTTCCTTTTGCATTCTTTTCTGTTCATGTATCTCTCTATTTGGACAGGTAAGACTTTTGAGCAAGAGAGTGAAGTAGTCAGAATGATACTTTAGGAAAATGAACTGTGTAACTGCATACAGGATGGTTTTAATTGAAGTTTGACCCTATTTACTTCTCTGTTATGAAGTAGATGTTGCCAAGGGATTCTGAAGACTACATCAGTCATATTCAAGATCTGGAAAGCTCTATTAATCTGCGACCATTATAGATAAACTCAGGAATGCTAATCTCCTAAAGACTTTCAAGTAAGCCCCTTCAGTGGTATTCTTGACTGAACTAAATTTCCCATATTTAATGGCTTCAGGACATAATAAGGCTATATTCATAAATGTCACAAAAATCAAAGGAACCACTTAGAATTAGAGCTAGAAAGGGCATTAATATATTGAGAAGCTCCTGCTGCCTGGATTGTTTGGGTATATTGCAATATCTACATATAATTAAAGATATACTAGTTTCTTTAACATTTTGATGGAATCTGACCACAAAAAGTAAATCAGAAAAAAAATCTTGGATTTATCACATTAATTAATGTTATATACAATCAGATTATTCATATGAGAGCATATTCAGAGTGTCAATGACATGGTGGCAGCATGGTACAAAAATGAATATATAAAATACTTTATCATAATAAATAGTTAACATATAACACTTTAAGATTTGGAAAGTGCTTTATAAATATTACATAATTTTCTCTTCATAAGATCCCTGGGAATTATATGCTCTTATTATCCTTATTTTACAAATGAGAAAACTTGGGCAAATAGAGGGTAAGTGATTTGTCCCAAATTATTCTGTGTGAAGCTGCATTTGAACTCAAGTCTCTTTTGTCTCCAGGGGCAGAGTTCTATACACTATATCATTTTGCTGCGTATAAATACAACAAAAAGAATGCCCGCCATAAAATGGGGAGAGAAACGCCAATATATGAGTTTAGGGAAATTATTTATTTTTTTCTTGGCTTCACCTCAGCTCCAAGAAATGGGCATAACAACGCAGGTGAAACCAGGAGGTGTCCCTGGGAAGAGTCAAACTGAATGGATGGACGATAAAGGAGGACTTCCTTCTGCCAAAGATTTTGCTCAAAGATTCCATACTCATCATTTTCTCTCCCCTCTCCCTTCTTCATTCTTGCTAGTCACTCGACTGGGGGAAAGAAATTTTGTCACCTTCAATTACCAAGATATAATACATTTGCTCATTTTCAGAGTCAATGCCCCAGATTCACAGAAATCCTTTCTCTAGTCTTTTGGGAGTTTATAAAATTGTTTAAATAAATATATTCTGAAATAGCTTAGTAATGCCCCCAGGCAGCATCAAGCTGTAAAGGATAATTTCCAAGCAGTTATATGCACTGTGAACCTAAGCAACCAAATCATGTCCTATTGCAATTTCTGATCACAATCAAAAATCAATGTCGTTTTTCATCTGGATAAACTATGCTTAAAATACCCCCTTAAAAAAGTGAAGAGGGGGAGGAGCCAAGATGGCAGAGTAGAAAGAAGCACATACACTTAGCTCTTACCCCACAGCCCATAAAATACCTGTAAAGAAGAACACTCAACATATTCTAGAGTAGCAGAAGCCACAGAACAATGGAGTAGAGATTTCTGTTCCAGAGAGACCTGAATAACTGATGGGAAAGGTCTGTCGCCCACTGGACATGGAGCAGAGTCCAGCCTAGCCTTGGCCATGAAGCACTGCAGTAAGCAGATCCAAGCAGGCTTCAGGGATGGAATCTCCAGCAGCAGCGCAGATCCCTCAACTCATAGGCACCAAAGATCAGTGAGAGGGTCTTGTTGGCTGACCGAGTGGGGAGTGGGGTGTCCCAATAACTCAGATCCCCACAGGAGGCAGCAGTAGAGGCAGCAGCAGACAGGATCTTCCAAAGAAGATAGGAGCTCAGATTCATTGTTGAAGATCTCCTCGTAAACCCACTGAGGGAACTGAGCTCCTGTGGCAGCCCTGCCTCCACCTGAGCAACTGAACTTAATCTCGCACTAAATAGCAGCTCCTCCCCCACTGAAAGTCCCAAGGCTTGACATCAACTCATTTGAATCTCAGCCCCCAAGTGCTGGCTTGGCACAACTGGAGGCAAGGTAGCTGTGGAGAGGAAACTCAGATGTGAAGTAACTTCCTGGGGAAATGCCCAAAAAAGGGAAAAAAATGAGACCATAGAACGTTACTTTCAGGAAACAGGTGTGTCCTCCCATGCTTTCAGATGAGAAAGAACAAGGCATGCTGTGAGGGGACGTCAAGGCCCTTGTGTCCAAAAGGAACTTAAATTGTGCTCAGGCAATAGAAGACTTTAAAAAACAAGTTAGCAGCTTACTAAAGGAGAACCAAAAAAATGCTGAGGAAAATATCAGCTTTAGAAGAGACTAACTCAATTTGAAAAAGAGGTCCAAAAAGCCAATGAGGAGAAGGAGGTTTTTAAAAGCAGAATTAGCCAAATAGAGGAGAAGGTTCAAAAGCTCACTGAACAAACTAATTCTTTGAAAGAGACAATTGAGTCCAGTAAAATGAATGACGATGAGTTAAACCAAGAAGTTAGTAAACAAAACCAAAAATTTGAAAAAATAGAAGATAATGTGAAACAACTCATTGGAAAAACAACTGACCTAGAAAATAGATGCAGGAGAAATGATTTAAAAATTATAGGACTACCAGAAAGCCATGATCAAAAAAAAAAAAGCCTAGACATTATCTTCCATGAAATTATAAAGGAAAACTACCCTAATGTTATAGAATCAGAGGGCAAAATGTATATTGAAAGAATTCATTGCTCACCTCCTGGAAGAAACCCAAACAGAGAAACTTCTAGGAATATTGTGGCCAAATTTCAGAGTTCCCAGATCAAGGAGAAAATACTGCAAGCAGCTAGAAATAAACAATTTCAGTACTGTGGAAATATAATCGGGATAACACAGGATCTGGCAGCTTCAACATTAAGGGATCAAAGGACTTGGAGTGGGATATTTCAGAAATCAAAGGAACTGGAATTGAAACCAAGAATCACCTACCCAGCAAATCTGAATATAATAATTCAAGGGGGAAAATGGTCATTCAGTGATATAGATGACTTTCAAGAATTCATGTTGAGGAAAAGACCAGATCTGTATTAAAAAATTTGACTTCCCAAGACAAGAATCAAGAGAAGCATGAAAAGGTAAACAGAAAAGAAAAATCATAAAAGACTCTCTAAAGCTGAACTGTTTACATTACTATATAGAAAGAAAATATTTTTGACTCTTGAATCTTTTCTCAGTATTTGGGTAGTTGAAGAGATTGTACATACACACACACACACACACACATACACATAGAGAGTACACGGTTTGTTATATCAGAACAGATGATATCCACATGCAAAAAAAATAAAAATTAAAGGGTGAAGGAGGAGAACTCCAGAAAGAGCAAGGGAGTAATGGAAAGGGGCAGACTATAGCTCATAAAAGATTTAAGAAAAATCTTATTCAATGGAAGAGATAAGGAAGAAGTGGAGAGAGGGGAAAAATAAAGTGACTCTCCCTGTGTGTGGCTGAAGGATGGAATAACATGCCCACTAAATTTGATATGAAAATTTATATCACACCACAGGAAAATAGGAGAGGAGGTGACAAGTGGAGCGAGGGGAATGTTAGAAGGGAGGGCAAATGGAAGAAGGGAGGCACTAGAAATAAACACTTTTGAGAAGGGACAAAGTCAATTGTGGGGGGAAGGAAAGGGAGGATAGGATAGGTCAGAGGGCAATATAATTAGTATTATACAACATAATTATTATGGAAGTCTTTTGCAAAACATATTTGGTCTGTATTGAATTGCTTGACTTCTCAGTAGGGCTGGGGAGGAAGGGGGGAGGGAGAAAAGTTGGAATTCAAAGTATTAGAAATGAATGTTGAGAATTTCTATTGCATATAATGGGGAAATAAGAACTACAAGGATAGGGGTATGAAAATTTATCTTGCCCTGGAAGAAAAGAGAGAAAATGGGCATAAGAGAGGGGTGGAGTGTGATGGAAGGGAGAATACACTGAGGGAAGGAGTAATCAAAATGCAAGGTATTAGGAAGTGGGGGGAGGGGAGTGATGGGGAGAAAAATTGGATATGTTACAAAGTGAAGTAAAAGTAATTAGTATTAAAACAATAGACTGAATTACTAAGACATCTTTAGTTTGGAGAAAAGAATTTCAGTCTAAATTTCTTAGAAGAAGGTAACCTCAGGTAAAATTTGGCATTGATGGAAAAGTCAAGGTTTTAATGGTAAATTTGATTTTGTGATTAGCATTTAGTCAGGAGCTAGAACATGTATATAAAGGCATTTAAGCCACTTAAGACTTGCCTCAAAAGATGTTCCTTAGCAAAGTGAAACTATAATCATATTTGAAACTTGGTTATTGGAACTTCCCACTTTTAGATGCTATGGGACTATTAAGTTACTGTTCTTCTCAGTTGAAGTCCAGCTCTGGGTAACAAGAAAGGTGATCTGAGCCTCCAATCCTTGATAACAGTAAACTAATGAGATGCTGGTATGAACTGCATAGGTGATCTCAAGGGAAAGGTGGGAGAGAGGCTGTTCAGTATGGGCTGAGGTGGGATTCTCCTGACTCAATTTCCCCACTGACACCTGGTAGACTTTAAGGCTGACTGAATGCAAGTGGATAATCTAATCCTGCCTGGAAGTGACATGAAGTTGGGGAGATACTGTATCCCTGCAATGTCCTTACTATTGGTGGCAATTTCCTATAGTCAAAAGATTAGTAAGCTAAATACCAAATCTATTCAATTATAGATTATGGATAGGGGAATATCCAAGGTTGTCTAAAATTAAGTTATTAGGCATAGGACTTTAGGCCAATAACTATAAGTTAGGGTCCTTTAATTCTTAGTAATACTGTGGAGACAATTAGGTCAAGAGCGTGTGGAGTTAGCAACATAAATATTATTTGTGTCTCACTTGGTTAATGTTTTTCAAAAAAATCTTTTGGGGTCCATATTGTAAATGATTTAAAAAAGAAGTATCACCTGACCAAAAGTTTGAATTGCTTTATCTGTTATAAGCTGTGTTAAAGATAAATAATAAAAAAAAATGCAAAAAAAAAGTGAAGAGCAAGTTAAAGAGAAACCAGAATTTCAGATTTATGGCTTGGGAACAGTTCATTAACATAAGACTTTTGAATCTCCTTCAAACATTCAGACCCAGGTAAAATCACCCTACTGTGTAAAACTATGATAATTCTGTTGAGATACTAACCACATTTCCCAGGATGCCTAGCAATCATTCAAATTACTTCCCACATGCAGGTAACCTACTATATATAGTACTAATATAATACTATAGTGGAAACCTACTACCATGTAGTAGGTTCATAAGCATATTTCATTTTATCAATATTTTGGAGACTTCTATAAACTATACAAAAGACCAGTGAAAGAATTTCTGTGAATTTTGGATACTGACTGTGGACATAAACATTGTAATTGAACCAGATATGGGTGATAAAATCTCCAACCTTGGTTTTAGTGAGAGAGAGAGAGAGAGAGAGAGAGAGAGAGAGAGAGAGAGAGAGAGAGAGAGAGAGAGAGAGAGAGAGAGGAGAGATGAGTGCCAGTCGGGACTCCTTGACCAGAGTCACTTTCTTTACTCTAAGAGCATGGGGGAGGGACATTGTGAGGATCAAATTTAATACTACATTGAGGGCTCTTTATAGACAGAATATCTTGTGGAAGATTATGACCCTCTTGTGAGAAATACTAAGAAATAAATACATCTTCATTTCTAATTCTTACTCAGACAACACAAAGAAAAAAAACCCTTGCAGGTTTTAATCAAATTTCCTGACAAATATTATCATACATTAATTCTTTTCCATATCTAAGTGGTACTATTCATAGAGTGCTGGGCCTTGTGTCAGAAAAAAACAGTTCAAATATGTCATTTGACACTTACTATTTTGGTGATTTCTCTCAATTTTATCAACTATAAAATGGGAATAATAAAACCTACCTTTCAGGGCCATTTTGAGGCTCAGATGAAGTGTTTGTAAAGCACTTAGAATAGTACCTGGCACGGAGCAGGCACTTAGTAAATGCTTACCCATATTCTGACATACATGTTACATCATTCTTTTCAAAAAACATAACCAGTCTACAAAAGGAAGTCTGAGGACTCTTTCTTGAATTGACTGGAATAATTAGCTCAAAAGAAGGAAGGATTATTTGATTACTTTGGTAATTATAATATCTAGTGAGTTTACCTTTAACCTGGTGGAAAACAGAATACTTAAAGGAAGAGATAAAAGAGGGATTGAATGTTTTTTAGGAAAATGGTTTGACAGGACAGGCTTATATTTTATGAAACCATTCTTCTGAGACTACCCCATTGATTAATCATGATTGTGGAATTTTATCATGTAATCATTTATACTGTTAACTAGAATTCAAATATAACTTGCTTTTAAATATATTTACCAAAAGTTTGTATTAAATAGATTTTCATATCTTTCAGATGCCACATGTTTGTAGAATATTGTCCTAGGTCTGAAAGGAGATGTTAAAATGGACATTATTCCTCCCTGGGCCCTAGGCTGAGAGATATCTGTTAGGTTACTGGGCAGGGTTAGATAACTTGCCTAGTAACAGTTTTTTCTGTTGTTGGGCCCCTGTCAAAATGTTATTCTCCTTTGGTTTAATATCTGATAAATTGTTAACAGTCATTTTTTGTTTAGTCCATTTGCATGGTAACCACCTGTGCCCCCCCAATGTTAAACCCCCATTGCCAGTAACCACCTGTGCCCCCCTAATGTTAGCCAGGTAACCACCTTCTGCTGAGGCCCCTCCCCTTCCTGATGTTGAATGACAACCAGTCTGTGATTGACTACCTCTCCTGGCATCTCTCCTCTGTTGGGGTCCTTTGCTTAGTAACACCCTGACAACCCCCTCTGTTTGGGGGTTCTTGCCCAGCAGCAAGCCCCCCTCTTGCTTTGTCAGAACTCTATTTGTTGTGGAAACTGCAAAGCTGTACTGAGTAGCGCTGAAATGCTTAAAATGCACTCACCCACCTCAGTTTGGGACTGTCCCCTCTGAGTCTCTACATGAGGCAGCCGCCAGCCTGGCTAATAAATGATGCTCTTGAAATTCCTAATTAACTTGCCTGTGATTTATTCTCAGTCTGTCCATTTCAATGTTAAGTTTAATTAAGACATGTCCATGACCCTATAGAACTTATAGTCCAAAGAAGTGAAGGTAAGACTAAACAGAGAAAACATCATAAGTGCAAAAGTAATTCAATAAACAAAAGGTGACCTGAGTTCTGAAATGAAAAACTTTTTAGCAATTGAATAATCAGAGAAGTAGATTCTGGAAATGTGGCATTTGAGTTGGGCTTTATAGGACAATTCATAACTATACAGTTTTATTGAGGGGTAGGGAATCCTGAATATGGGAAATAACAAGGAAATGCATAGAAAAAGCTCCAGATCTAGGTGGGAAGTCTGGAAAACATTAAGGTGATATTAGGGAGATAATAGTAGAGAAAAGATTTGGGCAGATGCATACAAAAGTAATAGTTGGAGGATGGGCAGAAAATGCAGGTTGATACCAGTTTGTAGAAAAACTTAAATACCAGTGAAGGAAGGATGAATATGCCCACATTCAGACCTTTCTCTGAGCAAAAATACTTAGAATATGATAATTTCATCAATAAAAAATTGTTTCTGGTAAGCTTATTACCTTCCACAAAATACCCCAGCATCTTTCCAATAAAACCCGAAATGGGATCATGAAGAGTTGTATATGACTAAAACAACTGAACCACACAACTATGAGAAGAATACTGGGCTTAGCCTGAGAGGAGATACAAAATTTCATTAAGGTATAATCTCTACCTTCCATGAAACTTACAGTTTATAGAAAGGAAAGTAAAATGCAAACTTAGAAAATAAGAAAACCTAATATTACATCAGAAGTGCAAAGATATAATAGCTTGCCCTGAGTTCTGAAAGGGAAAGATTTTGGCCACTGGAAGAATGGAAAAAAAAACAGGTCCTGGAAAAGTGGCATTTGAATTGCACTTTATATCTGAGAATTGAAAAGATAAATAAGAGGAATGAGGGAATTTCAGGCACAGAAAGTCATGTGGAAAGGTAAAGGAACAGACCCAGAGTACTATGATGAGTGTAAATAGATATCAGGGAGATGAAGTATAGACAAACAAATTTGACTAATTATATGTGTAATAATTTGGGGAAAGAAAAATAAAGTTAATTCTAGACTGTAACAGAATTTGAATATTGTACAAAGGAGGGTGAATTTTACCTAGTAGACAATAGAGAGACACCAAAGAGTTTCAGGAAGAGAAAAGATGTGAAAAAACTGAGGCTTAAAAAAATTGTATTGGAGGAAGGAGCCAAGATGTGGAGTAGAAAGATTCACCTATGCTAGCTCCAAACCCACAGCCCATAAAATAACTGTAAAGGAGAACTCCCAACAAATTCTGGAGAAATGGAAGCCACACAATGGAATGGAGGAGATTTCTGTTCGAGAGACACCGGGAAAACCAACCAAAGGACCTTGAGAGGCACCGAGAGGAGCAGATCCAAGCAGGCTTCAGGGACGGAATCTCCAGCAGCCAAGCAGGTCCCTCCACCCACAGGTGCAAAGGTCTGTGAGAGAGCCTTTATGGCTGGCCAAGAGGGGATCAGGGTGTCTGCATAACTCAGGCCCCCTCGTGAGGCAGCAACAGAGGCAGCAGCAGACAGGAGCTCCCAAAGCAAACAGGAGCTCAGATCCATTGTTGAAGATCTCCTCATAAACCCCCTGAGGGAACTGAGCCCCCGGTAGTGGCCCTGCCTCGACCTGAGCACCTGAATTTAATCTCACATTGAAGAGCAGCCCTGCCCCCACTGAAAGCCCTGAGGCTGGGAAGCAGCATTTGAATCTCAGACCCCAAGCACTAGCTGGGCAGATCTAGAGGGGAGGTGGGTGTGGAAAGGAGTCTCAGAAGTCAAGTAACTGGCTGGGAATATGCCCAGAAAAGGGAAAAAATAAATAAGACCATAGAAGTTTACTTTCTTGGTGAACAGATAGTTCCTCCCTTCCTTTCTGATGAGGAAGAACAATGCTTACAATCAGGGAAAGACATAGAAGTCAAGGCTTCTGTATCCCAAACATCCAAAATAAGTACTCAATGGGCTCAGGCCATGGAAAAAAAAATTATATTGGCAATAATGTTAAGAAGAACAGATTGGAGGATGTACCTGGTGAAGATAGGTATGTTAGATAGATAGTACCGTAATCCAGGCAAGTAGAAAGTAGGATTTATATTTGGGTCATATCAGTAGAAATAAAGAGAAGGCAGAGGAAAGCAGAACTGAAGTTGTAGATGTAACTGATTGGACATGAGAGACAAAAAAATTTATAGGTCAAAGATAACCAAAAGATAGTGTAACAGCAAGCAACCTCATATATCCAGGATGGCCTGCTAACCCAGGTTCTTAGATATGCTTTACTAAAGGAAAGAAAACCTTTAAAGGGTTTTACAATCCTTCTGAATGTGGAGAAAATACAGAGAAAATATAAGCACATAAATTAACACAAAGATCAACAGACAGGGGACTCAGAGTCCCATCCAGGAAATCAAAAGGTCCTTCTCATATGCAAAACCCCCAAAGTAAAATACCAACCTTCCAGTACATATGGTTTTTAACTAATTTGAACAAAACCCACCACAGCTGTGAACTACCTTGGTTCAAAGAAGATTTAGCCTTCAGATGTTTTCAGTTTAGCCTGAGTCTAGGAAAACAAATTCTAAAAAGGAATCAATAAAAATCCCATTTTGCTTTCTCTTAAAGATAGTAAACAAGGGAATGACATCATAGAGAGAAACGGTGAACTTACAAGAAAGATCATATTTAGAGGAAATGATAAGAAACTTGAATTTGTATAAGTTGAGTAATAATGTAAATTCTATGATGTCATGGACTGATTTATGTTTTCATTTATGTTCCCAGAATCTAGAAGACAGACAGACAGATAGATAGATAGATAGATAGATAGATAGATAGATAGATAGACAGACACACAGAGATACACACATATACATGTATAGATACACACACATACGTACACACATAATTTCTTTAACCTTTCCTCTTCATCTACATCCCCTGTCCATGTTGTCTATGAAATAGCTTTGAGAACATGGGAATAATTCTAACTTTATTGCCTTCAATGAATTATAGAAATTGTTCTCAAGAATGCCTAGTTATACATTCTTCAAAGAATATATTTCTTTTTGTTGTTAGGTAGTTTTTTCTTAAGCAGTTCAATTAAATGCCAACTAGGATTTTGAGCACTTCAGAGGATAAGCACTATAAAAATCTAATAGATCAATGAATATGGGTTCTTATTCAGGCAGAAGGAACATATGCAGCGAAAGATACTGAAACTCACCAGAAAATGGTCATATTCACTATCTGTTTTATATATCTATATACTTTAATATAAAATATATTGATATAAAAAAATTCTAGATCACAATTAAACTGAAATTGCACTTTTTTATGATGTCAAACAGTAGATGAAGTTTATATACTTAAAACAGAAGCAATTAGATAATATGCAAGTAATTATTTGTAACCCTTCTAAGTTCTGGAGATACTTATTCAGCTTATACAGTTACTGGAGTCAGCAATCTACCACCTCTGAAATCAGCACCCTAAAGCAAGGCTGCCTCACTCTACCCTACCCTCCCTCAGGATTCTAGGGAAAACCTTATCAGGTAATACAGTTCTCCTAATGCTATAAACTAGTGTTGTCATTCTGGTATGTTCTCCTCAATATCAATTACAAGTTATATTTAAATTCTCCCTTACAGCATTGATTGATCCAGTGATTAGTGTTCCATTATTATTTAACCAATGAACACCAATTAGCTTTAAAATAAAGAATATTTACTGAGAAGATAGAGCAGAAGCAGTAGTACATACATCTTCCCCCAATCCTTGAGGGCACACTATTTCCTGTACCACCTCAGTCCCTGAGAAGAGTGGGATCAAACTTAAAGCAGCTATTTTACAAAGCATTTGCCTCCACAAAAACTACTTCTGAGTAGGGCACAGCTGATAGACAAGTTGCTCTCTTTTGTTTTCCATTGATCCACTGCTATATTGTGTCAGGTAGATCACTTGGAAATTTCTTCCTCAGTGGGCCCAACTATCCACAAACTCTAGCCTAGACTCCTTTCAGTGGACCTCTGACAGCCTGTTTTTTAGATATGTTGAAACCTTATTCATACCATAAACAATGCCCCCTCAACTGAGGCAGGAAAGATTAAGCAGACTACAGACAGAATAAATAGCAGAACCATGTGCACATTACTCATTTTGAGCCACAGGAGAAGAGTAGACCACTGGACTTAGCTCTCTCTAACAAGTTGGAAGCTTCAGCATTCCTAGACTCCTCATTCAAACGTAGTAAGGCAGGTAAAATAAATAATCATTTCAGTAAGTAAGTGCTTTTCTGAATGTACTCCCAGTTCAGGCTCAACAGCCAATCAAAAGTCCTTTTACTTCCCTTCACAGTAGGCAGAGAGGAAACAGTTGTAGAATAGTTCCACATTCTCTGAACTAGATAGCACTTTTTTACAAGATAGCCCATTTCTAGAAGAAAGCTTCCCAAACCTTTCCCTGTGGTATGGCAGTAAGCTGACCATGCTGAGTATTTTTTAAGGGCAGTAGTTCCATTGGCCAGTTCCTTGTTGCATAAGTAAACCTAGTTGCATAAGTAAAAGTAGTTACTTTTGAAGAAATTTTTTAGATTGATTGATTTGGTTTATCTTTTTTTGTAACCTCATCTAGCCTGCGTTTCTCAAATGACCATTAAGAATTAAAAATACTGGTAGAATTGAATCAAATTAAAATAAATATATTGATCACTTTAAATACTTGTATAAGTGTGCATCTGTGGACAGATATCAGCAAAACTGCGTGTGAAGTTAAAATTTATTTCATACAATTATACCCTTTATTAAATCTAAATAGATTTGAGTTTCTCCCAAGGACAACTTATACTTTCTGGACATTTTTCTTTCCTTTCCTTCCTATTACTGATTGCCTCTTTATTCAAAAATTCATCTGACTTGCTTCCCTTTTTGTAAGGCTATAATATCCTTGTTGTTACATTAATTTGTTCTCTTGACTACTATTAGGTAAGTTAATTACTTTTTATTTGATCAGAACCCTTCTGGTCAAATGAGAGAAATATTTCTAAGTTCTTTGGGAAAAAATGCCACCTGTTATTTAATTTTTTTTTCATTCTTTGCTTCATTATAACATCTTTTCAATGATATGATGCTTAACGAGCTAAGAAGTGTCTAAGGTTTGGCTATTATAGAAGCTATGTAGGTAGAAAAGATATTTAAGGCTTCATGATAGTCCTTTAGCTTTCCTCACAGGAATCAAATTCCCCTACGTTCAACATAGAGTGATTTAGGGTTGATTCTATGTAATTATAAGGGAAGCAAAGGAGAATAAGGATTTGTCCTTTAAACTTTAAAGTTGATTTAGGGTAGAAAAAGGCTGCTTAAGTAGCTACTTAATCAACCAAATACTTGGAAAACAGAAATAACATAATAATCTTATAACAGAACCATATTGAAAGCTTATGGCTAAAAACAGCAGAACATTCTCTCTTAGTTAAAAACCTGACTGAGACGCACAAATAATACGCTTCCACAGAGTGTTTTACTAGAGGATGTTAATTTCAACAAGACTACAGTGAAAGACTACCTAGCAGCCTGCATTGAATACATCCCTGTATTTATATATTCCAACCCATAGTTGGAAAGAAATCTTCTGTGCATTATAATCAAATCTATGCTCTACCGCTGACTCATCCTTTTTTCTATGCCATTTCCCTCAATCATCAAAGGACATATTTGTACTTCACTGAGAGACTCATGAACAGATTAACATTTCCACCTTCTGAAATGAAAATCCAAAATACATTAATCATACATTAGACATAAAGATTGAAGGGAGTAAAGTGAAATCGCCCAAAGTATTTCATAAAACTAGCAGCAAGAAAATCATGTAATTTGATCTTACTCATACCTTGTAATTTTTTTTAAATTTCATTTTTATAGAATAGAAAGGAAATGTTTTAAACTGAGGTGTCTGTGATATCAGGAGTCTTTTCATTTTCTCAGAAGTTTAAAACAAGCTTTTTTTTTTTTGCTTTTGTCTATGAAATATTCTCTGAGCAGTTATGGCCATGAAATGGAAATTGCTTTGTGCACTTTGTAGATTAATTCCACTCTATGTGTTCATGAAATGGATTTCTCACAAGACTATATAGGAAAAAGGAGAATTGTAACCACAAGGATTTGGGAAGAATGACTATTTCCTTCCTATGGAACTTGCTCTCACTAGAGTCATTTAAATCATTCTGTTGAATGAGAATCAGACTTAAAATTTAGCATTTGACCTTGCTGAATTGTACTCCACATATAACATTGTACTGAGGGCAAAGGAAAGAAGTTACTGAAATTCAAGCAACTGGGAAGCACAAAATGTTATAGATTACAAGGACCTTAGAGATAGCCTAGTCTAGTCACTTTTATAGATGACAAAATTGAATCCAAAAAGAGTGACTTACTTTGTCACACAGATAACTAGTGACAGAGGTAGACAGAGAACCCAGGTTTTCTGATTTTTCTCTAGTGTGCTTGTCGGTTACAAATTCTCCCTTTGATCACAGAGATATATGAGAAATCAGAACTCAGTAGACCAATGTTTTTTTCCCACAATGCCACATATAAAATAATGTAAATACTTGTAATATTTTGCATAACTTTTTTAAAAATGTAAATGGATATCAACACAGCAATGCATTTCATCTTTTTTCCTCTTTTTTTGAAAATAATCTCAAGTAGAAGGGTAGATTACTCAATTTGCTTTGCACAATAAAAAGAAATTGCTCAAGATTGTTTGCTTTGATGGTACTATTGAAGAATAATTTTCTATTGACTATATCTGTTAGAGATTCAAAGTTCAGTCCAGGAGCTGAGAACAAAAGGAGATCAGAGTTCATAAATAAATAAATAAGTGTGTGTGTGTGTGTGTGTGTGTGTGTGTGTGTGTGTATTCATATGGAAGATCTTTATTTTTTTTCCAACAGAAAACAGCAAAAGAAAGTAATTCATTAAGTAGATCTGCCCAACCTTTCAGTCTCTGGGTGAGGTTGAGTGTGGTACTGTGACAAGTGACACAGTCTAACCATGAACAAACAAATCTCTCTTCCACTTTACTGAGAACATCAAGATTAAATTAAGTTTCCTAAACTCCTCTATTTCATTGCAAACTTGTCTATGTCCTTCCAAGTAATGACGACCACAGATACATGCGATTATGCTCAGATATTTTCTACATCATCCCTAACAAGTGGTCATCCAGCCATGACTTGAAGATCTCCAGGTCTTTACACCTTACCTCTCCTGTGGGAGCCCATCTATGATTACAACACCTCTCCTTCGACCTACAGTTATCTTCCATCTAAAATTAAACTATAATCTCCATTTGATACTGTTAATGTGTTCAGACTACCATTTCATTTTTCCCCCTCACTAACAAATATCAGGATATCATAGTCTGTATACTGCCTACATTCAATCATCTTCTACTTTCTCTATAACCACCTACAAGTTTTTTCTCTCCTTGAAAGACAATACTGATCTCCTTACCAT